>CM028378.1:23364154-23440443 GCA_013146195.2 Codonopsis lanceolata | reverse complement strand
CCTATTGACCATGTTACTTGATTTCTTCGTTTATCTTCCCACATCAATAAATCTAGTTTATTAGCTAATCTTCTATGTTTTGTTCTTGTATCTAATTTATTTTGAATATGAATTATAGTGGTAACGGAATAGGGATCAAGCAACTCGATCATGTAGCAAGATTGGAGGGGGCACAACCACTTCGTGGAGGTTTAGGGAAAACACCCACAAAATTAAACAATTTTCCTGATTGATTAAGTATGAAAAATGAAGGGTTTCATGGAGTTTACATACCCCTTTTTCATTATTTATGGATGCATTGGATGATTATGTATTGATGTAAGAGGAAGAAGAAAATGAAAGAAATGCAAAAGATACATTGATTTGGAAACACGATACATTGATTTAAAATAGTGATGCATATCTATGAAATCAAAATTGCAATGACAAAATTTAAAATCATGAATTATAATTCAAAATTATGCATCATTATTCAAAATCAAGAATCACAATACATAAAATAATGCATCGCAATTCTAAACCATGCAAAAAAAAATTAAATTTCGTACATAACGATGCACTTAATTATGAATCAAAACCATACATTGAAATTCCAAAGCATGCTTTGGAATTATATTTTGTGCAACACAATGCATGGTTTGGAGACTTTTAAATTCATCAAACTGGACAGTTCAAATTTCAATATATATGTAAGTGTACCTACTATTCAGTTGGTCTAACAGCCCAATTGAAATTGGCCCAGATCACATTAACTGGGCCCAATTACAACATATATTATTGCACTTTTATGATATTTTCCTTTTATAATATTCGGCTACTACTCTCTCTATATTTCTTTCTATATTCTCCATCAACAACATAGTGCAATCTATATTACTGTTAAGTTTGTGAATTGACCCGCATTATCGGAGGTCGATGAGATTTAATTTAATTTACTATCATCCTACGGCTGTCATTTATTTGAGTAACCTCCTCTTTTGGGTTTCCTTATACTGTTAGAATTATGTTTCTTTATAAAACAACTAGATAATTGATTAGGACTATTCGGATGTTAAGATTAAATTATCTTTAAAAATTTAACGGTTGAGATTCACCCTCACATTCACATGTGTGAGTAGTTATCCATTTTTAACCCCCTACAATTAATATTATGAGTAGTCACTCATTTTTATTCTCCCTATATTTTATCTTCATATTAAGTAAAGTCGCATCTCGCGATGCTTTTTATTTTTCAACAATCATCCCTTATAAAATATCACCTCAACTATCACCCGAAGCAACATTGTACCCTCAACCGTAATATTTTTTAAATAGCACATTCTATTTAGATACCATTCATTTGAATTGCGAAATCATATATACTCAGCCTTAGACGTTGTCATGGCACATGATGCTTTCAAAACACGTCTGTGTAATTGATAAAGCCCAATTATATCTTTGAGATTAATTCTTTTTACTTGCCAATCCTACTTCCTACATTTAATCTAAATTGTAAATGTGTGAAAGACAGTTACTTTTTCCAATTTTACTGCTTCTTTTTCTTCCAAAAATAGATAGTTGTTCCAATAAATGCATATTCTACTGCTTACTTATTATTTATGGTTTTACAGATTTACATTTATTATTTTATGATTTTACCGATATTGTTTTACTGAGATTTATTATTTTAACGTGCATAACTAATCAATTTAATTTTAGTCCAGCGGTAAGTTTTAAATATTTGTATTTTAATTTTTTTCTTTTTAATTATTATCTTAATTAACTTAATCAATTTAATTTTTTTCGACCCGCAATTTCGTATACAAATAAAAAAAATCGTAAGTTTTGTAATTTGAAATATTTGTTTTTTTCTTTTTAACTGTTATCGTAATTAACTTAATCAATTTAATTTTTGTCCGGCAATTTAATTTTTTTTCAGCCCGTAATTTCTTATACAAATAATAAAAATTCATAAGTTTTGTCCGGCCCGTTTTTTTGGTCGGCCCGCAGTTTCATATACAAATTATTAATTAATCCCTCCGTTCCGGGCAAAGAGACCTTTACGGTTTTACAAATATATAGTTGTAGTTTCTTAATTAATTTTTTTCATCATGCTTGGTTCATACATTGATCACACTCTTACTGGCACCGTGCCATCGGCACGGACACGAGTTTATTTTTATAGAATGTTGGACATCTTCTCATTGTTGTGGTTTCGTTTGTTGGGGTATGTATATTGGTTTTCATTGATTTAATTGCCATTTTTTTTTAGCTTTTAGGGTTGATTAATTTGAATCAAATGCATCTTTATTTGCCTGTTAGATTTTGTATGATAAAATGTTGTAGGATTCGAGTTTTGTAGATGAAGCAGAAAATTTGGTTAATTGAATATGTTTGAATTTTCTTTGTCTCATGTGTAGATGGAAATAATAGACAAAGTTATTGCATCTCATATTTACAAAGTTAAGCAAAAACCCCCAGAAGAAAATGACTGAGTTTTCGTTATTGAGAAAACAATAATTTTTTTTTTTGTGTATTTTAACAGTAGTTACAATTAAAATATTTATTTCTTGGTTTTCTTATAAAATAAATATCGAAGTAAAATGTTTTATTTTGTTAGGTATTTGGATTCATTTCACATTATTTCATTTATTGATAAATTTCTTAAACCGCAATACTCCATCAAGACAATAATAATATTACAATAATATTTGTTGTAATTGGGCTCAGTTAGTTAATGAGCTGGGCCAATTTCAATTGGGCTGTTAGACCAACTTCAACTTAATATTGGCTACTAACTACTCTCTCTATATGTCTTTCTATATTCTCCATCAACAACATCCATAATAATTTCATCCTAAGTTAGAAATCCTCTTTCAAATTCTAATTTGGCTGGTTCCTTTTTCCGATTACACATTTCGGTTCACGTTTTTAATGATTATGTGGTATTTTCTACCATTTTTTGTCTAATTAATTTACCCATTTTTTGTTTTCCATTCTAATTTTGTAATATGATATTGAAGGATGATTACTCATCGACGTATCTCTTTTTTTTCTTGAAGTGCGGGCATTTTAAGGGATCGAACCTCGAGACCTCACACTTTCATGCCCCATATCTACCAATCGAATCTAGCTTCGTATAATCAGATTTTGATTCGTATTGTTGACACGGTTGTGTATAAAAGTTTCATTTTCTTTTGTCTTTTCACTATTGACAACAGATGTTTTAGCTTTGTAATTTAGTGCAAGTAAAACGGTGGGATTGCCCACTGTTTTCTTTAGAAACTGTTGATTGACTAATTAATATTACATATCTACCCCTTCAGAACTGAAAATTTTCATTCCACAGTTGGCAATTTACCAATGATTGTGTGTAAACGTTTCATTTCATTTTGAACAAGTTGTAAGATGAAATAACCGGTGAATTTGGGCCGGTCCACTTTATAAAAAATTTAGTCACTCTAGTATCATGTTTTTTTTTTCAACCCGAAAAAGTCTTTTTAAAGGATGAAAAGACTATGATGTCCTTAATTAACATGTGGCGTGCTACGGATATTCACTCAAATACATCACGATGTATCATTTTTTTCACTGCGATACTTCAATTTTATTGCATCAATTTTTGCACCGCAATACATTGATTTAAATTTCTAATCCAATTTTTGCACCGTAATCCTCGTTTCGTTGCGCACAATCGTGATTTTGAAGAGGAAGAAGAAGACACTGGTAAAACTGAGATCGATAGATGAAGAGAAAGTTATAGTGGTGGATTAATCGAATTCAAAGTAAAATATTCTTCAACCCTCTCTTACTCTTCACCACACAATGTTCTTCACTTTTGAATAAAACACAGAAGTGTGAAAGGCTGCCACCGGCTCTAATTAAGAACAACAGCCATTAGCATTGACTGCATGGGATCGAAACACTTCGGCTTCATGAAATTGTCCAATTTTTTTTTTAATGGATGTGATTTGGATGAATACACTATAAGCCCAGAGACCTCATGGGTATTGTGCGGCTTCCAACATTGCACTAGCTCACTCAAGCGAGCAAGCTTCAAGAGGTACTAAGCATATAAACTGTGATAAAATGTTAGTGAAAAAAACTTGTTGGTTCTTGGATTTTGAATTGCGATGCATCTATTTTGAATCGCGAGGCATAATTTTAAATTACAATGCGTCAATTTTGAATCATGATGCAAAAAATTTCAATTGCAATGCATAATTTTAAATTGCGAGGCATGATGTTGATTCGCACGTGTAGTCGATTTATTAAGGATATAGTCGATATTTCGCTACAAAAATTATCTTTTACCGGTATAAGAGAATAAAGCGGTTGGAAACATTTGAAAATGGACTAACCCGATTTTCACCCTTGTAAGATCTGTTTTTTCTTTCCTTTTTTTAGTTAAATAATCATCATAATATTATTAAAATCAAGAAATTATAATGCAACCACTGATTTGTTTATATGTGGATGTGGGTGATTAACATCTTCATTCATATGTGATATTTTTTCTCTATTTATTTACATTCAATTAAAAGAGATAATTTTCAATACAATTGTGAATTTAATCTTATGTGACGTGCGTCCACCACTAAAATTAAATGATCACATTTTCAAATAGATCATGAAAAATATTGTTGACAGATCTTAAATATTTATCCATGACAGCATTGAAAAGGTGTAACCGTAGATGACACTCGGTGATATGCACTAAAGGCTCGGGTTAATTGGGAGAAACAACCAATGGCAGATGTACTCTTACTTTGCACTTCATACGTCATAACGACATACCAATGGCAATGGACAATGGGCAATGGTCAAATCACAAAATTGGAGAATCACCAAGAGTAAAACTCACATCCACCGAAAGCTTAGAAAAGGGCCAAGATTTAACTACCAGTAAACCTCACCTTATGATAATTAAAGGAAAAAAATGAAAGAAAAACAACAAAACCAAACGATGGCAAAACAAAGAAATAAAAGCAAAATCAAAGCAATAGGAGGGTTCATACAAAATAAAAGAAGCTAGATTCCACACTCTAAACACCACGGTCACAACTAGAGTAGTCAAAATTGGTCAAATCAGCTGGATTGGTTCGTCCCGTCATATTAAAAAGGTGGATTGGGTTTTAAAAATACGACCACGTTTAAAGGCGGACTTTTTGGGTTAGACCCGCGCGTGTCACGGGTTAAAGCGAGGCGGGGCGGGGCGGATTGGTCCGCCATTTTAAACATATATATATATATATACATATTTATATAATATATATAGATATAATACCTATCAGTCTATCACCCACCATGACCCATCACTATCACGCTTAGGATCACCCTCATTCTTTCTCTCCCCCAAGTGGCCTGCCGTTGATTATTGAAAATCTAAAAAATAAAAACCCTATCTCTTTTCTTTCCTTCTTCCCACTTCCCAGTATTCACTATTCAGATCAGATTACCCAATCTAATCCACTGACCTCTTCCGCCATAGAACTCATGCGTCTTCTTCTAGGTTACATCCTGGCATCCTGCTGCTATTTAGAATTTCTAGCTTCGGAATAGAAAGACTGGCCTCAGGCGAGGCTCCTTTCACTTCAGGTGGCCCGCCATTTTGTAGAGTTATTGTCGAACTCACTGGCTCTCTCTCAGTCCACCATCGTAGATCTTTCTCTATCTCCTCAGTACGCATTGATTTCTTACTTTCATAATCGATTGGTCTCATTCTTTCTCTCTCTCTACACCCTCCGGCCTCTGCACTCCGGTCAGACCACCGTTGCTCTCACAAACGTGGATATCATCTTCTTCTTGAGGAAATATCTCGGTTACTTTGCATATGTATTGAAAGATCTGGGTTGTTTTGAGGAAATATTTGGGTTTTTTTGTATTGCTTCGGTTGCTTAGAATTCATAGTATATATGTTTTGAATTTTCATTACATTGTTATAGTTATAATATTATATACACCATATTGATGTTCTTGCCACCTGGAACGATTCTTTCATTTCTTTGCAATGCTCTGTTGACTTTTGCTTAGAAATTATAATACAAAATTACATAGTATATATATTGGTCAGGCATTTCTTTTTTTGGTGAGTTGGTCCGCCCCGCCCCGCAACCCAAGGTGGGTTGGGTTGGGTCAAAGTATTTTCAGTCCGCCATTAAAACGGGTTGGTCCGCCCCGTTAGTCCGTTTTGACGGCTCTAGTCACAACATACCCACAACTTTGATATAATCAATGCCATTCATACCATCATATTCACTCCGTTTCGGTAAAGAGTCCCCGTTTGAAAGTAACTAATATTGTTACATGGTTAATATTGTCCATTTTTGTCATAATACTAATATTGATGAAACTGAATTGTGGCATCAAAAGTTAGGACATGTTAGTTATCGTGAACTTGATGAACTTCCGAGATATGAGGTCGTAAGGGGTTTGCCTCGCTTGAACACTAAGAATGTTAGTGTATGTGGACCTTGCCAAAAGGAAAACAAACCGAGTTTCACACCCTATTTCCATGTTCAAAAATGTTTATTTTGCACGCCTATGATACATTGGATAGCAAGTAGTTGAATTTATTTTAAACTTTCCTTGTTTGTTTAGAGACGTTGCTTGTAACCCCTCTTATTCTAAATTGTGTTTGTATTATGTTGGGTTCATTCTAATGATTTTAGCAAGGCTTAATGGTTGCATATATTGTCAAGAAAATGGCTTACTTGTTCTACTCATCATCCGCCTCTTCTTGATCTTCTTTCTTCCATGCCCTACTGCTCCTCATTTTTCATGCTTCAAGAATCCAACTCCTCTACCATGGAATAAAGTCTCCAAGTCCCAAGATCTGCCCGATCAATGACGCACCCAATGATGTGTCATCGACTACTTCATCAACAACAGTTGTTTTTTTTCCAATTCCAAACTCCACCATTAATGTCGTTGATATCTGAAAGAATGTTTGGACGTTCATGTTGCTGCCTCTTCTGCTCAAAGAGGGGGAGTAGATGAAAGGGGAGTTATTGGATGAAGGGGGAGTTTGTGCTTTGGTTGGATATTTGTTTACTTTAAACTATGTTTGATAATTTTAAGTATCTTGGATATTTTGAATTGTTTCATCCCATTTCTTCCTTTCCTGCATCCCCCATCTGAAAACTACTGATATTTGCCGAGTCTTATTCATATCTTTCTTTATTCTGAGGCGCATACAGAGGGAAGACTTTTCTTAGCCTAACCAGGACTCCTCACTTGTCTAACTGAAGTAGCTCACCGACAAATAGCGTATTTCAAAGAGTCAAGCCGAGGAGAGCAAGTAAAGGGATCGAATCCTTGATTAGAAGGAGCTATTATCGTTTTGTGCTTTTTTTTTACTGGATAGGTGGTTAGAAAGCTATATCTTAAAGAAAGGAAGTCAGGCAAATAAGGCATGTAATCTTAGAGCAATACGTTTTAGGTAATTATTCACAGGTGCTCATGGTATTTGCTTTGACCAGAAAGGCATCAACAAAGGGGGAGATTGTTAGGGTGAAAATAATTGTGCGTTTATTTTCTCCGTCCTTTTTCCGTGTCCTAATATTTAGGTCACATGTTGTTATTGCCTTTCTAGGTAATTGTTAGGAAGCTTAGTCATTACCTTCTTTGAGGACTCTATAAAACGAAGCAGAGAAATTAGAAGAGAAGTTTTCTCATATGATACTGTCAGAAAACCTGTGAGCCACCCAATGATACATCATCAGAAGGCTCATCCGTTTCACTACTTTCTTCATCAGTCTCCTTTAATGGCTTTATCATGAATGAATGATGTATTCGTGGATGTTATGCATAGATTAGATACATCTTCTCACCTAGGAGTTTTCGTAATGATTTCCACTCTTTAAACGGTTTGTTTTCATATTGTAAGCAATTGCAATCTTTTAATCTAGTGGAAATTTTGCCACGAGGCATCGTCTACAAGTATTTTACTTGTAGACATAAATTATAATTTGGTGTCTCTTTGCTTGATTCGTTTATTAATTATTTTATTTATTCTGCTGCATTTTTTACTTGATGACTCATGAGATGATGTATCATTGGATACATCATTGGTGACTGTTTCAGCAAGTATTATTTATTATTGAATCCTAGATACACATATAACATTTCAAAGTGATTCCTCTTGTTGTAAGGTATAGTCTCATAAAAATAAATAAGTAAAATTATTTTACTAAGTGGTCGAATATCATACCATTTGTTATATCCAATAAAAGAGGAATTAAAGTCGGGTATAACACTCTTTGAATAGAACCTCCAAGACTCAAATATTAGGAACCAACATTTTTTGCAACATATATTTCATATTTCATATGACTATTCATTATAAAAACACAAACAAAATAAAAGACATAAATTGCATAATTTATATATGACAGCTCAATTACATAAAACAAACACTTAAAAAATAGACATAAAATCGCAAGCTAATTTCTGTATGTCCTACCGTTCTTAAATGGCTTCAACAGAATCATTCTACCTAATTAGTTATGGACTACAAATATTATTAAGAAAAAATTGCACTCAGTCCACTCTGAAAAGTTTTCAACCGATATATACATCCATATTTTTTCGAAACTGAAAAGGGCACTTCATGCTTGCATTGTGATGCATTATTTTGTGCATCATGATGCATGACATGTCTTTTCCGGTTTCGAAAAAAATTGAAGAGCAAAACAGTTTAAAATTGGAAAAATTGTTGGCCGGTACTTATTGTGAAACTTTTAACCGCTCTCGTGCCATCTTTTTTTTAACCGCTAAAAAGAATTTTCATAAAATATTATAGAAATGCTCAATTAGCCATGAAACTGGAAATCTCAATTGTTGGGACTAGAGATGTTAAAATTTAGCTCGGTCCAATGGGCCGACCCAATATTATCCGGGCTGGGCTTTAGGTTCTATAGGCTCGGTGAAATTTTAGGTCGGCCTGATTTTAAAGATTGGCCCAGTGGGCTTTGTTGTGGCCAGAAAAATATATGAAAATAGGCAAAATTGGCACACTCAATGGGTAGGCCCATGGGCTACTCCAGTCGGTCTGAAGAAATTTTAGACCAACCCAGACCGAACGGATTTTGAAGTTAGTCTGTTAGGATTGTGCGGGCCCGTTCGGGCCTTGTCCATTGACTACTCTAGTTGGGGGCAGCAGAACAATGATGCATATAATGAAACCAGTTTAAATCGCGATGTATCAATTTGGATTCGCAAGGCATGAATTTGGAATCATAATGCATTGCTATGAAATTAAAATAAACAATTTTGAATCGTGATGCATCGATTTGAGATCGTAATATACATTACGCAATGGAAATGATAGTTACACAATTTGAAATCATGAATCGCAAATCAAAATCATATATCGCGATGCCCAAATCATAATTAAATGCACACTAATGAAATAGATCTAAAAATTAAAAAATAGATACATATCTCTAATGTTTAGTTATGTATTTATCATATCAAATACCTCGTTGTTTATCATTTTTAAGTAAAATGAAAAAAATTATAGGTCTAGATCTATGACCACCCTCACACCAAAGCTCGCGGGTAAATTGCTCTTTTCATTAGTTTTCGTATCAAAATCTATATAGATTTGGATTTTTGAACATGTGTCAGTCAAAAAAATATTCATATATATATATATATATATTCACAGATATGTCACTTCATGTCTTTTAACATGTATATATTTTATTGAATAATCTTTTGTTGTCAAATTTAACTTAAATCGCAATTTGGTTACCCTATTTTTACACTTTTTGCAATAAGGCAACTCTATAATTATTTTTTCAAATTAGTCATTGTATTTGGTTATATATCACACTTTAGTCACCAAGAGTCATTTATATCATTATGTTAGATGGAAATGATCGAACAAAAAATATATAAATGTCCTTTTGTGTTCGGAACATGTCGTGCACATGAACATATTGAAGTCGCAAAATTTTATCTTATTCAACACCTTACCTAAAGACATGCATCTTAAGCTTACATTGAAGGTGAAGGTGAATATGAGACAATAACGTGAGTAACACGTGATATAGGTAAGGGTATTTTTAGGTTTCTACAAAACTTTAACGCTTTCCATCAAAAAAATTAGATGGAGTGATGAACGAGCTATATAAACCCAAGTACAATGATAAAATTTAAAAAAATAGTAGAATTAGCGTAGTGAATAAAGTGTGAAAGTAGAGTGACCAAATTACAATTTAAGCCGTCAAATTTCATCATTATACTTGTAGATTTGGCAATTTTTACTATGCATTAGTCAGCTTTGGATTTTTATGATACACGAACCATTTGAGCCCTTAGGATATAAATCATATTACTCTAGACATTTATTTCAAAAACAGGTAAATTTACCAAATCTATTCAAATTATGTTATTTCGGTTCTATTCAAGGATGTAAATATTATTTTATATACTGTTGAATATTCAAAATTATGCACCCATTGTGTTTTAATTGTCAAATTATAAAATATACGAATGATCACGAAATATACTAAATGTGTTTTCATATTCAATGGACTCATAATCTTAACAACTCTTCATATTATAAGAGAGGTAACATGTTCAATGCATTTGTTCAATATTAGTTTTCTATAAAAAAATGTTTCAATTCCCAAAACAAAAAATACAACTAAACAAAATAATAATTTTATCATTTTTGGAAAGTGAATTTTGGCGGGAACTTTCCAAAAATTGCACCTCTCTTTTTACATATGTATAGATTTTTTCTTAAAAAAAATGATATTTGTAGTGACTCATTAATAATAAAATGATATTTCTATATCTTAATTTTTTAAAGTGAAAGTTTTAAGTGAAACATCCAAATATAGAATACTAGACTCTTTACTCAAAACGAAGAGAATATTACACACACATAAAACGTGAGTATACTTCAATATATATTATAAATTGAATTTATATTCTATTGTTCTATTAGGGGTGTAAGTGGTTTGGTCAAAACCACAAACCGAACCGCCCATATTAGTTTCAAAAATCTCAAACCGAACCGAACTGAGTAAGACTTGGAACCGAACCGAACCACTCGGTTTGGTTTGGTTTGGTTTGATTCGTTTTGTGGTTTATATAAATTATTTTCAATGAAATTAACCAACATTAAAAATAACAATAAAAATAAGATTTTAATTTGAAATTAACATCAAAATTACGAAATAACCTACTAACAACAAATTATCATAAAGAAAACAATAAAAATATACAATAAACACAAACAATTGAAGAAATAATAGTTCTCCAACAATCAAGATTTTGTGTGGTTTAGTATCTGTCTAGATTATGCATATAAGATGATTCAAATATTCAAAATAATTAATAAATGTAATATAATATATATTATATAATAAATAAATAAAAATATATAGGTTGGTTCGGTTCGGTTTGGTTTGATACCAAAAACCGCAAAACGAACCGAACCGGGTGGTTTTTTAATTTTTGAATCGAAACCAAACCGTCTTCGACCAAAACCGAACCAAACCGATTGGTTCGATTCGATGGTTCGGTGGTTCCAATTTACACCCCAAATTCTATCATTTTCAATAATACTATCAATAGTAATAATATAGTATACAAGGGACACACACATACACAAAAAGAGCACAAGAAGGAGATTCATTAGCATTTCATCTAGGCCTCGACAAAGTTGCTGCCATTTCATATATATATATATATATATATATACAAATAATCTTTTCATAAATAAAAGGAAACAAATTTGACCAATTAGCCAACCAAGAAAACTACTTGTTAAAAATACGATCTTATTGTTGCATCGAAACAGATAAATGTTGATTAATCTGGCTAACGTTGGACTTGATAAAAGAAACTAGTTGGCTAATTGAAAAATGAAACTATTCAGGAAAATATCTAAATTGTTTTTGGTCCTGTAAGGACAGACAAAATAGTTGAATAAAAAATAAACAAAAAAATGCAGTACAAATAGAAAAATTGTTGTATGATGTCTACCCAATAGTAGATGCAGAGGCGCATTATAGATTGATATGAACCTCACGAGCTGTCCCAGAATCAAACCGGTTATTACTATTACCCTCTACTCAGGTTGGTCAAGGATAAGGAAGAGATAAGAAGGCCTTATGTTGGCAAATATATATATATATATATATATATATATATATATATATATATATATATGTGTGTGTGTGTGTGTGTGTGTGTGTGTTGAGCTCAAATTTAATAAAATGAACTGTATAGAAGAAATATACTCCCTCCGTCCCTAAATAATCGTCCTAGTTGACCCGGCGCACAGTTTAAGAAAAAACAATTGACTTGATTATTTATATTGTTTTAATGTGTAGTTTCCTTTAAAACTCATGTATATGTGGCCCATAATTAAAGTAGGGTGAAAAAGTAAGAGTAAAGTAGTAAAAGTGATATTCTAAAAAGGTAAGTTTCAATCTGGACAATTATTTTGGGACGGACGAAAAAGAAAAGGAGGACGATAATTTAGGAACGGATGGAGTATATATTAAGTAGAGGTGACAATTTTTGGCCGGACTCATTTGCCCGCTCGATTCCAATGAATAATAGGTATGTGCACACCCAAAAAATAAAAGCCCATACAAGCTAGATCTCCCTTCCCACGCCCCCCTTTTATAAGAAAAAATAAAAGTCCGCCCCTTCATGTGTTTGTGTGTATTGGGCCTTTTCAAAATTAAAAATTTAACCACAAAATAAGAGATTGAATTGGGGGTTACAACAATAAAAATATATAATTGAAACAAGAGATGAGCAAAAAATACATATTTATTTTTCATTTTTTTGGTGAAATTAATGTTTTTGTAATTTTTGAATTTTTTTATTAACGAAGGATTTTTTTTTTGTTATTATGTATATATTTGATAATTTTGTGTTAATGAGTAGATGAGTGCTCATTCTCATTTATTATCCGCACATATATACCCATGGTTATAAATGGACACTTACTCGTTAGCCCATTTGAGTTCATTGCCCATATGGGCGCCACCCATACCCGCCCGTTTTCCAACTCTAATATTAAGGATTGGGCTAGTGACAACACATACATATGCAAATTGACTCTACTTATTTAATTTTTTTTAATTTTTTCTTAAATATATAAAGTTGTGAGAGAAGTTGAGTTTTACTTTACATATATCATATATTAAAATAAACAAGCTTCATTTAACATTTATAAATATATTTATATGTACTACGTCAATTCTTATTTTTTGTAATTTTATTGATGAACTATGTATGTATATATATATATATAGGGGTGTGCAGAATTTTTTTGAAATCGGACCGAACCAATAGAACCGGACCAAACTAATTAAAACTGGACCGGACCAATACTTTGGTTTGGTCCTGGATCTGAATTTTTATAAAATTGAACATTTAGGTTGGTCTCGGTTCTCGAACTAAAAAAACAAGGAATCGGACCGAACCGATCCAATATGTTGTTTGTTTATTTATTTTATATATATATATATATATATATATATATATATATATATATATAATCTTATTATATAAGTATATATATTAATTCATAATACTTTTTTGTTCTACTTTTTAATTGGTACTCTTTTATTATTTTGTTTCTAGATTTGTTATGCTATGAGTTTATGAGTTCGACATTTTTAATTCTTGAATGTATTTTTATCAAAAGTTTTTTTATTTTTTTATGAAGCTTCAGTCTTAAAATTTTTATTATGTATTTGCATTAAACAGTTAAAAAGTAAAAAATTATAGTATTGGTCCGGTCCTGGATCTCATACATCTTTAATTGGTTCTGGACCGGACCAATGTTTTGGTTCTCATACATATTGGGTTGGTTCTGGTTCTAAATTTTTTTAGAACCAGACTATTGGTTTTGTTCAGGTTTTCTCTTTTTTCCAAAAAACTGGACCGAACCGGACCAAGCTCACCCCTAGTCACCGCACACTTGCCTATAAAATTATTTTCCATTAAGATGCAACATACGCCTACACCGCTACACACCTTACCCATCACCGGCATTATTCTGGGGCAAATTACACCATTGTCCCTGAACTTTGCAAGAGTCCACTAGGAATCCCTATACAAAGCAAATGCACACCATTGATCAAAGTATTCATTTTTTGAACACCAATAGTCCGTTGATGTGACGCCGTTAGCTCAAGCACCGTTAAGTGGACATGTGTTGCTGACGGGTGTCAAACCGTCAAAAATAATTTCATATTTCACAATAACGAGTATAAGGTAGTAGGGATCGTATCCACATGGAACGTCAAATTTACTTCTTTAAAGAATTTTAACAAAGCAATTTAAAACAATGATTGATGTTTTTAATCTAAACTAATTAACAAACAATGAATTAACTAAAAGCTGAAATTAAATGTCTAAATGTAAACAAAACAAAAAATGATGTTTGAATTCAATAAGGGAAAAATCCAGTCAATGAACTTAATGTAATCCTGAAAATTACTACTAATCATAGATACAAAAATGACTTAATCAGCTTCAAGTAAACCGATTATAGTTGTCGACAACCGCCAAACACTCAATATCTCCTTACCGTCTTGATAGTTAAGAGAAGTTTATTAACTATTTCACGAATCAAAAAACAACTCCCAGACGCTCGTATGATTTAATATTTTGAAAACATTAAGAGTGAGAGACCCGATTCTAAACAGTGCATATTGAAGCAATATCATTTAATTTAGATTACTTATTCCCGCAACACAGACCGAATATGCTTGTAATGTCTAAACGGTGCGTCACTTGCTACTTTGTTAGAACCCGATGACAATTACGGATCAACGGTACTTATAACTAGCGATGAACTATTATGTTAATTAATGTTTTGACCACAAACATTAACTAAGCATAATTATTCTACGTCACAATTCCTTTTGCAATAAACAAACAAAGAATGAATAAATACTTAAACCCAATTGAGAATTAAAACACTTAGATCTCACAGCAGAAACTTGTAAATAATTACTTGCTCATTAACTGGAAGAAATGAAATTAGTCACTAAACATAATTAAAGATTACTTACAAAATGAATTCAAAACGAAAAATAAACCCAACAGTTTGATGGAAGAAACGACTAAACGAGCAAGCTGCCACCAAAATCTTCTAGTGTTATGTGTGTGTATATTTGTGAGTATCAGTCGTGATGTCTGTGATTCCCACTTCTAAAACTGACTTCTCCTTATATAGCTGAGCCCCTCGTTGCTTTCCAAGTTTTTCCTCTTTCATAAAGGTCATGATCTCCACTCCTAACCTACACTCCTAGATAGTTGTTGACAAAGTCCATAACATGATTTTTCCAATATTTTCAACAAAAGGAATTAAAGAAAAGAAAAGAATTTGAATGTCCAATGTCTTATATGCCCCCAAGTAATAATTTTCAGCTTTACAGTTTCCCTTTGAACGTGACAATATTTTTTTTGTCCAGCCCATTTTTCTGAATAGCAAATGCCCATTCGGTACTATAATATCTGAATTTCTTCTTTGAACTTGGTATTCTTTTTTACTTTTTCACCATCAATCTCTCATAGATCAGTAATCACAAAACATACAAAATACCCATAAAAAATGCAATATTTATAACAAGTTAAAGCACAAAATTAATATTAAATATCACACTTATTTGAGTTCATCAGTTGTCCACGTCATTTTTAATGAGGGCAAACACGTCTTTCCCCCTCCTTCTTCAACCTTAATGATAAAGCCGCAGAACCATGGCAATTGCATTCCCTCATTTTTTAAAACTATCCTCAAGAGATAAAATAAATTTTAAAGGAGATGCTTTTCTATTGGTTCACCATGTAAACTAAGACCTTGACTTCTCCTTTTTCTCCTTGAAAAGAGCCAGCAGTGACACCCCAGATACCTTCACAACCTTGAACCTGACTCCAGAAATAACTCCAACAGTATGACCCTTCCTTCCAAATCCGCAATCAACACTTCGTCCTGCAGACGATAATCACCCAGAAAATTACTACAATGCATATGAGCATATATATACTTGGATTTGTGTTTAGCAAGACCAAAATTTGAGCTTGCACAACAGTAGACTAGAAAATATATTTTCTTTAGATTAATTAAACAATGAGTTAGTAATTAAGTAAGAAATGAGGTCCACCAATCTCATCTTATCTTCCACATCATTAGGTGTGTTATTATAAGTACTAATTAGATACCCATATTATTACCTTTTTAAAAAAATACACATTATAAAAATACTAATAATTAAGTCAATTATTTTGTTTGAAAAAAATTATGAGCCGGTCCATTTTTTGAAACTTTTAATCGCTAAAGTACACCCTTGTTATTTTGAACCGAAAAAAGTCACTTTTGGTGGCAAAATGACTACGATACCCTTAATGAAACGTAGGCGTGCTACAGAGGTAATTATTTTTGCACCGCGATTCATCAATTTTATCACATTATTTTTTACGTGGTTCAATAGTGTAACTGCTAGTCTATTTTTGAACCGCGATTCATCAATTTTTATTGAATTAATTTTGCACCGCGGTTCAATAGTGTAACTGCTAATCTATTTTTGTACCGTGATCCATCAATTTTAGTACATTATTTTTTGTACCGCAGTTCAATAGTGTAATTGCTAGTCTATTTTTGAACCGCGATTCATCAATTTTAGTATATTAATTTTTACACTGCTGTTCAATAGTGTAAATGCTGGCTCTTGATATTCTAATTTTTTTTTAAAAAAAAAAACATATGTACCGCGGTATAGAAATATGTTCAACGCGATATATCAAAAAGGGAATTGCGGTGCAAACTTATGTAGACTTAATTGATGAAGAAATTTTTTTTGCACCGCAATATATACAAAAAAGGATCGCGGTACAGAATTATGTGGGCTTAAGTGATGAAGGGAACTGTTTTTGCACCGCGATAGATAAATTTGACGTAGCGCGACTCTTGCCTATTAAGAGTATCGTAGTCTTTTCACAATCAAAAGTGACTTTTTCCGGTTGTTTTTAAAAAATTGTGTACTTTAAGGATGAAAAACTTAGAAAAATGGATCGGCCAAATTTTTTCCTTTTTTTAAAAAATATTTATGCCACGGATTTGGACAATAATTTGAGGATAATACATCATTGCCATGTAAAGGAACATCTGAACGTGAACCAATAAAGTCATGGACTTGTCTAGTGATGCCTCAACTGGATAAGGATGGGTGGGTTGGAGCCCCATTTATTAATTGCCTAACCACAAAGCGTTCCTCGCTCTTGACCTAGATCTCTTCGATATATAGTACTCGCACAGTCACCGCTAGGGGTATGCATGATTTTTTTGAAATCGGACCAAACCAATAGAATCAGACTGAATCAATCAAAACTGGACCGGACCAATACTTTGGTTTGATCATGGATCTGAATTTTCATAAAATTGGACATTTGGGTTGGTCTCGGTTCTCGAACTAAAAAAACAAGGAATCGGACCGAACCGACCCAATATGTTGTTTATTATATATATATGATCACGCAATTTTGGTGGTGATCTTATCTTGTTGTCCACGTATGAAACAGGGATGGTCAGATCTTGATACGGCTGTTCTTGTCACAGCTTCCAGTTGCCTGCACGAGATAAACAGTGAACGCTGTTAAGGAGTCGGGGTAGTCCGACTGGAACCCTCTGGCGTGAGAATCAGATTTATGGTGGGAATGAGTAATAAATACGTCGTTATAATAAATGGTCCGATAAGAGGTTGTGATAAGAGAGCTTGGATATCTCAAAAATGACTTAACTTTACAATTAATGAATGTCTTCTATTTATACATGATCTTCCTGATGACCTGGCGGCTGCTTATTGGGGAACATGTTGCGGCGGGTATTAAATGCACTGGTGGCCTTTGTCAGAAATAAGTGGGCTGACCGTTGTCAGGGGGTTGGTGGTTGCGTGTAGCTGTTTTACCGGGACTGGAGAAACTTCTTTGTCAGACCTGGTGATCATTGATCTAACGCCGAGGCCGAGCGTTCTAAGGGTAGTGGGCTATTGTCGCCGAGGCCGAGGGTACTGGAAGCCACTCTAGTTGTCGAGGCCAAAGGTGTTTGGAAGCCACGAGGATTGCTTACCACCTGTCTTCAGTGAGCTCGCGTCATCTCGGTGGTATATGCTCGGCGGTTCTGCTGAATCTGCTAGTAGTTTTCATAGTGGGGCCCGTAGCTGTGCCGAGGATGATTTCCTCGATATCGTCCTTTCGATATATATATATATATATATATAATATTATTATATAAGTATATATAGTAATTCATAATACTTTCTTTGTTCTACTTTTTAATTGATACTCTTTTATTATTTTGTTTCCACCGATTTTTTATGCTATGAGTTTGACATTTTTAATTCTTGAATGTACTTTTATCAAAAGTTTTTAAATTTTTTTTATGAAGCTTCAGTTTTAAAATTTTTATTATGTATTTGTATTAAACAGTTAAAAAGTAAAAAATCATAGTATTGGTCCGGTCCTAGATCTCATACATCTTTGATTGGTTCTGGACCGAACTAATGTTTTAGTTCTCATACATATTGGGTTGGTTCCGGTTCTAAATTTTTTTAGAACCAGACTATTGGTCTGATTCAAGTTTTCTCTTTTTTTTTTCAAAAAACTGAATCGAACTGGACCAAGCTCACCCCTATTATATATATATATATATATAGTGTGTGTGTGTGTGTGTATAACACCAAAAAATTAAATTCACTAAATTAGCTACTGAATGGTCCGTAACTAATTAGTTATTTTTAACGACGGAAGATTCTGTAATCAATCTGAAACTGAACATTGAAATTAGAAGCGGAATATCTGTAGCTGATTTTGGCATACATTTTCAAAAAAATTGGTAACAGAAATATATAGAATAATCTTAAAAGATACTTCTTAACGACGGAGGTAACTCGTCGTTAATTTTAAATTAGATGCGGAATGCCGTTGTTATCGCTAATTGTAATACTCCAATAATTTTAATAAAAATATTAATTTTTATTTATTTAATATTACGATCGTTTTGGACCTACATAATTAATGTTATAATTATTGAGTTAAATTAATGCGTTGAACCTATTAAGTAACTAATTAAATTGGGTTGGGCTTGGCCCACTTGTGACTAGCATTAATTACTATTCCCTAATAATATTACCCAATTAAAAGATTGGTCTTAGCCCATTTAATGTTAGGGTTAGGAAACCTAATAGGGTTCCTGTATAAATAAATGGTTAAAGGAGGAGAAAACCCTTTATCGTTAACGGAGTAAAAAAAAAGAAATAAGCGACCGAAGAGAAGAAGAGGCGGCGCCGGATCAGCAAGTGAAGGGTGAATTTGAGGTATCATTATTCAATAGTTAATGCATTCAATTCCTTGTGCTGTGAAAAAAAAAAGTAATCAGCCGTATTTCTTTTTTCCTTAGTCTGAATGTACAGTGAAGGCAATTGGGTGGAGACCAACGGTGGACTTTGGTTTCTACATAGTTATGGCATATGATATGAGTTATTACACATGATAATTAGTTATGACATTTAAAAAAAAAAGAGAGAGAGAGAGTACAGAAGGCGACCGGGTACATTATATTGTTTGTGGGTCACTGTTGTCAAGCTCATCATTAAGCCCACTTTCTTATGCATATATATATATAGTAAGGAACAATCAAACCAAACAAAAAGTAAGTATGTGTGTTTGACGGTGAGTTAGTGTGTGTTTGTATTTATTATGTTAGAAATTGTTTTTTTTCTTTTGTTCAAAAAGTAATAAGAAACCCAATTTGGGGTGTGGGCAGTACACTGCCACTAGCTATTGGTGTGTGTATCGTGTATGTGTATAATAATAATAATAATAATAATAATAATAATAATAATAATAAATTATTTAGTAAACTATCATTTTAATTAATATTATAAAAATCAATTGGATTAGTGGTACCATTGTGGTTTAGTGATTATTGTATATTTTGAACTTAGATTTGGGCAAGGAAGATTAGGACGAACGTACGTGTTGCGGATATTACCTTCGCTAAGCATTTCGAGGTAAGAGATTATACCTCTTTTAGGTTTCCGATCTTTTATGTATCGTTCGTTAGGTTTCCATTAAATTCTTGACTTCGATATTTCTTGAAACGTACGCCGATTTTTAAATCGGCATTTGAATTTGAACTCCGTCGTTTATGCTTATTTCGGACTCATGACTTGATTATCTGTTATTCTCACATAATTATTGAATTCCATGTGAGATACTATTTATATGAAAAATATGATTTTTGGCGATGCCTAATTTTATAAAATTATTTGATTGCTTGAAATTCTACCATGATCACTAAGTTGAATTTATGACACTATGAATTATGAAACTATGAACTATGATCCTTGTGAACGTCACCTGGCCCGTGGCGTGGTTATCCGAATATACCTATGATCTTCGAATTATGATCTATGAATTATGATCTGTGAATTTTGATCTATGAACTATGATATATGAATTGCTTATGTAATCATGAAATTCTGTGAGTAATCTGTTGTCATCAACTGGTATGGGACGGTTGATGACAATTGGTTACTCGAATTGGTATGGTACTATTGTGGTTTAGTGATTATTGTATATTTTGAACTTAGATTTGGACAAGGAAGATTAGGACGAACGTACGTGTTGCGGATATTACATTCGCTAAGCATTTCGAGGTAAGAGATTATACCTCTTTTAGGTTTCCGATCTTTTATGTATCGTTCGTTAGGTTTCCATTAAATTCTTGACTTCGATATTTCTTGAAACGTACGCCGATTTTTAAATCGGCATTTGAATTTGAACTCCGTCGTTTACGCTTCTTTCGGACTCATGACTTGATTATCTGTTATTCTCACATAATTATTGAATTCCATGTGAGATACCATTTATATGAAAAATATGATTTTTGGCGATGCCTAATTTTGTAAAATTATTTGATTGCTTGAAATTCTACCATGATCACTAAGTTGAATTTATGACACTATGAATTATGAAACTATGAACTATGATCCTTGTGAACGTCACCTGGCCCGTGGCGTGGTTATCCGGATATACCTATGATCTTCGAATTATGATCTGTGAATTTTGATCTATGAACTATGATATATGAATTGCTTATGTGATCATGGAATTCTGTGAGTAATCTGTTGTCATCAACTGGTATGGGACGGTTGATGACAATTGGTTACTCGAATTTACTTGTTGTATTATTATCTTTCACTTGGAATCCTGAGTTTATATCTGTGAGTAGTTTGCTGTCTTCAACTGGTATGAGACGGTTGATGGCAGTGGGCTACTCGAGTCAATCGTTGAGTATTATCTTCCTTTGGAATTCCGATCCTCTGTTTGACATTTGAAAAACTGCTTCCGCTTATCGATATTTAAATAATGAATTTTTTACTACTCTAAAAATATTCATCTCTGATTTATTCTGGTCAACTCCTCCTTAGTAATCGGAGGGGTTGTATATGAACTTACTTAGCATTGTTCGCTCACCCTTTCATACTCTTCTTTCTCGGGTAATGAGTAAAATTATTAGAGGATTTTGGCTCGGGTAGACCAAGATGGCGACTTCCGAGAATTTTAGATTTGGTCTTACTTATTGAATTATTTGACAATACTTTAAATTAATTATGGATTCATGTCAAGTTTTTAGATAGATTTTGTATTTAATTAATTTGAGTTATTTTTGAATTAAGTCAAGAATATTAAGATTTAATTATTGCGAGATTAGAACATTTATGATTTAATTTACGATTGTTGGTGACGTGGTCAAATTATGGGACCGTGATGTCGGTGCCGAATTTGGGGCGTTACACTAATTACCAGTTTTCTAGTAGTATACTTTACAACTGATTTTATGAAATGGTTTGTCGAATGAACACTGCCAATAATTAGTTATACTAATATCACATATTAGTGATTGCCTGATTGCATAATACGTGCACAATGAATTATTCTCTCCATTTCATTCATCATGAGTGATGAGAAAAAGACGTTCATTATAAAATAAAATTGCAAACAAAAAGGGACACCCGTATTGGAATTTAAAAAAAAAACACTCAAAATAAAAAATAATATTTCTCACTCCGTCTCTAAATGGGTATTTATTTTAAGCTATTTACGAAAAGTTAAACTTGTTGATTGTAAAGAGATTTTACTAGCACAAGTACATGAAAAATAATTAATATCATGGTTTTCCATTGTATTAGTGCATTAAGAAATAATAATTGAGAAAGCTGAATTTATGGACTAATATATTTGTAAGAAAAATAACACTTATTTAAAATAATTAAAGTTCTCCATACTATGTAGTTCAGTTTACACAGATTTTTAACGCAAAGTCAAGAAATTGACATAATTAAAAAAAAAAATACTCCGTAATAATAATCATTGATGATTAGTTTCAAAATTGGGGGCTTGCTAGGTCACTCAGTCCAGGGTATTGACTTTACAAATTGGTCATTGTCTTGAAAGTTACATGTCCAACAACCTACTGATGGAGCCGGCAAGAGGAGAATACTTTGACCAGAAATTCGATTCGATCCGGGATAATTTTTAATCGTTTTACATTTCTTATATTTTTTTAATTGGGAAAAAACACGTCATCTTTCATCACAATGTACAAATGATTTATCACAAGGTTATGAAAACATATAAAAATGTAAAATAGTTAAAAACTTTAAAAAATCAACCGCTATTTTTTCGTATCAAAAATACTCCAAAAGTCTTTATGACCATAAACAAAGTAAGGAGTAAGGACTCCGTAAAAGTCATAGGTCAACTTAAGTGTCTACAAAGGGAACGGCTAAAAGCATCCAAAATCATGAATCTTTCAAAAGGTTTATTCACTCTCTCATATGGTTAGGTTAAAAAAATTCTATATATTTATTATCCACTATACATAAATGTTTAAAAAGTTTATAGCATGAACTCACTACTTAATATTTTATTCTTTCACATTATATATTTGAAAATAATAATAAATTTATTTTCAAAAATAAATAAATATTTTTAAAACATAAAAATTATAGAAAAAATATGTTATGTCCAACAAATAATTTATACATTTTTTTTAATTTTATCTTTCCAAATATATATTTTAAATATTTATTAGTAATTCAAAATTTCGATGTAACAATATAGACTTTATTGAACTAAAATCAATATAAAATCATAGAATCATAATTAAAGGCGTATAATACAATCAGTTACGAAGTAATTAAATACTAATAAACCTATAAAAGCTTTATAGTATAATATTAACATTCATTAGTTTACATTTTATAAGTTTAAAAATAAAAACTAAAGTAAACATGTATTTTATATCGCAATTCAAATATTTATATATCACGGTTAACATATAAAGCGGTAGAAATAAAATTTGAAAAATTTGTTTTGCACCGCAATACATAAACTTATGCACCACTATTTAACGGTTTGTTATTCGTTACACGCACCTTATTCTCATTAAGAGTATCATAATCATTTTTCGATTGAAATAAAAAATACGATACTGGAGCAAATTAAAACTTTAAAAAGTGAACCGACCCGTAATTTTTTTCAAAACTTTATACAAGAGGCCATTGAAGATGCTCTAACAAGGCCGCAAGGCCCATAACCGAACGTGGGTGATCCCACCAACCCGTAACCCATTTTAAAAGAAAAATAAATAAAATCATTTACTAAGTTCAATTTTTAAATGATTTATTAAAATAATAATATACCCTTTTTAAAAATCTAATTTTTGGAATGGAGGAGTTTAATTTTACTATTTTAGTCAACACACTATTTTCATTACAGTGCGAGTGGTACCATATATGATTAAATGCTGGAGACGGCAGGAATAATAAAAAGAGTTTGACCCAAAATATACAAAACACATAAACGCAACACCATTTAAAGAATAAAATTCTCTAACTACCCCTAACTACAAATATTCATTTACACCCCTCATTTAATTCCTTAAACCAACACCCACCCCCACCCACGCCTCTCACCCGTCCCACTCACTCAGTGGACTCCCTCTCTCTCTCTCTCCCTCTCTCTCAAAAAGAAAAAGAATGATGGGCAATGGCATTGCATTGACTTGCTGATCATCGGCATTCGGCACTATAATAAGATGCTGGGATGAGAACATTATTATATGTAGTTAACAAATTACTCATCAACACAATTGTTGATCGGCAAACACACAACTGATCGGCCAGGCCAGTTTCATTTCATTTCTCGATCGGGCACCGGCGGCGCGTCCAACAAAGTGCAGAACATGTGTCCACTACTATGGGCACGTTTGCTGTTTTTCTTGGCTCCCCTCCTCTCACCTCTATTCATCACTTTCACTTGCTCAACTCCACTGCTACCTTCTCGCTTTCTCCTCATCTCCCAAACAACTCCTTCCAATATGGTACACTCTCTCTCTCTCTCTCTCTCTCTCACACACACACAATGCTGCTTAGAGCATAAACAACAAGGATTTTTTTGGGGGTGCTTAACCAGATTATTTGGGATTCTTTGGAACAACAAAGGTTCCAAAAAAGTGTTTAATAAGCAAAAAAATGATTTTGGGAGCTTAATAAGCTTCTGTGCTTAACAAATTAAAAATAGGGCAAAAAACGACATAGTTTAACCAAAACAAAGTATAAAATGTCGAGTTTTGAACAAAAAAAATCAATAACTATTGCGCCCAAGCCTGTTTCACTATTTCACATGTCAGTCAGCTGGTGGACCAAATTTCTTTTTCCTCCCGTGCTGTTTTTAATCAATTTTAAGTAATAAAAATTATTATTTTTGAATTAAAGTACACATTTTTATCTATAAATAAAAACTTGGTTTGTTTTATTTGGATATCAGAAAAAAAAAATTATGATTTTTTCAAATTTCTAGCAATTTTTCTAAAAAAATATTAAATTAATTAAGATAAAGATATTGAGGTATGTAAAAGTGTAAGAATTTGTGCATTGTTGAAAATGTATTATTGTTGGGGCTTAAGTGGGGAATTTAATGATATTTTTGTAATAAAATTAACAAATAGAGTTTAAGCTCCCCAAATTGGGGAGCTTTGTATGCTCTTAAAGGTACACAAATAATTTATATAATTATACATGCAAAAATTTGGAAGTGCTTATAGATGATTATATAAATTTATCTCTTGTAATATTCATTTCTCTTCCTTCCATTGGTATATTCAACCATCTTGTGTGTGTGTGTGTGTTTAATATTCGTATTGGATATGTCAAATGGAGTGAATATTACATGCTAATGTACCGTGGACACTGTACAAATCTTTCAGCTTGCTTATCATGTTTATATCAACAGAGTTTGCTAATTTCATAATTTTTTGTCAGTTTGTGCTACCGCATTAACGTCTCCCACTCAAATTTTCCCAATCAAATGGTGTTGAAAACTTTGCTTTGGTTACGAAAAACCACAATGATATTACCTCGTTTGAAAATCAAATTTATTAAGAAAATGACACTTTTAGTAGCTCATTAGTAATAAAATGACATTTTTATGTCTTAATTTTTTTAGAATGGACTCTTTAAGTGAAACATTTTAAAATAAAAAATTTAAAATAAAATAATGGATTATTTACTCGAAACTGAGGGAGTGTAGAAATAGATATATAAATTTTAGGAATAATGACATAGTCTTTCCATTGATATGTTGAATATATATAAAGGAGTACAATACTTGCTACACAAGTTTAACCTAGAGAGTTTAAATACGAAAGGGACTAGGAAAGTATAAATACAATATATTACAAATATATTATATTCTCTTATATAAATTTTATGAATAATGACATAGCTTTTCCATTGATATGTTGAACATATATAAAGGAGTACAATACTTGCTAAACAAGTTTAACCTAGAGAATCTAAATACAAAAGAGATTAGAAAGCTAAATACAAAGGGATTAAGAAACCTAAATACAAAGGGATTAAGAAAATATAAATATAATTTATTACAAATATATTATATTTTTTATAGGAGTACTTCTTAATTTCTGATTAAGTTGGATTTTTTTAAAATTATTTTTGGGGGAGTTCTTGATTATGAGTTAAAAAAAATGTTTGCATATCTCAGAACAAGCATCAATAATTTAATGTATTTACAAACTTTACTTTTGTTGATTATCACGTCCTAGAGCATGTACAATGGATTTTGTCAAATTAAACCAAAAATCAAACATAACTCGTTAAAAATTAATAAAATAATTCATGAGATATCCATTTGATTTAAAACTAAAAAACCTTTCCAATGGTGGTACAAAATCCAACACATTTACATACCCCACCATTTTTATCTCCTATTAATAATGACTAGAAACTTAAAAAAATTATAGAATTTTTTTCTAATGTCCAAATAAAACAAACTAATTCTTTATTTATAGGTACAAATGTGTACTTTAATTCAGGAAAAAATTAAATAAATAATAAATTTTTTAGTTTAAAATTGGTCAAGAAAGACAATATGTGAAAATAAAATATCAACACTTACATGATGACACATGGAAATGGACCTTGGATTTGGAGCTTGCTTGGGTTCACCGGGTGATTTTTTTTTTTTCAAAATCATGTTGATTTGTTGGAGATATTTGGAGATTCGCTATTGGGAGAGGAGATTTGGTTAAGATTTGCCAAAAATAAACAGTTGGACATGTTCTCAACAAACACTTTTACAGTAGCGAAATTACTTTTGATAATGGCACGGTCTTAGTACTCTTTTCGTCCCAAAATTATTACTTTCTCCGTTCATAAATTATCGTCTTCTTTTTCTTTTTCGTTCGTCCCAAAATAATTATCCAGTTTGAAACTTATCTTTTTAGAACATCACGTTTATCGCTTTACCCTTACTTTTTCATCCTACTTTAATTATGGGCCACATACACATAGACTTTAAAGGAAACTACACATTAAACCAATATAAATAATCAAGTCAATTGTTTTTTCTTAATCTGTGCGTCGGGTCAACTAGAATCATAATTTAGGGACGGAGGGAGTATTATTTTTGACCCAACACACAGATTAAAAAAAAATTGACTTGATTATTAATATTGGAATAATGTGTGGTTTTCTTTAAATCTCATGAATATGTGGTTCAAAATTAAAGTAAGAAGAAAAAGTAAGGGTAAAGTAGTAAAAGTGATGTTTTAAAAGGAAACTTTCAAATAAGAAAATTATTTTAGAACAGACGAAAAAAGAAACCAAGACAATAATTTTGAGACGGAGGGAGTACTAGTTTTTGCCAAAGTTCTAAAAATCGTTAGGCGCTTAGGCGGCACACTAGCTAGCGCCTGGGGAATCGGGCGTCGGGGCCTAGGCGGGGCCTAGAATTAAAGCATAATTACCACTTTTTTGATAATTTACATCAAAGATCAAACACATTGAATACAAATTTAATTTTTTTATATTTGTGATTTTATCAAACACTTTTCTATATTTGTAAAATGAACAAAAATATACAAACCTACCATTAATCTCAATTCTCAACAACCCCAAAGCAATAAACCAACCAAGTTTAGAGCTAAAAACAAAAAAAGATATTACTCCAGTTCGCCCCCCATTACCTCCCTCTCTGCATCACCATTACCACTACCCCTTCTTTCGCCCTCTTCCTTTTTTTCATCGCGTGCCACAAAATCAAAGCTACAAAAATAAATTAAGGTCGAGGTTTGGCGTAAAGCCGACAGTTGATTAGGCAGTAAGAAAGTGAGAAGGCCTTAGCTGCAGGCGGGGAGTTTTAGAACACTGTAATTTTGCTACTACTTCCGTTTCTAAAGAGTTGTCATACTTTTCTTTTTTTCCATTCAAAAATATTATCTAGTTTCTATATATGCTTACTTTTTCAGAAAACACATTTTTATTATTTTATCCTTACTTTTTATACATTATTCAATTATTACCACATGTTCAAAAAGCTTTAACGGCAACACTATCTTATGCTCCCTCCATCCTAAAACTATTGTCCAGCTTTCATTTTTCGCCTGTCCCAAAATAATTATTTTGTTTGAAACTTTTCTTTTTAGAACAAGTTTACCACTTTACCTTTATTTTTTCATCATAATTTAATTATGAGTCACATACACATGAGCTTTAAATTAAACTACACAACCAACTAATATTAATAATTCAGTCAAATGTGTTTTCTTAAACCGTGCGCCAAGTTAACCCAGACGATAATTTAAGAACGGAGGGAGTACAAATCTTTATATTAAAGTCAATTGGTTTTTGTTAATCCGTGTGTAGTGAAATTAGATGATTATTTAAAAATGGAGGGTTTACATTGCAAAATTTGAGAGTACAATATAAATTTTCTTCCTGATTAGTTTCAATTAAATCAAAGTTGATTTTTAAAAAAAAAATTTGTAGATTACATTGGCAAAACAGGTGGGTACATATAAAAATATTGTGTCAGAAAATGCTGGGTCATTGTTCCCGGACCTTTGTATCCAGGAAACCCGCACGGGATGCTAACTGCTAAGCTAAGTGAAGCTCATTTTTGTTCATTCCATATTGATATCATTACTGCGCTGGTGATACTTTGTTGTTTGATCAGAATAGTGGGAAGCTGGATTTGAAAAATCAGAGAGAAAGCAATCACTCCTTACTTACAAATTGTTTTAGATTATTGGACGCAAACTTCTTCAATGATAATAAGGTAATCTCGCTAACTTTTAAATTAGGCAGCATGATCTTGAATTTAATTACTACTATATATAGATTATAGGTAAACAGTAGAAGCATATATTGAAATATAACATCTTATATAACGAGGTTGCAAACAGATGCTGGAAATTGAGAAGGGTGCAGAAGAGCTCAATATCCCGATAAGTCGAGCTAATAGGAAATTAGTTGCTTCCACTAATGGGGGATTACAAAACCCATCTTGTTTGGTGTTTAATTCTGAGTGGAAACGTGAAGAAGCATGTCATGCAACCAAGAAATTCAGTTATCCTTCTGTTTCTGGTGTACAGAGGCCAAGCAATGAAGAAGATATCGCCTTCATGAGTGTAAGTTCCCTTTTGCAAAAGCAAGTTGTATTTTCAGGGAATTTGAGTTGCGAGCTTCTTTTTTATGATTTGGAATACAGATTCTTGAACTTGGACAATTGATCAAGACAAAACAAATTACTTCCGAGGAGCTGGTTGGGATTTTTCTGAAGAGGCTAAAGAAGTAAGCATGACTATCGTCTAGGCCTATTTAATACAGAGTATTTTCCATTCTCTTTCTAAATTAGTGGATTATTGCAGGTATAATCCTGTACTTGAGGCGGTGGTTACACTCACCGAAGAATTAGCTTACAAGCAAGCAAAGGAGGCTGATCAGCTGCTTTCTCAAGGCGTCTATATAGGCATTTAGATCTGAACTTTAGTTCTCTTCGAAACTATGGAAAGCTCGATTTGAAATAGAAAATTCTATGTGTAGGCCCGCTTCACGGTATACCTTATGGGTTGAAGGACATTATTGCAGTACCCCATTATAAGACTACTTGGGGATCGAGGACATTCAAAGATCAAGTTCTCAACATTGAAGCTTGGGTTTACAAGAGGTATATATGTATAGGCTTTGCGTACTTTGCTGTTAAAAATGAGTTACATATACTTTATTTGGTTCGTCACTTGGCTAATGCAGGTTAAAGTCGGCTGGGGCCGTTCTTGTTGCAAAGCTTGTTACCGGATCGTTGGCTTATGATGACATCTGGTTCGGGGGTCGCACGAGAAATCCATGGAACATTGAGGAGTATTCCACCGGTTCATCAGCAGGGCCAGCTGCCTCTACTTCGGCTGGTATTTCTTATCTTTTTAGATCTCTAGTTAATTTTTCTCCCAATCAAGTTTTTCAGTCTCTGGTAAGAATGTGAAGCATGGGGATCGACTATGTAACCACTTTATATGAGGAATTTTATTTATCTGGGCAGGTATGGTTCCATTTGCAATTGGCTCAGAGACAGCTGGCTCCATGACTTACCCTGGGGCTCGTTGTGGTGTGTCTGCATTGCGCCCTACATTTGGTACCGTGGGTCGGACTGGTGTCTTGAGCTTATCTGAGAGCCTGGTAGTCAACAAAGACTTGAATTCTTTGTGCCACATTACTTCTTTCTTGATACTATTTAATTTCCGAACATTGACTACGTTTTTTGACAGGATAAACTTGGACCTTTCTGTAGAAGTGCTGCTGATTGTGCAGTTATTTTGGATGTTGTTCGAGGAAAGGATCCTGATGATCATTCATCAAGAAACATTTCTCTTGATGACCCTTTTGAGGTTGACATAACAAAGCTAACTGTTGGATATCTCGAGGATGCCCAAATGGAGGTTAGGGTGCTTACTACAATAGTTAACAAGTTTTTGATCAAAGCCAGTTGGAGTTTATGTTCTGGTTGCAATGATAGGTTGTTGAGGTACTCAAATCAAAGGGTGTCCATGTGATTCCTTTCAAACTGAATTACACTGTTGAATCTGCTCAAGGCATCTTAAACTTCACAATGGATGTTGACATGCTGGCTCACTTTGATGAATGGCAACGGTCAGGGAAGGATGACAAATATGAAGCTCGGGATCAATGGCCTATGGAACTTCGCAGGGCTCGTGTGATATCTGCGGTAGATTATGTCCAGGTATGATCATTTCTCGTATTCTGGTTTTTTAGTTATATTTAGAACACTAAATAAGAACGAAGTGAACTTTCCCCAGGCACAAAGAGCACGCGGGAAACTGATTAGAGAGGTAAGGGAGAGTTTCACGGTTGATGCATTTATCGGTAATGCTCTTGGGGAGAAAGTCGTGTGGGAAATCTTGTTGGCATGCTGTGATCGTTGTTCCAAGCGGCTTTAAAAAGAATATCAAATTCACCTTCTAATGATACACAGAGAAGAACTACAGTCACCACTGGCATTTATGCTCCTCCTGATCGCGACCACATAGTAAGCTCTTCTTCATACTTTCTCTGTCACAATCTAATGGCATATTTTCAGATGTACATGTATAGATAATTTTTTCGTGTTGATATTTCAATATTTATTTTTGAATATATATATATATATATATATATATATTTTTTTTTGTTTATTTTATCATTAAAAAACCTTTTGGTTGTTACTATATGCAGGCATTAGCATTAGCAATGGCATACCAGTCAGTGACGGACCATCATAAGCAACGTCCACCTATAGACGATCTGGGGCCTAATGATTCGATTCCAAATCCCCCCAGAGCTATAATCCCTCCTAGGAAATTGCGAGGTTGAAGGCTCAAAGTTAGCACCTCTGGCAAAGCTATTGAGATTAATGTGCTAATCAATTCAGCCATGCTTTTCATATTCCAAAGTCTTTTAGTTTTCCTATGAGTCTTTTTGTTTTCCCTTATTTATGTTCTAGTTAATGATTGAGTCTAGAATGTTCATCACTCTAGTATAAATATGGCCTTGATGTAATAGCCAAGGTGTGAGTAATATATTTCTAAGCCTTCTCTTATACATCTCATACTCTATTCCTCTCCATATAATTTAGAAGTTATAATCCTCATATTACTACCTTCCGATCCTAACAAGTGGTATCAGAGCTTCCGTTCTGTAGAAGGTAGTTTTATCCCAAAAATTATCCAAAAGTGTGTGAGTCTAGAGTGAAACTATCCTTATATTTTTCGGTGAGAATTATGGCCACTGGGTCGTGAAGATGAAAACAATCTTCATTTCCAAAGATTTGTGGGAGTATATTGAAGAGGGGTTTGAAGAACCCGAAGATGTAGCAGAGTTGGAGGATGCAGGAAAGAAGAAATTGAAGGAGGATCGAAAGAAGGATGCAAAGGCTCTTTCGTTTCTCTGACAAAGAAGGTGTGTCGGAGGAGTTGTTTTCTAGAATTATGAGAGCAACAAAGGCAAAAGAAGCTTGGGAGATTCTTCAAAAGGAGTTTGAAAGAACGCGATACCACGGATTCTCGATATGAGTCAATGTGAGTACCAATGTTGCAGTGATTGTTGCAACAATGGCAGTCACAATGAAAACCGCAACTAATAGCAAAAACAGTAGCAGCAGAAGATTGTATAGAAATTCAGTTTCTAACAGATTTTTGAAGACAAATTTTAATCAAAAACAATCTACAAGTTTAGTACTTGTAGATCAAACCTCAAGGCCACACAAAATTTACTAAAATCAATAATGTTTTACAATGAATAACTTAGCAAAAATTCTCACAAGATATAGTATCTTGGAGAACCAAAAATCCCACATAAAACACTAAACCAAACGTGGGAAGAAAGACAAAAGAAAAACAACTTCCTGATGACAGAAACAGGAAGCACACAAGATCAGTTCTTTAATGGCTTGAAGAAGCTGTTGGTGTTGCACCAACTGAGACTTCAAAAACAACTTCTATGCATATGGATGAACTGCCTTTCAACTCCAGGAAGATAGCTCACAGTTTATATGATTTTTCCTATTCTCTTTCGCTCTTCCTGCGTGCACAGCGTATAGGTCTCTTAATCTTCTCTCTTTCAAACTCTACGCACAATCCCAGCCACGAAATCCCGTCTCCATATATAAGCCACCATCCTGTAGGAACACGACACAAGAAGACATTCTCCAACTAGGAAAGAGATTAGCAAAAGATCAATCAAGATTAAGTTTCCTATTCAGACTATGATACTTTGAAGAACCAATATATTTACAGAAATCTAGTTACCAAAAATATATTGCAAGATATCTTTCCTAACAAAACTATGATACATGGAATAACTAAATTATTTGCAGAGATTTAGTTACCAAAAATATATTGATCAAATCTTTTGAAAGATTTGAAAGATCAAATCTTTTGAAAGATTTGAAAGATCAAATCTTTTGAAAGATTTGAAAGATTTTCCTATAAAAAAACAAACTAATCTACCAAAAGTATTCTAAACAAAATCTAACACCTAAATAAACATTGACTAATTTAAAATCCTTCTTTGACCAAGAAAGGTGAAAACAAGATAAAATAGGTCATGCCTATTTTACCCTTACAGAGTTCCAAGGCGATTTGAAGGTAAAGAATGTCAATATTCAAAGTTTTAGGAGAGAGTTGGAGAATTTGAAAATGAAAAATTCTGAAAGTGTTAAAGATTATTATACAAGGATGATGAATATCATTAATCAAATGAGAGGGCTTGGTGAAGTTGTCCCAGATAGTAGAATTGTTGAAAAGATTCTTGTTAGTTTGCCTCCTAAATTTGATGGTATGGTATCCATTATTGAAGAAACAAAAGATTTTTCTTCGTTGACGGTTCAAGATTTGATGGGTTCGTTGAAGGCTCATGAGAAGAGATTAGAAAGGCACTCTGAAAAATTTGATGACAATGCTTTCCAATCTAAGTTGAATTTTGGCTCGAAAGATATTGAGAAAAGTGGTGAAAGTAGTGATCAAAGAATGGTGGAGTCATTTATAGGAGGTAGATATAGTAGCGGCCAAGGTAGAGGTCAAGGTAGAGGCTCAAGAGGTGGAGGAAGACAAAATTTTGTTCGTGGAGGAAATTCCAAGATTTCCCAAAGTTGTAACACTTGTGGGAAAAACAGCCATAATTCCGAAGATTGTTGGTTTAAGGGTAAACCGAAGTGTTTTCGGTGTGAAAAATTTGGCCACAAAGAGAAGGATTGTAGGGTGAAAATACCGCAGCAAAAAGCTAATTTCTTGGAGGAGAAAGAAGGTGAAGGTAACATGTTCTATGCTTGTCAAAGTGCAACCGAGTACAAGAAAGATGTGTGGTACGTGGACAACGGTTGTAGCAATCACATGACGGGAGACAAATCAATTTTTGTGGCTATGAATACTTCCATAGACTCACAAGTAAAGATGGGCAATGGAGCATTGGCAAAGCGCAAGGAAATGGTGTACGATTCGTGTGCAAACGAAGAAAGGTACGGTTAATTCATGATGTTTTACTTGTTCAGAGTTGGATCAAAATTTATTGAGTGTTGGGCAACTTGTGGAGCATGGATACATGGTGAATTTCAAAGATAATTGCTGCATGATTTATGATAAAAATGGTGCACAAGAATTGGTTGCTTCTATCAAGATGGAGAGAAACCGGAGTTTCCCACTTGTCTTTAAGTATGTTCAAAATGTAGCTTTAAAAGCTCACATTCTTGAAGATTCGTGGTTGTGGCATAAAAGGCTTGGGCACTTGAATTTTCATAGCCTCAAGCTACTTCAACAAAAGAACATGGTTCAAGGCCTTCCAAAAATTGAGGAGATCCATGAAGTTTGTGAAGGATGTGCTCTGGGAAGCATCATCGACAATCTTTTCCAAAAGGCGCATGGCGTGCCAAGGAAAAATTGGAGCGATTCATACAGACGTGTGTGGTCCTATGGAGAATCCAACTCATGGCGGTAATAGATACTTCATTCTTTTTATTGATGACTATACTCGCATGACTTGGGTTTATTTCATGAGACAAAAATCGAGGTGTTTTATATTTTTAAGAAGTTTAAAGCTCTAGTTGAAAAACAAAGTGGTCATGTTATTAAATTCCTTAGAAGTGATAGAGGAAAAGAATATAATAAAAATGAATTTGACAAGTTTTGTGAAGATGAAGGCATTGATAGGCACTCATCTCGTTATACTCCTCAACAAAAGCGGAGTAAGCGAAAGGAAGAATCAAAGCGGTGGAAGAAATGGGCAAGTCTATGCTTCATGCAAAGGGTTTGCCAAAGAGTTTTGGGGTGAAGCCGTGAATACAGTTGTGTACTTGATTAATAGGAGTCCAACAAAAGCTTTGTACAACAAAACTCCATTTGAAGCTTGGAGTGGGAGAAAGCCATCCTTGAGGCACTTGAAGGTGTTCGGGGGTATTTGTTATTCTCAAGTTCCAAAACAAAGAGAAGGAAGCTTGATGAAGCTAGTGAAGTATGTATCTTTATTGGGTATAGTACCATGTCAAAAAGGTGTACAGAGTTTGGAGCTTGAAAGACAACAAAGTTCTTATTAGCCGAGATGTGTTGGTTGATAAGAATGCTTCTTGGGATTGGAAGAACAAAAAGTCGAGAAGAGTATAGCTCTTATAGATGATGATGATGAAGATCTTGAAGAAGAAAATGGTGAGGTTGAAGTTCATTCAAGTCCACCTAACGCCTCATGTACCTTCTAGCTCTTCGGCAAGTTCAAGTTCAAGTCAATATCAAGTTCATCTTCTCCCAAAACCCCAATAAGATTGATGGATTTGAGTGATATTTATGAAAGATGCAATTTTTGTGTCCTAGAGCCGAAAATTTTGAAGAAGGCGACAAGGAGGAAGATTGGAGAAAAGCCATGGAAGAAGAGATTCATGTCATAGAGAAGAACAAGACTTGGGAGCTAGTTGAGAAGCCGAATGACAAGGAGATCATTGGAGTGAAATGGGTGTTCAAGGTAAAGCTGAATCCCGATGGATCTATCAACAAAAGAAGGCAAGGTTGGTTGTTAAAGGCTATACACAACAACCGGAATTGATTACAATGAAACATTTGCACCGATGGCTCGTCTTGATACGATTAGAGCTATTCATTTCCATAGCAGCCCAAAAATCATGGAAGCTTTATCAATTGGTTGTCAAATCTGCGTTTTTGAATGGAGAATTGGAGGAAGAGATCTATGTGGAGCAGCCACAAGGTTTCGTACAAAAAAGGCAAAGAAGAGAAGGTGTACAAGTTGAAGAAGGCATTATGCGGGTTGAAGCAAGCACCTCGTGCTTGAGTACAGCAACATTGACTCATATTTTTCTCAAAGGGGTTCCAAAAGAGCAAAAGTGAGCCAACTTTGTGCGTGAGGACCGAAGGTAACTCTATTCTTATTGTTGCTCTTTATGTTGATGATTTGCTTTATACCAGGTAACAATGAGAAAATGATCTTTGAGTTCAAGAAGGATATGATGAAAAGATATGAGATGAATGACATGGGATTGCTATATCATTTTCTTGGTATGGAGATTTATCAAAAAGAAGATGGTGTGTTTCTTTGTCAAAAGAAATATCTTTGAAAATATTTTAGCGAAATTTGGGATGGATGATTGCAATCCTACGGAAACACCTCTCATTATGAATGAGAAGTTGTTGAAAGATGATGATGCAAAGAAGGTTGATGCCTTTATTTATAGAAGTTTGGTTGGAAAGTTGTTGTATCTTACGGCTACAAGGCGGACATAATGTTCTTTGCAAGTTTGTTGACAAGATTTATGCATGATCGAGTCAAATTCATTTTGGGGCACAAAGAGGGTGTTGAGATACATTAGAGGTACTACCAATTTTGGCATGAAGTATGAGAAGAATGCAAGTGTTAAGTTACATGGTTATTGTGATAGTGATTGGGGAGGTTGTGGTGATGATATGAAAAGCACATCCGGCTATGCATTTTCTCTTGGTTCAAGTATGTTTTCTTGGTCATCAAAGAAGCAAAAATCTGTGGCTCAATCATCTGCGGAAGCGGAGTATGTTTCAGCTGCTATAGCTACTTCTCAAGCTATATGGTTGCGAAGAATTTTGGAAGATGTTGGAGAGATTCAAAAGGAGTCTACTACAATTTTTTGTGACAACAAATCCGCTATTGCTATGTCGAAGAATCCAATTTATCATAGTCGTACTCGCCACATTGCTATCAAACATCATTTCATTCGTGACGCTATTGAAGAAGGTGAGATCAAGCTCAACTATTGCAAGAGTGAGGAGCAAGTGGCGGATATCTTTACAAAGGCACTTCCCAAAGAAAAATTCCATAAATTAAGGGAGCTTCTTGGAGTTGTGGCAGCACATTAAGGGGGAGTATTGAGATTAATGTGCTAATCAATTCAGCCATGCTTTTCATATTCCAAAGTCTTTTAGTTTTCCTATGAGTCTTTTTGTTTTCCCTTATTTATGTTCTAGTTAATGATTGAGTCTAGAACGTTCATCACTCTAGTATAAATATGGCCTTGATGTAATAGCCAAGGTGTGAGTAATATATTTCTAAGCCTTCTCTTATACATCTCTTACTCTATTCCTCTCCATATAATTTAGAAGTTATAATCCTCATATTACTACCTTCCGATCCTAACAAAAGCCTTATTATTGATATTGATTTGATTGGGGTTTAATATTGTAACTAGTTCAAGTCTGGGCAACATGCATCCAATGAACCATCTTTTCTCCACCTAATGAACTATATTGCTTTTCTATTTCCAAAAAAATTACGGTTAAAATCACCTAAGTCGATACTTGGAGTATATCTTTTTGTAAGGGTAAAGGCATGACCTATTTTAGTTTTGTTTCTCGTTTCTTGGTTCCAAGTTTAGACATTTTTTAAAACAAAATATTCATTATATTTTGGGTTTCTTGGACCTAAAACTTAGGAGTAATTTTGGAAACAAAATCTTTGCAAAAATCACTTCTTAAATCATGTCTCAAGAGTCCATGTTCAAATGGTAATAGAATCTAGTAATTATGGTAGTTTATTTAATTACTAATTCTAATCATTTTCCATATTATAGTTTGTTTCCTTTTTGATGTTTAGGTCTCCTTTACGGTATAAATAAAGGACCTGGGCAGAGACTGAAGACGAGCATAGAGAGAGAGAGAGAGAGAGCAGAAGAGCATAGCAAATAGCAGAAAATTCAGATATTAAGAAGCTGTTCATAGTTCCAGTTTGTTGCTGATTCTAAATGCAGTTCTGGATGCAGCATCTATAGAAGCTACATCAGGAACTACATTGGAGTGCTGGAGCTATTTGTCTTCCTAGCTGTTCTAGGAAGTTGATTCTTTTCTTCCCACGTTTTCTTTATTTGTTTTTCTATGGGTTTTTGCTTTCCAAGACTTGTTGTCTTGTGAAAGTGTTTGGTTTTGTGATTTCACATAGTTTTTTGTAAAACAATTCATTTTTTAAGTGAAATCTTTTTGACCATGAGGCTAGACCTACAAGCATAGGCTTGTAGATTGTTTGGTAATCGTTTTCTTTTATAATTAAAGTCTTCCGCTGTTTTTAAGATTTCTGCCCAATGCACCTTCCAGTGTAGTTTCTGTACAAGCAACATTGGGAACTGAATTGACAGTTTGGTGAATCCTAGCTACTATTGTTCTTACAATTAATATCGAGCCTCTCTTGCGCCACTAAGAGTTGATTACGGTTGTAGTAAGTGATGGATTCTCAATATGAGAATGTTGTCCGTTCTCCAACTTTGACTAATGCAAATTATTCTATTTGGAAAGTGAAGATGCGTATCTTCATCAAATCGATTGATGAAAGAGTGTGGCTTGCTGTTCTAAATGGTTGGAGTCCTCCAAAAACGACTGATAATGATGGTGATGTAAAGATCACCAAAGAAGCTGATTGGTCTAATGAATATAGGAACACTACCTCTTTCAATTCAAAGGCTTTGTCTGTCATATATAAAGCCTTAAATGCCAACACATTTAGGATAATAGCTAATTATGATGCACTAAAATGTATGGGAGGCCCTTTGAGCCTTGTGTGTGAAGGACACCTTTGATGTCATGTAACTTCTAAATTAAGATTGCTTACCACTCAATTTGAAAACACAAGAATGAATGAATATGAGGATATCATGTCTTATTATGGTAGGCTCATTGATATGTCTAACTCTGCTCTTGCTTTGGGTGATCCTATCACCAATGATCGTCTTGTTAGCAAGATGATGCGAACTTTGTCTGAAAGGTTTAATGTGAAAATTTGTGCTATTGAAGAAGCACATGATATTTAAAAAATGGGTTTTGAAAGATTGGCTGGCATCCTTCAAAAATTTGAATTAAACCTAAATGATCAAATTAAGCAAAAAGGCAAAGGTGCATCATCTTCTACTCCTCTTGTGAAAAACATTGCTTTGCCTACTGTTGTTGATGTCTCTTCTGATTTGCTTGCTTTACAAAAGGAAATTGATGAGTCTGATTTTGGAAATGATTCCATGGCTCTTTTGACCACTAAGTTTAAAAACATGAAAGTCAAAAGTCAAAACAGAACTCCATCATCAAGCTCCAAAACCTCTTTTAAGCCTGATTTTAGTAAATTTGCTCTTAAGGAAAATTATTTTCAAACACCAGAAAAGCCTTTTACAAATCCTTTTGCTTCAAAACCTTCTTACAGTGGAAAGAATATTGATTCCATTCAGTGTAAGGAATGTCAAGGATTTGGTCACTATGCAAATCAATGCGCAAATACCTTGAGAAAAAAGTGTTTAAACTTTTCTGCAACCTTGAGTGATAGTGATGATGAAGATCCAGGAGATCTCATCACTCTCACTGCTATATACGACTCTGAATTTGATTGTGCAGGTCCTTCGGCCAATGTACCTCCGAATGTAGCTTCTTCAGAAACTACATCAGAAGCTACATTGGACAGAAGCTGGAATAATGTTTGTTGTTTTAACTCCTCTGTTACAGAAGATGGTGGAGAATCAGAATCAGATCTGCTGGAAGCTTACAAAGAGTTGTACAAGGATTGGCAGAAGAGGGCACATCAAGCCACATTACTTGGAAAGACAAATGATGTACTGGAAAAGGTAAATGAAGAACAGAAGGAGTGTATCACAAGGCTGGAATGTTTGCTGAGTAAGAAAGATGTTGAGATTGAATATCTGAAGGAAGAACTCATCAAAGCCAATGAAACCATGGCGAAATGGAACTCAAGCCAACAAAAAAATGGATGATATGTTGAATTCTGGGAATTCTGGTAAGTCTGGGATTGGTTTCAGGCCAAAGACGTTTGTTAAAGAAGGTGAAGGTACTTCTTCTGAACCAAAACAGCCCACACAAAATTTTCAAAATCCAAACTTCTCTGAAAAACCCAAAACAAGAAAGAGAAATTTTGTGTGTCACTATTGTCACAAGCCTAAACATATTCAGTCATTTTGTTTCCTTAAAAAGGATGTCTATAAGGAAGAGGTTAGGCAAGCTTACTTAGTTCGTAATCAGATGCAGCATCCAATGCAGCAACATCAGAAGCTACATCCGAAGCAGCATCAGAAGCTACATCCTAAGAAACATCAGCCAAAGACCTTAAAAAAGGTGTGGGTTCCCAAAGGCAGTTACAGGAATGATAAAGCCAAATACAGTGAGCCTTTTGATATATGTAGATGGACTGATGATGAACAATGCAATGTAATTTTCACTTCTTTAAAGTCACACATAGCTGGTTCTTGGTACTTTGATAGTGGGTGTTCTAGACACATGACATGTTCTATTGAGAACTTGAAGGACTATGTGAGTATCAATGGTAGGTCTGTGACTTATGGAGGAGGAGCCAAAGGTAAGATAATTGGAAAGGGAACTTTGAATGTAGATGGACTGCCTAAGCTAACCAATGTCTACCATGTTGAGGGTCTTAAGACCAACCTCATTAGCATCAGTCAGTGTGTGTGTGATGATGACCTACAGGTGAGATTTGATAAGAATTCTTGTGAAGTTTTTGATCAATCTAACAAGTGTCTTTTGACAGGTACTAGATCGTCTGACAATTGCTATATGTTCAATAATGCTCAAACCTGTCACAGTGTTAGTATTGATATCACATATCTATGGCATAAAAAATTAGGGCACATGAGTTTTCGTAAACTTCATGAGCTAGTGAAGCATGATGCAATAAAGGGTTTGCCTAGTCTGAATAAGAACTTCACAAAGGTATGTGGTCCATGTCAAAAGGTAAGCAAACCAAGGCCTCTCATCTTCCTACATATTAGTGTTCCACATCTAGATGTCTTGAAATGATCCATACGGATCTCATGGGTCCCATTGAAGTAGAAAGTCTAGGGAAGAAAAAGTATACCTTTGTCTGTGTTGATAATTTCTCTAGGTATACATGGGTCGTTTTCTTGAAAGAAAAATCTGAAACTTTTGAGGCTTTTAAAATATGGTACACCCGTGTTATAAACTTATATGATCTAAAGCTTACTAGAATTAGATCAGATCATGGCACGGAATATGAAAATTCCTTCTTTTCTAGCTATTGTGCCTCAAATGGCATAACTCATGAATTCTCAGCTCCTAAAACTCCACAACAAAATGGAGTGACGGAACGAAAGAATAGGACACTTCAAGAAATGACTAGGGTTATGTTGAGCTCCAAAAATTTGTTTAAAAGATTTTGGGCAGAAGCCCTAAACACTGCTTGTCATATAGGAAATAGAGTTTTCTTAAGACCAGGAAGCACCATGACACCCTATGAAATTTTGTTAGGGGAGAAGCCTACATTGAAATATTTTCATGTTTTTGGGTGTATGTGCTATCTGCTCAATGATAGAGATCATCTTTCAAAATTTGACTCAAAAAGTGACAAATGTGTTTTCATGGGATACTCCACTAATAGTCGTGCTTATAGAGTATTTAATCTTAGGACAAAAACTATTATGGATTCTATGAATCTTGTATTTGATGATCTAACTGATCTTGACCACAAAACAGTTGAGGATGATGTTTCAGGTTTGTTAGACTTTGGAGATCTTGAGTCACCAGCACAATCTTCAGAACCAGCAGCACCTGCACTGCCCCAGAAGATACAGAATCTGCAAGTACTGGAAATTCAGTGGATGAGTCTCAGAATGTAGTTCAGGATGTAGCTCGAATGTAGTTCCGGATGGAGCTGCATCGGAAGCTACATTGGTCAGAAACGTGCCAGATACAGAAACAGATCCTGAACAGCCTGAAACTCAACCTAATCTGAATGATCGCAGCCATGACATTCCCAGCTGCATTCAGAAAGTGCATCCATCTTCACAAGTTATAGGTAATGTACATGATGGAATGTCAACAAGGAAGAAAGGTAAGGTAGACTACAGAAAATTGGCATGTTTGTCTTCACTTGAGTGTGAAGAATTTCATACTTCATGTTTTGTGTCTACCATTGAACCGAAAAATGTGCATGAAGCCCTAAAAGATGAGTGTTGGATCAATGCCACGCAAAATGAGCTTGACCAATTTGCCAAGAATGATGTTTGGTTCCTTGTACCTAGACCCACTTCTGTAAATGTTATTGGAACTAAATGGATTTTCAAAAACAAATCAAATGAGGTGGGAGAAATAATAAGAAATAAAGCAAGACTTGTGGCTCAAGGGTACACACAGGTTGAGGGGTGGATTTTGATGAAACCTTTGCTCTTGTTGCCCGCATTGAGTCCATACGTCTTCTTCTTGCCATTGCATGCTTTCTTGACATTACTCTTCAACAAATGGATGTGAAGAGTGCTTTTTTAAATGGCATTCTAGAGGAAGAAGTTTTTGTTGAACAACCAAAGGGATTTGAGGACCCCCCATAAACCCAACCATGCTTTTAAATTGAAAAAGGCCTTGTATGGTCTCAAGCAAGCTCCTAGAGCTTGGTATGGGAGACTTACGGACCATTTTTTGAAAAGTGATTTAAAAGGGGAGAAGTGGACAAAACACTTTTTATTCAAAGAAAAGACAAACACATTTTGATTGCACAGATTTATATTGATGATATTGTGTTTGGGTCCACTTCTAAGTCCTTAGAAAAGGAATTTGTGCATTGCATAACATCTACCTTTGAAATGAGCGTGGTAGGAGAATTAACATTTTTCTTAGGGATTCAAATAAAACACTTGCATGAAAGGATGTTCATCTCTCAAGCCAAGTATGCTCTTAACTTGGTAAAGAAATTCAGTCTTGAGGATGGAAAGGAAAAGAAAACCCCTATGGGTACATCCAATAAGCTTTGCAAAGATGAGAAGTCTGAAAGGGTTGATCATACTCTGTATAGGAGCATGATAGGAAGTCTGCTATATTTGACTGCCATCCGACCAGACATCATGTATAGTGTGTGTTTGTGTGCTAGATACCAAGCAAACCCTAAAGTCTCTCATTTGAAAGCTGTCAAAAGGATAATTAGGTATGTTGGTGAGACTTCTACTGTGGGTTTGTGGTACACAAAACACACTAACACCAACCTTGTTGCTTTTAGTGATGCTGATTGGGCTGGTAGTGTTGATGACATGAGAAGTACATCTGGTGGATGGTTTTATTTGGGTTGGTAGTGTACACAACTTTTATGGATGAGCCAAATGATCAAGGATTATGGCCTACACAGTAGTGTTAACCATGTATTGTGACAACACCAGTGCTATAAGCATAACAAAAAATCTTGTTCAACACTCTAGAACTAAACACATTGATATAAGACACCATTTTATTATAGACTTGGTTGAACAATGTATTATTTGCATTGAACATGTAGGGACTGAAAATCAACTGCCTGATATTTTTAGTAAGAGTCTAGACTTTGAGAGATTTATCAATCTTAGGAAATCTCTTGGTATGTGTGCCATGTGACCCTTCACTCACTTAAAAAATAGGCATCTTGCCTTGAGTATTTAGTGGGGCACACTAGTTTCATCTCCCATGTTTTGTGCCTTTTGTTACCTGAGATTTGCATTCAAAATTTATTGTGATTTTCTTGTACTGATTCTCTCTCTCTCTCTCTCCCAAAATTGTTTGTCTTTTGAAAGTTTAAGTCCACAAAGGAAAGAGCTATCTTTAAAAATCAAGGGTTGTAGCACTTTATCTTAGTACTATAGAACATAGGCTCTCATAGGTTGATCTTGAGAAAATTAGATACCTTTGAAAGAAAAAGTGTGAAAGCTACCTAACGGAAAAGAACTACCTATGAACAAGGTTTGTGGCACCTTTCTTTTGGGACTGTGAATCCTTGAATTTCATGGGTTGATTAAAAGCAAAGTGGTTTCCCTTGGTAAATAGTGTGAAAGGTTCCTAGTGGCATGTTGTGAATATGCTTGAAATAAAGTAAAACTATTCTCCTAGGGAAATAAAGTACCTATGGAATTTGTGGGAGATGAGTATTGTTAGAATGGACAAAAAATTAGAAATTGTACATAAAATCATAATTTTGGCGAATGCATCTCTCAATGCAGCTACATTGAGAACTACATTCAGATGATCTATACATTTTTCACATGTGTGTGCCTGCGTTCCAATTCATTTTTAGGACATTGATAGAGACCAAATTTGTCTCCCTTCTGAATTGGAGCAACGCCCGCAATACATGTTGTCATTCCAAATCTTTCTAAGACTTTTCAATGTATATTTTCTGGGAGAGTTTAAGTAATCCACGTAATCTATCACAGAATATTTATATCCCAATCACATAGGAAGCTTCACCCATGTCATTCATCTCAAATTTTTTTGAAAGATAAGCTTGGTTTCATGCATTAAGCCAAGATCACTACTTGTCAATAATATGTCATCAACATACGGAACAAAAAATATTAACTTACTCCCACTGATCTTGAGGTATATACATGGATCTACAGTATTTTCTTCAAAACCAAAAGCATTAATGGTTTCATTGAATTTTAAATACCATTGCCGAGAGGCTTGTTTAAGTCCATAAATAGATTTCTTAAGTTTGCAGATCATGTCTTCCTGTCCTTCTATAGTAAAACCTTGAGGGCTATGGATGTAAACTTCTTCTTGTAGCTCACCATTAAGAAATGTAGTTTTCACATCCATTTGTTGTAACTCTAAGTCATAATGAGCTACTAGGGCCATAATAATTCTGAGAGAATCTTTATTCGACATATGAGAAAAAGTCTCTTTGTAATCTATGCCATCTTTTTGAGCAAAACCTTTGGCTACAAGTCTAGCTTTATATCGCTCAATATTTCCATGAAAGTCATGTTTGGTCTTGAATACCCATTTACAACTAACTGTTTGTTGTCCTTTCGACAAATTAGTTAGTTCCCAGACTTGATTATCTACCATTGATTTCAACTCATCCTTCATGGTGTCGATCCATTTATCAGAATTATTGTTTGTAATGGCTTGTGAATAAGAAACTAGTTCTTTCATTCTCCCTATGTCAAAATCAGATTCTTGTAAATAAACAACGTAATCATCATGAACAACACTTTGTTTTTTCTCATTGAGATCTTCTCAATACCGGTTCATGTGTTTGTTCTACAATTTCTTCATTAGCAATGATTTCATTAGGGGGTTGTGGTTGATGTGGTTGTGGCTCTTCATCGTTTATTGGTTCAACGATGAGTGGAGCCACATGTGATCCTTCGACGTTTAACGGTCCAATGATGGAAGGATTTACATTGTCTGTTTGATTCTTGGGTAATGGGATTGTTACCCTAACTTCATGAACATACTTATCTTCCATAAATATACTCCCACTAATCATGCCATCATCAATGAATTTGACATTTCCAGTTTCCACAATTCGCAGCTTATGGTTAGGACAATAAATTATATACCCTTTGGATTTTTCAAGAAAACCAATAAAATAACCACTTATGGTTTTAAAATCCAATTTGTTTGCTTGAGGATTATATACATTCGCTTCAACTGGACGTCCCTAAACTTGCAGGTGTTTTAAACTAGGTTTCTAGCCTTTCCACAACTCAAAAAGGGTATTTGAAACTATTTTACTGGGAACCCTATTTAAAATATATACAACCATACGAAGAGCATATGTTCACAACGTAATGGGCAACTTAGCATGACTCATCATGCTTCTAACTATTTCTAAAACCTTGCGATTTCGCCTTTTAGCAACACCATTTTGTCATGAAGAATCTGGCATTATGTATTGAGCTACAATTCCAAGTTGTTCAAGGAGTGTGGCAAAAGGTCCAGGATGTTGTCTTGTTTCGTCATACATGCCATAAAATTCTCCACCTTTATCATACCTTATGATTTTCACTTTTCTCTCTAATTGCCTCTCAACCTCGATTATGAATATTTGAACAAAATTTACAAATTGAGATTTGTTATGCAATAGATAGAGATAACAGTAACGTGAATAATCATCTATAAATGTGATAAAATAGGTTTCTCCTCCAAATGTTGGAACATCAAAAGGTACACAAATATATGTATGTATTATTTCAAGAAGCTGAGAACTTCTTGTGGCTCCTTTCTTTGTGTGTTTTGTTGCTTTGCCTTTAATACAATCCACACAACTTTGATAATCAGTAAAATCAAGGTTCGGTAAAACCCCATCTTTTACTAATCTTTGAAGTCGTTCACATGATATATGTCCCAACTTCTAATGCCACAAGAGTGAAGAGTCCTTTTTCATTACATGATGTACAGTTTCTTCATTATGATGCAAGGTCAATTGGGTTTCAGGTAAGGATGGAAAAAACAAATAAAATTTGTAAAAACCATCCACAAGAATTCAAAAACCAAATTTAATAGAATCTCTATATAAATTGAAACTTCCAGTACCCAAATCAAACATAAATCCTTGTAAATCAAGTTTTGAAACTAAAACTAAGTTGCGGGAAATAGATGGAACATAAAGAGTTTGAAATAAATATAAATAATATCATTTTGCAAGAACAAGACGATACGTTCCAATATCCTCTTTAGAAGCTTTATTGTCATTTCCCACAAATAAAAAGTTTTCAATTGAGTTTATGATTTGGGTTGTAAGGTATCCCTGCATCGAATTAGAAACATGAACCTTAGCACATGTATCCAACCACCATGAATTTGAAGGCACATTAGAGAAGTTATATTCTGAAAAACTTACAAATTCCAAAGGATTACCTTTACTTTCAAACTAGTTACGACGTTTTTCACAATCTTTCTGGAAATGTCCAGATTTCTTGCAGAAACGACAAACTTCTTCTTTTTTTGCCTTGACTTAAGGGGGTTGAACGTTATTATTTATTTTGGGTGGTGCCCTTTTGTGGCCTTTTTCTCAAACTTATGATTCGCTCCTTAAATTGTGAGATGCGCAACATGTTACCTTGTTGAGTTAGCCTTGCTTCTTCTTGAACTAGCATGTTAGATAGATCAATCACTGTCCACTTTTCCTTAATGGAATTATAGTTCACTTGAAAAGGGACATACTGTGGCGGAAGGGAATTTATGATAAACTGGACAAGAAAATTCTCATCCACTTTCATTCCTAAATTCAAAAGCTTAGCTACAAGATTTTGCATCTCAATAATATGATTGTGCATTGACCATGCACCATCAAACTTCATAGTAGTAAGTTTTGACATTAATTTCCATGCAAAGGATTTATCTGTAGTCTTAAAGCGTTCTGCAACGGATTTCATGAATTCCCTAGCCAATTTCGTTTCAGAAAGAGAGGTCTTGATGTTGCAGAAATCGTCATTCGCATGAACATAAGGCTCAATCTATTACTCTTTTCTCCTACAGTTTATGGAAATCCTTATCCTCTTTGGTACTTTATGCGGTTAATGCAGAAGGTTTTTTAGTTTGGAGCGCAAGATCGAGATCAAGAACACCCAAAGTGAATTCAACATTCTCACGCCATTCTGAGAAGTTGGTACCATTAAGGGAGGGTACAGATGAAGCATGCGAGTGTAAGTTAACGGGAACAGGAGCTGAAATATAATAGAGATATTCAAGAATTAAAAAATTGTCTTAATATACATAAAGAAGATTCTCATGTGGGTAGAACCTCCACTAAATTAATTATTAGTCATAATTCCAATTTAACCATGTGTACAAGAACAAGATAAATATATGTGAACATTTTTTTTCTAACACATTAATTTTAATGTTGTTCAAACAAGTAGATTAAAATCACATATGTGTGATTACTGTTCTAATATGTATGTACAATGTAGTAGACTCATCAATAAACATGAATATCAAATAAAATCAAATTAATAATCTATTATCACTGTGGTGACAAATAGACTTTTAATCATATCAAAACTGTTAAGTATGGAATACATAATTAATTTTTCTTAAAACTAATATAAAACCATGTGTACAAGAAAAAGATAAATATATGTGAACATTTTTTTTCTAACACATTAATTTTAATGTTATTCAAACAAGTAGATCAGAATCACCTATGGGTGATTACTGTTCTAATATGTATGACGTAGTAGACTCATCAATAAACATGAATATCAAATAAAATCAAATTAATAATCTATTATCACTATGGTGACAAATAGACTTTTAATCATATCAAAACTGTAAGTGCGGAATACATAATTAATTTTTCTTAAAACTAATATAAAACTCATAAAATTTTGAAGAAAAATTTTGAAGCCCAAAATAGGATCATGTTGTAAACAACTCATTCTTAAAGTCATGTATTTTAATACTAGCATTAAGAGGTGATAGTGAAAATATTAAACTTTTGGGAAAGAACTCAAACAAACATATATGCTGATGAGTGATGAACAAAAGAATGAATTATAATTGTTTAGTTTGTTATCCATGTAATTGCAAACCCAAGTCAAACCCAAGTCATTAAGTATTGAATTCATCATTATTACTACTAAATTGAGTTGGTATTTATTAAAACAGTAAAAACAATTTCATCCTAATACTGCGTGCATGTTCAATCACTGATCAAAACATTGTTATTATTTATTAATGAATTAAGGTGTTTGATCCATAGGCAACCAACTCAAGACTTTATAAGTAGTACTGGTGGCGGCAGACATGAACATTGTTAGGGGTTTTTTCAAAACAAAATAATACTTCAATAATAAATAAACAAGGGGTGTGAGATTTTTAATCATTTAAAACAATATTATTGCATGTGACATTCATGGATTATCACGAGTTTGTAACATTTTTCTAATAAAGTTATTAACTTAAATTATAGGGTGTAAGTGGTTCGGGGTTTGTGAGATTTTTAATCATTTAAAACCACTCGGTTTGGTTCGGTTTAAATAAATTATTTTTAATGAAATTAACCAACATTAAAAATAACAATAAAAATAATATTTAATTTGGAATTAACATCAAAATTAGGAAATAATCTACTAACAACAAATTATCATAAATAAAACAATACAAATTCTAAAATAAACACAAAGAATGGAAGAAATAATAGTTCTCCAATAATCGAGTTTGTAACATTTTTCTAATATCAACTGTAAGTTATGGTTCGATGGTTCCGATTTACACCCCTATTAAATTATATATCTTGAACTTCATGATAATCACAATAGTATGCAAAATATTCTTAATTAAAATACCTGATGAAGACATTACTTCTAGTAATTTACTTTTGATCTGATATCTGAAATATAATAAAGAAGCAGAAGCGGAATATGATTTCTCCGTAATGAGTTGATTTAACGTGATGATGAATATAATGAGTATTACATCTCTTTTATAGGTAAAGGGAGGACCAAATTCCTATTAGGGTTTTAATCTCAACCATCCATCAATATAGAGTTTATTTAGGAAACTAACCCCTTTTACAAACCAAATTTATTGTAATTTAGTAATTCCAAATTAAGCGTGATTCTCACTATTGACCATATAAGGAATTTTTTTAACCCGCAAGAAATATATCTTACAATTTTGAAAGTGAGAGTAAATTAATTCTTTAATGATAACAAAATATATACATATGGTTACATAAAAACATGATTTGGATTTTAGAATAAATCTGGTCATGGTTTATTTGAACAATAAAATCAATCATACGAAAATCAATATGACCATGAGGTTGGTTTAAAAGGTAAAATAGCGAATATGACCTTGAGATAGAGAGTCCGTTGTGACCTCGAGAGAGTGTCCAGTACCTAGGAACCGTACGTTTAGGGGTGGAATCGGGACATGACTTGTCCCGATGAGCCTTATTTCGATTCCGTCTCGATAGAATTTGAGATTTCAATTTTCTTCCCGATCTTGTTCACGATAAGTGTCAGGACTCGACGTGTCGGGATCCCGATGTGTCGGGATACCGATAGTTTGGGAGATAAAAATCTCGTAATCCCGACTATAATATTTATGAACAGTATCTCTAACACTAAAATATAATCCCGACTATAATATTTATGAACAGTATTTCTGACACTAAAATATTTTTAAAATGTTTCCATCATGATTAAGATTTCAGATTGTATATTACAAGTATACTTGAATATTTACTTAATGGTGGGTATTGATGAATCTGTCATTATGAACAAAATGCACCCCTAACTCTCATGAGACGAGTTGCACTAAGTGTGGAAACTTGATAGACAAAAAAACACACAATATTGTGAAATTAAATTTAACAAATACCATTAAATAATTTCAGCAAGCACAAAATAGACATTGTTTGAAAAATAGTCTTTTGGCTTGATAACAGTATACACTCAAAATATTTATAAAATTTAAAAAAATTTTAAAAAATTAAAAAAAAAATAAATTTTTTTTTAAAAAAAATAGTCCGGACGAGTCGGGAATCCCGACGGGATTGATATATTTCCCGAATCCCGTCCCAAAATAAGTCGGGATCGGGATTATGTCGGGTCGGAAAATGTCGGTCAGGATCGGGACGGGTGTCGGGTGGGACGGGAAAATGAGACTTTTTGCAAGCCCTACATACGGTTCATAGGAACATCTTTGGATTTCGGACAACTAACCCCCTTCTTGTTATTTTCGCTACTCTCATTAGTCTTAAATTTATCCAATTCATCGTATTGGACCAGGACCTACATGAAACATAACTAAACATTAACAAATGACAATAAAAGGAGACATGAGCACCTGCCACCTGGTTGCTTAAAGTGAGACCTAGAATCAGGTGTCTACACCTCGTCCTTTGATACTAAAGTTGATGTTGAATGTCATAGATAATTGATTTACATAGCCATTAAACGAAACTCGAGAAATCAATCATTGTATTTCATAATAAAGTTCCGACATGAGAAACAGATCTTCGATCGGTGGTTTGAGAGATTCAAATTGCATTCAATGCTGCTTATATAACGAACATACTTATTTGGTTAATCTGAAAATTGAAATTATTTTGGAACACTTAAGTTGCAAGTGGAGTTACTACCCTTCAACGAAAACATTGTTTTCCCGCTTTTCTTACGTAGGGTACATGACATTCACGAATTCCAAACCATTCAATGCATATTACATTAATTCGAACATTCTTTATTGGTTAATAATCAAAGTTTTAAAATTATTTTAGGGACACTTAAGTTATAAACGGAGTTACTATTCTTCCACGAAACATTATCTTCCCGCTTTTCCTAATTTTGTCGGATATAGGGCATTCACAAACTTCAAAAGTATTTTACTCTCATGGGTGGGTTCATTCTCACCCCAATCTTGTTGCGCCTACCTTAGTTATAGTTATAGTTATAACCAGAAAAATACTCAAACTACCATTTTTTTTTGTAAAAACTCACCAAATAATATAAGATAATATTAATTGTCTTCAATTTATTATTATAATATTACCACGAAAAATTATCAATAATTATAAAATAACAACATATGAACAAAACTTATCAAGTAAAAAAAGCAGTAAACACAACAGTGTGGTCATTTTCTTATACACCGTAGTTGATTTTTTTCTCCAAAATTTTCACCCGTAGGAGTGAAAACAGTATTTATTTCCATTGTTATTATATCTTGATAATTTTGAGGAGCTGACATGGCATGATTAGTTACTTCAAAAAACGAGGACGCCCCTCATTGGCTACCTCAGCCGATGTGGAGGTGTATTCTCGTCATAAAGGTGTACTAACAAAATACCTGTCCTTATCTTCCTTCGGTGAGTACCTCATCGGGTAAAATCTTGATAGATTTGGAAGCACTGATATACAGGTAACATTTATGGTATTTTAGGTAAATTCACCTCATTTGAAGGGCAACCTTCTTTTATAGTACAAATGTCCTATATATATATAGTCTCGTATATTGTATAATCTAATTTCTCTCTGATCCGCCGTCCGACGACAAAACTCCATTCTCCCCCTTCCAGTACTCAATTCCAATTTCGCACAAACCTCAAAAAATTTCAATTTGCTAGTCTTGATGTCTCATTTTTAATCATTTTTTAATAGCTGATTTTGATCCATATCTGTTCGATTTCTCCGTCTCTCCGTCTAGATCGATCCAGCGCCGGCGGGTTTCCGAACTGATCAGCTAGGTACTAATCTCAGATCTCAGTCTTTGTATCTATCTGCATCAATTCATAGCCATGCATGGATGATTTTAAATTGAATTTATCTGTTTCTGGATCATTTTCATGTTTGCATTGCTGTAGATTTAAAACTCTAATTGCATTACACTAATTCGTAGTTCACTTAAGTCCCTCTCTCCTTGTATCAGTTTGTTTTTGTGTTATAGATCGGTTAATTCACTCACCTTTAAATGATTGCTGTTATCTGATTCCGAATGTTTTTTCAACTGATGAACTTGTTGGATGTATATATGCTTGTATGCGGATAAGTGTGTATCAATGCATGTTGGATGGTAGTTTTGAGGTTCTGGTCGTTTATTAATGGATCTAGAGATTCGTTTTGAAAGATCTTATTTTCAGTGTGTATGTATATCACTCTTTCTGACATGCAAGAGTGATTATATGGTTGAACTGATTTGTATTTATGATAGATGCATTTGGTTTCAGTTAGTTACTTTTTAAAGATTCTATCTTTAATTGATATTTCTGATCAGTGTTTTAGAGGGGGAAAATCAATGTTTTCCTTAACGTTTTGTGCTTTTCCGGATTCCTTCACTCCTTGACATTTATAGAAAAGTTAAGGCGCGTGCACCTGCTGGACAGAATTGCCTCAAGCGCGTGTCAATGAGCGCGTTGACCATTTGTTTGATTGTTTGGGATTAAGCGGTAGGTTAATTGATAGGGCTTTTTTAAAATAATTTTAGTGATATAAATACAGATTCTTAATGGGTGATACAGTCTTTATTATACCAACTGGGTTTGGCTTGAGTAAAGGACCTCTTGTCAAGAGGTCTCGGTTTCGAGCCCTTGTGTTTGCATTGAACTTCCTTAGGCGAGGTCCCCGCTTCGAGTGCCCTACAGTACCTTGGGGATTGGTCTTGGGCCTTCTGGCCTTGGAATACCTTGGGAAACCAAAAAATAAAGAAAAGATACAGTCTTTACTATGGAAGAAAATGATTCCTACCTTCACGCCTTGTACAAAAAAGATTTGCACAATGTATGTATGGTATCAAATGAATGAAAAGGAAATTTATTTGTGGTTCAGTTTTGACTTTTGAGGCTGTACATTAACATAGCCTTTGCCCAATTAGTGTAAGAGAAGTGATACATATACATTTCCTAAACATGAATTTTGGGCATCTTTGTAACGGAGGAGTTGAAGTCAATTGCTGATTATTTACAGAACCTTAGCTGTTGAGATGGCGTCAACAGCTGGATCCACTGGATGGTTGAGGGGAAAGGTGAAGGCCGTACCATCAGGCGACAGTTTGGTGATAATGGGGAGCACCAAGGCCGAAATTCCTCCAGAGAAGACCATTACGCTGTCTTCTCTTATTGCTCCAAGATTGGTATGTGCACTTCTATCCAAGTTTTTATTCATCTATGTTTCGTTCACCTTTTCTTCATATGTGATATTGTTTTTCCGGTTTTCACCAACTTCTTTAAAATCTATTGTTCCTTTGTTCTATTTAAGCCTTGTCGAGGTCTTTTCAAAGAAACTTTCTTAGTTTAACTTTCAGGTTACTTGTCTTGCATTCTGGTAGTGCTACAATTTCTTTTCAAGGGCTCTCAAGCAAAGACCTTGAGGATCTTGGTTCCAATCCTCATACCAAGGGGCCACAATTACCAACATAAAAAAAAAAAAAAAAATTCAGCATTACAAAGCATTTTAATTTTTTCTCCTTTGGTGATGGAAATAGCAATAGGTAATCAAATATATGATCCTTAAAAACTCACAGCTTTTTCATGATTATTAAATGGTTAATTCCTATGTGATAATCCTCTAGTCGTATCAAGGGTATATTTAACCTTCAGCATCATGAAGCCACCAGTTCTATACCTTATTCCTGATTATGTGGGCTACCACTTTATGTTATCCATTCCTGAACTGAAAGGATCTGTGTTCCAAGAAACATTTTTCTGGAACATGAAGCCTGCTAGTTGGTCCTTTTATGGTCAATCTTCAGTTAGGATCATTTTTCTGGCTTCACACCCGTCGTTGGATTGTGATTAGATGTTCTTGCTGTCACAACTATTTGACAGAATAATACTGTTTGCAAAACGGGAAGCTATTACAATCATTTAGGAATTGGTTGGTTGCCGGAGAAACCTTGGGTTAAGGTTTAAATGCATGGGTGAATAGGCCCATTACATGAGAATAGGTTTTAGATCTAAAAAACCTATGGAAATCTTTGACAGTTTATGTGATATTCTCTTGCATAACTTTTGACTTCGTACCTAAGTTTTAAACTATTTCTATAAGTCTGATTTGATAAAGTTTTCAATGCTTTTGGACCTGATAATAGATTATACCCAAGTTATTACCAACTTTCTAATTGTTTCTCATAGCCGTAATTCTTTTTCCATCTTAATGTGTAGGCTCGTAGAGGTGGTGTTGATGAGCCATTTGCATGGGACAGCAGAGAATTTTTAAGGAAGCTGTGTATTGGAAAGGTGCGTAGTAGTTGAGTCATTCAAGTTTTCTGTTAGTATTTTTCCTTGTACCATTGTGAATGAAATGACCGGAGGGTTAAATATTATTTCATTTATATTTTAAATAGGAGGTCACTTTCAGAGTGGATTATACTGTGCCATCCATTGGCCGAGAATTTGGTTCTGTGTTCCTGGGTGACAAGAATGTTGGATTGCTGGTTGTTGCTGACGGCTGGGCAAAGGTTATTTAACTTCCATTCCTTGCAGATTTCTAACATGTGATTTAATTTTGATTTATGGAAAGATCTTTATCTATGATTGCAGGTTAGAGAACAGGGCCAACAGAAAGGAGAGGCTAGTCCGTTTCTTCAAGAATTGCTACGGCTTGAAGAACTAGCCAAGCAACAAGGTCATGGTCGCTGGAGCAGGGTGAGTTAAAATAATTTCAGGCCTCAATTCTTTGTAGCTGTTTTATGTTATAAAATCAGAAGTATGGTTAATCTTCTGATCTTTTTTATGCGTCCTCTCACTTTCTCTTTGTTTAAATCTCTTCTTGATCTGGTCTACCAATGTAAAGTTTCTCCTTTTGTATGTGCTACTCCCTTGTGTTATTTCATTGTACATTCTGATTCAAGAAATAACATGAAAGGGGAAAATTTGAGAGGAGATTGTTGTTACCTTATATCTCATCCATATTGTATTATAGCATATTAGCATGTTCATTCCTTGTTTCACTGTTGGTTTTCAGTCACCTGGTGCCCCTGAGGCAGCAATCAGGAACCTACCTCCCTCTGCCATTGGCGATCCCAGTAACTTGGATGCAATGGGCCTTTTAGCTGCTAACAAAGGTAGACCAATGGAAGCTATTGTAGAGCAGGTTCGTGATGGAAGCTCTCTTCGTGTGTATTTGCTGCCAGAATTTCAGTTTGCCCAAGTGTTTGTCGCTGGAATCCAGGTACAGTCAAAACTGATCATACATCTTTCCAGTCCTTTTTGTTATGTCACTGCTGTCTGAATTTAGTTTCTCATTTAATTTTCTAACAGGCACCATCTATGGGAAGAAGGCCCACGGCTGACAGTACTGTCGAGCCCGAGATTACTCCTGATGAACCAAATGGAGAGTCTTCTTCTGAATCACGTGGCCCTTTAACATCAGCCCAGAGACTTGCAGCTTCTTCAGCATCCTACACCGAAGTTGCCCCTGATCCATATGGGAGGGAAGCCAAACATTTTACTGAGATCAGAGTGTTAAACAGAGACGTGAGTATTTTCATTTTGTGAACTTGTGTAGTATCAGCTTTAAGAAGAAATATTCAGTTCACCAATATGATAATCTCTCTCCCATCTCTCTTCATGCCTGTCTGCACACTCAGTAATAGAAGGGTCTTGCACCTGTAACGTGTAATATAATTGTCATACTGATCATCTGTGTGCATTTTATGCTCAGGTCCGCATCGTCCTGGAGGGTGTTGACAAGTTCAGCAATCTGATCGGTTCAGTCTATTACCCTGATGGTGAATCTGCAAAGGACCTATCATTGGAGCTTGTTGAAAGTGTATGTTTTAATTTTTCTCGTGCTAATAAGTAACATAAAATAGATTTACTTGGGTTTACAAGTTATGGCCAAAGCTGATGATGTTAATATGGTGGTCTTTTATATTTCACTTTACTACTTCCAATTTACAATTGCTAGCCTCTCATGTTATTAACCCATTCGGTGGTAATAAATTCTGGTATCACGTTTGAAAAAATAGTTACCACATTATTATTAGATTTTTTCAACTTGACTGAAAAACTAATTCAATATTTGTGCTAAACATACAAATGTTTGTTATGTTTGTCTTTGTATGCATTTGTTTTTGCTTTGTGATGGGGGTAATTATAAACATGTAGAGATTTTTTATGATGATGGAAATATTTATAAATGTAAATGAATTTGACCGTATGCAGTGGTTATTGTTTTAGGCTGACCTAACTCAATTTCGTTTTAGAACTCATACTTGATTTTAGCTGTTAAATTTCCTTTAACGAGGTTTGTTCACTGCTATCTCTCATTGGATTTTTGCCAATCACATCTTTCTATTTAGTTTCCGACTTGAGACTTTCTCTCCACCTACTATAGTTTTGGACCTTTTGCTGCTGTCTGTAGTAGAACTTCTGTCTGTGCAATGCGTGATGTATGTGGTAGTGTGATGGACGTACTTTTGTGCCACTATTCAAAGTGAGTAGCTACTTCTTTTTGTTATATGTTATGTATGTCTAGTTTGGGTGGTTGATAGACACTAGTCAAGTTGATAGCATTTATATTACTATATCCAGAATTTCCATCAAGGCATGGATAAGTTTTAATGTAGCACTAGATTGCAGATGACGATGCAAAGGCATTGATTATCAATCTCTTGTAAAGATCTGATGTGTATCTTATGATGTTCAGTGAGTTAGTTGCAAGTACCCTGATATGCAGATGAGCTCTTTTAAGTTTTTCTTTTCCTGTTGGCGGTATTCCTACCACCCCCTTTGGACAGTTGAAAATCATGTCATTGGGATCTCTAAATGTGCATATCCAACACGTGTGTTGAGCCTCGCTGTTTCGGCTAGTCATTGAAAATTGCGTTTTGCTTATTACTGTTTATCCCTACTGCCAGATTTTGTGCATTATAAATGTCCAAGGCTGGGTTCATTCTTATAGAAAGTATGTTTTTTAGCTGTAAGCTTCATGAGTTAAAGGTTCATGCCATTTTCAGTCAACAAAATTTCCGTCTGTGTGCTTCTATTTGTTCCCCCCATTTTTTTTGGTATGCAACCTTTTCAGAACTTGCACATACAACAAAATTGCACACATGTAATACCCTACCAGTTCTTATGTTTCAATATGGCATATACCTGTCTACTTCATGGTTGGTGCAACAGGTCAACTTCATTTCCTCCCTGAACCAGCTACATCTCACCCATCTCTTGCCAGTTTTGAATACTTGCAGTGCAGCCTATATCATACTTCTCATGTTCCAGTCCTATCATTTCCCTTTACTTGAAATTGTCAGCTGGGTGAAAAATATTCAACATGCTTGTTGTGAATAGTATCTTGATATCAGTTCTGATGCTTCCCGGCCTTTTTGCTTTCATCTCTTGTTCAGGGTTTGGCTAAATATGTCGAGTGGAGCGCTAGTATGATGGAAGAAGAAGCCAAGCGGAGGCTTAAATCAGCTGAGCTTCAAGCAAAGAAAACCCGGTTGAGGATGTGGACAAACTATGTACCACCAGCCACAAATTCCAAGGCAATTCATGACCAGAATTTCACCGGAAAGGTTGGTTACTCGACCAAGTGAACTAATTCACTTTTGATCTTGCTTTATACTCCCTCCGTCCCTAAATTATCGTCTTCCTTTCCTTTTTCGTCCTAAAATAATTGTCCACTTTGAAACTTTACTTTTTTAGAACATCACTTTTACCACTTTTCCCTTACTTTTTCACCATACTTTAATTATGGGCCACATACACATGAGCTTTAAAGGAAACTACACATTAAACCAATATTAATAATCCAGTCAAATAGGTTTTCTTAAACGGTGCGCCGGGTCAACCAAGACAATAAATTAGGGATGGAGGGAGTATTAATTTACTTCAACTGATTTATAACTTTGTGCAGGTTGTTGAAGTTGTAAGTGGGGACTGCATAATCGTAGCTGATGATGCCATACCATTTGGCAGCCCCTTAGCAGAGCGACGGGTCAATCTCTCAAGTATCAGGTGTCCCAAACTGGGCAATCCTCGTCGAGATGAAAAACCTGCTGCCTATGCCCGTGAAGCTAGGGAATTCCTGAGAACACGGCTGATTGGCCGTCAGGTATGGATACTGTTTTTACCTTCATAGCACCTTTTGGAGCGAGAATTGCTTTTCCTCACTTGCAGATATATACTTTCTTAGAAGGCCGAAGAAATTGTTTTAACAAATTTTATTTTTTCAGGTCCATGTTTCGATGGAATATTCCAGGAAAGTTGGATTGGCAGATGGACCTGCTGTTCCAGCTGGTTTGAGTGATTCAAGAGTAATGGATTTCGGGTCAGTCTTCCTGGTGTCTCCGGTTAAGGATGCCGATGATGCCGCCACCCCTGCTTTGACCACCGCAGCCAGCCAGCAGCCTGGGATAAATGTTGCTGAACTAGTTATTTCTCGTGGGTTTGGCACGGTTATTAGACATCGTGATTTTGAGGAAAGATCAAATTATTATGATGTGCTTCTTGCTGCTGAATCACGTGCCACTTCTGGGAAGAAGGGTATCCATTCTGCAAAGGATCCGCCAGTGATGCACGTTACCGATCTATTATCGGTGAGAAACTCTTTCCCCTAGGCTCGATATTTCTTCATTTTGATGGCCGATGTGAATATTTATTAATGTTTTTTCCCAAAATCTTACTTTAGGCCTCAGCGAAGAAAGCCAAAGATTTCTTGCCATTCTTGCAAAGGAACAGGAGGATGTCTGCAGTTGTCGAATATGTCCTCAGTGGTCATCGGTTTAAACTGTTTGTTCCCAAGGAAACATGCAGCATTGCCTTCTCGTTCTCTGGAGTTAGATGTCCTGGTCGTGAAGAGCCTTACTCGAATGAAGCAATTGCGCTCATGAGACGGAAGATAATGCAGAGGGATGTTGAGGTACACTGCTATTTCTTCTTAAATTGTAGTACTTGGCTCAGCTGCGCATTTCATTATTTATTAATCTATTCTTTTGACTCCAGATTGAAGTAGAAACTGTTGATAGAACTGGTACTTTTCTGGGATCTTTATGGGAGTCTAAAAGTAACGCAGCAATCACACTTCTGGAAGCTGGCTTGGCAAAGCTTCAAACTTCCTTTGGCACGGATAGGATTCCGGACGCTCACCTTCTTGCACAGGCAGAGCAGTCTGCCAAGAGGCAGAAATTGAAGGTGAAAAGCAGAACTAGTTATCTTAGTAAATTGTTAAACCTTATATTGATGCTAATAAGCTTTTGCACTCTGCAGATATGGGAGACCTATGTTGAGGGAGAGGAAGCTTCTAATGGTCCTGCTTCCGAGAAAAAACAGAAAGAAGAAATAAAGGTGCATTGGGGGGGGGAGAGATAAATGAGCTATGATGTAGTCTTTTGATAAATATGTATTCAAGTTTCTGATTTTACAAGCTGGTATTTACTTTCAGGTGGTGGTTACTGAAGTCCTTGGTGGTGGTAAGTTTTATGTCCAAACTGTTGGAGATCAGAAAGTTGCTTCGATTCAGACTCAGCTGGCTTCTTTAAACCTGAAAGAAGCTCCTGTTATTGGTGCATTCAATCCAAAGAAGGGTGATATTGTCCTTGCTCAGTTTAGTGCTGATAATTCATGGAACCGTGCAATGGTGAGTAAAATTCACTTATTTGCATCATTAAGGGACTTGTGAATTTCATTATTCACCAAGGTTTTGTCTTTTGACTTGTATGTTCTATTCCATGTTCTGATATTTTTCCTTGTTCAATCTATAAAGATTGTTAATGCTCCTCGTGGTGTTGTGGAATCTTCAAAAGACAAATTTGAAGTGTTCTACATTGATTATGGAAATCAAGAAGTTGTGACTTACAGTCAGCTGCGGCCTCTAGATCCTTCTGTATCCGCAGCTCCTGGTCTGGCTCAACTATGCAGTCTTGCATATCTGAAGGTTCCCAGCTTGGAAGAGGATTATGGGCAGGAAGCAGCGGTGCATCTAAGTGAGCACACACTTAATGGTCCAAAGGAATTCAAGGCCGTGATTGAGGAGAGAGATACAACAGGAGGAAAAGTGAAAGGACAAGGAACTGGGACTGTCCTGTTGGTGACTTTGATTGATTCTGAATCTGACCTCAGTATAAATGCTATCATGCTGAAGGTTTGAATGACTGAACTTTCTGGATAACTCTGTGTGTGTGTGTGTGTGTGGGTTTCTGATTGGCAATATCTAAAACTGCAGGAAGGGCTAGCAAGGTTGGAGAAAAGGAGGAGATGGGAGACCAAAGACAGACAACAGGCATTTGATGAATTAGAAAAACACCAGGGAGAAGCACGAGAGAAGAGGCGGGGGATGTGGGAGTATGGTGATATTCAGTCTGATGATGAGGACTCTCTCCCAATTAAGAAGCCTGGTGCAGGGAAAAGATAAATGCAACAAGCTGTTGTACCTGAGTATTTAAAAAACTTTTTATAGAACGAGAACAAATCTCAAGCTAGTGGGAGACAAGGTGAGATGAGATGAGCGAGAGGCAGCAAGAAATAGGAACACAAAAATGTTAAAAGGTTTAAGTTTGTTTTTTGTTTGGGAGGGGACAATTTTGTTTTGACTTTTTCATTTTTGTTTTTATATTTTAATTTATACAACTCTTGCAATAAGGCAACCTCCACCATTTCTGCCCTCTTTTGGCAGGGACAATTTTATCTAAGCTTTAGTGAGAAGGTACTTGTTTAATATTGCTGCGTATTTTCCTAAATCTGTTGTTGTTGTTCTGACTATAGCCCTTTGATAACTGCAATGTCACAGTGCGTGCTAATTTTCATACATGCTGAGGTGGGTTATTAGCTAAATAAGCAGGAGTTTTATTTTGTTATCAGTGCTAATCACCAAAGTTCATCTTTGTTGAACAAGTATCTGCTTGAAGATTGGTCCAGAATTGGTTTACAATTGAAGCTGAACAAAGGAACTCAGGAAGTAAGCTAGGATGTGCTGATAGTGGAGATGTTACGAGGATAGGGAGATTGTACATGTAAGGAACTAGCTGTTATGGTAATATGATTTTGTTGAAGTTTATGTTTTCGGTGGATCGTGCGAGTTCATAAAAAGCAATAATGGAGTACTAAAGAATCAATCATTTGAAGTCTTCTACCCTGATGTGTGAATCATAACTTCTAGTAATAGAGAATTGACCCTTTTGTGTATCTCGTTTGATGTGTTTGACGGTGTTTAATTGATTGGTTTGAGAATTGGAACAACTCTTTGGATACTAAAGTTGTAACTCTAGTGCTCCCTCCGTTGCATGCAATAATATTATTCTATTTTTGGATGTTTTATATTGAGAGTACACTTTAAAAATGTATGCTTATAATTTTCGTAACATTTCATCTTTACCATCCACTTGTGTTGTTGCATATTGGTTGTGCTCAATAATTTTTGTAATTATGACATACTCCAATGACATTAGTATATCTACAAATTATTAGATTTTTCAAACGTGGAGTTATGGGTTGGAGCGGAGGGAGTATTACTTATTTGTTTTATCACTCACTTGAAAGTGAGAAGTGATCTTATTAAGGGATTTTTCAAAGGATTAGTTTTTTTTGCTTGGGGTTTGCAATAAGTATCATTCCATCCCAAGATGACCGAGTCTCTTTGTTTAAAATTTTATGGTCTTAAATTGAGTTTTTTCTTTTTTTTTTTCTCCATGTAAATTTACTGAATTCAACATGATAACTAAAACATTTTAGTGTTTGCTTGCATTGCTATGAGCCTATGATGTGGATATGCTAGTAAATTTGGCAAGACAAGTTAGCTTCCTTAATTTTGAGAAAAATGAAAAGAGCTCGCTCATGGAGTAAAGAGAGGAAGAGCTAGAACTTTGGAAAGAAGCCTGTTTGTTGCTAGACAAGATTGGAATTCGGAAGTGATGTGGTTGTTTAGTGAAAAGTCTCAAACCTTTGATGAAATGCTGTTGGGAGTTGGGACCAATTGTCAGCCCTGGAATGGATGATTGGAATTTGGCAGAGTTAAGGTGGGTAATCTTTTGAGTGACAGAAGTGCTACTCTTGCTTCGTTTGCAACTCCTGGTTCTAACAATTATCAGATGGATATATGGCAGGATGGTGAAGCTGCATTAGTTTTCTAGTGGATGACCTGCGAATGGGAGGAAGGAAATAAGGTTTAAGGTATGTGGAATCTTCATGTCTCCAGCCAAACTATGTTTAAGTTGTTGATGCTCGTCTTTCTCCCTATGCCTCAATATTTATTTCATTTTCCTTCGTAAATTCCAGTGATAGAATACTACTTCTTTGTATCACTGGGCCACCCCTGGCCCTATGGTTAGTATCGCTCTTCATCAGAATTTCTTTTGTACCTTTACTGAACATGTTGGTGAGGTACAAAGAAATGCATCAGTTGCATATTCATTTTTCACATCCTGCCTAATATTTATGTAAAGTCCATGCACATTCATAAGTTTGTGTCTGACTGATTACTACTCCACATATTTTTTAGGTAACTAACTGAATCATGAATTCTGAATATGGAGAATCCCAGGTCAAAGATTCCGACAAAAATCTTTAATTTCAAGATCCATACAGCTTTCAAGTGATGCAAGGAATCAATACATTCTCACAGATAACAATCTCTCATTTACACTGTCATACATGAATTCTTTATAAGCTTAAAGTAGGAAAAAAATATTGCAATCCTTGATTAAGTGAAAAATCCAGCAAAAGAAGTTATAACTAATCCTAGATCCTCTATCAAAAGTGAAGCTGATGGCCGCTTGTCAAAGTGCTTCTGCTTCCTTTGGATTTACTCTCTTCCAACGCCTAATTGTCACGCCTGCCAGTCCTTCTACGAGGAGCATTAGGCCCTTCATTCTGCTCGTCCTTCTCTTCAGTGCTTCCTTGAGTGTTTGAAGTCTCAGCTTCATTCTTCTTTGCTTCCACAGGCACGGGGGCCTTTGCCTGCAAAAATGAAATTGGTATAGATTAGTTGAAAAACAGAGGGCTCCATGAGATGCAACATTCAACATTAAAAGAGGCCAGTTTAAACTCACTGGTTTCTTTCCTCCAAACAAGAGCTTCAAGAAGACACTGAAAATGACAACTACGATGGAAACAAGGACACCAATTGTGATGTTTGGCTGTGTCTCTGCCTTCTCTAGAAGTTCCTACAAAGACAAAGATATGGGTTTCAGATACTTGCAGCCAAATATCTCCAGGCAGACCAAGCAGTACCAGTTTGATGACTTACCAAAATCTTAGGCTTGTATTCACTCAAGAAAGGAATGTCTGCAATCTTGTAAAGGACATCAAAGACTTGCTTCTGCAATAGGTTAGAATAAATGCTCAAGTTATAGGGATTGGGGAGAAAACACTTGAAAATAGAAGGAAGAAAACACGAAAAAACAAAACACCTAGAGTATGCCAAATCAATCACCTACCTGGATACCCTTGAGACCATCTGAAATACCAGCTGCTTCATCCTCAACCTTCTGTTTCTCTTTCTCAACTTCAAACTTTGGCTTCCACTTGGTGTCCCTGATTGATTCAGCATCTTTCTCACCACTTGCGATCAGAATGTTGTCAAACAAAATGCCATCTTGCATTGTCCAGATCTCAATGCCAATAGCAGCAATAGGCTCAAAGTTTGGTCTGTCAAGTTCAAAGTAGTCAGGGTTGGGAATTTCCTGTGGCTTCCAGATACCCTTGTAGTTGGGGTTGTCAATAAGAGGAGCATGCCATTTTCCTTTGTAGGCAGGGTTCCTCTTCAATGGCCTCTTCCACTCACCGCAGCCGGGAGCAGCCTCACACTTTGGGTTGTCAATCTTGGGGGCTTCCCATTCACCATCCTCTTCATCATCCCAATCTTCAGGTTTTGTTGCCTCAGGGTCATCAATCTCTTCGGGCTCATCATCTAACCATCCCTCGGGCTTCTCAGCTTCCTCATCCAAAATTTCCATTGGAGCATCCTCATCCCAGTCCTCTGGTTTGGTTGCCTCTGGGTCAGGGATCTTTGATCTCTCATCCCAGTCCTCAGGCTTCTTATCATCTGGGTCAGGAATAGTCTTCTCTGGGATTAGTGCCGGTTCAAAATCTTCGGAAGAGAGGAAGTTAGCCTTCTTTTTCTCCTCCCCATCAACCAAAATTCTCACCTCATTATCGGGCTTCAAGATGGCAGTGTAAACATGCGTGAGTTTGTCAGAAGGCACTGAAGGTGGGAATTTAAGATGGTGTTCAACATACTCTCCACTCTTGGGGTTTTTGTGCTTCAAAATGAAATGAACTTTGTTTGTGGCACCACACTTGTCAGGGCCAAACATTATAGAGTATGGAGATTCATTGTCGAATCCCTTTGCAGTCCAGCCAGCCTCCTGGGGTCGGAGATATTTCAAATATGCACCACCACATTCTAGTCCATTCTGGAGGCGAGTTTCAAATTGAAGGACAATGGTTCCATCCTTGAGCTCTACAGGTTTTTCAAGCTCTTTAACAATTGCATACTTCCTAGCCTTCTCACTCACAAGAAGTCCATAATCATCGTGCCCCTCACTCTTAGCATGTTTCCATGCACCTAAGGCCCAAGGAAAATGTGAGTATAAAATCAAACAGAGGTAGAATCATGAAATAAAAATCATGTTGGAAAAAAGTAAACTGTCATACACAAAAGCTTATTATAAGCAAAAATGACTGACATAGATTACCAAGATGATTCAATATAGAAAGAGAATACATGACCATGCTTGTACTTAACTGAGAATAACCAAAACATATAAATTGCTAAAGATTCCTGGTTATGATATCCAAGGGCTATAAGAATGGATCATGAGACCAAGTTTTCACCTTCAAGAGTGACTTCAAGGTAACAGGAGAGTAACTAGACACAAGAAACATATATTATACATGCAACAAACAGCAAAAGGCTACAAACTCCAGGTTCCATGAAGAGTACCCTGGTTTGTTCACCCTACTTTTAAAGTTTTTTTCATCAAGGCCTCGACTTCAGTCAATTTCATGGAACAATTTTGCATTTAGTCACTCCATTCAATATCATTAAGTACTTTTGATTAAAATGTTTTGTGTATATATGGATATATATAAAATATGGAAGAAGTCTCTATTTGTTTTTTATTTATTCTTATTTTATTTAAAATTGGGTTATTATATGGAAATAGTTAGAAGATAATTATGTTTAATATTTTCATCCGTGCATTTTTTAAATATTCTATTTAATTGTATTGATTAAAAAGTTTATATGATGTCTATTTTGTGTGTTAGATGTTGATTAGTTAATTTTTATACAATTTTTATGATTTTGTGTATTCAATTAACATTGACAAAGTGTTAACTAGGTTAACTCCTTATAACATTTTTAATCCAAAATCCGTGACAGAAGTGGATGGAGTGACTAGCGTGACTCCAAAGTTAAGTAAAATGAAATTGACAAAAAAGATAGTAAAGTGCCCCTAATGAATAATAATTCAAAGTGTGGTGATTAAGTTGATGTTCAAGCCTATTTAACATGCTAAACCAAACAGGACCTCCAAAATGTGCTTAATGTAAGGAAAATTTCAATAGAAAGATTACTATAAGGAAGAAGAGAAGTAAAAATGGATGGTTACATACAAATGACATAAATGTTGTAGATGTCCAGGGTCTTGTGTTCCAAGGTTTCAAAGTTATTGGCAAGAACAAAGGCCCAGGAAAATGATGAATGCTACAGCATATGTATTCAAGCGCTCAAAAACAATTGAACAGTAACAGGTGCATATCAAAACTCACACTCAATTCCTAAGCAAAGTTTTGACTGCCATTCTGCCAGCCCCCAATAGCAGCATTTGACATGGCTAGAAGTTTGTTGAAATAGTAGTGTGCAAATATATCCAGCTAAAACTCCACATGGAAGAAGTAACACGGAATCTCAAGCAGACTCTAATTTGACTACTTTAAACAATCAAATTATAAACTAAAATCTCGGTGTATAATTGCTTCAGTGCTACTTCAGCCAAGTAAGTTACATGCTCATGCCTTCAAACTTTGTGAAACCAAACAAATTATAGAATTCAAATATTATGACCGATTCTTAACAGAATTTAGTTAAATAACTGCTCATTGACTAAACTGGAACAAAATCATCACACATTAGTTCTATACTAACTCTAAATATCTAGGTTACATCAGCAATTCAGCATACAGATAGCACAACAAGGCATGTCAACACAATTTCAAGTTGATCAGAACAATACTACATAATGTAACAAAATCAAACATAAACAGATAGGTAAATCACACGTCTGATTAACACTTTCAAGGACGCCAAAAGCGAATGATACAGCTACAGATCCAGACAATATATATACCTTGATAGTCGTCCTTCTCGGACGCGATCCAACTTCCATCAAAAGCCTCATCGAACGGCTCGTAAAAGATCTGCAATATCAACAAAATCCAACTCAAAATCTATAGATCCACGCGCGCACACGCACACTGACACACACATGGACAAAACAAATACACAAACTAGCACACACAATAACACAAGCACGTATATAACCGCGAGTTCAGTTACCGTATCCGCAGAAGCGAAGAGCTGTGCAGCGAAACAACTGATCAGAAACAAACAAATATACTGCCTCGAGAAAAACCTCCGTCTGCTTTCTTCCATAATTACGATCCAAAGCTCGAAGATTTTGGTTAAATCAAACCCTAGCCTAACTTGATCCAAGTTTGATAGTACGATTGATCTAATCGAGAGGAAGAGATATCCGGAAAGAGAGAGAAGGGGAGTGACCTCATAGTGCTCAGTTTGTTGAGAACATATATAGATCCTGCGAGAAATGGCGTCGAGTTGTTTCAACCAATGATATCGCATGCCACGTGAAGTGTACCAACCATAGTCTGACACGTATATGAAGGGCGTAAGCTTTTGTTAGCCTACGACCGTATTCAGATCAACGGCTTGTGATTTGTGGAAATAGATCGAACGTAATTCGTTGACCTACCTACTTTGACCAAGTCTTTTAACCGTAGATGGAAATTATGTGGGATAACATCACATAATCCCCGTTTGGTTACAAATTACTTTGTGATAACTGATATCTTAATATTGTCCAGTCTTCCAAAGATGAATCTCAAATTTGGATAGGACTTTCTACGTTACTATATATTCCCTTCATCCAAAAATTATCGTTCCACTTAACTTAGTTCACGATTTAAAAAAATATATATTTAATTGAATTATTAAAATTAATTTGATATCTAGTTTATTTTAAAATATATATGTATGTGACTTGTAATTAAAATATAATGAAAAAATAAGGGTAAAATGGTAAAAATGTTATTCTCAAAAGAAAAATTTCAAACAAAACAATTATTTTGAGACGAACGAAAAATGAAAGGAATACAATAATTTTGGGACAAAGGGAGTAATTATTTTATTTTTATTTTTCGTCTGTTTCAAAAAATTACTTTTGTTTTAGATATAGAGTTCATCATATTATTTGAAATTCTTCATCAATTTTAGGTAAAAAAATCTACGTTTGATAATCAGACAGTTTTTAAAAAAATAACATTTTTAGTAGCTCATTAGTAATAAAATGACACTTTTATACCTTAATTTTGAAACTAAACTCTTTAAATGAAACATTCTAAAATAAAATAATACTCTTTGTTCAGGGGAGAGTATATAACTTTATAAGAGCCCACTTTTAAAAGTAATGTCAATCATTTCTATAATATTTTAATATTACCATACACATTTGATATGAACATATTAATTATTCTCAAGCATTATTGTAATTATGTAACTCTAATACTAATTATACATCTTTTAATAATTAGATTTTTCAAACATTAATCGTTTGGGTGGAACGAAAGGAATAATTGTTTTGTTACTACACTTTCCTTTTGAAGAAAAACACTTTTATCATTTTGCACTTACTATTTCTTCTTACTTTAATTATGTCTATAGATACAAATGTTTTAAAAAAAATACACATTATACAATAGTTGTAATAAAATCAATTAGTTTTTCTTAAACCGTATGTCGCATCAAACAGAACGATTATTTATGAATAATAAAGTTTATCCTTTTTATGGTTTTTGGTATCATGCATTACAAAATCACGATAATATTGGAATAATAAGAAATTAGTGAATTTCTGAAATTGTATTTGATTCAAAAACTTTACACGTGTTTGGTAAAGTGGAAACATTATTCTAAAATTGGTATTCCCTCTGTCTCTAAATTATTGTGGGTTTGTTTTTTGTGTGTTGTTAAATTGAATGTTTTTTAATACACTTTTGATTTTGATTTTATTTTCAAAAATATAAAACAATTAATTTGTAGTATGTTTTTAGAATGCAATTTTGACGTTTATTTTTGAATCTTTTTTCAAAATTATAAAAATACATAATTTTTAGGATGGAGAGTATTATTTATCTTTTATCGTGAATCATACCAATGTGGTGCCAAATGCAGAAAGAAATTCACCCTAAAAAGCTCTATCATATCCAGTTATAATTACTGATGCTGCACAATCTGGTCTTGGGCCGGTCCTTGCGGTTTGTAGGATATCTGAGCTTAACTGAATGTGAGAACTCCTAAAACCCTGTCAAAAGAGGAAAAACCTTAGATGGAATGCAAGGCAAGGCCTCGCGAAATCCCTCAGGTGTGAGAGTAAGTATTGAGCTTAGTTGAAAGCAAAATAACAGGGTTTCGGTATGTAGAATAGTGCGTACCTTTCAAATGAGATTTTATGAAGTATATATAGCCTTTCTGGGAGTAAGATCCGGGTTAGGCTATGATCACGGCGATATTTTAGGACTGCGATACCATAAATGCGGGTTGACCGCGTAACCGAAGGAATCATGGCTAAAATCTCGGGATCAGCGAGGTTATCTCGAAATTAATACCGAGCTCAATCGGGCAGCCTTGTTCTCTGCTCGCTGAGTGATAGAGAAATTCCTGCTCGGGATAGATGTACGATGATCATCTCGCGGCTATCCTGCTCGGGTAATTTCTTTCCTGGTCTCTGTCATGCATGTGACTACCACGTGTTGGAGCCTGTGCTTGGCTCGTGACCAAAGTTTGGGCCGAGCTCATCAGTGGCCCCCTGCTCCCTGTTCGGCGAGTATTTATGCTCGGCGCAGGGAGCAATACACTTGTATGATTTTATTGTTGTCGAAGTGAAGGGAGCTGCCTTATTGGTGACAGTTAGTGCATTCGAAGCGCCGGTTGCGGAGGCGAAAAGACTCTTCAAGTGGCAATTTGTTGAGTTCAGTCATGATGAGCTGCGTGTTTTCGAGGCAGGCATTAATGGCGGGCTTGATCGGGTGCTTCGCAGCCGCCTTTCTTTGAAATTGTGGGCGCGTGATTTAGGCGCCTTCTTCCCAAATTTCGCTATAAAGGGGTAAAACCACAACCCTTTTTCTTTTTACTCCCTTCTAACCTTGATTGCCCGCCTTGCTCTTGCTATTACTTTCCTCATTGGCGATTCTCTTTTCTAACAAGAAACTTCGTTCTGTCATTACGGATCACTTCAACATTTCACCGGCAAATTGATTCCCGTTCAACGCACAAGTAAGTTTCTCCTATTTTAATTCTCTTCTGTTTCTTTGAGTTTTCTGGTTTCAGTTTTTTCTGTGTTCTTCATGTTCATGGTTTTCTGGGTAGATTCTTAGGACCTTCAATTTAGGCTTGGGTAGTTTGCAGGGAGATCAAGGAAAAAACCTTCGAAGAATCATAATTTTCTGGGGATTAATCCAGATTATTGCTCGATCTGTTGTAGGATGTCTTCCCCTCTTCGACTTTTTGATGACAGTTCTGATCATGAGCAAGAGGCTTATGATTATGACCATGGTGCCCAGGAGCATCATTCACCCGTAGATTCTGAGAGAACAGGGTCTGACATGTTGATTTCAGAGAGGAGGAATATTCAAGAAGCAAGTAGTCATGCTGTCCTTGAAAGGGTTGTGAACGATGTGACCACCGACCAGGATGAGGTAGGCAGGCGAGCTCGAGTGAGATGCCCAAATGACGAGGAAGTGGGCTGGTCGGCCTCGGGCGGGTAGGAGACCTCACCTCGCAACGAGGATTATTTTAATCTGAGCTCGCTTGCTCACCGGGAGTCTATGGACTCGGTTGTAGAGGTGGGGAACCTGGTTTGACTCCATTGGGATTTCAGGGAAGATTACCGCAGGGGTTCCTTATGAATCCAGAGATGACTCTGCTTTCGTCAGATGAGGAGTAAGACCAAAAGAGTGGTCTTTTTCTATGATTTCTTTCGTGTCGGGATGCGTTTCCCGCTAGATCCTTTTGTTGTCGAGTTCTTAAGGGAGACCAACGCCGTTCCTTGTGACCTCCAGCTTACTACGATGCTGATTCTGATCGCCTTTAGCGCGACTTGCCGGCTGATTGGGTTTGAACCGGAGACAACCATTCTCCGGAAACTTTTTCAATTCACCAAGGACAAGAGATCGGGTAGGATTATTGGCCGATCAAAAGTGGAGCCAGCCGAGCCTCAAGTTGTTTACCGAATTTCCCATAAAGTCGATAAGTGGGACAAAAGGATTGTTGTTGTGGAATCTCAGTGGTGGCCATTTGCTCCGACCCCTTATGTGATGAAGCCTCTGACTTATGATCGGTATGCCACCTTCACCGGAGAGGATAGGTGTATGGATATGTTGCGAGGAGCGTTGGGAGTGACCGAGCAGGGTCAGGAGTGGTTGATTGACTGGAAATCAATCGTGCAGGACCCTCGGATCTTACGCCTGGCCGGGATGTACCCTGCTGCCGTGGAGGGTGTGGTTCCTTTGATTGATATAGCCCCTGAGCCCGTTCATCCTTTTTGGGGAACTTGTCATGATCACAAGTTCCCATGAGGAGTTATGCGGTCTAGGGGGAGATTGCACACCTCGATTTGACTTTGAGGATGCTGGTATTCGCTCTTTATTGTTCATTATGAGTCTAACAGAAGGTATCTCGACATTTTCTAACTTGTTTTCTTTTTGCTTGCAGTGGTGAAAGATATACTGAGGCAGAGGAAAATTGAGTTCAAGGCGAGGTCTGTTGCTCGCCACGGTGAGTTGATCGGACGCGAGCAGCCTGCCTCTGAATCCTTACCCAAGGCCCCCTTTTCTGAAAGGAGCAAAAATCGCCTGCGTGCTCCCCGGTTCCTCTACTGAGCCGAGATCTCCCTCTAGGACGGCGCCGCCCGCCGAGCCCTCTTCGCGGAAGAGACCAATTGTGCCCGATTCCCGAGCAGGAGGCCGGAGCACCCGACCACGAACAGGGGGGAATGAACCCCAAGAAACAATTCAAGCAGGGTCTGATCCCGTGCCTTCTCCTGTCCTTCCAGCGCTTCCGGTCACGGGGCTTCCCCCTCCACCTCCTCGTCGCGAGGAGCCGTCACGGAGTGCTACCCCTAGCTGGCTGAGAGCCAATTTTGTGGCGCCCGTATCCCGAGATGGGGTTAGGGCTTTTGTGAACGAACTTGCCGCCGTCCCCCCTCTCGAAGGAATCAACATTCGTGATCGGGGGACCATGAGCGCTGTTTGTGGGCAGGGGATCCTAAAAAGGGTCGTCCAGCCTGATGTCATCCGTGGAGATGCTGAGACCCCGAACAGCGTGCTGCTCGGTGAGATTGGATTGTTAGTCAGCGAGGTACGTTGTGTTTATTGCTCGATGAAGATAACCGCTGCTAATAATGTATACTTCCTGCTCATGTATGTTTTTGTTTTGCAGTTTACCTCCAAGGTCACTCTTCTGCACAAACGTGCAGATGAGTATAAAGATAAGGCGGGAGCTCTGTTTGAGCAGAAGCGAAAGTCCGATGAAGCTGCCCGGTCTTACAAAGAAGACTTGTTGGCTAAGGACAAAGAAGTCTTAACAAAGGTCGCCGAGCTGTCCAAGCTCGAGGAAGAGATTATCCGCCTGAAAGCTCAGGTGGAGTTTGCTCAGAACGGGGAGGTCTCTGCTCAGAAAACATTGAGCGAGGAGAGGAAGAAATTTGAGGACGCGCAGATTGCTGCCGAGCAGAAGGAGAGAGCTTGGCAGGCCAGGCTGACACGGGAGGTTGCGGCTGCCAAAACTGCAGCTATTGAAGATTTTAAGCGCCACCGAGCTTGACCACAAATTGTGGATGCAAAGTCGTTCCCTATTATTCCCAAGGGTGCAACCATGTTTTGCGATGTTGGCGAAAGCCGGATATAACTCCCGAGATGATGGCAAGATGGGAGCGCTCGGTGTCGCGGCTCTGAGTAGCCACGCTGATCCCCTTACACCGTGGATGAACCGGGATCATTGCGAATAATGATAGGAGAGCGATGAGCCTGAGTGGATTCCTCCGACTGGCCAATAATGTGGTTGATCAAATGAACGCTATTTTCGAGAGCGAGGCCAACGACGATGAGGATGAGGATCCGCTCCCCAACCCCCTAAGTGATAATAGATGTCGAGGAGAATCAGCTACCTCCCGCCGGCGTAAACGAATTTGCCTCCTCCTCCCAACTGCAGTACCGAGCAGCCTACCTCCTCCACCACCTCTTCCTCCGAACATGCAACCGAGATGGACGAATATTTGCCGAGCTAGACACCTGGGACACCGAGCAAGGAGGAACTAGATAACTTTGATCATCCTTGTATTTGTTTCCCTTCTTATGTAATTGAAAGATTTATAATGAGAACTTTTATTTCAAAAATATGTATGAATGTCTTTTTCTTTACTTGTTTTATTTCCGCTTTGCACTTAATCGAAAACAATTAGGATCATCTGTGGCCCTTCTTCGCTAATTCGCAGCAGTATCTAAATATTACACGCCTCGAGTTGCTGTTGTGTGGTCGCTAATCGGGCATGGCCCTTGGTTCATCAAACCGTTAACATTATTTAGGCCGGATATTGATTTGAGCGAGATTTATCTCCCTTTGCCGCCAAAACGAACAAAGCCGCCAAATAATATCGAACACCGGGTTGCTCCCTTCTCCTCGCTGAGGCATTCAAACTTAAATATAAACCGGCAGGCCCCACTTTGCTCGATTTTTCAAGCAAAGTTTTGTTTATATTTGTTTGAGTATATTTTCCTTTGACATGCACAACTTCGAAAATTTCAATCCATGTACGCAATCACTTTCATTCGAAACAATTTTATTATTGAAGAAACCCTTATTGAAAATACAATAACCAGATAAACCGAACTAACGCCATGTTAATAATAATATTTCTTCAAATGATCGAATGCCAAGGATGCTTCAAATGTTTGCCTTCTTGATTCTCAGGTGTAAGTACCTTCTCTAACAATTCCTCAGAACCTTAAATGGTCCTTCCCAATTAGGTGACAATTTTCCTCGCTCTGGTCGCTGTCCTGTAACCTCGATTTTCCTAAGGACCCAGTCTCCAATGTTGAATGCTCTTCCCCGAACTTTCCTATCGTGATGGGCTTTGGCTTTCTGCTTGTAGTTAACCATCCTGATGCGAAGCTTCCAATCTACGCTCGAGAAGGTCAAGGTCGCCCGGCGACCTCATTATCTTGCTCGTTATAATGGGCCACTCAGAATCGGGAAAGGTCAAGCTTTCAGCTTGGAATTACAGCCTCCGATCCGCACGTGAGAGCAAAAGGCGCCTCGCCTGCTGATCCCCTTACAGCTTGTTCTAATTGACCATAAAACACCGGTAACTCGCTCCGCCCATTTTCCTCGCCGATCATCCAAATTTCGCTGAGAGCGCATATGATTTGTTTGTTCGCGGCCTCGCTTGTCCATTGCCTTGTGGATAGGCGATCAAGATTGCCAATGCTTTACATACAACCCTGTTACATTCTCGCCAGAATTTGTCTGAGAATTGTGTGCCATGATCAGAAACAATGGCTCTGGGTAACCCAAAGCGACACCAGATGTGATCATGCACGAAGTTAATGATGTTGTTTTCAGTGATGGTTGCCAATGGTTTCGCTTCAATCCATTTGGTGAAGTAGTCGATTGCCACCACTGCATATTTGAATTGAGATCGCGCTAGAGGAAAAGGGCCAATTATGTCGATTCCCCACATGTCGAATGGCCATGCCGCCACGATCGGGTCCGCTTCTGGATGGCGCCTAGGTATATCCGCAAACCTCTCGACATTTGTCACATTTCTCGCACGTATAAGGCCGCATCTTTCCTTAACGTGATCCAATAGTAACCGCAAATAAAATTTTTCGTGCTGTCCGTGCCTCGATGACCGCCACATTCTCCTTGATGGACCTCAGATAAGCTCTTGGGTCATTTCTCGTCGAACACAACGAAGCATCGCATTACCCGACCGCTTGTACAAAGACTCCTCCGACCACCGAGTATCGACATACTTGGTTCCGGACAACTCTTGCTCGGTTTTTGTCCTCTGGTAATATACCCTGCTCGATGAAATCTTTATATTCGCCGATCCAAAGATTCGCCGGCTCAATATCCATTATTCGGTCCTTTTCAATCGAAGGCTTCCTGATGATCAATCATCACCGCTGGCCTTAACACGGATATTTCGTCCTCTGCTATCTTGGAAAGGTAGTCTGCTCGCATGTTATCTGCTCGATCAATCCTGACGATCTCCCAGAACTTGAAGTTCTTCAAAATTTCTTTGACTAACTCGCAGTACTTGACCAATGTAGGATTATGGACCGCATACTCCCCCTGTACTTGGTTCACGACTAATTGTGAATCCGAGTATACTGTAACCGAATCAATATCCATGTCTAACGCGAGCTCTAATCCAAAGAATCATGGCCTCAGATTCACTTTGATTGTTGAGGCAGAAATTTGAATCTAAGAGCCATCTCGAACTCGTCACCGATCCTGTGACCAAGATGCTCGCCTCCGCCTGCTTTACTCGCAGCCATCCACTAATAATTCCCAACAAGGGCTGGTTTGATCTTAATCGCTTTTTTCCTGTTCGGCGTAGTTGTGCTCGACAACTTCTTCCTCATGGTTGAAAACTCGCTTTCTACCAAAAAGTCGGCCAATGCCTCGTGCCTTGATTGCCTTTCGTGGTTGATAGTCGATGTGAAATTCTGTGAGCTCGATGGACCAACCAAGCATTCTTCCCGAAAAATCTAAGCTTGTGCAAAATTTTTCGTAATGGTGAGTCTGTATACAATTATTACATGTGCAAAAGTAGGCTCGTAATTTCCGAAAGCAAAGAATAACAAGAGAGTAGCCAACTTTTCTATATTAAAATATCGGCTCTCTACATGTGTGAGAGCTTTTGACACGTAATACAATGTGTTTTGGACATTTGACTCCTCCCTAACCAAACGGCGGCCACCTGTCTCGTGGTCGCCAAGTACAAATATAGGTTTTCTCCCATTTTCTGCCGCTTCATTAAGGGTGGTTCACCGAGATACTTCTTTAAGTTGCTTGAACGCCTCGCACATTCCTCATTCCACTCAAAATTCTTGTTTCCTGAGTACTTTGAAGAAGGGTAAACATCGTTCAACTGAGCGAGAAATGAAACGACCAAGGGCGATGACGGTTCCGTTCAAGCGTTGGACGTCTTTAATACATCTGGGCAGCTTCATGTCGAGTAGAGCTTGAATCTTCTCCGGATTAGCCTCTATCCCCCTCTGGTTAACCATGAACCCCAAGAATTTCCCGGCTCGAACGCCGAAAACGCACTTGCTCTCATTTCATGTTGTTCTTTTCTCAGTTGGTAAAAGTTTCCTCCAAGTCTTTGGGTCTCTCCCTTTGTCTTGATGACCATGTCATCAATATATGCTTCCATGTTTCGCCAATTTGTTGGCCAAAAACTTTGTTGACCATACCGATAAGTGGCCCCAAAGATTTTTCAACCCGGGGCATCATTTTATAACAAGAGACCGCCACCGCCGAATGCGGTCAAAGCCTTATCCTGCTCGCTCATTTTCACTTGGTGGTATCCTGAATATGCATCCAAGAAGCTGAGCATTTCGAATCCGAATGGCATCAACCAAATTTATCAATGCGAGGAGGGGGTAATCGCCTTTGGGGCAAGCCTTATTAAGATCTCGTGAAGTCCACGCACATTCTCCATTTATCATTGCTTTTTTTAACCATCACCACATTGGCAAGCCAGATGGGTAATGAATTTCTTCAATGATGTCTGCCAGAGCTTCTCTTACTTCCTCTTTATAGCCTCATTTTTTCTCGTGGAGAATTGGCGAGGTCGCTGTGAATTGGTCGATATGTCGGGTCCACACTTAGCCGATGAAGAGCTACCTCCTCACTTATGCCCTCATATCTTC
>CM028378.1:23338452-23364054 GCA_013146195.2 Codonopsis lanceolata | reverse complement strand
AACAATCTTTCCTTGTTGTAATTGATATTTGCCTTAACATTTTTGTGCTCGCATCTATTTCACTTGCTTTTGTCGTTAACCACATTGCAACGTATCTGCTTTACTTGTCTTTATTTTTAGGAGTGATAGTCTACCTCGTATACCGAGGATAGTTTGTCAACCTTTTTTGTTCTATTGAAATTGAGATGAGCACATTTAGCTCTTGTAAATTGTGACCTTCCTCGTGTACCGAGGATAGGTCTTTTGATCCTCTCCTCTTTTTTGAGGTTGAGGTGAGCATGTTTGCTCTTGTAAGTTGTAACTTTCCTCGCGTACCGAGGACAGACTCTTTGATCCTCTCCTCTTTTTCGAGGTTGAGGTGAGCATATTTGCTCTTGTAAATTGTAACCTTCCTCGTGTACCGAGGACATGTTTTTTGATCCTCTCCCCTTTTTCAAGGTTGAGGTGAGCACGTCTTGCTCTTGTAAGTTGTAACATTCCTCGCGTACCGATGATAGGTCATTGTCAATAATTTGAAGTAATAATAAAACCTTTCATTTTGACTTCCGAAAAAATTTACAACGAAAGTTACATCACTGATAGTACATTTTTAGGTGGTCGGCGTGCCAAGGGTTCCTTAATGGCGTGCCGTCTGGTTCAGCTAGTCGGTAGGTTCCTTCTCGAATGACGCTGGTAACTTTGAATGGTCCTTCCCAGTTCGGGGAGAGTTTGTTTCTTCCAAGTTTCTTGCCCGTTGCTTCTATCTTCCGTAGGACCCAATCTCCCACATAGAAACTTCTTTGCCTGACCTTTTATCGTGGTTGATTTTTGTGAGTTTCTTGTAATTGATCATCCGAAGACGAGCTTCAAGTCTTTTCTCTTCAATGTTGTCGAGGTCAAGTAATCTTGATAACTCATTGTGGCTTTGGTCGAAGAAAGTAACTCGAGCTGTGGAGAAGGCCAGCTCGACTGGTGCCATGGCCTCCAATCCGTAAGTAAGTGCAAAAGGGGTCTCGCCTGTGGAACCATGGACTGAGGTTCTGATTCCCCACAGAACGATCGGCAATTGCTTGAGCCATTTCCCTTTTCTTTCCTCCAAGTCCCTTTCTGATGCGTGTAGTATTTTCTTGTTCCCCGTCTCTGCTTGACCGTTGCCCTTAGGGTGAGCCACCGAGGACATTCTGTGCTTTACATTTAACCTTTCGCAGTTTGCCGCGAACTTTTTGAGAATTGAGTGTCGTGGTCGGATATGACCATTCGTGGAAGGCCGAAACGGCAGAAGATCTGTTCATATACAAACCTTATCGCTTGATCCTCGGTTATGATGGCTAACTGTTTAGCTTCCACCTATTTAGTGAAGTAATCCACGACCACAATGATATACCCACATCTGTGTTTGGCTTTAGGGAAAGGACCGATGAGGTCTATTCCCCACATGTCAAACGTCCACGTTGCGATCACCGGCGTTTGTGGAATGGATGGGAGTCGAGGAACATCCGCGAATCTCTGGCACTTGTCACACTTCCTTACATACTCTGTCTCATCTCTTCTCATGCTGGGCCAATAGTAACCATGAAAATTCATTTTTTCGGCCAAAGTCCTTGCCCCCGGGTGTCCCCCACACTCACACACCGAAGAAGGGGTTTTGCGTTGGACCTTTTGTACATCATTACTCCCATGACTGAGTACCTACAAGCCTGGTCCTCAACATTTGCGCCTTGTCTTTGTCTTCGGGTAAAGTCCCCTTTCAATGTAATCTTTTATTTCATCGATTCAGCATCTTGGGACGTCCTCGATTGCCATGATCTCTTCTTTGTCAATTACGGGGTTTCTGAGAAAAATTAGCTCGACCTCCACTGGTATGTCCTCGTTTTCGGATGAGGCGACCTTGGACAAGTAGTCTGCTCGGGCATTATTTTCTCTTAAGACCTGCTCCAATTCCCAGTATTTAAATTTCTTCAGTAGTCTTTGGGTCAATTGTTGGTACTTAGCCAGTACTGGATGGTTTGCCCCGTACTCGCCTAATACTTGTTTGACCACTAGCTGGGAATCGCTGTATATCATGATGCTCTCGGCCACTAGCTTCAGAGCTAACTAAATCCTAGCTACTAATGCTTCATACTCGGCTTGGTTGTTTGAAGCTTTGAAGACGAACTCCAATGCCAGCCCCAATTCTCCCAGTTCGGGTTCGATCAACGAGATTCCTGCTCTGCTTTTGTTAATCCCCGCGGAGCCATCAACGAATAAAGTCCAGTGTTCGGGTGGCCTGGACTTTGTCTGCTTGTCCCCAACTTTTTCATCGGCGGTATCTGGCTCCTCCCCAATTTCCTTTAGCTCTTCCTCGGTTGTTCCCCTAGTAAACGAAGTTTCAGCGATAAAGTCCGCCAACACTTGCGCTTGTATCGTCCTGCCATATCCGGTTTATGCAAGATCTGTCTTAGGTGGAAATCAGTGTAAACTATTATTGGGTGTGCTTGGAAATATGCTTTCAATTTCCTTGCCGCAATTACTAAGGCGAGCACCAGTTTTTCGATCTCCAAATATCTTCCCTCGACCTCGGTGGGGGCATGTGACACGAAGTAGATTAGCTTTTGTAGCTTGTCTTCCTCTTTGATCAGTACTGCAGCAACCGCCGAGTCGGATGCTGCTAAGTACACATACAATTTTTCCTCAGGGACGGGGATACTGAGGAGTGGGGGTCGACCCTGATACTCTTTGAGCTCGTTGAAGGCCTTTTCGCAATCATCCGTCCATTGGAATCTTTTACCTCCTTTCAACATTTTAAAGAAAGGCAAGCTTTTTTCTGCTGATTTGGCTATGAAACGGCTGAGGGCTGTAATCCGGCCGTTGAGTTGTTGGACGTGCTTGATGGAGATGGGAGGATCCATGGTCGACAAAGCCTCTATCTTTTTGGGGTTGACCTCAATTCCCCTTTCGTTGACCATATATCCTAGGAATTTCCCTGCGACTACCCCGAAGACACATTTTGCAGGATTCAATTTCATCTTATGCTTCCTCAAATTTGCGAAAGTCTCCTTCAGGTCCTCGACGTGGTCGGCATGTTTGGTCTTAATCATCATATCGTCGATGTATGCTTCTACATTCCTTCCTAACTGATCGCCGAAGACCTTGTTTACCATCCTCTGGTATGTGGCCCCGACATTCTTCAACCCGAAAGGCATCATAGTGTAGCAATATAACCCTCCTGCAGCCCGAAACGCTGTGTGTATTTGATCGGCCAGCCACATTCTGATTTGATGGTACCTGGAGTAGGCATCTACGAAGCTTAAGATCTTGTGCCCGGCTATGGGGGTCTACCAACTGGTCGATCCTCGGCAAAGGATACTAGTCTTTCAGGCAAGCTTTGTTTAGGTCGGTAAAATCAACGCACATTCTCCATTTTTCGCTCGACTTTTTTACCATCACCACATTAGCTATCCATGTTGCATATAAGACTTCTTTGATGATCTTTGCTTGGAGTAGCTTGGACACTTCTTCTTTAATTGCCGCTTGTTTTTGTGGGGAGAAAATTCTCGCCTTTTGTTGGATTGGGATAGAGTCGGGGTCAATGTTCAGCTTGTGCACAGCCACGTCCTGGCTGATCCCCTCCATATCCTCGACTCTCCAAGCAAAAACGTCCAAGCTTTTTTTCAAAAGCTTAATAATTGCTGCCCGCTCCTCTTCGGGTATCTCCCTTCCAACCTTGACCTTTTGTTCCGGAAAGTCGAGGTTGATGACGATCTCCTCTAGATCTTTATGTGATTTAATTTCTAACCGATCTCGGGTATCTAAGCTCTCAATCACGACTATTTTCCTAGCAGCCTTTATGGGGTTTGTCGGGGCATGGGGTATCGCGGTCTTCGAACTTTCCTTTGATGGCGAGCTGGCGTTCCCAGCTCACGTTGATTGTTATGCTTGAGACGATTCAGGGAGTGTAGGGTCGACGACGGGAGTGATTTCCCCTTCGCTTTCCCTAGCCCTTTTCATCGACCGGCTTTCTTGGATCACTTTTGCTTCGAGCTGGGCCATGACCGTTTTTTCTTTGTGTTTCTTTTCCTTGTAAATGTACTCAAGCGTACTGGTTGGGTCGTTCAATATTGTCCCCGTCCTTGTAGGTGGTAGCTTCAATTTTGTTTGTGCCGAGGAGCCTAGGATTGCATTTTACGGAGAGGCAAGGTCGATTACAAGAAAGTCTACATCCTCCGTTCGAGGAGTTGCACTTTTTTCTCCCAGGGTGACCTTAAGGGTAACCGACCCTTTTACTACAACTTGGTGGCCAAGAATCCTCTAGGCATGCGTGCTCGGTTTGAGGTGGGCGTCCCCCAACTCCAAACCGAGGAAACATTTGTAGTACAAGATGTCCCGTGATGCTCCGGTGTCTACCAAAACTCTTTTGACATCACTGTTATGGATCCCTACTCGCAAGGTTAGCGGTTGTTGCCTTGCCGTCTCGCTGATTGCTAACTCACTTGGCTTGAACGTAATTCCTCCTTCTTCTTCATCTCGTGGTATAGTGTTCACCACGTGTTTCAGGTTATAGATCATGTTTTTTAGTTGAGTGCCGCTCGGGGCTGCCTCCCTTATGGTATCGATCACGTTTCTCGGCCTTGCATTATTTGGCTGTGGATTATGGTTTCTCTGTTGTACCCTTCCTCTTCCTCCTTGGTTGTTATTTCTTTGCTCGAACCTCTTAAGCTCTCCTCGATCTATCATCTTTTGAATGGCTCGCTTCAAGTTGATGCACTTTTCGGTCGTGTGACCGATATCCTTGTGGAATGCACAGTGCTTATTTGGATCTCGGGGGAAGCGAGTGTCCTTCAGGGGCCATGGTCGTTCGATCCTATCTTGGTCAAGCAAAACATTCATGATATGCTCGCGGGTTGTGTTTAGGGGAGTCCAATTCATGTTGTCCCATTTATTTCGTCCTCGGTTATCCTCATGTCTGCATGTCGATCCTCGGTTGTATTTTCCCGAATTGTCATGAGTTCGTTGAGCCCGTCATGTTCTTTTTTCTTCCCATCTCTCTTCGCTTCCTTGGTGTTAATGACTCGAAGGGCATGTGCATACATCTCCCTACGGATCCATGATCTCAGAGCATCATTTCCTGTCTCATCAACCCCTGTTGTAGTCCTGAGATAAAGCACATCTTGATGGACTCCTCTGAAATGTATGATATTTGATCAACCATAGCCATAAACCGATCCATGTACATTTGGTTGGATTCGTTGTTACGTTGTTGTATGCCACAGAAGTCTGTTTGCTTCTTCGGTTGGAGTCCCGCCGAGGAGAATTGTGTTATGAACATTTGTCTAAACTCATCCAAGGTTCCCACCGAGTCCGGTAACAGATCGGTGTACCATTTTAAAGCTTTTCCTTGTAGGGTTCCAGCGAAGATCTTTCCCCAAGCGTCTTCCTCCTCGGGTGCCACGACGTTCATCTTGACTTCGAAACTAGCTATGTGGTCGACTGCACTCGTAAGGCCTTGATACGAATCAAAGTTGGGTAATTTCCAGTCGGGCAGCGGGGCCTTTCTCATTTTCTCCTTGAAGGGTCCATTCTTGGAAGGGGGAGTATCATCGGTTTCCCCTTTTCTATGGCTTCGAGCCTTTCCTCGGAGTGCCGCCTCTGCGACCTCATGGACGGGGTGGGGTTGCCTTACGTATTTCGGTGGTCGCGTTCGACCACTCTTACATTGCCCACTCATTGCCCCTTTCCCGACTGCTGAGGGTGTGTGCAATGCTCGCACGTTCTGCTTTTCATTGCCTCCGTCCTTGGTCTTGACTCTCCTTCCTTGCTTCTTTCCCTCGTACGAGAAGGTGGGCATTTGGACTCGTCGGGAAAGGTCAGTCGACTATGTATGCTCGGCTTAGGTACATGTTCGACTATCCTTTTCCCCAATCTTGATTTCGCGATTGGGCGAGGAGTGGCATTCCTTTTTTCTTTGCCTTTTGATGTGGCCCCTTTGGTGACTTGAGCTGGCTCCCGAGCAACTATTGCGTTGGGGGTAAGCCCCGCCTTTTTGCTTCAACTCAAACATTTTACGTTCGGCTTCTTGAATTCCCTTGAGATAAAGTTTATGGCGTTCCCAGAGCTTTAGCTCCTCTAAGTATTGCTCTTGCTCGTTTGTTTGTGTTTCTCTATGGGTTTTGGAGTCTATGAGACGTACCTCGTCTTCCTCTTCTTCGCCCTCTGCGAAGGAGGTATTTGCTTGGTTAATGTTAGTTCCTAAGTTACGGACGGTGTCTGTTATGCTTCTTCCTTTTAAGGTTTTCGAGCTAGGAGTTATTAGGTCTATTTCCGTGAGTCTGTTTGTCGTTAGGGGGGGTGGGGTTGCACGGCTAGAGGGGTGGTATCATTTGCACCTTGTTGGTTCTGTTTTGTGGGTGTATTCTTTTCCATGGTTTTCCAGTTAGGGTTGAGAGGTAGCCAAGTAAGAAAATTTTCGTTCCCAGCAACGGAACCACTTGATCACGCCAAATTATGGTGTGACTATATTTGGAAGTCCACATGGTGGAGTAGATTGATGGACGTCGGATCTGGAAACAAGGTTAGGATATCTGGCTTGTCTACTGTTGGTTTATGCTGGTTGTCTTTGTTACTTGTACCGGCACCCGAATCTACAAGGGAGAACACCGTTAGGGAGCTGGGAGGTTATCCCAGCTAAAGCCCTCCGGCGTGAGAGTCAGTAGCGGAATGAAAGAGATGAAACACAGGTGTTCCCTGTGGTCACCGTTCTTGAGTGTTGTGTGTAGAATAATGGTTTTGAGTGAATAGTGCCTTACCTTGTGAAGGTGACGAGGTTCTCTATTTATAATCTCTTCAAAGCTTGTCTTACAAGCCAAAGCTGGATGCCATAATTAGAGTCCAACCCTATTGGTCGGCTAAGTTGGCCAACTCTTATTGGTTTATGCCCTTGTCAGATGTGTTCAGTGTATCAAGGAGGAAGTCAGCGGTAAACGGTATGGTTTGTACAAAGCACGTTGACATTTTCCCAATCAGGCGAAGCCACCTAGCACGTGTCGTACTGTGATGACGTCTTCTTATTCGACATGGACGGGCCGAGGTACCGACCATGGGGTCTTCTGGTCGGATGGTCGTTTGTGCTTGAGCCTTCTGGATACTTTCATGGTCGCCCCTGATCATGGTCGGCCTGTGTGGGTTCCCGGGACTGCGCCCGCACCCTGGCGCCCTTGGGTAGGGTGCGCGTACATGCGGATACGGGACACCACTGCTCTCATTCCATCCTCCCTTGTTTAGGGGAAGACGAAATTAAAAGTGCAAGAGGAGTGCTGTCTAATATAGCGTGTTTGAATACGCCTCGGTAACTTCAGTGAATTTTTTGTCCAATATGGAAGCTTTGGGTTTTCTATATCAAGTTATCTCTTTTTTAGGGGATACCAGGATATATGAATACATCACCCTTTCATTCTCATTCTTCCCTTTTTAGGGGAAAACAGAAAAGTGCAAGAAAGGATGTTGCGAGGCCCCACTATGGATTTTATGAAAATAACCTTATGGCCTATTTCGGATCACTATAAGTGCTTTGGATTTTCTACATCAAGTTATCCCTTTTTTAGGGGATACAAGGATATATGAATACATCACCTTTTCATTCATATTCTCCCTTTTTTAGGGAAAAACAAAAAAAGTGCAAGAAATGAGTGTTGCGACTCCCCACTGGATCCAAAATGTTTTATAGAGTCTTAAACAACTTGGTGGAGTTTTTCTCTTGGATAATATTGCACCGGGATTGGGTTGCCTGGACCTTGGACTAAGAGGGATTCTTTTTCTGGTACACAAGTTATTTGTTTTGGAATCCTTGGGGTTGATTACTGAGAATAAGTATTCGAGGGATCAAGAGGGAGATAATTCTTTTGGTTGTAATAGCAGACATTTAGGTGAGGGAGATCGGGGTTGATTTCTGGAGGATATGGATTAGGATTATGAGCACTTGAAATCATATTACTTTGGGCAATGAGATCATTATTTGCCTGATGGCTGACACTTGGTGGCTTCCCAGAAGCTTGGAAAATGATATTTTCTGAGGTATCGGGACAGTTTACTTCAGGGAGGCGATAAATATTAGGAACATATTTCGGGATTTTGATCTTTTGGGAGAAGGCGGCAAGAGTTTCTGAGAAACCTGCTAAAAGATCATTCACCGCCTGATTTGTTATCCTTTCCGCATGGGCATCCAATTCTTTCTTTAGCCAAGCCTCAAGTCCAGGAGGAGGTGCATACTTAGGAGTTTCTTTCTCTGGTTCCCAGCTGTTCCAATTGTTGCTAGCCTCCGTCATTGCATGTTTATTTTTAGCTGTCATTCTGCTCAGATTTGTACTTTCTGATACTGCCCCTAATATTTTCTGATCTGATTTCTGCACTTACTTCCCGTATCAACCGGCCAGTACTATCTCTGCCTTTCCAAATTTGGGCCAGGTTTCTGAGGAAAATGGGTTTGAAGGTATCGAAAGGCTGGCTGAAGGCTTTCTGAGCTTGGAGTACAGCGTGCCTTTATTAATATATATTTTTTATTATTTATTTTTCCTACAATTGACCGGATAAACATCTGCTTTATGTTGACGGTCTCAGGACTTTTCCTGGAATAGTGAATTCTTTCTCCAGAGTATAGGACTAACGTATTCCACCTGCCTTTCGACTTCCCAAGATCGGACTGATCCCAGGCGAAGGACCTATACTCTTTCCGGGATCCACCATTCGAAATGATCTAGGTCGAGCATCAGAGAATAATAAATCAGCCCCTGTGTATTTATTTTTTTTCCTTGCGCAAATTTTTTTCACCATTTTTTTTTGACTTGCGCATTTTTCATTCATATATATTTTTATTTTTCCTCTCTCTTTTTTCATCATTTTTTTTTCACAGGGGCTGACCCACGATTCAAAGATGCAAAAACCGATCGGTCTTTGAAGTGTCCTGAGAATCTATATGCATTTTAACGATGGCTTATGTGGGGGGTAGACTGGCCATGGTGTAGGGTAGCAGTTCGGAATATATTTACATGCGTGCGCGTGTGTGCAGCCTCTAAAAAGCAGTAAAATCTTTTTTTTTCAGATATAAAAACAGATATGGCCTGTCTTGCTGTTATTTGTGGATTTTCTCGACTTTTTTAGTTTGAGCGCAAGCAAGCAAGCCAATCACATTAAGAAATAGAAAGAAAAGCGGTGAATCTATCTATTCCTATTAATTACAAATTAGTCATAATCCCCAAGATAAAATGGCAGAATGAATGTAAATATATATATATATATTTTTTGCGGAATAAAATAAAAGAAACAAAATAATAGTATAGAGCCAAAAATGAAGCAATATTAAAAAATAAAGCCTCGACCATTTTATTGTGCTGCCCGGAAATTTATTGCATATAAAATGTTGCATATATTTTTTTGATATATACTTTTTACTTTTTTTAAAAGAAATACATATTTTTAAACATACCTATAACAGTTACTGGAAGGAAACTGGTGCAAGATGGAGGATCATATCCACAAATATAGACACGGATGTATATGAACTCAAATATTCAAATGCATAAATTAATATAACAAGCATACTTTAGCCAGAAACAAAGAAAAACAAAAAAGTTTTTTTTAATGAGTCTAGCCCTCCATTTTTATTTAAAATAAAAACGATCTCCCAGCGAGTCGCCCTTGTGGGTTCAGGAATTGCGCCGCGCCCGCGCGCCCTTGAGTAGGGGTGCGCGTACGTGCGGATGCGGGGCACCACTGCTCTCATTCCATCCTCCCTTGTTTAGGGGAAGACGAAATTAAAAGTGCGAGAGGAGTGATGTCTAAGATAGCACGTTTGAATACGCCTCGGTAACTTCAATGCATTTTTGGTCCAATATGGGAGCTTTGAGTTTTCTATATCAAGTTATCCCTTTTTTAGGGGATACCAGGATATAGGAATACATCACCCTTTCATCCTCATTCTCCATTTTTTAGGGGAAAACGGAAAAGTGCAAGAAAGGATGTTGCGAGGCCCTACTATGGATTTTATGAAAATTTCCTTATGGCCTATTTCGGATCACTATGAGTGCTTTGGGTTTTTTACATCAAGTTATCCCTTTTTAGGGGATATCAAGATATAGGAATACATCACCTTTTCATTCTCATTCTCCATTTTTTAAGGGAAAATGGAAAAGTGCAAGAAAGGAGTGTTGCGACGCCCCACTAGATCCAAAATGTTTTATAGAGTCGTCATCTTTATTTTAAGGAAGAAATAAAGAAAAACCAAAAAAAGAAAAACCAGAGATTGCAAAAACGAGTTCGGAGGCTAAGTTACGAGCTGGGAAGGTGCTAGGCACCCAACTCGCCCTTTCGGTCTCAAAAGCGGTTTTTGGCTAAAGTATGCTTTTTGTTATATTTATTTAGCAAAAAACAAAGCATTAAAAGACAGGAAATAAAAAGCAAATATATTAATGGCTACATTATTTACGGATTTGCAGCCGTCTCTTTACAGTAATTACAAATACATTTAAAAATATTTGGTCATAATAACAACTCTTTTACATAGTATTTTCTAACTAAATCCGGGCATCACAACGGCTTATATTTTTACATTGGGCCGGATTTGAAAATAACTTTTATAAAACAAATGTTCTTAAAGGTTTTACCTTTCAGAGCTTGGTGTGCTCGCTCTGTCCTTCTCGAGAGAGGGAGACTTTTTATGCTGTTGTTGCTGCGGTTTGGGCAGAGTAACGACTTATTTTTGGTGGTTTTGGTCTTTTAACTCGGGCAGAGCAATGACTCTTTCCGAGGTTTTTGGACCGGGAAATAGGGTGGATACCTAACTAGAAGGTTAGGGATCACTTTGAACAGTTAGATTTAGATTTGGCGGAGTTTTGGCAGGGTTTCGAGGCTTTTTATGAGGAACTCACTATCACTCTAGCTCTATTTTCTCTCAGCGTAACGACGACATGGAGAAATCTTATCGGTGTCTTCGGTGTGTCTGAAAGTGAGCCCCAAGCCTTCTATTTATAGGTTGGGAAGAGGACTCATCGGGAAATATAATTTCTCTCAGCGTGTATGATTTCCTTGTACACCGCGCTTCAAAAATTACACAATGCGTTAAGTCCCGAGTGCACTGTAGCTAGCTGGGCGCGGCCAAAAGGTTCCTTGGGCGCCGCGCCAAGGTCCCCCTTTAGCGCCAACCCACTATTCATCTTTCAATTTTGACACTTTAGCCGTTGCATTTCACTGTTTTGCGCATCCTGCTTTGCCTTTTGCATTTTTTAACTCATGTAACTTGACATTTGTTAAGTTTTCATAGGTCTTGATATTACATGCCAGAGTTACATACCAGGGGTACGCAATTGGGGTGTCTACAGCCTGATCTTGGTCGGCTTGACTATGGTCGACTTGTCAGGCCAAGTGGTTGTCCTCGGTTCAGTTTAAGTCATTCTAGCCCATTCCACGTGGGAGGCATTAGGTCGGGTCCCTTCAGTTCCGAAGCAAAAATTAGGCTATGGTGAGGCTTTTCAGCTGTAGATCCCAGGTGGCTTACTTACAACATCTTGCTTTAGAATGGGATTTCCTAATTCCAAGAATTTACATTTCATTTCATCTCCTCTACAGTTCATTCCCATTAGGGGACAAGATCTCACTAAGCAAAGCCTTACCTTCGTAAGAATGAGAAAAAGTAAGAAGTTCTCCTCAAGTCGAGTGGACAATTTACTTGCAGTCGCAGTCACTATCGAAAGGGTGAAGGGTCTCAATAGCGCTCTTTCCAAAGCGCAAGGGGCACATGTCATGTCTTCACTACAAAGCTTGATCTATTTTATTTGCATTACTAAAAAATTGTTTTTACGTGATGATCGAAAGCAATCGTCAATACTAAAAAATCATTACCTTAGATTATATGTGATGGTCAAAACAATCACTAGTTTCATCACATAATGCCTTGTCGCCGAAACTTTAAGTGATTGTAAAAGTCGTTGCATTATTTTAGGTGATGACATAAACAATCACTAAACATGAAAAATGATATTTATTTTTTTAATTCATAAAAATACTAAGCCATCGCATAATCCCAAAAAAACGATTGTTAAACCATCACGTTAGTACCGAATAAGTGATTGCTAAAGCAATCGTCTTATTCACAATAGGCGATTGCTTGTTCAATTACTTTAGAGAACGTTAGACGATTGTTATTTCTATCACGTTATCTTGGAATACATGATTGTTTTAACCATCTCTCTAGTGAGCCATAAGTGATTGCTTTAGTCATCACATTTTTAGGAATACGTGGTTACTTTAGTCATCGTTTTAACTGAGCATACACGATTGCATTGATCATCGCTTTATCTCCGAATGCGCGATTGTTTTTATAATCGCTTTATTGTGGCATACATGATTGTTTTTCCCATTGCCTTATCTTAGAATATGTGATTGCTTTGGCCATCGTTTTATATTGAAGTACGCGATTGCATTAACCATCATTTTATTGCTATACATGACATCGCATCATTCCTTATACGTGATTGTTATTGCCATCACATTAGCTCCTATTAAGCGATGACTTCTACAATCTAATACCTTATCGAATGTGATAACATTCATCATCACTTTAACACAATTGATTTTTCCCGATCTAACTCGATATCAATCAATTTCATAAATTTGTACCACACATTTATATGCCAAAAACATACAAAAAAATTAAATAAAGCGACTCATAATATTTCATATTAAATAATTATGTCATATAACCTCATCTAACAAAATATGTTGTTCAATAAGTCAACATCAAAATACTCATAGCTACCCTTAATAATCTAAAAAAAAAAGTTAGCTTAAAATCCAACTTTACGCATCAAGTAGTACATGACTTAATCAAGAGAACATAACTCAGAAAAATCAATCATCATCAGACTCTAGACTCTGATTCATTATCGTTATCAGCATTATCATCAGTGTCAAAATCATCACAACCACGAGAAGACAAATGACAATCTGGACCATCCGGATCTAGAACACCTGAAGCAGCATCATTTGCAGAAGGAGGCATAGGAGGGTAACAGTTTGAAAGCTATATATTGACTTCATTCTTCCAGTTGGTTAGTGAAGTGACCGTGACTAAGATTATGGTCTGCAAAACAATCCCTCCTATCATCCTTACCTCATATTCCCTACAAATATCACAAAAAAAATATTTGACACATTCATATCTTTAAGACTACACGAATCATACTAACAAACAAATTTAACCAAAAAATTCTTTACTTGTACCTTAATTAGGCAATATTAAGTTCTTGTCTATTGCTCTTCTCATGAAATTGCTATTTATAGAAAAAAAAGCCTTGTAATTTACCATGACTCCAATTCCAAATGTAAATCCCAAGAGTATGTAAACCAGCTTTCTCTGCTGTTGTTAGTAAACTAGCTTTAGTTAGAAGCCTGAATTACTCGACCTTTGTGAGTAGCTTAATTCCTGCAGGTGTGGCCGTTGAAGAATTCACCTAATACCCAACCATAAATTCATTAACAATTTATGACACCAAAACAAAAGAAGAAGGAAAGTGGTGGTAAAGTAACTTGTTTAGAGGTGACAGTCTTGGTTGCTATGGAAATAGGCTTTTGGATAGCCATGGATCTAACTACAAGTGTCGTCTCTTTGATAACTCTGGTTGCCTATGCCCTCAAACCAGCTTATAATATAGTATCAATCACTTTCTTTTTTTTAGGTGATGGACAGAAACGGTTTATGCCATGCATAATGCGAAGGTTAATAGATTTAGTATGGCAAGTAGTATAAATAATTCCTTGTATTTTCCAGTTTTTGTCTACTGAATATGCTCTCTCATGCTAGCATCATATTTAATTGATTAGAAGTATATAAAAACAAAGTTTACATAAGTATCTCCCTCTCAATTTTTTTTCTATTTTCCCTGTCTTCACATTTTCCCATTTTAATAAACTTTCCTCATCATCAATGAGTCGGGTTTAGTTAGTTTTATATAGAATGCAACACAAAGAAGGTATTTCAAATACAAATGAATTATGTTGCAGAACAGAGAAGCATAGAATTTGAAAATAAAATAAAATTATTAAGAGATCCTACCTTGCCCTAAAATTAAAAGAGTTTCACCAACAAATTGAAATACAAACTATAGAGAAACTACAGAATAAGTCCCAAACTATTTACCCACTCATAAGCATCACGATCAACCTCCTGATCATATGTACCCTTCTTCCTTTCTATCACCATTTTATTCCTTTTCTTTTCTCTTCTCATCTCTTCTCTCCCTCTCTCATCAATATAAAATTCAAGCCAAAAGAACCGCATACTACCCACCTGCTCGCACACATTATTCACCCCCTATTTTTTAAAAATCTTTTCTGATTTCTTTTCAACACACTATCATCAACAACCCAACAAACATTACCATCAGCAATCCTCTTTCCCCTTCGGTGTATCGCGACAAATCTTAATTATATCGTACGAACAAAAAAAATATAGATTCTTCCATTCAAAACGAAGAAGAAGATGATGACAAAAGGAGTTTACCTCGCAATATCGCGTTCAATTCTTCACCGCTGCGCCTTTCTCTAGTTGACCCAATCTATCTGTTCGATTCACTCCTTACGCCGTCACTCTCTCCCGATCGTGAGAGAATTGGAGATTGGATCATTTTGGGTAGTTGATTTAGAGATTTTTCTAAGGGAAGAGGTATACTTGGTGGTACTTCGAATATTTGGAGATTTTGGGGTTGGGCGGTGGAGGGAATTTTAATTTTGCGGGAACATAGATTATTAATTGACTTGAACTTATGTGCTCCCGCGGTTTCGAGCAAAGAGTATCCGTTCAAAAGTCAAAAATATTAAGAAAATGACACTTTTAATTGTTCATTAGTATCCCCTCCGTCCCAAAATTTTTGTTCGGCTTTCCTTTTTCATCAATCTCAAAATAATTGTCTTATTTAAAAATTTCCTTTTTAGAACAATACATTTACCATTTTACCCTTACTTTTTCATCTAATTTTAATTATGTGCCACATACAAATGTGCTTTAAAGTAAACTACAAATCAAACTAATATTAATAATCAAGTCAAATATAATTTTTTAAATTATGCGCAAAGTCAACCCAGACGATAATTTTTGGACGGAGGGAGTAATAAAATGACATTTTTATATCTTAATATTTGAAAATGGACTCTTTAAGTGAAACATCCCAAAATATAATAGTGGACTGTTTGCTTTGAACAGAGGGGGTATTTTTTATTTCAAATATAAGTGATTGTTTCATACATATCCTTATTATTTAAAAATAAAAATAAAAAAACTTATGTCCTTATTTAATAATACAACCAGCTTTCAAATAAATTACGAATGTACATGGTTTTGGTATGATTGCGATGGCTGATGGAGAAGAAGGGTCAGTAGCAATGAAGGGGTGTGGCGACTGGCGACTAATCGACTATGGTCGTAATAGTGGCATGGTAGATGGGTAGTGTCTGCCAGGTCAAGCATGGTGGTGATAGTGATGGTAGTGGTTGGAGAAGTGGAGGTGATGGTGGTTTGGTGGTGGGTAGGAGGTTATAGTTTTCCTAGGGAAGGGAGGCATATTAGTAGTAATTGTGGTGGATCTATGGTTATTAGTTGCACCATAATAGGACACTAAGAGATAGGTGTCATATTAGCCGAACCATAATAGAACTCGAAGAGTTAGGCATCCTATTAGTCGTACCATAATAGGACATGAAGTGCCAGGTGCCCTATTAGCCATACCATAATAAGACATTAACAATCAGGTGTCTTATTAGATTGTACTAGATCTTCGTGCCCGTGCCTATGGCACGATGCCAGTATATCTAATTTCGTCAATTGAAACGCCAACGTCTAAATTGAAGGTGCGGTTTTAAAAAATGTTACAGTTGAGGGGTATATTACTTCAAGTGGTAGTTGAGAGGCGTTATTCGAACTCAGCCCATAGTTGAGGAGGATTATTTGTAAGGAGTTATATGTAACTGACCTATGAACGTTTGATTTTGCGCGGAATCAACCCTCCATGATCAGATAGTCTCAGTCAATCAATTGAGCTCTATTATGAGATTATATTAATGTAAGGTTGATGTTTTGTAAGGGGTAATGGTTTAGAAGAATAATCTCAGGGTGTGACTGCTCGTAATATTAATTGTAGGGGGTTGTTTTGTAACAGGATGAGAGAAAATAGAGAGTTAAAAGTGAATAACTACTCTCACACATGTGAAAGTGAGAGTGAATCCCAGCCATTAAATTTTTTAAGATAATTTAATCTCAACCTCTAAATAGCTTTAGTCAATTGCACATGTGTGAGAATGAGCTTTATTGTAATATAGATCATAATAGGACACTAAGAATCAGTGTCCTCTTAGACATACCTTAATAGGACACGAAGAATCAGACGTCCTATTAGCCATACCATAATAGGACATTAACAATCATGCGTCTTATTAGATTGTATCATAATAGGACACTAAGAATCAGTGTCCTCTTAGGCGTCCATAATAGGACACGAAGAATCGGGCGTCTTATTAGGTCATACTATGATAGGACCCAATGAGTAAGGCATCTTATTGAGACTTTTATAGGACGACTTTTTAAAAGCGTCCTATCTAGGGGGTCTTAAAACATCCTTTTTGTTGTAGTGAAATCAGTGTCCATGTTTACCTAACTGGAATACCAACTCCTATAATTCAATTATCTCTTTTTCTAATGCAATTGTATCATATCATGCTTTCATCTGATTATCAAGTATAGATATCTCGCAAAATATGTCGATACATAGACCATGTTTAATTTTTCTACTCATGTGCCCAATTAAGGAAATAAGCTAGCCATAGAAGTTGTGATGAGTACTCAACTATGTGAACTCGTCTCCATAATGGTTTGTATTGTGTGTGTGTGTCTATATATTACTCTTTCAACACTTATATTGGTATCAAAGAAGAAATCTTCGAATTGTCTGGAATTACCATGGATTTATATTTCCTTTGAAATTTTTCCTTGATAATCCAAAGGTTTTTCGTAGTGATCATTTTACCTTAATTTGATTCTCACTTTATATTGATGGACCTCGTTATCACATATGTATCTTTAAAAATACACTCTTAAATATTATAATAAATTTGATCAATTATAGTACTCCCCCCGTTTTAAAATTATCGTCATCCTTTCATTTTTCATTCGTTCTAAAATAATTATCTTTTTTCAAAACTTTCGCTTTTAGATAAACACTTTTACCACTTTACCCTTAGCTTTTCTACTTACTTTGATTATAACCATATACTCAAAGGCACTAAAGAAAACTACATATTTTACCAATATTTATAATACAGTCAATTATTTTTTTAAACGGTGTGCCAAGACAAAGAGAACAATAATTTGAAAACAAATGGAGTATATGTTTTCTTAATTTTTTTTTCGATCGGGGTAAACATGACATTTTTTTAAGAACAAAGGAAGTAATTAATTTTGTAATAAATAATTAGTAGTTTCGCATCAACCATTACACATCCATTAGATGCATTTGTAATTGTTTATATTTTAAAAATAATTTTTATGTTGAATTCTTTATAGTCTTAGGTGATGAAACTAGCGATTGTAAAACAATCACATAAACTTAACGCGATTGTGGAAACAACGATGAAAAAAACAATTGCTAAAAAGAAGATTAAGTGACGGATTCAAAAGCCATCGCAACCAATTTAAAGGCGATGACACTAGCGACTGTAAAACAATCGCATAAACATAAGACGATTGAAGAAAAAACAATTGAAAAAATAATCGCAAAAAAAAAAAAAAAAAAAATGATTAAGTGATGGCTTTTGAAGCCATCACAACCAACAATCACGAAAAACATTTTTTTATTTTTATTTTATTATTTATAAATGCGATGGCAAAACCATCGCTCAGCATTAGTCTAATTTTGCGACTGCAAATGCAATTGTGTATTTACGAAAGAGGTATGATATTACGAGCTCAAGCTTGTGGTATTACTTCAAGCTTTAGTGCTATTGTCGTTGGATCAAATCTATTTAGATGTCTACACCGTTAAATCAAATAATTATTTTCTAAGTAATGACATGAACATTACAAATTATCACCAACTTAATTATCCAACGGCTCTAACACTATAGCTCATAATAATACCATAAGTTCTAGCTCGTAATATCATTTGCCTTTATGAAAACCATCACATTATCTTTCTATTTTTCGCGGAACCTATTTTCTTTGGTTAATTCCCCTTAAATATTCAAAGGTAATGACACTAGTGATTGTTAAGCAATCGCATATACATAAGGCGATCGCAGAAACGGGATGAAAAAAAACAATCGCAAAAAAGAAGATTATGTGATGGTTTCAAAAGTCATTACATCCAATAATCACGTAAAACCAATTTTTTAGTAGTGTTGCCATGACCTTCATTCTATCAAAGACGGGAAGACAATGATACTGAAGGGATTTTTACTCGATTTTGGATTTCAGGTAGTACCACAGTGAATCCGAAGAAGGAAAGACGGACTTGCAAGTGAAGAAGGAAGCCAGACCTTGTCAAGAAATTGACTTTGAAGAAAACCAAAGTGGTACAGGCAGTTTTGGAACAAAAATATTAAAATGGATTTTTACGATTTAAAAAAAATAGAATGCTAAAGTGGTTATATTTTCACTAAATGATACCGACCCATAATCTATATATATATAAAGGCAGATGCATCTATAAAAGGAAATATCCCGTCAAAACTTTATTTCCAAAAATAGAATGTTCTCCATTTATTAATATAAGTACAACTTTGCATGCTATTTGAAAAAAAAAATTAAATGTATCATTACACTTCACACTAATCTATATAAAATAACATTTTTACATTCCTTGATTCTTGTGTTAATCATACTTGTGAGCATCATTCAAATTTCAAAAGTCCTATTGTACATGAGAAATATATATTGTATTCCTTTGCCCAATATATATGGTTTAGTTTTTGCATTTTACTTCAAAAAAAATTCTTCCTTCGACGTTAAAATACCTTGACTTGGTGTTTACCCAGATTTTTTAAAAAATAAATTAAATCGATCTAGAAAGTTGGGATCTATATTTATAATTTTATTTTCTTAAAAATAAAGTTATGTACTTCTCATAGATTACATATCTAAAAATTTCGGATCTACATATTTGTGTTTTAAGTAAGCAGGTCTGAAAAATTAGAGGATGTAAAAATAAATTAACAAAATTGAAATAATTTTTCACTATATAATTTAGGAAAATTCCAACCCTAAAATTGACAAGCTCAAATTATCCAGATCAATGAAAAAATTAAAACGGAACTAATTAAAATGTTAAGTCCTATATTTTTAGATTTATTTTCTTTGAATTCGTGTTAACTTCGGTGATTGATATCAATCAACAGGAGGAGGGGCATTTTAGGAAGAAAAAAAAGACTTATGCGGTTGGATAAAAAATAGTACACCAGAGAGGTTATAATTTTCAAATAAAGAACCGACCTATAATTATTCATTTTATTACTAATGGACTACTAAAAGTATCATTTTTTTTCAAAAGTATGACTTTTAAACAAGAACTTTTTATCCGGAACGGAGGGAACACGTAATTAACATGATATTTAATGACTTTTTTTTGGCCAACTGTACATATTATTGCCTTTTTCTATTAGATGATATTTAATCAGCAAATATATACTTCTTCGACCCAAAATTATTATTCATCATTCCCTTTGTGTCCATCGAAAAATTATTGAAATGAAATCTCCATCCGTTTTTAAATTATCATCATCCTTTCTTTTGAGACGGATGTAGTAATGTTAAAGTTTGAATTATTTGATCTATGTCAAAATCATAGTGTGACTAAATGATTATTTTGGTGTTTGTTTTTTTTTTTTCAATTGAATAATCATAATGTGACTAAATGATCATTTTGGTGTTGTAGAAAATGATTAATTTTCAAATTCTATAATGACTAATCTTAATGTTATATATTTTTAGTTAATTAGTATCCCGTAATTCATTCTTTTAATTTTGCATGTATAATTTAGTTGAAAAACATATATAACGTGCGTTTTATGCACGGGTACAAACACTAATTATTTTAAAAAGGAAAAGGATACCCGACTCCCACAAGCTGTCCCCAATCATCGTCAATGTGACCTCTTGGGCTTTACGGCCTTGATAGTTGGAACTTATTATATATATATATATATATATATATATATATATATACATACATGTAGTTTGACCAGGGTCAACGTTTACATGTGAGCTCCAGAAAATAACTACGTCACACTTCACAGAACTAATTGAGGACGTGAGATGGAAGATAATTTTCTGACTATGTATTGAGCCATAATTTCATCTATTTTCGCCCATTTATATTCTCGAAGAAGAAGATGATATGCTAATTTTTTGTGATTGAAACTCCAAGTAAAAGATGCATGATTTGTACTACAATAATTTGTAATTGATGAGCTCGGCCCAAACTTTGGTCACGAGCCAAGCACAGGCTCCAACACGTGATAGTCACATGCATGACAGAGACCAGGAAAGAAATTACCGAGCGGGATAGGCTGCGAGATGATCAATACATCTATCGGCGGAATTTCTCTATCACTCGTGCGGAGAGAACAAAGGCTGCCGATTGAGCTCGGTATTAATTCGAGATAACCTCGCGATCAGAGATTTTAGCCATGATTCCTTGATTCTGCGGTCAACCCGCATTTATGGTATCAGATCCTAAAATATCGCCGTGATCATAGCTAACCGAATCTTACTCCCGGAAAGGCTATATATACTTCATAAAATCTCATTTGAAAGATACGCACTATTCTACATGCAGAAACCTGTTATTTTGCTTTCAACTAAGCTCGATACTTACTCTACACACTTTGAGGGGTTTCGCGAGGCCACGCTTGCATTCCATCTAAGGTTTTCCTCTTTTGACGGGGTTTTAGGAGTTCTCACATTCGATTAAGCCCGGATATCCTACAAACCGCAGGGCCGACCCGAACCGGTTATGCGGCATCAGTTTGGTTCCATTGGGAAATCGAAAAATTTCTAGTTCATTTTTCATCAACTCTTGTCGGCAGCATGGCTAAGAAGCGGAAAGGGAGCGAGTTGGAAGCGGCGGAAATGTCGGCGGTGATGTATCATTCAAGGAGATTGGCCCCAATTAATGCTGAACTGAGGAATTCCCGGCGACTAGTTTCCACGAAATGGCCTACACTAAGCGGGGTAATGACGGATCTCAGTGGCGGCACAACATGACATGCACCAAATGGCGAAGGCTGGTTTCGTCCCATAGTGATCCACCTCGGCATGATTTGAGAAATCAATTGCAGCGGCAAAGGGCCAATTCGGTTGAATTACGGGATCGAGTTGAACCAACGAAGGAAGTTGCTCGACTTAATTCGGTGGCGAGCCTATCCCCATTGAATGAACAAGCTCGGGCCCAAGCTCTTACGCAATCAAGCTCGATATCGAGCAAGATGTTTATTCGAATCAACGACTAGTCGCGTTGGGTCGGCCATTCAATAGAGGAGCGATTAATACCAATTGTACCGCGGTTAGTGCTCCACTGCGTGGTTGAAAGAGTGCTTAGTGTTGGCGGCCATGCCCCAGCCCCCTTTGGCCATCGATCGAGTTCGGCCAGGAATCGTGCGGCGATGGCGACCACAACCCGAGGATGCCAATGCCATGGAAATCCATGAGGAAAGCGGCGGGATAAGCGTCGTGCTAGAGAGTACATCATAGTCGATGAGTCACGGCCCGCCGGCCAGGCGCGATCGAAATGATGAACATGGCGTTCATATCATTCTCGATCTCGCTATTCTCATCGTTCTCGGCGAACTTCACCCGTCGCGAACACGATGGCAAGCGGACCGCTCTGGCAACAAGACCTCGAGGTCCCCGCGATCAGAGCACAAGAAATTGAGGCACCTCGGCGCTATAGCTCGGCCAGTAGTAATTCAACGGCACCGGCGGCTCGACCTCGGACAATGGCGAGGTTTTGGCAGTGTGCTTGGCGAGAATGGATGGGTGGGAAGGCTGGTCGCCGGATTACGAAGGGTCGCTCGATCTTCGGATGGTAGTCCATTCGCGAGGCTGGATTGAAAACACACCTCCCGGCTTTGAGGCTGTTTTTCAATTTTGATAAATACTCGGGAAAAACCCGAGCGAGGAGATTAGCTACGATCATTTGAAGCTCGAGTCGGCTTGGTGACGATAATGAAGCCTTGAAAATGAAGGCATTTGCGGGGGCCATACGAGGGTAAAGCCGAGTTGGTTAGAGGCGTTTCAGGAAGGGTCTATTACGGCGTGGAAAGACTTGAAGGAGAAGTTCCTAGCGAGAATTTGGCTCGGGGAGCTCTCCCAAAGTCGGTCGACCTCTGCAAAGTGGTTCAAGGAATTGATGAATCTTCCCATAGTTATGTGGAAAGGTTCACTAAGGTGCTCGAACAAGTTCACGGGCATGGCGGAAGGAGAGGTTGCAGCTTTGTTTTTGAACAATATGCGAAGTGGGGGCTGAAGCGAGGAATGGTGATGCATCCAGCAGGCCACTCGAGGTGAGATGCTTGCTCGAGCACAATTGTTCGGCTCGGCGGAGGCGGTCGGAAGGGAAAAGGGAAGGAAAAGGTTGAAAATAGTTCGACACCAAGCTGCAACTCTAGCTCGGGAAATAACAATAATTTTCGGAGGCAGGAGCAGGACTTGATTCCACTCAGCGATTCGGAGGGCGGCATTTCACTCCCTTAAACACTTGAGAGGAGATAATGATGCAAATACTGAATGATCTCCCGCTCCTATCCCATGAATCAGGAGCGCACAATCTGGGGATAGCACAAAATTTTGTGCCTACCACAACGGCGTGGGACATGTCACGGAGGAATGTTTCATCCTTAAAAAGAAATCAACGCTTGATTAATCAGGGCGTCTTGATAGGTTCAAGCAAGGGAACAACAATGGTGGCAATCGCCGTGATCCTCTGCTCGGGAAGCAGGCGGAAGCGAGAGCAATGCCCCCGGATAAGCGGGGTGGTGAATGTTATTCTTGAGGAAGAACCCGGCTCGACTCAAGCGGGAAAGCATATTTATTCAGCTTGTCAAAAGTGATGAATATGCCACCGATAACTTCGATTTAGCGGCAGACCATCAGTTCACTCGCGGCGGTAGCAAGAGCAACCCTGCGTCAGAAACGACCTTTGGTTGTGTCGGCTTTGATTAATAAGCTTGGCAAGTGCAGAGTGCTCGTGGATGCGGGAGCATCTTGGGGCGTGCTTTACTCTGATTGTTTTAAGGAGATTGGTCTCAGCGATGCCCGATTAAAACCTTACTTGGGAACTCTGGAAGGTTTCACAAATCATAAAGTCGAGGTCGAGGCACGTTGACTGGAAGTTTACATAGGCGATGGGGAACATACGAGGCTAGAAGTCGTAACTTTCCTCGTGATCGATCGAAATCTCCATATAATGCCATCATGGGCATCCTCCATGGCTCGCTTCGGATGGTAGCCTCGGTTCCTCACCGGCGAGCAAAGTTTTACAGAACAACGGCGTTGGCATCGCCATGAGTCGACCAGGACAATGTGGGAATTTGTCAGGAAGCGGAAGAAAAGCGGAAAATCGCTCGCCATCCCCGATGAAGAAATTGTTGTTCGAGGCAAAGCTACGGACAATATAGCTGTAATTTACGAAGGAGAGTGCTCGCGACCGAGAAAATATGGAGGTTGATCACCCCAAGGACAAGGAGGCAGAGGCAGGAAATATCAAAGCCGCTCGTAAAAAGAGGGCAAAAGCGGCGAAAAAATTGAAATGGACACCTGCTGAGGTCAGTGAAGAGCGAGTTCGAGTGAGGATGAGCTCGAGGAAATTGTCATCAATCCATCTTTTCGGCGAGAAAATCAAAATTGGACGACACTTTTCCCAGGAGCGGACAAGATTGATCGAACAATTAAAGTCAAGCCTTGATGTGTTTGCACAGGCGGTGGAAGATATGAGGGGCATAAGTGAGGAGGTAGCTCTTCATCGGCTAAGTGTGGACCCGACATGTCGACCAATTCAACGGCGACCTCGCCAATTCTCCACGAAAAAAATGAGGCTATAAAGAAGGAAGTAGAAGCTCTTGGCGGACATCATTGAAGAAATTCATTACCCATCTGGCTTGCCAATGTGGTGATGGTTAAAAAAGCAATGATAAATGGAGAATGTGCGTGGACTTCACGGATCTTAATAAGGCTTGCCCCAGGGCCGATTACCTCCTCCCTCGCATTGATAAATTTGGTTGATGCAATTCTTTGGATTCGAAATGCTCGGCTTCTTGGATGCATATTCGAGGATACCACCAAGTGAAAAATGGCGGCGGGATAAGGCTTTGACCGCATTCGGCGGTGGCGGTCTTCTTGTTATAAAATGATGCCTTCGGTTGAAAAGCAGCTGGGGAGCCTTTATCGGTATGGTCAACAAAGTTTTTGGCCAACAAATTGGCGAAACATGGAAGCATACATTGATGACATGGTCATCAAGACAAAGGAGAGACGCAGCAAAGACTTGGAGGAAACTTTTACCAACGAGAAAGAACAACATGAAGTGAACAGAGCAAGTGCGTTTCGGCGTTCGTGTTAATTTGGGGAAATTCTTGGGGTTCATGGTTAACGAGGAGGGGGATAGAAGCTAACGGAGAGATTCAAGCTACTCGACATGAAGCTGCGGATGTATTAAAGATGTCCAAGCGCTTGAGCGGAACCGTCATCGCCCTTGGTCGTTTCATTTCTCGCTTCCGTGAGCGATGTTTACCCTTCTTGAAAGTACTCAGGAAACAAGAATTTTGAGTGGAATGAGGAATGTGCGAGGCGTTCAAGCAACTTAAGAAATATCTCGGTGAACCACCCTTAATGAAGCGGCTTAGAAAATGGGAGAAAACCTATATTTGTACTTAGCGACTCAGACAGTGGCGCCGTTTGGTTAGGGAGGAGTCAAATGTCCAAAACACATTGTATTACGTGTCAAAAGCTCTCACACACTGTAGAGAGCCGATATTTTAATATAGAAAAAGTTGGCACTACTCTCTTGTTATTCTTTGCTCGGAAATTACGAGCCTACTTTTACGCACATGTAATAATTGTATACACCAGGCTCACCATTACGAAAAATTTTGCACAAGCCGATTTTTCGGAAGAATGCTTGGTTGGTCCATCGAGCTCACGAGAATTTTACATCGACTATCAACCACGAAAGGCAATCAAGGCCGGGCGTTGGCCGGGCTTTTGGTAAGCGAGCTTTTCAACCATGAGGAAGAAGTTGTCAGACCTGCACAACTGCCCTGCGTAGAACAAGAAAAAGCGATTAAGATCAAACCAACCCTTGTTGGGAATTATTAGGTGGATGGCTAGAGTAAAGCGGCGATGGAGGCGGAACAGGCATCTTCTTGGTCACCGGATCAGTGACGAGTTCGAGATGGCTCTTAGATTCAAATTTCACCTCCAGCAATCAAGGTGAATGAATCGAGGCCATGATTCTTTGGATTAGAGCTCGCGTTAGACATGGATATTGATTCGATTCTGATATACTCGATTCACAATTAGTCGTGAACCAAGTGCAGAGTGCGTTCAATAATCCACATTGA
>CM028378.1:23257039-23338352 GCA_013146195.2 Codonopsis lanceolata | reverse complement strand
AAGCTAGGTAAGTTACTTCCTTTTGATTTTGGTTCATTGGCCCTAAGGAAAACAACTTATATGCTATTTGTGGGCAATGAACACTTGGATATGCTTTTGTATGCCCAATTTGGGGATTTTTGGAAGTATAACTTGTAAGAGCAATTGTAGAGTGGTTTTTATGATTGTGAGGTATATGATTACTCTTCATCTTGTGTTTCTAGGCTTATGAGCATGCTAGAAATCATGTCCATATGTTATTTGGGTTCATTGTGAAATATGCCTATTTTGTGTATTTTTGGAGGTATGAACTTGTCAATGTCATGGTAGGATGATTTGAATGTTGTTGTGAGTTGGGAGAAATATGTTATCTCTTTGTTAAGATTTTATGAATTTAGGGCTTGGGAACTAAGCCCGAATTATTTGGAAATTGTTATAAATTGAAGTGAGGGTCATTGTTGAGATTGATGAAATGTAAGAAATGAAACTTAGTATTTAGACTCAACGAGTCGAAATAAGTTCAATAAAGTGTTAATGAACTCGGGTCGAAGTCCTACGACATTTGGGATTCGTTTGATTATGGTTATGTTGAGTTCTTGGATTTTAGGCTTGGGAAACAAGCCGGATTATTTTGGGAGAATTGCTATAAATGTGATTGATGTATTAATTTTGGGATGTATGAAATATGTATTTAAGAAATGCGATATTAAGACTCAATGGAGTCATTTTAGGTTCAATAAGATGTTAGTGAGTCTTATGTTGAAATCCTACGATGTTCGGGTTTGGTTGGTTGTGATTGTGAGTACCAGAGCATCTCGAATTGTGTCCCATTTGTGACACCCATGATATAGAAGCTTATTGGGGATTTATTTAGAGCGTGCTGCGTAGAGCACGAGCATTAGAGACCAATCAATGATCTCGTGTATCCTTAAGAAATGATTATTGAATGAGATTTCTTTAGAAATTCGATGATCGTACATGGAAAACTTGCGGGTCTTGGACTACGGTGTAGTCTTGTCATTCATGAGAATGGTTTTGAGGATGTCGATTATGTTCGACGGTTAGACTATGGTTGAGTCCGGTGCTTTTGAGTGAAACCAAATGCTAAGCCTTGTTTGTGGTTGTTCTTAGACTGAATAATAGTCTTTGATTTAATCTTGAGTAGGGGACTATAGTAGACCTCACGTTGTGATTTATTGAGCTATAAGCTATTCTTGAATTGGTGGTGACTTGAGGATTATGAATACCTCAATATGTGGTTTTTGAACTAAACTTACAAGTTAGTTGAACATGTTAAGTGTGTACAATTATGTGCATTGTTTATTGGGTTTTGTAGAGCATTATGACCTACTTGAATTGATAAGTTCTTTTATGATGGACTTGGTCCTTATTGGTTTATGCAAGTAAATATCTACTTGAGCATCTTGATTTGAGTCCAGCTGGCGTCTTGGTCGTTTTGTCGGCAATGGGACGATTCATAGCCTTTGGGAACATTCGCTATGAATCGCCGCATTGGTACCCTTTATCCTCACTATGTGGCCAATAGTGGGATGTGGTCTCGTATTAGCGCCCCCTAGCCTGATATTGAGCTCCCATTTCTCATCCCAGGGTTGGATGAATGTAACGAAGTGCTCATTAAGAAAACTGATGAGTTGTGATCATTCGAGGATTGAATCCCAGACTATGATCATTTGAGGGTTGGACCCGTGGTTTGAATATTGAAGGGCTAGGCCCAGATCTTGGTTTTACGTGCTTATGTATAAGCACTTATATGAAAGAGAACGTGCTATGTGGTTTATGAAGTTTATGTTACATGATAACTTAATACAAGTTTATTATTGGTATGCTATTAAGATACTATGATTTTATACATGATTGTGCATTATGCCATGCCACGACATGATATGCCATACTATTGCATTTAGTAACTTACTGGGTCATTATGACTCATTACGTGTGTTTGTTTTCCTTAGTTTTTGCAGTGATCCCGTTAGTACGCGTGGCGGCTTCGGATAGTGATTCCTAGAAGGTGGTCTTCCGGGCTTTAAGCTTGGATTTATTATTATTATGTTATTTTGTATTTGTGAGACACGATTGTAAAGTTATGTAGACTTTACTTGGGTAGATTATGTTAGTACTTTGTTATCGTATTATTTTGGTAGCCGACTTGTTTGGTCGAGCTGTTGTATCTCTTATGAGTTGTTCCCTTTTATTATTTCGAGCATGCCTTAGCTCACTCATTCTAGTATTGTTGGTATTGTCATCTCCGACGACGTTAGTCGTGAGACTTGTGTTTAGTTGTTAGAATTTGAATATCTTGTTCTTTTAGTTGATTTATTCCTCGGGCATGTTATAGCCGTTGAGTTGTTGTTTATCAGGTTGGGTTCTTGTTGCTTCGCCGGCCTTAGGTTGCCGATGGTTTGTTGTACGTGCGCAATGTTGCGTCACGCGAGTCGTAGATCTGTCGAGAGATAGTCGTCTCTCAGCCTTGTATTCCTTAGTTTATAATTATAGGCTTTGGTCCCACTTATGATTTGCTTCCGCAGATTTTAGTTTTTTGGTTATTCGGTTTTGCCGTTATGGCTTTTCATTCCTGTTTAGAGTTAGTTGGTTCAACTCTGGACTCGCACTACTACGCTTAACGGGTGCTTGTCCGTCTTTTAGCTTGTCTTGACGGCACGACCTTGGGATTCCGCATTGGAGTTCGGGTCGGGCTATCACAGTGGTGGAGCCACATAAGGTTCCTCTTCTTCTTGATCCCACTCTTTTTCTACTTCAACTGTATTACCTTTATTTTGAATTTCTTCTTCTTTTTCTTGTTCCTTATTTGGAACCTCTAACTCTACTTCTACTTCTTTCTCTTTTTCTACCTCTTGATTACTTAAATTATTAATCATTTTATCACTATCACTATCTTTTTCAAATTCTTTTTCTATTACTTTTTCAGAATTTTCTACTGTAGCAGGCATATTAGAAGAAGGATCAGGATCACTTACCTCTTCACCTATCACCTTACCGCTTCGCAGGATGGTGATTGACTTAGCTTGCTCAGTTTGACTAGGGAACTTCCCTTCTTCTCTTTTATTTGCTTCAGAACTTTCAATATGTTTCTTCAGATTTTCGATTTCTTCAAGCATGTACTTCATCAAAGCTGCTTGACCTTTACTAGCTACTTCTTGCTTGGGAACTTCTTCAATTCTTAACTGATTTTGATTTGGCAACTGTGGAGGTTGTGGTGGTTGAGGTTGGAATTGTTGAGGTTGCAAAGGCTTATTTCCTCCCCAAGAAAAGTTAGGATGATTCCTCCAACCAGGATTATATGTATTTGAATAGGGATCATTCCTTGGCCTTTGAGGGTACATATTCATAGCATTAGCCTGTTCAGAATACATAGCACTTGACGGACAAAAATTAGTAGCATGAGAATATAATCCACATAAAGCACATGCTTCTTGAATTTGCCAATTTTCAAATTGAGCTTGTGTATTTGAATTATCTTGTAATTGATATAGGCTCCTATTTTTACCTCTAGCACTTTTCTGTTGGGAATTAATACTTAGCATCTCAAATAATTCTTCTAGTGCTTCTGGTGTCATTCTATTAATAGAACCACCAACTGCACTATCAACCATAGTTTGTAAGCCTGGCGAAAGACCATGATAAAATTGAAGCACTAACACATGTTGAGCCAAATTATGATGAGGACACATAATGAGCATATTTTTAAATCTATCCCATGACTCATGGAATGTTTCACCTGGTTCATTTTGGAATGACATGATTTGTTTTCTATACTCTGTAAGAGATGCATGTTTATAAAATTTGCTCATAAACAAATCATATAATTGTGCCCAAGTATAAACACTATTTGGTGTTAGGTTCATAAACCATCTCTTTGCCAATTCTTTTAATGCACTGGGAAAATATTTCATTTTAATTTGATCTTCAGTCAACCCTCCTAAAGGAAAAGTACTCATCATGTATTCATATTCTCTTAAGAAGCTGACAGGATCTTCATGGGGCATCCCATGAAAAGATGGTATGGCATTAAAATAATGTCCTTTTAACTCAAAATTCCTAACAGCATCTGGCAAGACTAGACATGATGTCACAACATTTAATGAAGGTCTACTAAAGTCATTAATAGTTCTTTGATTTACCACTACTTCCATATTTCTTCTTGCAGGCTCTTCTTGTCTTTGATTCCTATTGACTGGGTCAACTAGGTTTTCGTGATTACGAATATTGTTATTTTCTTCCATTGTAGGATCAACCGAGGATCCTCTTGATTCAATTGGTCTTGATTATCGTGCTCGAAAGCTAGATTTTCAAAATATCTTTGGTATCTTTTAACAATATTTATATCTTGATCTAAGTCTACCAATTTAGGATTTAAAGATCTACGACCTTGCATAAAAATAAATTAAAGCAATTTAAAAACAACTAACTATAAAAATAAAATAAAATCTTTTTGTATTTTTATTATTTTTATGAAAACTGAAAATTAAACTAAAAACTAAATTAAATTAAAAACTACGCTACCAACAAACTAACTACGTGAACTAGCTTGTCCCCGGCAACGGCGCCAAAAACTTGATCGATGTTTTATTTTATCTATTTCCTTGCAAGTGGACAAGACTATTATAGAATAGACTCGGAAGCAAGGGTCGAACCCACGAGACAAGTGATCACGAACAAGGCGATTATTGATAGCAAATTATTAACCTAAGGGGTTTTTATGTTTAATTCTACTCTAAACTACTAGTTATAGATGTTTAACTAATTAGACAAGAATAACGAGATATGAAGATCTTATGGTGAGTGGAAATCTAGGATTCTGGGTTTCACTTATATCTCCTTTATGTTCAATTCATAATAATGTCATTCAATGTCTTGGGTTCGTTCACTAAAAATAGATATAGTCTGTTGAACAATTGGTTCAGCCTCCATCCCCGCAAAATTCATCCATTCCATATCCTAAGCACAGGAACTGTCAATCTAGCTGTCACCTAGATTTATGATCTATCTGTCACCTAGATCATGTAAGAACCTGGTCCTAACTTATCACTCTCGTGCATCGATAGGTCCAATTTATTGTGTTGGTGAGCCAAGTACGACATATGCACTTGGTCATGCTTATCCGCACCTCTAAGCCTTTATTATTTGCGATTACATTCATTTGTTCAAAGCAAAATAATATAGGGGTTGATAAACAACACAATCAACAAGCATTGAATAGACATATATATAAATCAAGACATAAATTCGATACAAGTTACCTCCCACCTCCTAGATTATGGATGATTTAGTTCATCATAGACAATGAACAGCACATGGAGATGATGGGAGACATGATTTGATCTTCAATACTTGGAATTACAGGATCTAACTATGTTATACAATCTAAAACTACCTAAAATCTATGTAAAGAGAGCTTCCAGCCGTCCTCCCTTTCCTTTGGCTCGGTACCTGACTTCTATATATACTCGGGAGTTGTGATTGGATCGAATGACTGTGTGAAAATCCGAAAATCAAGCATTACGCCTACCTTGTCGCAGGTGCCGATACCTTGCGTCCGCAAGGTCTCCGATGGGCGCTTTTGATTTCTTTGATTGTCGGCTTCAAAGGACCGACGCCTACCTTGCGGTCGCAAGGTCTGAGGCACCTTGCGTCCGCAAGGTGTCCAGATTCGACAGTTTCTTTGTTTCTTCAATTTTTCCTCTTTTGCCCTATCTTGTAATTTGCACTTAAAACCCTGGAGTTTAACATATTTTCACGAACAATCCTGAAACTTACAAAACTCACCGAAAACATATATTAGTACTCAAAAGACTCGTGAAATAGCATAATTTAAGTCATAGAAGTATATAAAATCGACGTATAAAATACATCGATCAATAACCCTCCACCAAGGGCACCACAAGGGGTGCAAACTCGAAATCAAAAGGTGGCTGCTGGGCATGTCACTCATGGCAATGAGGTGCCATATGCGAAAGGGCAAACCTCCCAACATGCCAGTCAAAGCCGTGCGAGCCAGCGCGATGCCAGGCTGGTCATCAATGAGAGGCGTGATGCACGCTCTCAAGATCTCAGGGTGCAGCTCAACCGCCAGCGGGAGAACAGTCAGGGCACCCATGCAAATTTGTCCGGACAAAACCCAGACCAAAGCCGCCGCCTCGCAAGTTCAGGCGGAGTACTATAGTAAAATGTACGCTGCCAACCAAAGAATCGCCGCTTGGGGCCATGCCCCTAAGTGCAGTGCAGACTTGGTGGTACCCGCTCTTAGCCGCCCTGCACCTGTTGGCGATGGCCAGGCCTCCCAACAGTTGCCGGATCCAAGCAGGCGCATGCCCTCCATCGTTCACATACCCTCAGAAAGGGTAGAGGCAATAAAGCGAGCAGATGACTAGGCTGAAAGTAGATACAACCGTCAGAATCACTCACATGGACATCATCATCGACGGGAGCACCGCACTCGCGAGGAGAGTCATGGGCGCCGTAGAGTCCGTGAGTGTATAGAGGCGGAAGCGCAGCGACCAAAGTATAAAGCCCGCATCACACAGGAGGTCGGATCCTCATGCGAGCCCACCTTCTGCCCGCATGTACGTGGCGACCACTCGGACCCCGCACACTCTTCAAGGCTAACAGAGGACGTGGAGAAACAGCTGTCCGAGAAGATGGAGGACATGAAAAGGGACATGGCAAACCAAATGGCAAATCTAGCCGTGGCAAAGCCAGGCTATGCATCCACTAAGCAGCTGGAGGGCAGTCCCTTCACCCCAGAAATTGAGAATGCACCGCCTGCACAGGGGGTCATCTTCCCACAGTTCGACAAATACTTTGGGAAGACACGGGCAAGTGATTGGTTAAGATCATTCGAGGCACAAATCCGAATGGTCACCGACGTGGAAGCCCTGAAGATGCGGGCATTTGAGGGAGCTCTCCAAGGAAAGGCACAGGCCTGGTTGGGCAGAATTCCCCGGGGATCCATCGGAAGCTGGGCAGTGCTCAGGGAAAAGTTCCTGGAGGAATTCGGCAATGCAGGCCCGACCCCCAAAAACCGTTTTGACCTTGCCAAGATCAAGCAGGGTGATAACGAATCATACAGCAGTTACCTGAAGAGGTTCGAGGAGATGCTCGAGCAGGTGACCGCAACCAGTGACCCGGAGATCACCTTTTGCTATCTCCAACATGAGGGCAGGCCACCGAAGACTATGCTAGCAATGAACCCGGGGCTTCCAAGGCGAAGCTTGCAAACTCTCATCTCTTCGCCGACCGAGAGCAAGGCGTCATAAAGCCAAAAATAAGGACAAGGCTCATGGCAGCTCGACCTCACCAGCTGACCAGAGCCCGGAGAGCCACCACCGCTCGAGCAAAGACAGGAAGAAAACATCCAACCCTGGGCAAAGATTCAGGGAAGCTCAGTTTACTCCGCTAAACACAACGCGGGAAGAGATCATGCTCCAGGTGGGAGATGCTCTACCAATCCCTTACCCTCTCGATCCTGAGCTCGCCCATACTCGGGACCCTACGAAGTACTGTGAGTACCACCACGGTACTGGTCACACCACTGAGGATTGTAACGTGTTGAAGAGGGAAATCCAAAAATTAATCAATACGGGCAAGCTGGATCGCTTCAAAATGGATCAGGGTGCAGGGAACAATGCCAATAATGACCAAGGAAGACCCCCGAGAGGAAGAGGTGGCCAGGCCCCTCAAATTCGGGGGGAATAAACATGATTCAGGAGGAGCTCCCGTCCAACACACAGCTCGGGAAACACATATATTCCTTATCCAGGGCTGTCAACTCTCCGGCAATACAGCGGGCAGGAGAGCAGAGCATATGTTTTTCTCGCAGCGAGCTGGCGAGCACTCCATTGGCCTCTGAGCAGCCGCTAGTTATTTCTTGCCTGGTCAACAATTGGCAGGTTCACAGAGTTTTACTGGATACAGGAGCATGCAGGGACATCATGTACTACTCCTGCTTCAAGGGATTGGAGTTCCCAGACACCATGCTCAAGCCATATTTGGGAAAGCTTGAAGGGTTCACCAATCACCAGGTGGGCGTCAAGGGCACGATCGAGCTGGAGGTGTTCATGGGTGATGGGGCCCAAACACGGATTGAGATGATCACATTCTTAGTGATCGACCTAAAATCGGCATACAACTGCATTTTAGGTGCTCCAGCAATGGCCAAGTTCCAGATGGTCACATCCATTCCCCACCAAAAAGCCAAGTTTTACACTGAAAATGGAGTGGGGATCCTCAATAGCAAGCCCCGAGCAATGTGGGAGTATGTCCGGGAAACTCAGAGGAAGAAACAGAAGCTGATTGTGGACATTCCCGATCGAGGCATCAGCCCAAAACCGATTGTGGACCTTCCCGATCGATCGCAAGAGCTTCCGCTGAACCTACCCCAGCGTCAACCTCCATCAATAACGTCGAGCTCGGGGAAACTCATGAAGCGGCCGAGCCCATGGAAATAGAGCCTCCCGAGCAAGCTCCAGTAGAGCCTTCCGAGCAAGCTCCGGCCCCAGGCCCTTCTAGACGCAAGGAGAAACGCCCCAAGTCACAAGACATTGAGATGGACACCTTGCAAGTCCGGGACGAGCCCGATATTCAACCAGAGGGCGAGCTGGAAGAGGTCATAATCAATCCAGCCTACCCCGAGCAAAAAATCAAAATCGGGAAGGCCATGCCTCCTGAAGCTCGGGCAGGATTGATTGAACTGTTGCAGAACAGCCTGGACGTGTTCGCCTGGACAGTTGAAGACATGAGGGGCATCAGTGAAAACATTGCCCGCCACGACCTCAATGTTGACCCTGCATTCCGGCCCATCCAACAGCGACCAAGACAGTATTCGCCCGAGAAGAATGTCGCGATCAAAGCAGAGGTCGAGAAACTCCTAAAGGCTGACATCATTGAGGAGATTCAATACCCGACCTGGCTAGCTAATGTGGTGATGGTCAAAAAGGCAAACGATAAATGGCGGATGTGCGTGGACTTCACCAGCCTAAACAAAGCCTGCCCGAAAGACTGTTATCCACTGCCCCGCATAGATGTGCTTGTCGACTCTATAGCCGGATTCGAGATGCTCGCCTCGGACGCTGCATCGGGTTACCACCAGGTCAAAATGAACGAGCAAGACAAGGCGAAGACAGCCTTCCGGGCAGCTGGCGGTCTCTATTGCTACAAAATGATGCCCTTCGGGCTGAAAAATGCAGGAGCCACTTACCAGCGCATGGTCAATAAGGTGTTCGGCTCTCAAATAGGCAGAAATATGGAGGCTTACATAGATGACATGGTCATCAAAACAAAGGGCCGCGACCATACTCTTGACTTGGCTGAGACATTTGCCAACCTGCGCAAGCATAACATGAAGCTGAACCCGAGTAAATGCGCTTTCGGGGTCCGAGCAGGGAAATTCCTGGGATTCATGGTCAACCAGCGCGGCATAGAGGCCAACCCGGAGAAGATACAAGCCCTGCTCGACATGAAGCAGCCTTACTGCATCAAGCACATCCAGCAGTTAAACGGCAGAGTCATTGCCTTAGGCCGCTTCATCTCTCGGTCAGCCGAAAAATGCCTCCCTTTCTTCAAGGTTCTGCGCGGCAACAAGGGTTTTGAGTGGAATGCAGACTGTGCCAAGGCCCTCGAGCAGCTCAGGGAATATCTTGGCAAACCACCTCTCCTCAGCAGCCCCGTGCCCGGTGAGCCTTTATTTGTGTATCTAGCAGCCACGGACCAGGCCGTGGCCGCTGTTTTAGTTAGGGAGGAACTAGATATTCAAAAACCTGTGTACTATGTATCCAAAGCCCTCAGTCCTGTTGAGGGTCGCTATTTTAATGTAGAAAAATTAGCCTACTCTCTTGTCATAGCTGCCCGAAAATTAAGGGCTTATTTTTCTGCACATATAATCATAGTATACACAGACGCACCATCACAAGAAAGTCCTACACAAACCCGATACATCGTATCGCTCAACTGGTCGATCGAGCTCACCGAGTTCCACATAGACTACTTGCCCAGGCGAGCAATCAAAGCACAAGCATTGGCCGATTTCTTGGTCGAAACAAGTTTCACCCAGCACGAGGATCCTGAGACCAAGCAGCCGGTGGAGCCCGAGCAAAAACAATTGCCACAACCCCGACCAGCCTACTGTTGGGATCTTTATGTGGATGGGGCAGCGAGCAAAGTCGGGAGCGGAGCTGGCATCCTCCTCGTAGCTCCCGATGAAATCACAGAGTTTGAGTTAGCTCTCCGGTTCAAATTTCCTGCTTCCAACAACGTTGCCGAATATGAAGCAATGATTGCCGGGCTCGAGCTCGCAACGGACATGGGTGTAGAGGCTGTCACTGTGTACTCGGATTCACAGCTAGTTGTGAACCAAGTCCAGGGGGAATATATGGTACACCACCCTACCCCGTTAAATCATGAGCTAGTCAAGGAAATCTTGAAAAATTTCAAGTTTTGGGAAATGATCAGGATTGACCGAGCAGACAACATGCGAGCAGACTACTTATCCAAGATCGCTGAGGAAAATCTGGCTTTGCTAAATCCTTCAGTAATGATCGAGCACATGGAAACCCCCGCCATCGATAGACCGCATCGGACATCGAGGATATGACTACAAGGTCATCGAGGCCACAAAGCCAAGCCACTCGGTAGTTGGGGGAATCTTGTACAAGCGATCTAAGGTCGACCTATGCTGGTACCCCGTAACTAACCGAGGGCGTTCTGTATGAGGTACATGAAGGGGAATGTGGCGGCCACCCGGGCACAAGAGCTCTAGCAGAAAGGGTCCTGCGAGCAGGATACTACTGGATTACCCTGAGAAAGGACGCGGAAAAGTATGTTCGTGAATGTGACAAGTGCCAGAGATATGCGGACATACCAAGGCTTCCATCCACAATGCAAACCCCAGTCGTAGCGGCCTGGCCCTTCGACATGTGGGGAATCGATCTGATCGGCCCATTCCCGCTGGCACAATACAAGTACAAATACGCCGTTGTCACCATAGATTACTTCACGAAATGGATTGAGGCAAAACCCCTGGCCAAAATTTCAGAGGCAAATGTCATCAAATTCGTACACGTGTGTGGTGCAGTTCGGCCTCCCTGCAATGATCTCCGACCATGGCACTCGCCACAAGTTCACAACAGAATGTGCTCGCTTGGGTGTGAAACACTGGCAGTCGTCCGTCGCTTACCCTCAAGGTAATGGCCAAGCAGAGGCTGCTAACAAACAAGTTTTGCACGCGCTTAAGCGGAACTTAGAAGGGCGAGCAGGGAAGTGGGCAGAAGAATTACAATCAGCTCTGTGGGCAGTCAGAACCACTGTTCGAGGACCAACCGGGGAGACTCCATTTGCACTCACCTATGGGTCGGAAGCTATGATTCCGGTGGAAATGGCCTTGCCTAGCTACCGTGTCTCACATTACAGCGAGCAAAATAATCAACTTGCTCGGGCCATGGACCTAGACTTGCTCGAAGAAAGGAGGTTGGATGCACGGCTCAGAATGGTCAACTATAAACAGAGGGCAAAAGCTCACCATGACAAGAGAGTTCGAGGCAGAGCCTTCTCTATCGGAGACTTGGTACTCAGGAAGATTGAGGTAACAGGTCATCGGGCAGAATGGGGGAAGCTGTCTCCTAATTGGGAAGGTCCTTTCCGAGTTACTGGGATCGTAAGAGAAGGCACTTACACACTCCAAACGCCTGAAGGAAACGACCTGAAGCATCCTTGGCATGCAGATCACCTCAAAAAGTATTACCCTTAAGTTAAGGAAACAAACGGGCAAGACCTCAGTCCTGTTGAGGGTCATCGATCATTTATCAATAAAAGGCAAGTTATTGTCGTGTTTATCAGTTCAGAATTTTCAAAGTTATCAATGAATTGTCATTCTGCAATTGTTCGTACTTGTTTGACTAGATTCTGCTCGCCGGGCGAGCAGACGAGGCCATGCCCGGTCAACAATTCTAAAAAGCCCTAGTATCTGTGAATTTATCCTCTGTGGGTGAGATGTGGCCATGCCCAGGTTCACGTACTAGGATGCTCGCCCCGGGCGATAGAGGCCATGCCTACAAAGATAGCGGTTAACTACCTCGGCTTCCTACAGTGACCGAGCAACCCTGTTGACTGTATATCTCAATACCCGGAAGATATACCAACAACCGCTTCGAACTACCCACATCGAACAAAGGCCATGCCCGGTTGTTGGTTGCCGACTGAGAGCTGGGCCTTGCCCGCTTGGCAATCTTCTGGAAGCTCACCCGCTCTAAGCCTTGGCTAGATCCAAGCATTCATGCCCGGTGTTTGTTCGGGTAACATCTCAATTTAAGTAATAAGATTGCTTTGTTAGTCTTGTTATTTTTATGTTAATAATCATACTTGCTTAAATTTATTCGAACATTTATGCTCGACATAGCACTTGTACTAACAAATGACAGGCGGAACAAGCAAACAAGAAATAGTTATTGAGCAAACAAACATCTAATCGAGAACATATAAGCATCTATAATTGAAGAGTGGATTCTATTATAACCAAGTCTGGAGTTACAAAAGGAAATCAAAAAATATTGGCGCGCAGGCCGAGCAAAGTAAACCTAGTCTAAGGTTGGTCAAGCGCCGGCTCTGGAGGGGGTGGAGGAATCTGTTCCAGAGGGGGTGGAGGTATCTGCTCGGGGGGAGGAAGAGCTTGTGCTGAAGCCCGATATTGATCAGTGTAGTGAAAATTCAGAGCCTTTCGAGCAGCCTCTTGCTCAGCCTTCCGGCCTCCTCCTCTGCAATCAACCGGCCTTTCTCACTTTCCAAGGCCGATCGAGAGCACACATTGTCACCGGGGAGTAGGCGGGTCCCAAGGTTGGCGGCCGTTTTCCCGCCAAAGCTTGCGGGTATAGGGACCAAGTGGTGGAACCGGCGCGCAAGATCTGAGTAGACGTCGAACGCCCACTTCACCATGGTCTTCATGTCGATCACCCCACGGCCAAGTCGTCTAAGGATATGATTGACGCCATGTGCAAAATAGGCACTATAGCATCGCCACGCCTCGTCAAAAGCAAGCACTTGAAGTCGTCCTCAAAGGCTATGGATTTCTTGTAATCCTCCACAGCGGCCTGCTCGGCATCCTTCAGTCTCCGGAACAGCTCCTCCACATGATTCCCATCTTTGACGGCCTGCATCTTCGCCGCTCTTTCCACTTGTAGCGATCCTCTCGCCATCGCGGCCGATCGGTTTGAGCCTTCTCCAGCACCATAAGCTCTTGTCCGCCTCATCGGTTTCTGAAGCCTCTCCGGCCAAATCTACCCGCTCAATTCTAGCTTGTCCGGCCGAATCTCCAGCTGTGGCTGCTTGCTGCTCGAGGCCCTGCCCGACAGTAAAGCCACCGGTCACACTCTTCTCGCCCGACTCTTCCTCGCTAGAGGAATCAACTACGTCGACCACGGGGTCCATTACTCGCCTCCGAACCGTTGGCCCGGCCACGGACCTGGCTCCTTCCTCATGCTCTATGCTAATTGAGGGAGACTTTTCGCTGCTAAGCGAGTCATTCCTCCCTCCATAGCTGAAAACCTCGCGGTCATTCTCGGATACGTCAGACATCTACAAAGAGATCGAGGAAAATGGCTATCAGAGCTCTACCCGGGTAACAGTCGAAACAAGGGGGAAAGAAATCCTAAGTCTAGGTCAACTGCAAGAGGCCTTGACCGCCTAGCGAGCAAGATCACGGTTTCTATTCCTCGATCTCTACCTAAGAGTGGTCTTACCCTCTTAAACCCTAACAGGGACATGTGGAGATGAAGAGAGAACCATAGAACCACAAAAACCAGAAAACACAAATAAAGGGAGGTTGACAACTTACTGTTATTCTTTGGAACGCTGGGTCTCCAATGAAGCAGTCGAAGGAAGACGATTGGGGCTGGCGTTAGCACTGATTTGGGCCGGCGTAAGCACTACAAACTTCGAGAGATGAATAGATACCGGAGGCAAGGAGGAAACTCTACCGGAATCTGGGGAAATGTATAACAGCAACAACGATTGAAGCTCTCGTTCAAAACTTTCTCTCTCTAAAAGCTCACAGCTTCGAAGATGGTAAAAGGAAGAGAAGGAGTCGAAGATGCCTTTTATAGGCAGTTTTTTGGCAGTTGCGAGGGAAAGCCCAGAGCCCGAAGCGGCGTCTAAAATGGGCGGCCCATCATCGCGACGCAATAAATGCAACCCTTCGTGCTCCGTGCCCTGTCCAATCACCTTAACTTCTGACGGCTCACGCGCCCATTTCATCCACGCGCCTGACACGCCTATAGCAAGAAGCTTCCTTGATACGCTTCAAGTTTTCCTCGATGAATTCTCTGTCTTCTGGAAAATTCACGAGTGTTGAAGCCCGTGTGAATAACAAATTTGAGCGCTCCCCGCTCCGAGCATGAATGCCCGCCAGACAGGAAGCTAGGGGCCACTGTTATACCCGGCCCAAGCCGGGTCACGAGCAATGCACAAGTTAGCATCACGTGCCAATCACGAGCATAATGCCCATGGGGCCCACGACCCAGCGAACAAAATAATAGTACCAGCGAACATCGAGCAGCATAACCCTCACTCAAACCTTGGCGGGCAAAGGCCTTGCCTGTCCGACCAGGGGCCATGACTGGGAACCATACATGCTTAACAAAGGAATCAGACTTACCTCGCCTAAACCTGGTCGAGCACTGGCCTTGCCTGCCCGACCAGGGGCCGATCCTTAGATCTACAACAAGTTCAGAGATTAATACAAATAGAATAGCCGGGCAGAGCCTTGCTCGCCCGGGCACCCATCAAACAGGAGACGCTGGTGGATTGCTTTCCAAGGCAAGTCAAGGGTTTCCATGTTTGGGCAGAACACTTGCCTAATCTACTCCTGCATCTACGCGGTCAACCGCCTGTTTCGCCTAAAATCAAGGGATTTCCTCCTTGATTGTCTCGGCAGTTATGGAAACTGAATCCTAGACGGATTCAGTCACCTTGAAGGCCTATAAATACTTCTCCATAATCATCAACAAGGTGGACACTTTCTTGAGCCTCGTTATTCTGTCAAATTGTTTTCAAACTTAAGCACGAGACTTACTCTCACGCCGGAGGGGTTTCGCGAGGCCTTGCCTTGCACATCCACTCAGGTTTGTTTGTGATCTTAACAGGCTCAAGGAGGACGATTACAAGCCCAGATATCCTACCCATCTCAAGGACGGCCCAAGCTGTGTTTTTGCCACATCATTTGTTGTCGAAGTTTCTTCTTCTGATTGTAAGAGAATTGTTATCCTACTTAGGGGTGGCAATTTGAGGCACGACACGAAATTATAGGGTTTGAGCTGGGGCTTATTGGGTTCGGGCCGTTATAAGGCCAACACAATAAGGCACGATAAAAAATGGGTTGTTATCGGGCTGGCTTGATAAGAACGATAAGACACGATAACTAAAATATATATGTTTTAAAAATATATTTTTAAAAATTTACTAGGGGTTATTTACTTCTTTCGAACTATTTTTATGATTATTTCATAATTTTATCATTTGAAAATTTATGACTTTTAAACTACTTGACTATTTATATTGATAAATTTTCAAAATATGTATTCAAAAATCAAAATTATATATTTTATAATATTTATTGGGCTTAACGGGTTTGACTAAATAAATCGTGTTTTTTTGCTTATGGTGTCGTGCCGTGCTTTTCGTGTTTTTATCGTGTCGTGTTCGGGTTTTAATATTAGGTACGATAAGCTTATCGTGTCGTGTTCGTGTTCGTGCTTATCATGTCGTGTTGTTATCGTGCCGGCCCGATAACAGCCCAGCACGACTGATTTGCCACCCCTAATCCTACTGAATGTAGTACATCGGGATAGTACAACGTATAATTGACCATGAGTAAACAATGATGTCTGAAGAACAATGCCAAAAATTTTAACAGATTGTCCATGTGATTTATTTATAGTCATTGTATAGGCCAACCTAATTGTAAATTGTCGTCTTGTAATGGGAACAGTAAGTTCATAAGTAGAAGGTGTAAGAGAAATTCTTGGTATAAACACCAAATTACCAACTTTATCTTCGGTTAAGATTTCAGCTTCAATAATACGTTGCGCATATCGTACTATCCTCAGTCTTGTTCTATTGCAAAGACCGTCTTTTGGAGCAAGATTTATGAGTAAAATAACAGGACAATCAATTTTTAATTGCAAATCTGAAGGAGGGAGACCAAAAGGATTCAAAGAGTTTAAATAATCGACTGAGTATCGATTTGCCATGATCGGATCACTTGTATCATCATCTATATTTTTGTCGGTCGATAGATAACTGATGACATTTCCAGGGAATGTTTTCAATGCTTCAACATTTATGTTATTAACGTCATCATTACGTGCAGAAAGAATAGTACGTTCAGTTAAGAATTTTGCTGAAAAAGCCTCAGTTCTATGCAATTGTTAATACACTTCTCTTATTAATTCTATGAGATCTTTAGACTTTCGAATTGTAAAAAGTAGTTCAATGATTTCATTTTGGATTGATTCCTACCTACTGATTGAAATTAAATTTATGTTAATAATAAAATGATAATTAATTTAAAGCTTAACCGGAGATGTGTAAAATTAATATTACCTCGTTCAAATATGTTTCGAATTCAACATTTGCCGAATCATTTTGATTTAATCGCATGTTTTCCAATAGAGTCAAAATATGAATCTGATTCCAAAGTGTTGATTTTTGAAGAATTGATCACACAATTTGTTCGCGATATCTTTTTGATACAACATACAACCAAATACAACAGTAATTCCACCGAATGGGTTGTTGTTATCACGAACATCTTGAAGGCTATGGTCAACGGCCTCAACGCAATGACGAGATTGCATAGGGACCTCATTTCATATAATCAATTTCGTCTCCCTAAACAACTCCGCATGAATTGACTGTTTAGTGAAGGAACATATAGTGTCTTCCAACACATTTAGGTCAATTGAGTTGATATTATGGTGGTCAAATCATTTTTTCAAGATAAAAACATTTATAAAATGTATTTGTATACAATATATTAATAGTCAATTACCTCGTAACAGTCAAGTCTAACAGTCGGTCCTTGTTATATTTATATACATGATACTCTAAAAAAATAAATTGGCTGGATTGGGCTGGCCAAAAAAGCTTGAGGTTTTTTATCCAGCCCGAAGAATCCATGGGCATGTTGGTCTGCGTAAAAGACCCGTCATTTTTTGATTCGTCACTGCCGGAAGCCCGGGCCCGATGGTCTGGTTTTTTTTTTTTGCCAGCTATATAATCCTCCCCATCTCTCTCTCTCTCACACAGTGTCAGTGTGCGTCGAGGAACGTCCTTTGTTCTCGGACCCCTTCCTCTCACTCTCCCTTTCTTATCCTCTCCGGCCACATTACGAATAAAACTAATAACATCCCGCGAATATTTGACCCGATAGTATCAAACTACTCGACTCGGCTCTTCGCTCGAAGTGGGTCAAGTTATCGGATCCATTAACAAAAGATCCTCCACATATTCCTTCCTTGGTCGACTGTGTGCGTTTTAATTTCTTCGAATCCTATTCGTATATAGATACATCCTTTTTTGTATCTATACGTAGTTTTCACCGGTCTATTCGTGTGTGCGTAGATCTGGACAGCTGTGCCAAATTTTCTATGATTTGAGAAGTCGGAACACGGTTTCGGAGGATGTCTGTGGCAGAGGACCAGCGGCGGACGCCCCCGGAGCGACCTGGTTGTTGTAATCCGGTCCAGAAGCCCGGACCGGTTTCGATGGACCACGTATTGTCGGCATTGAGGGAGACCAAGGAAGAGAGAGAATCTAGAATTCGGAGCTTGTTCAATTTTTTTGATACTGCAAACGCCGGATACTTGGATTACGCACAGATCGAGGCAGGACTGTCTGCGCTGCAGATTCCGGCGGATTACAAGTACGCGAAGGAGTTGCTTAGGGTTTGTGATGCGAATAGGGACGGGCGGGTGGATTACCAGGAGTTTAGAAGGTATATGGATGATAAGGAGCTGGAGCTGTACAGGATTTTTCAAGCCATTGATGTGGAACATAATGGCTGCATTTTGCCTGAAGAGCTATATGATGCGCTTGTTAAGGCTGGTATTATACCATACTTCCCCTTTGTTATTTATTGTGATGCAATTACTTCCCCTTCGTTATTTATGAGCTGAAGTTAGTTCTAGTCATAGAATCGCGACAGACCTTTAATTGATACTTGATCGAAAGGAGAGTGCAAAGCTTTGGCAAACTTAGTTATTATCTCGTTTTTGTTTGCCGGTGCTAGATAATTTAATGAACAGCTAGAAATGTTGGTTTTCAAGCGTAAATTTGGTACATTTTCGATAGGCAGCGGTCATAAAACTTTAGCTTTACTCTTGTTAAAGCTACTTGGTCTTTGTAACTTTCATTATTGAGTACTGAAACCGTGAAGATTGATTGTGAAGTGTTGTTTACCTTCTAGGGTAATTTCTTTTAACTTAGCAAAGATTAGTGAAGTTTTGGATGAATGCAAGGATTTGGCTTGATGAGCGTCTCTCTGGTGATAACTTTAATACATATTGAACTGAAAGTAGCGCAGTGAAGTGAATATTACAAGTTTATCAAGCTTACAATGAGAGACGAATAGAGGTACACAAATATGTGCAGACAAGGCGGAAGAGTCTAAGATGATTGGAGACCAGTAGATCTATAACCTAGACCTCGTGGCTCTGATACCTTGTACCTTGAAAAGTTACTAATGCTCGTAAAACATAATAGTGGAAATCATATCCATCAAGCTCAACAAATTAACATTGTTGAACACTGTTGAATATTATGTATACATCCAGCATAATGTATACATCCAGCATAATGTCTACATGCTATGCATGCATGTTTATCTTGTTTAGCATGAGCATAACCATGGAAAACTCAATAGCTTTTTGTAGGTCAATTAGCACTTACTGATAGGCTTAAGTCTGTGCTGTTCTGTGGGATGGCCTGATTGTATCAATTCTTGCAAACACCTTTGCCCTTACTTTTATGCTGGCCAGTATTCCAGTGCCCCTGTTTTCCTTGCTTTAGAGTTGTAAGGTAAAGTATGCTTAAATGTAGTACAGGCTGTTCAGCTAATGACAGTTTTGATTTCTTAGTCATGGTTAAATGAACAAGGTTCAACATGCATCGCACTTCACAATATATGTCGGATCATATGTTATTCGTCGGTTGTGGTGAAATGAAATAATAACCTAGGATTATATATACCTCAAGGCCTTTTCAGTTTTTCACTGGTTTGCGTCCTGTAATTACCTGGGAGGTGGAATAATATCTAGTTCAATGTTGGCTACATTTGGATGGTTTGATGATCTGCTCAAAAGTTTTAGCTATAGTTTCACCAAGATATAGTTATGGAAGGAGGTCTTAGCTGCAGCGACAGAGTGACTTGGTTTAAGTTTTATTTACTGTCATAGGCTATTGGGAAATGAATTCTTTTACTCTAGAAAAGTGGTTTAGAAAGTGTTTCTTATCTTGCCCTTCATATGTTTCCCTGCCTCCACTTTGACCACAGCCCTTGAACTATAGAATGAGATGAGGAGGTGGCAATTAAGAGAAGTGAAGTATGGTCCTGTTAGATGATGAGATCTACGAAGAGTGTTGGACTTATGCTTCACATACATATTTAAAAACCTTGTAGATGATTTCTGTAATTATCACTTACTACTTCCTATAAAAAATAAGTGTCCCTATTCCATTTTTTGAGACGTTCCAAAATAAGTGTTATTTTTTACGTTTAGAAAGATTCTTTAAATTGTTTACAATACCCTAATTAATTGTTGATTTGACTCCACTAAGGGGTATTTGAGGGCATTAAAGGAAAATTACATAGATTCAGCCCCTTTCTTAAAATCCGTCGCGATGCTTATTTTGGAACGTAGGGAGTACTAAACTTTTCTTGATTGCGCCCAACCAAGTATTTTTGAGGTTGAAGAAGCTAACAAGGACATTATGATGATTACATTGTTCGGTGAATCTACCATAGAGATGGATAACACCTTAATTAGAAGGCACTTTTTTAAGTTCACATGGCGATATTATGAATTGAAATCAAATTTTCTCTTTTTTTTTATTTGATAAATCATCAAAAGAACAACAATTTTCTCGGCAGAGTTTTATGTGGAAATATGATAATTCAATTTTTTTCTAACTTTTAAGCTTAGGTTCTATTATAATAATAACATAAGGCTCAATATTTTTTAGTATCCTGTCTTCAAATTGTTGAGACAACACAAGTGCTTAAACTGATTAAACTTCAGAAGAATCAGTACTGTGCTTTAGATGGCAATGATTTTGTGTGTCAGGACAATATATAAGTAAGTACCTTTCTCCTTCTACTACCTTGAGAATTGGAAAATGTAATGCGTTGTCCTGGTAGAAGACCGTTGTACTGAAAAGGAATCTGTGTCGTTTTTATTTCTGAGAAGAATATGCACCCTGAAGGAGTGTTAAGTTTGAAGTTCGTTGACGTGTAAATTGAAAAACAAGGGAAACTTATTGTCTCATCCTTTCTCTGTTTGGTATGAGGAAAGTTGGAAGGGATGGTGGGAGAGATGAAAAAGTACCAAAGAGAAAGAAGTGTTTTTCCTCTTTTTGTTTGCTTGTACAAGAAACAAATAGTTTTATTGTCATTCTAGTACATTGTGGATGTTGCATTTCACTTTCTAGAAGAATGTTATTGTACATTTTGATAGGAAGGCCGTCCCTGCACATTGTGCATTCCATCATTTTTCCTTCCTCTCTTACACTCCACAAACACACTCTCACTTTTAGAGTCGACCACGAAGTAGGAACTCTAGCCTTTACTCATTTGCGGGAATATGACACTTGTACAAATTGGTTAGCATGCATTTGTTGATTAGTTTCTGAGTCTGTTGACTAAAAAGTGTGTTAGGTCACCAAGATTTTTGGTGCAAGCATATGAAAGTATTTGTCATGGAGTTATATATTATGTGACTGTCATTTTGATAATTTTTTCCTAGGTTCTAATTTCCAAACTATTTGAGTATATTGAATAGTTATGGCTTTATTTAGAGGATCCCCTTACTTTGTTTATCTTTATGTTGGAGGCATCAAAGTGAATAGTTTTTCCGACATAATTAGAATGTTGAGATTGTAAAACATTTTGTATGCTCTGGTTTTAGATGCACTTGATACCAACCATACCCTTACGCGTTCTTTTTCCCTTTTTCTAGCTCCTGTAACCTTTGTATCATTTACACTGAATTTATTCTCCGTATTTTTAAATCTATTTGATTTGTGCAAGGAAGAGTGCCCTAATTAATCAGTTGTTTTCTTTGGAAAATCAAGTCATCAAAGGGCACCCACTGGATGCAAGATCATCCACCAAGGTTGCGTGTAGTTTGATCCCCATGTACCCCTCCTGTTCAGCAGGATAAAGAATTCTGTTGACAATTAGATAATGATAAAGCACTTCCTTGTGATCTTTTGATGTGTTGACTTGATGTGCTCCGAAAGCTTTTATCGGTGCACTTGCATTCTTTTTGGAGCAGTCTTGATAATTATATGCCATCAATATTCAGATTCACACGTGTGCTATATAGCTTCAGAATTGTTTATTTGACATGTTACATGAATATTTCTCCTTGCCTGTACTACGAATTGTCTTCATCTTATTAGCCATGGCAGTTTTTCTTCTGCAGGTATAGAAATTGATGATGATGAACTAGCTAGTTTTGTTGAGCGCGTGGATAAGGATAGTAATGGTATTATAACTTTTGAAGAATGGAGAGATTTTCTTCTACTCTATCCCCATGAGGCAACTATTGAGAACATCTACCAGTACTGGGAGAGGGTATATCTTGTAGATATTGGAGAACATGCTGTAATTCCTGCAGGCATCAGTAAGCATGTGCATGCTAGCAAATATTTGATTGCAGGGGGTGTAGCCGGAGCGGCTTCTCGTACATGCACTGCTCCTCTCGATCGCCTGAAGGTGTTATTGCAAGTTCAGACCACACGTGCATCCATTCTTCCTGCAGTTAACAACATTTGGAAAGAAGGTGGCTTGCTTAGCTTTTTTAGAGGCAATGGTCTAAATGTTGTGAAGGTTGCCCCTGAGAGCGCCATCAAGTTTTACACTTACGAGATGCTAAAGAATCTTATTGGAGATGCTCAGGGGGGAGACAAGGCCGATATAGGAACTGCAGGGCGACTTCTTGCTGGTGGTATGGCGGGTGCAGTGGCACAAACTGCTATTTATCCAATGGATCTTGTGAAGACTCGATTACAGACTTATGTATGTGAAAGTGGGAAGGTTCCTAATTTGGGAAAACTTTCGAAAGATATATGGGTAAAAGAAGGACCTCGAGCCTTTTATAGGGGAATTATACCATCTCTTCTAGGGATTATCCCTTATGCTGGAATTGATTTGGCTGCATATGAGACCTTGAAAGATATGTCGAAGACGTATATTCTTCGTGATGGTGGTATGACTTCATATTCTACTCTGTGTGTGCATGTGTTTGTGTGTGCGTGCGTGTTTCTGGGTTTTGAGTACCTTACTTCATCCTTTTCCCCCTCTGCAGTAGAACCTGGTCCCCTTGTGCAATTGGGTTGTGGGACCATTTCGGGGGCCCTTGGAGCAACATGTGTTTACCCATTACAGGTTGTCAGAACAAGGTAAAGTTGTTGCATATACTGGCGTTGCTATAAAATAGTTGTCTTTGGTGATTGCCAAAGTTGTTGAGGAAAACCATTAAGAAAACTTGTCAACCTGACCCAAAACCTTCACAATTTTCTGAAAGTGGCAACATTTCTCACCTTGCTGTTCTAGTTAATGGTATAAATTGGGATGATTACTGCATTTTCTTGCAAATTTGGAAGTGGGGAAATTTTGGGAGACGCACCAAAAGGGAAGTGGGACTGTTGTTTTGAAATGTACCAAGTATACTGTGTCGTTTTTATCCAGGATTTCATGCTAAATCTTACTTTGGCTTTTCAGAATGCAAGCCCAACGGCCTGATTCAGCTGCTGCTTACAAAGGGATGTCTGATGTATTTCGAAGAACTCTTCAGCACGAAGGTTTAAGAGGTTTCTACAAAGGACTTTTTCCAAATCTTCTCAAAGTCGTGCCAGCAGCTAGCATTACATATTTGGTTTATGAAACTATGAAAAAGACTCTAGAACTTGAATGATGCTCTTGTTGTGCATTATACCCATTTGCATCCAGACGTTTGGAGGGAGACAAACTGGTTATGCAGCTGTTGGTGACAATGATAAAGGCGAATAATATAACTAATGAATTAGGTGATACCATTGTTTTGATCCCCCTTTGGGAAAGCCACGGGGTTTTGTAATTGAAGAGTTTATGGTAGGGATTTGCCTGATTGTGCAGGCTCTGGGGATTGAGTGTAGTAAAACAGAGGATGACCCTTCCATACATTTACCATGTTAAATGTCCGAACTGAATACAGCAGGTGTATAACTTGCCATTTTTGTCACTTTAATACATGCAAAATTTGTGGGAACTTTAATCTGGGATTGAGTGGAACAACAATTCTCAAGCATGCCACTCAAGAATCAAGATGTAGATATTGAGTTTATAAACCAAACGATCTTGAGTTGACGAGATTAGAATGTTAGTTTTGCATGTCCTCTTATTCTATTTTCTGCTTGTAAGTGCAATTTAAATTAATTTTAATGATATAAGACAGTTGTGTTGTGAATCTATATAGAAAGTTAAAGGGGTATGAATATATTCTTAGGTTTCTCAAAAAGCTTTCATGAGCATTTGAAATTACTACTTATAATTTACCAACCCCTGTAAAGTGTAAACTTTTAATAAGATTATTAAGATTTAAAAGTTGCAACGCAGTCAACCAATTCTAAGTCTCTAATCAACCTTCCTATTCCTTCTGTTTTCTGCACTTCATTTCATTGTAATAAACCATAACAATCCAGAAACAGTTCTCAACTCCAATTTCAAAAATTCCTAATTTGCTTCTTTATTTTGTTACCTTCATTTTTCCTTATAATTGTAAATTATTTGAATTTTTTTTTTTTTATCAAAGTTAGTGCTTACTGCGTTACTGGTATTGTTTCAATCACTTTAATTTGTTTTGGAACACAAACACATTAGATCAACTAAAATCTAAAAAAGATTCTACATCATCAGCATTGGCACCGGCACCCGTAAATAAATTTTACTCTTTTAAAATTATTTATAAATTGATGATTATTTACATTCACAGTTCACAAGTGCAATTTTTGAATTTTGAGATGGAAGTATGCGAAATCTCCAGTCACATTTGACATTTGCGCGTGGCCTGCCGTCTGCTGACCAAAAACCTACATATGAAAAAATTATGAATCAAAACATGTTTTAAAACATGTTTACAAATGAATTATGTTAAAAAAAATTTGTTTTTTTGTTTTTTTGGATATATCTTAATTTTGGGAGGAAAGCACTTTATTTTCCCCGGTCATCTTAATCACAAAAATTCAAACCAGCGAATACATTCACAAACCAAAATTTCCCCCCCAAATATCTGTTATTCATTTTTCGTGACTTTCAAAATAATCAAATCAATGGAATCAGGAAAGACCACCAAAGGGGCCGGAGGAAGGAAAGGTGGAGAAAGAAAGAAGTCGGTGACGAAGTCCACCAAGGCCAGCCTCCAGTTTCCCGTCGGCAGAATCGCCAGGTTTCTCAAGAAGGGCCGATACGCTCAGCGAACTGGCTCCGGCGCTCCCATCTACCTCTCTGCTGAGGTACTTCCTTAACTCAACCCATCTGTTCATACATACATGTAGATTTACTTTTAATTATCATAATATCTTTCTAAATTCGTACTAATCGATTTTTTGGGGAAAAATTGAATAGGTGTTGGAATTGACCGGAAACGCTGCAAGGGACAACAAGAAGACGAGGATTAACCCTAGGCTTGTTCAATTGGTTGTGAGAAATGATATGAGGAATGAGAGAAATTACTAACTGGTGTTACAAACTTACAATTGCAAACGAAGGTGTTGTACTAAATATCAATCCAGTTCTGTTGCCTAAGAAATCAGCTGGTGACGGTCCGCTGCTTCCGGAGCCGAATCAGATGCGGGAGGAAGCCGCAGCTTTTCGCGAGTGGCGTCTGTTAGTTTAATTAATCTAATCTCAGTATCTCTATATTAATTGTATCGTACATTGATTGCGCTGTTTGTTTGTTTTAAGATCCGTGTAGGCTTTAGTCTTTATGCATTGGTTGCATTCTCTGTTTGAAGCTGCATTAATAATTTTCTAGTAATGGATCTCTGTTGTTGTATAAGCTTCTGTGATTTGTTACTGAACTGTACGTAATTAGTGTTTTCCTAATTCGCCCACGGGCAATACTTGTTTTTATCTATACAAGAGAACATAAAATATGAAATCATTAAAATGTTGTATAGTAAAATGATAATCGTCGATGCATCGGTGTTGTGCTCGTTATATGAATAACTAGTACTCCTTACTTCCAATGAAAGAAGTCCTTTTTTGACCTTTAAAGGCACCTTGACATTTAATCAAATGGAGATATAAGTTTATGTGCTTTGTGAAACCATAACATTTGCTCTCCCTTAAACTTTTGTAGGTTGTCTGTAATAGGTATGAGTTTATTTATTGTTGAGTTGAAAATTGGTGAAGTTAACTTTTAAGTCAAACTGAAATCATTCTTGGTTTTATCAGCACTAATTGTAGCTGCCAAATATATTGCAGGAAACTTCTTGATCGAGTGGTTGATTATTTGTTGGGGGATGTGAAGCACAAGTTGCTACCCATTTGGGTAAGTGTTATGGAATTGTTTCAGCATGCTACCTTCATTTTATCTAATCACAAGTTCACAACCCAGTAAATAGTTGGGTGGTGAACCAAGGGAGATTGTGACGTTATGTTCATATCCCTTCCAACAACCTCATGTGTTACGGAGTATTTTATTTTTTTCCCTTTCCCTATTTAATCTCTGTGTTTCCTGTGGGATATCGATTGCGAACTGAATAATGAGATTTTATGTGCTTAGACTTAACTGGAAATGGATCGCATGTTAATCTTACTTGCCTTTATATGTTCATGATAAATCCCACTGCACTGGAACACAGTTCAAGACCCTCGAAAACAGGCACAAGTGCATAGTCTTTAAGGAGTTAAAAGAAAATTTGGGAAATGAGTAATCCAAGTCTTCCTTGGAAGAAAGGAGATTTAAACATGAGAATATTTTTTGTCCAATGCTAAGCTTCTCTTCTGGCATCGTCGCAAGCGCGCACACACACACAACACACATGTTGGTATGAAAGGAACATCGGACTACACACACAAATTTGTACAAGTATATATGAATTGAAAGAACTGAAAAGAAACAGATACTACACACACACACACACACATGTTTGAAAGTTTGAAAGTATGATAGCTAGATTGCTCGATCGAGTACACATACACACTCACTCAGCCCACCAAATTACGTACATGAGAAATGTACGTACTATACTTGGATACAATGAAGCCTTAACTTTTACAGTGGAAGAGGGTATAAGTCCATAGAGATATATAAATAGAAAAGTACAACATAAAGAAGCAACGCAGAAATTAACTGCAAACTGATCGATTCCCTAAACAAAGCCACGTGAAATCAAAAATTGTCAATAGGCCGGGGCTATGGAGTATGGAGTAACCAACTCAACCCACACAAAGTTTGAGCCGTACGTGGAAAGAAAAGGAATTAACATGAAAACTTGAAAAAAAAACTGGAAGAAAGGCGTTGCCTTCCCTTTGCCTCAATGACTTGCCTTTGTATACCCTTTGCCTCATCCCATCATATGATGATGACACGGGTACTTTTTCTTGCATATGAAATACCTGTTACCTTCTTCCTCCTCTTCTTCTTCTTCAACATCATCTTGACCTACGAGATTATATGAAATCACCGCGTTTCTCGATCTGCTTTATTCATGTCAAATATGAGCAGCGCAGTTGTTGCCTGTTGGGGGCCGCAGAGCTGCTTTAATAATAAGAAAAAGATGGAGATCATATCAATGTAGATAATGGAATTCTTGGAATGGTCCCCCCCCTTTGGCATATTAGGTCATGTTATGAAGCACTAAGAAGATAAGAGTAATTTTTATTGTTGGGACATGCATGATTACCAATGCTTACTACTAGCTTGAGAGTTGAGAGAGGGAATTATGAGCCTAGCTTAGTCGTTCCATGTGGTAAAAACTAAAAAGCTAAAGGAAATGGATAATGAATTGATGTAGGGGGAGAAAAGTGGGAAAAAAGTTGGGTAGTAGGTGGAATTGGTGTCATCTAAAAAGATAAAAGAATTAATTAAACAAATGAGAAAAAGGTAGTTAAAGTATTTCTTACAACCAACAAATATATTATTAATTATTAATTATATATATATATATATATTTTATAAAATTTTTTTGGGTCTAACTGATTGTCATAATGGAATTGTGCTAAATATAACCGACGGTTTAAATTGATTCGTAAGTATATGAGTTACAAATGAATCTCTCAATTATGAATTATATTTGAATTACTCCTTTACAATTATATATAAAACATTAAGTTATCAATTTTGTTTGAATTATTTAATCAGTTATGAATTTTATTTATCATAATTATTTATTAAACTGATCACATATTGACACTGTATGTAATATATATATATATATATAGAGAGAGAGAGAGAGTCTAAAGTAAAATAGATATGCCTTTGTCCTTTTTAAAGGACAATCACTATGGACCTTCCACTCAGTTATAACCTTGTCATTCAAATGGTAGTGAGAATTAATGCTATGTGTTTCTCCATAAATTATAAGTGTTATTTTATTCACACACGTACGGATTATATATTACAATAGTAATTAGTAAGATTGTTGATAGTAAACTAACTATCAAGAGGCTGTTCATACTTAATTACATTAGGTCGATCATTGTCAATTCAGGATAACAAATCCCTTTATAAATTAAAAAAAAAAAAAAAACTCTAATGTGTCGTGTCAGCATATAATGGACTGAATAATTCTACGATAATGGTGTTTGATAGTGTATTTAATTAAATGGGAGAGACAGAATTATATGATTAGGATGTCAATGCGGAAATTGTACTTTTAATGCTTTTGAATTAATTGAATATAGAGTAAAGCATTAATGTGAGAGTGGAGAGAAAATTAATGTGATAAGGATACAATCGGATGAGGTTGTACAGTAATATTCTGTTTGCAAGTCAAAAGTATTATTAATAAACCTTTTATGCGCAAAAGGATCGAAAAATGTAACCATATTAAATGAGATAAAATTTTGATCGGTTTTTTTTTAAAGTTTTTATCTTTAAAAGTTCGTTCTTTTTTCCAATTGTAAAAGACTCATTTTCAAAATATTGTTCTAAAAATGTCATCGTCTTTTTCAACAACTCCGATAACACACAATATTTTATTTTTACACCGGTTCAAAGTTTAATTTCTTAATCTATTTTTGAACCGCGATTCATAAATTTCATTAAATTATTTTTTTATACCGCGGTTCAATAGTTTAATTGTAACACGGTGCAAAAATAATAACCTCCGTAGCGCGCATACGGTTCATTTAGGAGATTGTAGTCATTTTGCCATCAAATGTGACTTTTTCTGATTGAAAAAACTGTAACGATTAAAAAACTTCAAAAAAAAATTTTTCATTTTAAATTCAGGGCTAACATTATTGGCCCTGTAAATCTATGGTCGACCCAATTAATATCTCTAGACAAAACTTTGTATCTAAAGTTTGAAAATATATATATTACAAAAAAAAAAAAAAGTGTTGATATTTTTATCTATCTAACAAAAAAACTAATAAATATAAGCATCTATTTATGAAAAGAATAATTGTTTGGTTGACGATGATTCCTACATGTGAGTTGATTAAAAACAAAAAAAAAAATGAAAAAGGCAAGGCTAGAACTAAACACAAGCAAAAGCAACATCTGGTTGTATACAATTTAAAGGACTTGGCTCTAATTGACTCATAAGATCGACTGATCGAGGGACCGCAAAACCTACTCCATAGTCCAAACTCACACACCAAAACTAGTTTGGATATATTATATATAGTCAACATTTGATATCAAATAATATTGCAAGTTTGAAAATCAATTCCTTTTTGCGTAATTCCTAATCCTATTCCCTCTTGAAAGTCAATTACTCATAATGCGTAATACCATGCTTTGTGATGAACGATTATAATTTGAAATCGATAAAAATGTATAATTTAAAACAATCGATTTTTTTCACATTACATAATTCTTTCAAATATCTTTCTATACTTTTTCATTAGACAACACAAATTTTTCATTTCACTTTCTTTGGCTATGGATAACAATTATTTTACTAACTTTTTCATTAGATAATAATTTTCGTTCAATAAAATCTATATTATTGAATTACTAATAAATATTAATAAATAAAAAATATATGTTTAGAAAGGTAAATTAAGAAATCAATAAATTATTTGTTGGACATAATATAATTTTTTTTATGTTTAATAATGATATATTTATTTTTAAAAATAAATTTATTACTTTCAAATGTATATTGAGAAAGAATAAAATATTTAATAGTGAGTTTATACTATAAAATTTTTATAAGTTTATCTATAGTAGAGAAAATATTTATAAGTTGATAACGTGACATGAGAAATAAATCTTTTGATGGGTTTATTGCAGAGGATGCTCTAACTAAATTATCAAAAATATTTACACTTACAATTAGCTGGGACTGACACCTAGTCATTTTTCTAGGGTAAATACTTTGTAATAGTAATCTTAGCAGGTATAAAATCTGTTGATCTTTAACTTTGAGTTTTTAAGAAAAAAAAATATGTTATCCTAATTAAAGTAAGTAGAAAAAATAAAAATAAAGTGATAAAATTAAATTTTTTAAAGAAAGTTTTAAAAGAGAACAATTCTTTTGGAAAAGATAAAAAAGAAAGAAGAACAATAAGTTAGGAGTAGGAGTAGAGGGAGTACTATTGATGATATTTTGTTTTTGTAGTATATAAAAGTTAGACGCCCATTAACATTCGAGTGGACGTGCCGGAGTGGTTATCGGGCATGACTAGAAATCATGTGGGCTCTGCCCGCGCAGGTTCGAATCCTGCCGTCCACGATTGTTTTAACCAAATATTTTTAGTATTTCACAGGCAATCGGCCAATCTTGTCGCTAAGCTCAAACACTGCAAAACTCTTCACCAGTTTAATTCAATATGAACACTAACCGCCCAAATGTGATAAGGGCAAGGGCCATCAAAATGCAAAACTCAAACACTTGAAGTTCAACATTAAAAACAATATGCACTCTTCTCAATTGTTGAACCACGTGCTCTAAAGCAAAATTTAGGATTGTTTTCAAACCATGTCCACAATGCCAATGAAAAAGTGTCGTAATCTTCTTTATATATTTTGAGGTTTTTAAATTTGAGAAAATTTTCTTATATTGTTTGCTTTGATTTGACATCAAAACATCTGAAAATGGCTTATACGGTACATTGTTTGTTTATCACATTAAGCGTGTACCTTGAAAGTTTTTAAAGAAAATTTCTAATTTTGAGGTTCAATTGATAAAGTTTCATTCAGTCTTTTGATTTGTCAATGATCAAGAATAAATATGAAGAACATCGTACATTCTTTCAAAAACTAAAAAACACATCAAATTTCAGTCTTTATACTATTTCACTCAAAATAGATGTTCTTTGTGTGATTGTGTAAAAAAAATTAACACAAAAAGTGTAATAAAAATAAGAGTAGTGGGTCGGGTAAGGAGGATCTATCTTACAAAAAAACACTAGGTTGAAATATCTATTGATATCGCTACAAGAAACATTTTACCACCCCTAAATGCTAAATGGATGTCTTTGTCTAACACTCTGATTCGTTGTTATTGCGTTACTGGTCATATTGGTGATGCGTATAGGGTGTTTGATGAAAGTTTTGTTAGGGATGTTGTTTCGTATAATGCGATGATTGATGGGATTGTTATGGTTGGTAATACTCGATGTGCTCGTGAAATATTTGACCACAGGCCTGAGAGAGATGAAGTCACATGCGGAACCTTACTGGCAGGGTATGCACAAATGAAGCAATGCAAGGAGGCTATAGAGCTCTTTGATCACATGCTCGCTTTTTAGGTTTGCCCTGACTACATAGCATTGGTTTCAGCTCTCTCGGCTTGTGCACAATTAGGGGAAGTGGAGAATAGGAAGATAATACATCACTACATTGAACGAAACAAATTCAAGTAGATGAATTCCTGTGTACCGGCTTGGTTGACTTGTATGCAAAATGTGGGTGCATTGACGCTGCTATGGAGATTCGAATCTAGCCTCGAAATGAATTTGTGAATGGAACGCAACGCAATGCTTGGGGGGGGGGGGAATTGAGTGTTAATAGATAACTTTGGGTTAGGCCATTATCCATTGGCCTAATGGATAATAGCCTAACCTAAAGCTATCTATTAACACTCAATTGCCCCTCCTACGGAATGCAATGCATGTTGGGCTAGCAATGCATGGTCATGGGAAGGTACTTCTTGATTACTTCTCAAGGATGTTGAAGGCTAGAGCGCAACCAGATGGAGTGACATTTCTTGGGGTCATAGTGGGGCAACTTTTTGGAGAAATGGAAGGTAGGCATGGAGTTCCAACAGAGCTCAAACATTATGGTTGCATGGCAGATTTGCTTGGACGTGCAGGTTTGATCAAAGAATCAGTGGAGGTGAGGTTGGCTCCCCGGGGGGGGGGGGTGTAGGTTGCATGGGAATATCGAGCTAGCAGAGAAAGCAGCAGAGCATGTGATGGAGATAGGCCCTAAAGATGGTGGAGTGTACTCTACTATGGCTAACATTTATGCAAATGGTGAGCGTTGGGAGGAATTAACAGAGATAAGAAGATCAAGAAGAATGCTGGGTGTAATTGGATGGGGTTACACACGAGTGGATGATTCGCATCCTAACACTGAAGAGGTATATTTGATTTTAAATGGTATTGGAAATCATCAATTTCAATTACTATAATTATACATCTTACATGGCAATTTTTGTCAGTGATTAATGGGCAGGACTATATGCGCTAAGCAGAGGTTTAAGTTCCTAGGTTGGAGAATCCTCTTGATTCGGACCCATGTTTGTTTGCGTAAGCATGTGCTGCAGGCTGTAGCAAGACATTGTTGAGTCAACAATTATGCTTGGATATTTTCCATGTGGGATTGAGAAGAGATGGTTTGATTCTTTCTATTTGATAATCAGTAAAAAAAACACTTCTCCAACAACAACAAAAGATAATCAAACAGAAACATTTCATTTCATCAGATAATCAAGTCGAACCCCAGTTCGAATTTTGTGTATTAATCAAGTACGAATTTGAGTCAAATAACTAGCACATTGTCAAACTCAACTCGAGTGTACCATAATCAAGTCGAATGCAAATACAAACCGGATTTCTTCCAATTCGTTACATATGGGTCGACCAATATTTGATGTAATCAAGTCAAATTCAAGTATTGGCAATGGCACCCAAAAAATAAAGTCAAGTTCAAATACAAACTGAATACGTATACAAACCAGAAGTTGTTTAGTTGTTCTACTTAGCCGACAAGGATAAAAAAAAAGTTGAGCCAAAAGCATGTTTGACAGTTTGAGTTCTCCCCTCAACAAAGATTGATGAAAACATATTGAAATTCGGGGTCATCCTGCGAACAAAATCCCTTAGCAGCATAGTGGCAGGAACCCCATTGTCTTTTTTGTTTTCTTTTTCTGTATGTGTAAAGTTCATCACCTTTTAAAAATTTAAATAACCATGGACTTGCCTGAAGAATTTTTCTTACCATAAGTGACTTTCTTCACCTGTAACAGCTTTATGTTGTTCCCTTCCTTGAGGCCTGACTTTCTTTTCTTTTTCTTTGTCCTTTTCTTTTAATCATTGCTTTAAAGAATTGTGTACTATCAGGAAGACTCTCATATGGAAAATGAATTGTGTAGGATTGGGAAGATTACCACGATAATAATAAACAGAACGAAGAAAGGAATCCCCACTAACAACAATCTAAAAACTCACACACACATACACATGGCCCAAAATGATCGGGCGAATTAAAAAACCACTTTAGCCCTGCTTTGGAAATCAAAAGTCGCATTGAATGTTTACCCATTTTATTGAAAAAAATCCTTAAAATGGTGCAAAATCTAAACTCACACACACATACAGATTCACAGAAATCCAAAGTTCCATTGTGGAAAAATAAACTGACTCAAAAGAATAAAAAGAATAGGAGACAAAATCATGGGCTCTCTCCTTTGAAAGGGTGAGAAAAGAAAGCAAACCAAACAGGCAAATAATCGTTAAAACAGAGTTAACAAAGTGATTGAGAGAGAGACTCGATTTTTGAAGAACAAACAAAATAAATCCTTGAAATTGTGCAAAATCTAAACTCAAGACACAGAGACAGTAGTCTTTAAAATTTTGCAAAAGCAAAGTGAGTGAAATGAAAAGGAGAATCTGACAAACCAAACTGACAAGTAATCATTGAGAGTGAGACTCAATTTGGAAAAGCTCTCCTTCGTCGTGCGGATTCCGACAACGACGGGGAGAGCTGTAGAAGAAAGTGGAGAGAGTGAAAGCTTTGAAAGCAGAAAGCTTGAGGGAATGGTGGAGAAGAAAAGGGATGGGTTTTGGAAGAGGAAGGAATCGGAATTGAGGAAGGATTTGGAAGAGGGTGAGTATGCAGAAGAATTAAAAGAGGGTGAATAGGCGGATGAATGCACAGTGGAAGAGGAGAGAAACAGTCGGTGAGAGGAAAGGGATGTGGCTATGGGGAAAGAGTTGTTATAATTAACTATTGTACACACACTTGGTGAAAGTGAGATTTAATCTTTACCAGTAGTTGTGTTTAATAAAAATGAATACTGACCAGTAATTAACTTTTCAGAATTAGTGAGCAAAATTATAATATGGATTACTAAAAATACTACTTAATAATTTAAAGTATACAACGTCTTCTTACTTTTCATGATAAAATTATTAGTGGGATACTTTTAATTAATATATAAACATATGTAAATTTTGCAAATTAACTATTAGTACATGCTAATATAATCATTAATTAAATGTAAAATCAAATTCAGATAATATGGAATCGAGTCTAGGTGAATTTGGTTGGAATTAACGAATATCTGTTTCATTTATCTAGTTAACTCAACTTAACTGGAATACAATTTCACATCTGAGTTCAATTCAAATATCAAATTGATCAAATCTGGAATCATAATGCAAAAGATGAACAGAGTTGCAGGAATATGAAAAAACAAAGTGAAGACCGAAACCACAGGGCAACATGGCATCTCAGAATCACGACATAACACTAGATTCTTTTCATGAAATGCAACTTAATAATATAGTAATTTTTAAATGTAAAGATCATCGCTTTTGCTAGTTATATTATGAATTGGTCTCCCAAAAGAAAGAAAAAACAAATCAAGAGTTGAAATATTTGTATAAATAATTAAATACTAGCAGTAGCAATCAAGTCAATCATCATACCTAAGAATCATCTAACGTTTCTTCCTAATTTCCAAAAAGTTAGATGTACAAATATTTGATAAACTTGCTGAGAACTTTGTTAGGTTTTGTTGGTTGAAACTTGAAACAAAACTTATAAATTGACTACTTGGGATAGTTAAGAATGTAGTTAAATACATCACTTAGTGTGATTATGCCCACCACGTGCCGACTTACAGGCTCAATGACAACAAGCCGCCGCACCACTGAAATAAGATCAGGAAACTTTTATAAATTGTAATGTTAACTTAAGGGAACAAGACAGAGCAAAAGCCAATACAAACCTGGGTCTGAAAGGAGCTCCATGACTCTATACAAGGTATCAGAAGGCTTGCATGTATAATATCTACCACGAGATCCCTCGTCAACCAGCTCCAGTGCCTGAATAGAAAATTAGCAACGTAAAAGTAATCAGTTATGAGATTGGATTTTGTCACTGGCCCAGGACAAACTGCAATGATACATTACAATAGAGTAAATTTTAGATAGCTCCATCATTTCTAGGATCATGGAGATTGAATTTAAGATGATGAGAAATTTGAAATTGTAAATCTGTAAGAAAAGTCCGGCTTCTGCGGCTTAAAGCATATTAGATATCAACATCCTGCATCAACTTTCAAGAGAATCCTTCAACGAATCATTTAGCAACAGAGTTATTGACCTGACCGTCGAATGCTACAACCATCACCTACATAATAGCGAGAACAGCCAGGTACACTGTACACACTTTTCCAATACTGACAAGATTCTTTTATCGGGTGATGGCAGGGCATTGTACACACCGCCTGTCACAATAGGGAAGTAAACTTCACCCTGATCTTGGATAGATCACTCAGGTTCGAGTTCCAGTAGGAGAATTGCTCCTTTCGGAAAAACAGATTGTTCCTTATATAATAGGGGTTAAACTGTTACTTATTGAACCACCACCACCCCCCCCCCAAGCCAACCACTTTTGAAAAAGGAAGATTCAAAGTATCGAACAGTTCAACGCCAAGTAACTAAAGTTCAGATTATTATGGGTCCAACGATGATAAAAAAAAAAAAAAAACTATGGTTATTGAAGCAGATGATGCCCCATGGAGAAGAGTCAAAAGGACTTACTTGAGATATAGCAGTATGGTTAAGCTGAATCCGGGCATATACACGGTCCTTCGCCAATGAGGAAATATGTCTACTTAAACAAAAGCAAGTAAGACTTTTCCATGTAAAGGAGAATATTAAATCAACTCATTAAGGGAAGTCACAAAAGATTTTCAATTTACCTCCAGGAGAACACGTCTACAAGGCCTCCTTTATCATCAGTAATGGGTATTGAACTAATTTGCACTAGAGAAGAGACAAGAAGGTTGATATAATTATATAGAGAAAAATAAATGCGTTTGAGATAACAGATCACAGATGTAAAAGTTTTTAAAATTAACTGGATTAAGCAAAGAGAATCTGATAACCTATGTAGGCTTAAGCTTATAGTCACAGAGAACCGGTGGGAAAGTCATCATCTGTTTAACATGATTACCCTGAACAGTCACTCTATCCGTTCACTTGTGCTTGTCTATATTGCAGTAACATAACTATAAATGCATGCCTGCTTGGATTACGGTAATAACAGAATAGAACCGACATCAAGGAAGCATCAATCAATGGTGGTTCCAGGAATAACTTATTCGAGGGAACATAGGCAAAATAAACCAAGGAACACAGAAATAGATGATGGCATACGCTAGTTTGTATAACTAATTTGAAGTTTTCAGGTTCATTATTCACAAATCTGTTTTACCTAGTTCTGTAACTCTTTTAGATGTAAACCAAGAGTTAATTAAATCATGGAAGCAATAAGAGTTTCAAGTTTAGACAGTTTATATTGAAAGAGAAAAGTACTTATTTTGAAATTGTAACAAAGTTAATTTGCAAGGGGTTAAGGTGATAATCTTGAAACATTAGGATGGCAGTGGACTCCAACCACCCCTTTCATCCCCACAGCCTCCAACAACGACGTGAATTCTGTCCCATCCAAACATACATGTCCTTTAGGACATTCAACCAATGTTCTATTTCCCACTTTTCCGGTTCTCTCACCCCAGATTTTTAAAAATACTTCTACAACCTAGCATATCAGACCATGTTAATTGGAATCATAATGAAATCAGACCAGGCTGAAAAGTACTTCAACATTAACCTAGTTCACAAAACCATAACAGGAAGTCTGGACTTTATTGAGAATTATATCATTTTTGATGATATTTAGTGACAAACAGATGTAATTAAAATAAGTTACGCACAATTTTTAACTCGTAACATATTAGGTGGTTCTGATGTTAACTGAAATCATGAATCACAAACTGTTTTTTAATATAAAAGAATGAGCTTGCATTCACAGAATTAAGAAAATCAACAAATGTCAAATACACTCATTGTCAGCTCCTGTAAGTTGGAAACCAGATGTCTGTAAATAGAACTTACAACATGGCTTTTCATTGACATCAAGAAGGAGAAAAGGCACCCATGTTTAAGCAAAGATGGTTTTTTATGTCATAACAGGATATTATACATGTAATATGTTTTGGTAAATTTTGAGAATTGGTGTGCACCTTTAGTCAATAAATCAAAAGCAGTGCTCAGAAGATCGTTCCGGCGTAACGTTAGCAATGTGGGATTCGCTGCACCTTGAACTTCTCCGGTCCAAGTACCTAATGAGAGGAGGCTACCGACTGGTTTTTGTAGGAAAGGTAAATATCCAAGACAGTTCTCAAAGTACCTGCATATATCTGTGTTATCCAAAGAAAAAGTTAAACTGTCAATAACAAACTAGACAATATTTTAGCCAACCCCAAGTAAATGCGATAAAGGCTGAGTTGAGTTGTTGGTCAAGTAACTTAACAAAACGTACGTTTTAATAATCCAGCTAGGCATGCTATATGTATCAACTGCTGACAAGAGCTATCCTCGGATAAATATAGAACAGGAACTGTGGATATCTTATTCTGCAAAATTCTATCAGCAATCTCTCTCAGAGACTCATCAGGACCAACCTGTGGTTAAAAAAGATTTTTTTTTTTTTGGGGGGTACATCACATGATTCAATAAAACACTAGTTAGTACAGGATAAAACAAAAAATTTAGAGACTTTTTTTCATGAATTTACACATGGTTTTTCTTTTGCCCTCTTGTTCTCCTTTTGTTTTTTTTTTTTTTTTTTTGATAGGTAAGTGTGACCCCTTGTTGGTATGGAGGATTGGAATCAAGGACCTTAAAATCTTTGCCAGGGTCACCTTGTCATCTCTCCCACCCCTTGAGGTAAGCACAGAAACAGGAAGGCAAGATAGCGAAGGAACATGTGTATACTGAAAGCAGAAAAAAAATGTTTACTTACTTGGATTAATGGCCTCCTAAAAAGTCGGAGTTTTGCTGCTTTCCAATCAGAAATTGGGTGTTCGGTATTCAACATTGCAGGATTTAACTGAACCTGTGGAAATGGAGAAATGAAATCTCTTTTAGCATAACAAAGAAAAAGTACTAACAATTTCGACCGGCAATTATACAGTATATAGAACCAAATTATAGTTGTGCTTAAATAAAGAAAATTAAGGTGCTGCTAAGCTCACAGTAGAAGCTAGGTTATCAAATTTTATACATTTAGCAGGTGAAGACTTCATAGAAACATGGAAATGTATAATGTTCCATGGAAGAAGAGTTGCCTTGAGAGTGGCAGCGATGAAAAATGTTTGGATGAACAGTCACTGGACCAAAATGCAGTAAAAGAACTGAGGAGGCTAGAGATAGTTCCAATGAGTTAATATGGTTCTAAAGAGTAAGTAATGACAGTAACAGCTATTTTGAATTTTTAGATAGCTTTTTCAACTTAAAGCTGGAACTCTGTCGCCCACAAAAATGTGGCAATCCCATCTCCAGCACCAATGGGCCACAAGTTTTTGGTAGTTGTAAGATCCAATTAGGTGACTGTAGCATCGAGTGAAGAGGACACCTACTTATCATCTCTTGTCCTGATAAATTACTCGATAGGAAAAGATCCACAGTGACTGTTTTCTTGCTTCTCTGTAAGAATTATGTTTCATATGATAAATTTAGTAACCGAAGGAAACGTGATTGCTCTGTATTTCATTAATCTAGAAAGCAGCTCCCTTACTGACTCTTCACTGCACTCAATAATTAATCCAACACGGGATGATTTCAGAAGCAATTCAAAGAAAACACTGATACAATTATTTAATTAAATATGGTTCAAAATCACAAATAGCAAGCCGCAGATTTTCTTCAGGGGGGCATGGGCCAAGGCTTCCGTAAAGCTTAGCTTTAGCACACAATAGTAATAATTTTTGTAATACAGTTTGTGGTTATACCTCTTTCAAAAGCAAAATGAAGTCAGAGGCAGTTAGCATCCCTGATATTTGACTGATAGATCCATCCCAAAGGGGCACAACAGCAAGTTCCTGATTTGAAGTTAAACATGATCAAATTTCTGGAGCATATGATACTGTTGATGCAGATTCAAAAGGATCAAAATTCCTTTGGAACAATTTAAACAAAAAAGAGGTAACAAAGCAAGGTTCGAACATGCGAATTTGCATGAGTATTAAGCGTCGTACACAGACAAGTTATACTACGCCAAACACTTGAAGGAAAAACTACTGTGCTGTAGTAGATGCAGTACTGATTCATAGCAATCTTTTACACCATTTTCTCAGAACTCCTATAGTACAAATGCACAAATATATATTAAATCACTGTGACCCTTAAAAGTATCAAGTTAAGGGTATCATAAGACATAAGCAATTCCTCATAGTCTGACGATACACAACTATTTACAACACTAATAAAATAAACCTTTGCAGAACTATATAATAAACCAATGAAGAAGCGTATGCACGATAAAAAAATTGAAATCAATGTACCAAGCTGCAAAGAGTCCTGTAGCAGCCGAGTAAAACAGCTATTTTATAGCTTCTACACTCTAAGCAAGCTTTTTTCTGCATATAAACACATGGGACAAGAATGTCCCACGCAAGACTGTGCTCCCAGTAAGTTGAACTAACTTCTAGGCATTTTATAGATTGTCAGAGTTTGTTTTTTTAAGGTAAGAGTCAAAGCTCAGAATATTATAGCAGTATAACACTTGCACTATTGCATTTTACACTGAAGTTGTTGATTCAGAAGCAAATTGATACTTTTTAACCAACAGAACGGAACTTCTTTTCCTGGTTCCCACTCAAATAAGGAGAAAAGAGTTGTACCTGTTCATACATAAGACGGAAGGCCTCCTCCACAGGCAATGTAACATCTAATACAGTCACCTACATTTTAAGGGACCATCACAATCAGAATAATCAAAATGACTATGCAATAATTTTTTTATTTTTTTATATAAGTATAAAAATGACTAATTAATAAATTCAGAAAAATATTACTGAAACAGGAAAGAGAAGAAGGCACTCAAACCTTGCCTGAGTTTGGAATCAGCTCATAGGTTTTGTACGTTGACAAATGCATGCACAGGCGACGGCGAGAAACATCTATCTCATCAGGCACCACAGGCAACATTGGTTCACGATGCACACTCCCTGATGATGAAGCCTGATTGATATGTTCAAACTAAATAATTAAGTGATTTGAGTGGCACAATACAAGAAACAACAAACGAGAAGAGAGAGAGAGAGAGAGAGAGAGAGAGAATATTCATGGATAGTTTCACTCCAACACTGACCGCATGCTGCCCAGTCCCAGTGTTATCTATACTCATAATCTCTTCACCAGCTTCAACAAGTATAATGTTGTTGATAGTTCCATACCCATCTGTAGCATGAAGCACCTGATCATCAACTCGCCACACACCATCAACGAAGAATCTGAACTGCATTGCATAATTTGGTCATTAAAAGGCATCAGACATTGTTCTTATAAGTAGAACCTAAATCTACTTGGTTGACAAAATGACAAAGAACAGTTTGATAGCAAGTAAATATGAAGAGCAGATAAGAAACACCATACAATACTTGCTAAGGATATTGTTTAGTATTAATCAATCCCTAGTTATTAAAGGCACATTAGGCCCAAGGCTCATCAAGGTTCACTTTCACTGTCTCTCACTTGTCTTATGCCAGTCCATTCCATAAGGGGTGAGTCTTATTTATTTTGATCTTCTTTGATGATTGACAAACTTGCTCTAACATGAATAATTATACTTGTAAACGTAATCACTTTGGGGTTTATTCAAGGAGGGAAAAAGGATGAATATCTTAAAATAGCTATGAGTGTGACCTTGGTTGAAGAAACGAGATTCTAATACAACTGATGAGTTTGAATCCAATCATTATTTAGGGGCAAAGGAAGCACTTCCTAAGACTTAAGATTACGTGTCATACAGAACAAAATCCATTTTGATGGTTGTACCATAATACGAAGTGTGACTTTCACTACACCTACAATTGAGGATGCAAATTCGGAGGATAGTGAAGATTGTGGTTCTTATGAACAAGAATGGATGTTTTAGGGTTGGATGAGTAGTTCTTCAGCTTCTATTTCTTAATTTGTTAAAGTTTGTAGTTTGCTAGAATATATTCATGAGAGACAGTTTTTTTTCTGAGTGTTTTGTTCGGTCTTTACCTCATTTCACTCAGGTCCCGACTTGTGCCTGGTACATAGACCCTAAGAGATCCTTTTGCAGCCTGAGCTTTTAATAACTATGACGCAATCCATCGAAATAATCAAATGCAATAAACCAAAAAAGAGGAGAAACAAGAAAGGAAATCTAAAAGCATCATAATCTAGGGTAGCATCATAAATTCTTTCATGTTTTACAGTAAATAAAAGATCTAGAGTAACAGAAAAGGACGAAAAAGAATAGAGGAAATCTAAATGCATCAAAATCTAGAGTAACATAAGCTTTTCTCTTTTTTCTGGTAACAAAAAGGTGTAGAGTAACAGCGAAAATTTGAAAGTTGTGCTTCTTTCATCTGAATTCTGATTATCAAACTGCACCTTCATTAGTCCATGGCATATCTCTTCTCTTGTGCATGTCTGTAGAGTCCCAACTCACAACTTGCAAACAGCCCTTCTTACATGCCAAGAGAGACTCACGACCACTCTCTATCTTCTTAAACAACACTTCAGACGGGAATCCCAGCCACACACCTAATTACATGTTTTCATGAAACTTAAGTTAAACATAATAAACTATTCTTGCATACTTGTCTATTACTTAAGCTGGCTCTTTCTTTCTTTTTTCTCCTTACTTCTGTGTAGTTTAAAAAAAGAAGCAGAGCTTCAATGCCAAAATTGACCATCTCCCAATATATATATATATATACAATTGAGGGAACTAAATTTCGGAATACTTCAAAAACCTAATCAGTGAGTATAGCGGCTTTGCATTCATCAATGTTATTTATAAGAACAGAGTCTTCCTCCTATTATTCAACTTTGATTAGTTTTTTGATAAATTCACAAAAATAATCACATGCACACTAACAAACTGAAATTGGCAGGCATGCATTCATCATACCTGATGTAAACCTGGGGGAACATCACAAATTGTCTGAAAGATCGTCGAAGAACCCTCCACCAAAATCATCGGATGCTGAATCCACCTTCATACATAGCAATACAATTACATATACTCTGCGTGAGTGTGACTGTTCTTACACTATAATTAATCAATGCAAAAATAACTCAAATCATACCCATCAAAAGAACCGCAAAGAATAACTTGGTTGCCTCCATAACACCATGCAAAAAGTGCGTGCACCATTCTTCTTTGCTAAAATAGCTACTTCCCCCAAACTCAACCGCAGCCTAGCCTAAATAAATACTCCTATATATACAACTGTGATTGAAAAGATTAATTCAATGCAGAGCAAAAGATAACGACTTTGCAAAGAGGGGATTGAATCAAATCTGTGTATATTCTGCCGGTTAAAACCCTAATTTAAGATATACATACACAATTATATACGTAATTATTGATGAATATTACGAGCAAAATCTAATTAGGTAACATAATCGCCTCGATTTCTCAGAATTTACTGTGGAGAGATAAAATCTCTATGAGACTAAGGAACAAACTAACAAAAACTAACAAAAACAAAATCAACAACAAAACAAAAAAAGGAAAGCGAAAAAAGATAGAGTCGGCAACGAGTGTGTATCTACAAACACCCAATGCCATTTCCTTTTTCTAGTTTTTAATTTTCTTTTCAATAATTAGGGGAAACATCAAACATCGTCACAGCAGGTTATTAAAAATATTTTGCGAAAAAAATATTTGAACATGACGTGTTAATTCATGATTGAATAATTCAATAGATTCATATTTTACTAAACAACATATTTGTATCCGTGCCTATTGCACGATGCTAATATATATAATTTTGTCAATTAAAATGATAATGTGTAAATAGAAAGTGTGATTTTAAAAAAATATTACAATTGAAGGGATACATTGCTTCAAGTGGTAGTTGAGTGCGCTATTCGAACTCGACTCATAGTCGATGGGGTTATTTGTGAGGAGTTATATGTAAGTATGTAACTGACCCATAACCGTTTGATTTTGCGGCTGAAATCAATTCTCACCGCCAGATAGCCTTAGTTGATTGACTGAGCTCTATTGTGAGATTACTAGTGCTTTTGCCCGTGCCGATGGCACGACGCCAATTTGTGAATTTATCAATAAATGAAACAGATAATGTGGAAATGAATTAATATTTACTTATAATTTGTCTACGTTAATTATGATAACAGTTAAAAAGAAAAAAAAATAAATATTTCAAATTACAAAACTTTCGATTTTTTTAAAAAATTATTTATATACGAAATTGCGGGTCGGGAAAAAATTAAATTGATTAAGTTAATTACGATAACAATTAAAAAGAAAAAAATTAAAATAGAAATATTCAAAACTTAGACATAAATTAAATTGAGATTCAATTTCAAAAAATAAATTGATTAAGTTAATTATGATAACAGTTAAAAAGAAAAAAAACAAATATTTCAAATTACAAAACTTATGAATTTTTTTTTTTGCATAAAATTGATTAATTAATTAAAATATCGAAAAGAAAAGGGACGTGAGTTAGGTGGAGGAAGGATTAGCAGTGAATAGTGAGTTGGAGAGAGAGAGAGAGGGTAGTTGCTCAACCGCCTTTCACACATGTGAACTGGGGAGTGATAATGACCGTAGGATCTCGATAAAGGAAAGGAATCAATCTCACCCCTAAATAGCTTTTTAATCAATTACATACGAATATGAGTATAACGCTTAAAAGAAAAAAAACAAATATTTCAAAACTTATGATTTTTTTAAAAAATTATTTGTATACGAAATTGCAGGTCGGAAAAAAATTAAATTGATTAAGTTAATTACGATAACAATTAAAAAGAAAAAAATTAAAATAGAAATATTCAAAACTCAGACATAAATTAAATTGGGATTCAATTTCAAAAAATAAATTGATTAAATTAATTACAATAACATTTAAAAAGAAAAAAAACAAATATTTCAAATTACAAAACTTACGATTTTATTTTTTTTGCATAAAATTGATCAATTAATTAAAATATCAAAAAGAAAAGGGACGTGAGTTTGGTGGAGGAAGGATTAGCGGCCACCAACCATGAATAGTTGGAGAGAGAGAGGGGGTAGTTGCTCAACCGCCTTTCACACATGTGAACTCAGTGAGTGATAATGATCGTAAGATCTCAGTAAAGGAATCAATCTCAGCCCTTAAATAGCTTTAGTCAATTGCATATGTGCGACCATGAGTTGTATTGTATTATAGATATTAATGTAAGAGTAATGTTTTATAAGGGGTGATTATTCAAAACATAATATTAATTGTAGGAGGTGACTTTGTAATAGAGAGTTAAAAGTGGATAATTACTCTCACATATGTGAATGTGAAGGTGAATCACAACTGTTAAAATTTTTAAGATAATTTAATCTCAACCTTTAAAAATAGCTTTAGTCAATTGCACATATGTGAATATGAGCTCTATTATATATTAGATGCTAACTAAAAGAATTATATGTTCCAAAAGGGGAAACTCTCCCCCGAGAGCCCCCATACTCCAGCCTCATGAGAATGTGAGAGGGAAAATCACGGTAATTCAACGATTAAATAACTAGGAGGACCGTGCCTAGTACCTACAAGGAGCCACCCCACAAGAGGATGAAACCCCCACACTATGGTTGCTAAGACTCGATCCTTAGTCTTGTTCCAAATCTACTAGTTCTTAACCAACTGAGCTAAGCTTGTGAGGGCAACTAAAAGAATTATATGGGTATATCCTAGTTGGTTTAGAAATTAAATAAGATTTGGAACACTTTTAGGTCACGTAAACATTCTTATGCGAGAACAAAATTAAAAAAAAATTCATTTTGATGTGGCAAAAATTTAGCTTTGGTCGTTCATTTGATAAATAGGATATATGGGCTTAATTGTATGGCTTGATTTGATTCCTTGAACCTGCCTAAAAATACGAAAAACACATTAATAGAAGTAAAGGCTTGGTCTCGCGAAACCACTCCGGCGTGCAGGGCTTGGCCTCGCGAAACCACTCTAGTATGAGAGCAAGTATTGTGTGAATTAAAAGATAATTTGACAGATGTTCTAAGCTCAAAAAAGTGTGTGTACACCTTGTTTAGGGTTTATGAAATGATATTGATAGGTCCCCGATGACATAGAATCCTCGTGGGATTCACTTCCATAGTTGTCGAGTAGTTTTAGGAGGAAACTCCTAAATTGTAAGCATGATAGGCGGCTGACCGTAAGAATGACGGAGCAGATCAAGCCTTTAACTAGTCTCTGAGATTTCCTATTTGACACTTGCCTAGGCGAGCATGACTCTGCCCGGCTATATATTGTAAGTCTGATAATGAGAAGTTTGATTCCCGGGCATGGTTCCTAGTCGCACAGGCAAGGCATGTGCTTGACCAGATTTGGATGAGAGTTGTCTTGTTCTCTGTTCGGGTACCCTGCTAGTTCGGTCTGCTAGACTGGTGGGTCCCACGCTAACCGAGTTCGTGACTGACACGTGGTAGCCAGTCGTCCTTTGCTCGTGACCGAATTTGGGCCAGACACATCATCATAAATAAAAAATAAAGTTATACATACATATGCAGAATTATAAAATACTAGTATCTATATCAGTGTCATAGGCACAATATCGATATGAGATCGGTTCAATTAATGTTTGAGATAAACAAATCTCATAACGGATGAGGTAATTCAAACAAAACGCACATCTGAAGGTTTTATATGTAATTGTAAATGGAGTAATTCAAACAAAACTCATAAATGGGGTTCATACGTAACTTACATACTTACGGATCAGTCTTGGCCGCCAGTTGTGTTTGACACAATTCGATAAGGTCGTCAGTTATACCACGAGTTATTTTATAATATAGATATTAAAACCAAAACAAAAAAATATGTTTAATACATTTAATAAAGCATTAATAAATGTGTAATTTTAAAGTATACTATAAATAAATTCAACTAATGAAATTTGTGTTAGTCTCCTTTTTCAAAAGGAGCAATATTATACTTACAACTATTTTTGTCACTACTCTTACAACTATGTCTTTATTAAAAAACAACTTAGGTGAGTCATCATTTGACAAATACATAGTTGTAAATATAGCATTGCTCTTTTAGAAGTGTTACTTTGCATCTTCAATGAAAACTACTCCTTCTGTCCCTAAATAATCGTCCTGGTTGACCCGGCGCACAGTTTAAGAAAAAACAATTGACTTGATTATTTATATTGGTTTAATGTGTAGTTTTCTTTAAAGCTCATGTGTATGTGGCTCATAATTAAAGTAGTGTGAAAAAGTAAGGGTAAAGTGGTGAAAGTGATGTTCTAAAAATGTAAGTTTCAAACTGAACAATTATTTTGGGAAGGACGAAAAAGGAAAGGAGGACGATAATTTAGGGACGGATGGAGTATCATTTTTCCTCTTAAAGGTCTCGCTTCTGCCCTTAAATGTAACACTTTTACAAGTTGATTTTATATTAAAATGCAAAGTTTGGGTATTTAAAGCATCCACAATGGTGAATCTCCAAACTATTCTTCTAACAATTTGTTTTCTGCTTCACTAGTTATAGAGTCCGTGCGTCGCACGGGTACAATACGAGATACAGTTCTTTTTTTAATAGTAATATAGCTTTTAGACATTATAATTTGGATTGCTACACTCTGCAATAGTTATAATAATTTAAATTGAAAAAATGCCAAAAAGCCTCACTATATAAAAAAAGTCTAAAAAATATTTCATCTATCTAAAAAGTCTCAAAGTTAAACTCTTAATACCAAAAAGTTCAAAATTAATTGTTTCTACTAACATTGTTAGAGTATGAGGTTTTATTTTAAATGATTTTTTTTAACTTCAATGATTTTAAAGATTCAATATTTTGGATAAAATAACAACAACAACAACAACAACAACAACAAATAACTTACTATCAATAATAATAACAATAACAACAGATAACATATTATTAATAATAACCATAGCATTAAAAAATTATGATTGTTATTAATAATAATAATAATATCATTATTATTATTATTTATAATCAATTGATAATTATAACAATAGTATTATTTTTATTATTATCATTATTATCACTGTTGCTACTAATATTACTACCACAATTTCATAAAGGTGTAAAGATTAAATTTTTAAATTTTTAGTATAAAAAGATTAATTTGAGATTTTATGGATTGAATAGTTGTTCTAGGATCATTGGAAAATGAATTTCTTAAATAGACTTTTGGAATTTAATAGTGATAATGTTAATGAAGATAATAATATTACTATTATAATAATATAATTATTTTTCTAATAATAATAATAGTAGTAATAGAAATAGTAATAGTAATAATAAAAATAACATTGTACAATTCAGATCACTATTATCATAAATGAAAAAAAAGGTCCAAATGAAAGCTTTTAACACAACTACGTTAGTAGACACCTTAAATTTTGGACTGTATGGTATTAAAATTTTTATTTTGAGACTTTTAAAATCATTATTCATTTTCTAATAATGTGATATAATTCTCTTTTATTTCCATTGGTAATCTAACTTTAAGATTTTTATCTAAAGACTTTTAAAGCAAACATTTATTTCTAACCATGTGGTATATATATTTTCTATTGGTAATAATAATATTTTTAAAACTAAGAATAATTTCTAAAAAATATGGGATACATTATTTTATAGTAATAATAATAGTCTTTTATATAAAAACTTATGAAGTCAACATCGATCTCTTTCTAAACAATGAGATACATCTCTTCTATTGGATATAACATCTATTGGCTATAACATAAAAATAAAAATAATAGTAGTATTTTATCTAAAGAGTTTTGAAAGCAATATCTATTTGTAAACAGTGTGTGATACATCTCTTCTATTAATAACTAGTTTTTTTAACCCGTGCGTTAAACACACGTCAATTAAATCGTACATTAACAAAATAAGGAGGATCGGTTTATTAATAATTACACATAAGTATATCACTAATCATTATAGATTCTAAAAAAAACTCATTATACACAACATTTGTTGTCATATTAGTTGGTTTTTCATCTTTACTGCATATCAATATCTTCAAATAAAAATAATTTGTTACTCTAGAAACTACGACATATAACTGTCCATAGCTAAATACATTTTTTTTTCAAATAGAAACCTACGTGTAATTATTGACTTTGGCACTTGTTAATTATCATTGCATATGATACCAGCAATGTAAATTGTCTTCTTTGGAACTTAAAACACAGTCTTACATCGAATAGAGTTAATGACAATCTTGGGATAAAAACATTTTCTCCAACATTGCTTCATTTCAAAATTTTTGTTTTAACAATATGATCCTCAAGATTTATGACGATTAGTCTTATTTCATTGCACAACTCTGCAGCATGGTCAATATTTATCAATAGTATTACTGGAACACTAATTTTAAATGTCAATTCATGGCCTAACAACTCCGAACACTTTATACTATTCAAAAACTCTATATAATAAATGTTTTCGAACAAACTTGAATTTTTTCCGCCCTTCAAATAGAATATGAACTCAAATAAGTTCTTCCTTTTGAATGATTACTTTTATTAAATTATATTTGTATTTTATGAATAAAGAAATTTATGAGTAGAAAATAAGCTAAAATCAAAATAACGAAAATTATTTTTACCGTTAACTATTATTTTTGTTTTGTAAATTATTTTGATTTTAATAACTTCCATTATATATTTTTTTGTTTTATTGACTTCGTAACTATTATTTTTGTTTTATTTTTAAGAATTAGTTTTACGAAAAAAATTTGTTCCGTGTTTTTTATTATTATTTTGCTAACCTCAGTTTAAATTGTTTTGTTTTATTGACTTTGTAACTGCTATTTTTGTTCAATCAAATATTTTTATTTTACTAAAATATTTTTGTTTTACATAACTATTTTTAAGAATTTGTTTTAAACTTTTGTTCATTAAATTATTTTTATAATTTTACTAACATCAGTTTAAATTATTTTTGTTTTATTGACTCCGTAACTATTATTTTTGTTCCATCAAATATTTTTATTTAACTAATGTATTTTTGTTTTACATAACTATTTTTAAGAATTTGTTTTAAAATTTTGTTCCGTAAATTATTTTTATTATTTTAGTACCTCAGTTTAAATTGTTTTTGTTTTTATTGACTATGTAACTATTATTTTTGTTCCATCAAATATTTTTATTTTACTAACGTATTTTTGTTTTACATATATATTTTTAGAATTTGTTTTAAACTTTTGTTCCGTAAATTATTTTATTTTACTAACCTTCGCATTAAATTATTTTTGTTTTGTTGATTTTGTAACTTTTATTTTTATAGTGGCTTGTTCCATAAACTATTTTTATTTTACTAACCTCTTATATTTTTGTTTTCTTAACTCCAGAACTATTATTTTTATTTTAGTTACAATTTTTTATGTTTAAAGAGAGAAAAATGTTTAAACATAATTAAAAGAGAGCAGATGGTGGTGATGAGAGAGAAAATAAGGAGAAGACGGGAGAGAGAAAGAGAAATATAACCAGAGAAGATAGGAGAGATAAAGAGTGAAATGATAACTAAAAAGTTAATAATTCAAAAGTGAAATTTTGAAGAGAGAAATCTACCCTTGCCTTTATATATATATATATATATATATATATATATATATATATATATATATATATATATATATATATAACATAAAAATTATTTATTTAAAGACTTTTCACTTATATAACCAATATCTCTTTTTAAATAATGCGGGATACTTCTCTTTGTGACCAATGTGAGATACATTATCTAAAAACATTTTAAACCAATATCACTTTCTTAATTAATGTGAAATACATATTTTCTATTGCTAATATGTCTTTTTATAAAAATACTTTTAATACTTATATCACTCTATGCCAAATGTGGAATACATCTCATCATTTGATAATAATATTAGAAGTTTTTTTATCTAAACAAAATCTAAAACCAACATCTCTTTATATATAATGGGATACACTCTCTTCTATTGATGATAAAAGTATAAATCTTTTTTTAAAATCAACATCATTTTTTAACCAATGTAGGATGTATCTCTTTTATTGGTAATAATAGTAATTTAAAACCAACATCCATTTATAATAAATGTGAGATATATATCTTATATTGCTAATAATAGTAAAAGTATTTTATCTAATCTAAAATAATTTAAAATCAACATCATTTTCTAACAAATGTTAGATATACATCTTCTATTAGTAATAATGGTAGAAGTCTTTTATTAAAAAAAATTGAAAACCAACATTACTTTTTAACCAATGTATGGCACATCTCTTTTATTGGTAATTAATAATAGTATTTTTAAAACAAAGATCAATTTCTAACTAATGTAGGATACATCTCTTCTATTGGTAATAATAGAATTAATATTTTGTAGCCAAAGTGAAATACATCTCTCGTAATAAGAGTTAAAGTCTTTAGTCTAAATACTTTAAAATCCAACTTTTCTTTTTAAACAACTAGTATACATGCCCGTGTCATAGGAATGGTGTCGGTATGAGATCAATTCAATGAATAGTTGGGATAAACAAAACACATAAATGATGGGACAATTTAAACAAAACCCACAACTGAGGTTTTATATGTGATTTAGAGGGGTAATTCAAACACAACTAATAACTGAGGGATTCATTTGTCACTCACATACTTACGAATCAATCTTGACCATTAGTTGTGTTTAACACAATTCGATCAGGATCACCAGTTAGACCCTGAGCTCTTTTATAATATAGATATGAGATACACCTTTTTTATTGATAATAAGAGTATAAGTCTTTTATTTTAGATTTTTAAAACTAACATATTTTTATAAACAATGTAAGATATATTTCTTATATGATGATAAGTAGAAAGTCTTTTATCAAAAGAATTTTAAAATAAACATCAATTTATAACTAATATGAAATACATCTCTACTAATATTACCATTAGAAGAGATGTTTTTTACATTGGTTATAAATTGATATTAGTTTTAAAAGTCATTAGATAAAAAAACCTCACATTTTATTACAAATAGAAGAGTTGTATCTCACTCCCACATTTTATTATTAATAGAAGAGTTTTGTCTCACATTGGTTAGAAGTAATGTTAGTTGTAAAAGTTTTTAAATATAAGACTTATACTATTGACAATAGAAGAGGTTATATATACTAATATTAAAAACCCTTACTAATTATCATATTGATTATTAATATATATTATTATTAGTTAATAGCTAGAAAACAAAGAATTTTTAAAATCTCCACATAAATGTTTTACAATTAAGATTTATCAAAACGTGTTGATGTGATACAACTCTCTAAAAATCTTAAATCTCAACTAACAAACCTAAGAGTATTACGAATGTTAATGTGAACGTGAAAATATATTAGGTACTACCTAGGATTTATACATTTTTTTTTTGAAATAAACAATTTTCATCAATACAGTTGTAGATATAACGTGTCAACCAAATTTTTTCACACTGTGGATAATGATGTCAATATTTCACCTTCTATTTGAGGGTGTGAATACATCTTACTCAACATTTTTATTTTAAAAAACTCTTTCAATTGATTGTTCCTTTCAATATTTTTTTTGTCAAATTATATTTTAGTGGTGGAACGCATTTCACATAAGATCAAATCCACAATTGCATTAAAGAGCTCCATTTTAATTGAACATGAATGAAGATTAAAAAAATTTGACACATAAATTGAGGGTGTTAATTATCTACGACCACATAGGATAAAATACACGGTTGCATTGGTGATGCTCTAACTACAAATATATCCATCTTGTTTATTTCTATTTTCCCACCACAATTGGAATATAATTATTTATATTTTAAAATTATATTTTAGTAATTTCAATTAACTTTCTAGATATATATTTCAATAAAGGGGATTTACTTTTTAAAATTTGTATTTTAGTAATTTTATTTCCTAACCACAATTGGAATAAATGTTACTATTCAAGGTAAATAACTCTTCAAATTAGAAGAGTGGTTTACTTGGTTTTGGAGTTAGAGAGTTGGTTTGGGCTCCCATTGGGGCTTAATTGGAACTAAAAAAACTATAAAATGAATTTTGAAAAAATTGCAAACCGGTCCACTTTTTGAATTTTCTAATCGGTAAAGTATCTTCTTCTTTTTTGAAAAATTCTAACCGGTTCCTTTTTTAAAGTTTCTAACCCCAAAAGTCTACTGTTTTTCAACCGCAAAAAGACCACGTTTCGAAATATTGTTCCAAAAATGTCATTGTCTTATTCAACAGCTCGCGACAACACATTTTGGATTCGAAAATCACGATTGTGCGCAACAAAACGGACGAAAGGTAAACGAGTTTTTTGATTCATGAAATACAAAACTATAGTAGATCTATGTTGGATTGAAAGATTTTTCAGTTGAGACGAAGGTGGGGAAGAAGGATGAAGAAGAAAGTTTACGACGGAGGAGATTGAAGAAGAAGGGGGAGGACGTAAACTGGTTCTTTATGCTTTTGTACCGCGATTCATAAATTTAATTGCATTATTTTTTCACCACAGTTCAAAAGTTTGATTCATGTAAAATTGTTGCACAACGATATATTTGCATTTTATACTGTAATTTATTGAAAATTAATTATTATTTTTTTGCACTTTAACAACCTTTTCAAACTGCGATTCAGAAATCTTTGCACCGCAATTCACAAATTCAAAAGCTAGCATAATTTTGTACCGCGATTTACAAATTCAAAAAGCTAGCATAGTTTTGTACTACGATTCTTTTCTTAAAATTATTGCACCACGATATATTTACACTTTATACTGTGATTTATTAAAAATTAATTAATTTTTTCCACTTTAACAACTCCTTTCAAAAGTTGTACCGTGATTCAGAAATTTTTACATCGCAATTCACAAATTCAAAAGCTAGCATGGTTTTGTACCGCGATTCACAAATTTAAAAAGCTAGCATAGTTTTGTACCGCAATTCTTTTTTTTAAAATTGTTGCACTGCGATATATTTACACTTTATACTATAATTTATTAAAAAATAATTAATTTTTTGCACTTTAACAACCTTTTCAAAAGTTGTTCCGCAGTTCAAAAGTTTAGTTCATGTAACATTGTTGTATCGCGATTCATAAAGTTTAATTGTAAGGCACATACAGTTCATTAAGGGTATCGATCGTAGTCATTTTGCCACCAAAATTGACTTTTTCCGATTGAAAATAAAAAAGGTGTACTGTAGCAATTAAATACTTTAAAAATTTGACCGATCCGTAATTTTTCTTTTTTTTTCAACAAAAAAAAGTCACTTTGGGGGGTAAAATGACTATGATACTCTTAATGAACCGAAGGCACGCTACGGAGGTTACATTTTGCACCACGATACATCAATTTTATTGTATCATTTTTTGCACCGCGATGAATCACTCTTTGTACCGCGATGAAATAATTTTTGAACCGTGATACATAAGTATTAATTATCTAATCCAAATTTGCATCACGATGAAACACTTTTTGCACCACGATGACACAATTTTTGAACCGTGATACATAAGTCTTAATTACATAAACCAATTTTGAACTGCGATATATAAGTCTTAGTTACTCAATCTAATTTTGCACTGCGACGAAACACTTTTTGCATCGCTATGAAACAATTTTTGAGGTGCGATGAAACAATTTTTAAACCGCGATATATAAGTCTTTATTACATAATCCAATTTTGAACTGCGATAAATAAGTCTTAATTACATAATCTATATTTGCATCGCGAAGAAATACTTTTTACACCGTTATGAAACAATTTTTGAACCACAATGAAACAATTTTTGAACCACGATACATAAGTCTTAATTACTTAATCTAATTTTGAACTACGATACATAAAATATTATCTAATTCATTTGTATACCACGATACAAAATGATAATGAACCAGAACACGTCCTCCACCTTTTTCTTAAATCTCTTATGTCGTATGCTTTCTTCTTCCTCCTACTTCTCCGCCTTCGTCCCAACTAAAAAATCATTCAACCTAGGTCGATCCCGTTTCGTTGCTCAACAATGGTGATTTTTGAATCTAAGGTATATTGTCAAAGCTGTTGAAGGAGACAATGACATTTTTTGAACAATATTTCGAAAAGTAATCTTTTATGGTTGAAAAAAAAACAGTGGACTTTTGCAGTTACAACATTTGAAAAAGGGACCAGCCTGAATTTTACCCATGAATTTTAGAGAGTTTGTAATTGGTATTGTTGTGATTGTGCTTAAGAAACACCGGAACAATTAAAAGCCCAACTTCAATAATGTTGTGGCGCATTCATAGCGCGCTACGTGGTCCACGTTCTTCATTCGACCCGCGTCTTTTTTATGTGGATTCGGCTGGTTTCAAACCCTTCCACCCTCATTTTCAGTCTATTTTCCTCTCTCATTTTGATCTTTTTTTACTGGATAATCCGCGGTCTTCTTCGATGGGTTATCCGCTCCAACAACCTCTGATTTATCATTTTTGGGGCTCCTTCTTACAAATGTAAAATCTGTATGACGGTATTACACAAGTTTTTGTCTATAGTATTTTAAATCAACAATTTCCTCTCCTGTACAATTTTATACAAAACCACACACCTAAATATTCATGGGTTTTATTGTTTGTGGGTCAACTTTTACTAAATAATTAGAAATTAATCAAGCCAACAAATTTAATTGGAATTTAGTCAATTTGTATGAAGATACCTATTTTACCCTTGCTAGTATTGCTAACTTATTAGAGTAACCATTTGTAATCCATTTTATTTGTTTATACAACTTTTCAAGATCCAAATAGTTGAATTTTAGTATTAGGGTCCATTTGGGTATATATATTTTGAATTCAATAAAGGCAAAACTCATCATTTGGCCACTCAACTTTTCAAAAACTTGTAAGGCGGCCATCGAAAGTTTAAAACTTGCAATGAGACAATTGTACATTAGTTAGGCTGCAAGCGAGCCCATTTTTTAGATGGACGTTAGATTCATTCGTTAAATTATGTAAAATATCTATTTTGCCCCTAACTATCACTCATTCTCTCTTTTCTGGTTCAAACTCCCTTCATCTTCCAGACATCTCCCTAAATCCGCCCAGCAGTCATCCTCCACTGCCATCTCCCCTCCACCGCTCATAATCGCCATCTCTTCCCTCTTTCTCTTTTTCTCTCTCTCTCCAGCTTTGATTTCATCTTCGTTGCCATCGCCATCACCCACCATCTCCATATCGCTGAATCCGGCCAAATCGTCTGACATCTCCATCTCTATCTCTTTCCATAACAAAGCGCCGGAATTCCAGTCCAATCGGCTTCCTCTTATCAGTTTTATCTCATCCACTTTGCTTTCTTTTCCATCTCCACCCACAATTGTTCCAGCCTTCAGATCCAACTGATCTTTCACTCTATCACCCACATATCCGGCCAAACCCTCCTCTTCCCTCCATCATCGACGAAGTGAGCCCCGATTTTCATCTTCATCCCCGATTTCTCTTCTCAATTTCCAACAACAACAGATCTGATCCATTTGCGCTTCCAACAAAGCGCCGGCTTCTTTCTCCATCTTCACTGGCTTGGCTACCCCGGCACCAACCCTCACTTTCCTTTGCCATCTCCAGTCTAGTAGAGCCGGCAAAGCTTCACCCTTGCTCCATCTCCACTGACGAGGATAAGTCGTCGGCCCTTTCTCCAATGCCGCCTGCGAGGAAGAAGGCCGACAACAATAAAGAAGGAGATGGTGAAGCCAGAACGAACTGGGAAGAGAGACTGAAAGGGGTTTGCTTTGTCGAAGATGGCGCAGGCGCTCAAAATTACATGAGGCTGGTGATGGGGTTATTGTACCAGGTCTGGGGAGATAAAAACGGAGGCCGGCAAATTGCTTTAGGCCAGACTCGAAGCTGGATCCGATTAGGAGAAAGTTGTGGTTGGAAAAATCGAAGAGCTCCTGGTTTCTAAGAATCTCTATTATTGATGTATAACCATTTTTTTATTTCATCCCTTTTGTTTCTAATTTCACATAAAGGTTTAGTAGTTACAGGGGCAAAATAGGTAATGACATAATTTAACGGCCATCCAAAAAATGGGCTCGCTTGCATCCTAACTAATATACAGTGGCCTCATTGCAAGTTTTAAACTTTCAGTGGCCGCCTTGCAAGTTTTTGAAAAGTTGGGTGGCCAAATGGAGGGTTTTGCCTTCAATAAATATTCAAATTTTACAAAATTTAAATAATGTAGAATTTTAAAAAGGGACGTGTACCAAAATATCATGCGTCATGTGGTAGTACTAATTCAAACTTTTAAGTTGGTTATCGAAAGATTAAATTGGTTTTAAAGGCCTCAATTCTAATTCCAAGCCATAAAATTGGGATACCCAAGTAACATACCCTTATTTTTTGAAAAAGAACATGAACGAAAAATAGCATGCGCCAATCACCATGCGGTAGTACGTACCAATCGACCTTGTAGATTTATACACGTTCCTGATTCCTTTATAATTGCCTGAACGCTCACACACACATACCAAAATAGTATGAATATTTGTTTCAACATATTTTGCTTCAAATAATATGTACCGTGTGTTAGAAAGAATAAAATGAAATGCTAAGATGAGAATGGAAAACCTTAATTAATTCCAAGCTCCAACATATAATCAATTGGAAAAAGATGTGCAATTTATTTTTGATAGTGATTGCTTGGTGGCCTTTGAAAAATTAAAAAGGCTCTTGTTACCGTTCCGATCATTGTCACACCGGATTGGGAGAAACCGTTTGAGCTCATGTGTGATGCTAGTGATTATGCCATTGGGGCCGTGCTTGGTCAAAGAAGAAACAAGATTTTTCATGCAATCTACTATGCAAGTAAGATCTTGAATGAAGCTCAAGTTAATTATGCACTAATGAATTTCTTACTATAGTGTTTGCCTTTGCCATTCTCATCTTCTTGAAGGATGTCAAACCGAGGTTGATTAGATGGGTTCTTATTCTTCAAGAATTTGATATGGAGATAAAAGATTGAAAAGGGGTGGAAAATCAAGTGGCCGATCATTTGTCAAGGTTGGAGCAAGATGAAGCTACTAAGGATCATGGTATTATCAAGGAATCTTTTCCGGATGAGTATCTCTTCTCTATCTTTTTCAAGGAAGTTCCTTAGTACGCCGACTTTGTGAATTATATTGTGAGCAATGTATTGCCGACGAACTTGTCATATTCTCAAAGAAAAAAAATTTCTTCATGATGTCAAGTATTATTATTAGGATGAGCCATTTTTGTTCAAGTAAAGGAAGGATAGAGTTTTGCGAAGATGTGTGCCTAAGGAGGAGCAAGAGTCTATTTTACTCCATTGTCATTCTTCTTCATATGGAAGGCATTTTGGGGGTTTCAAGACCGCAACAAAAGTGCTTCAAAGTGGATTCTTTTGGCTTTCACTTTTTAAGGATGCTTATGAGTTTGTGGTTCATTGTGATCGTTGCCAAAGGACAGGAAATATTTCGAAGCTTCATGAGATGCCCCTTCACGGTATTCTCGAGGTAGAAATTTTTGATGTGTGGGGTATTGATTTCATGGGTCCATTCGTCTCTTCTTATGGCAATCTCTACATTCTTCTTGCGGTGGATTATGTTTCAAAGTGGGTTGAAGCCATCGCTTTACCTACTAATGATGCTCGGGTTGTTACCAAATTTCTTCAACGAAACATTTTCACTCGTTTTGGTACACCTAGAGTTATTATTAGTGATGGTGGATCTCATTTTTGTAACAAATTGCTTGAGGGAATTTTGGCTCAATATGGTGTGAAGCACAAGGTTGCAACGACTTATCATCCCTAAACAAGTGGGCAAGTGGAAGTTTCAAATCGACAAGTGAAGCAAATTCTTGAGAAGGTGGTGAATCCTTCACGGAAAGATTGGTCTCAAAAGTTAGATGATGCATTATGGGCTTATAGGACGGCTTTCAAAACACCTCTTGGTATGTCTCCATATCAACTAGTGTTTGGTAAAGCTTGTCATCTTCCGGTAGAGATTGAACACAAGGCATATTGGGCTATTCGAAAGCTCAATTTTGATTTGCAAGCCGCCGGTGAAAGAAGGTTACTTCAATTGGAGGAATTGGATGAGTTCCGTCTTGATGCATTTGAAAATGCGAGAATTTATAAGGAGAAGACAAAGAAATGGCATGACAAGAAAATTAAGGTTCGAATTTTTGAGTCGGGGCAAAGTGTACTCCTTTTTAATTCTCGTTTGAAGCTTTTTCCGGGAAAATTGAAGTCAAGATGGTTGGGTCCTTTTTCGGTGGTCAATGTTTATCCTCACGGGGCGGTGGAAATTAAAAATATGGAGGACCACACTACTTTCACGGTTAATGGGCAACGTCTCAAGCATTATTTTGGAGGACCTATCACTCGTGAAAAAGTCTTCACCACTCTCACCGATCCTCCCTAGATCTAGGGGAGGCCCAAAGTCAAGCTAACGACTCTAACTTAGAACTACAAAAATATCCTTTCTTCTCCCTTATCTTTGTATTTATATGTTTTATTTTAATTTTTTAGAGTCGCTTTTCAAAGCCCTCTCGAGTTTGTGGGTTTGTAGGGAGGTGTACATAGAGTCCCCACATAAAAATATTTTTCTTTCTTTTCTTTTGGTTTTTATTCAATGAGAGATGATGCTTAATTGTTTTCCCTACTTCCTTGAGCTTGAATTTTGATGCAGGAGCAAATCTCTAAGTTTGGGGGTAGCTCGATTGATTGATGAAGATGATTATTAATGGCTCAAATTTCAAGCGAATCGACATTTTAGGAATTTTCTCTTCCCTCCTCCTTTATTTGCATTTTTATGCTTATAAACATTGGGGACAATGTTCATCTTTAAGTTTGGGGGTGTGGTTAGAAATTTCCTTGAAATTTTTTCAAAAATTTAGACTTTTGGTCCATGCTTGTTGCTTTGTAGTTGCAATTCTAGGGGTTGATTATATAATAGCCTAGAATATTGTTGGGATTCTCATGTTAATTTATCTCAAGCATGCTTCCCATGTTCATGGTGCATATAAGTCTTGATTTTCTTTGAGTGCTATCTAGCGAAGGATTATGCTATTCATAAAGAGCTTGGTAGAGTGAACGTTGAGAGTGAAGAAAAAGAAAAAAAATTAATGCCATGTTTGTCCATCTTCAAAGTGAAGCATGATCATAGTAGCAATTTTGATGTGATTTAGGCCATTTTTGGACCGTTTGTGCCATATCGACCTACCCATTTATGCATGATTCCATAGTGTCCCTTTTGAGCCTTATGCAAGGAATGGTGTGTGCAAAGCACACAAAGACCCCCCATTCGACTTCATTTTCTATCACCCGCATCATCCTAACCCATGAGCTTAAACACTTTTATCCAACCCTTTGAGAGAACATGAATTGGAATGAATTGTCGTATTATGTCTTGGAGGGTATGTGTTGTTTATGGAAGTGCTTAATCTTCTAAATGCAAATGTTGTGGAAATTGTTGTTGAATTGATGGTTGTAAATTTGTGAAAAGCCTTTCTTGAAAAAAAAAAGTAAAGAAAGGAAGAGGGGCTATTTGAAAAGGGTCAAAACGACCATTTGTTCTTCATCATTCATAAGAAAAGGGATAAATCAAATGGTGTTTCTAATGATCTTGGGGTAGTTGAAAGGCTTCTTCAACTTTTATTGAAAAATTGGTTGTTGAAGTAACTTGAGTGGCTCTAAGGAGATTGAGCTTAATTTTTGAAGCAAGTTTGGTTTTAAGACTCCAATTTTATGCTCTCTTACCTTGTTTCATCCTATCTCTTCTTTGGTAGCCCCAACCTTGGCCTAGCATTATAAGCTTGAAAAAGTCCTAATGATCTTGTTGCTACTTGTGGTTGTGTTAGCATTATTCCTCTTGAAAGCATGATATTAAGTTTCCTTATGTGAGATTCCTTGCTCACATATGATTGTATAATCTTAGCTAGATTATGTGCTCACATGGGGATTTGTTAGCTTTGCTAGATTATGTGCTTGGGGATTTGTTAGCTTTGCATTCGTGTCGAGTTGCATTTGTAAGAGATTTATTACCTTGAGAATCTTGGTGGGTTCTTGCTATCATGTTTTCAACCCAAAGAGTTCTATAAAGTGATGAGCATGATGAATTCTAAGCAAGTGTTCAATCTTTCATAATCTTTGAGCTTATCTTTCGTGTTATATCTATTCTTTGCTCAAGGACGATCAAAGTCTAAGTTTGGGGGTGTTGATAAGTTCATAATTTTACATATTTTTCCCCATGTTTTATTCCCAATTTATATGATTTTCGTATTTATTTTGCCCAAAGAATTGCATTTACTATGATTTTATTGTGTTTAAGGTACTTAGGCATGAATTCAAGCTTTAAAGGATTAATTCATAGCAAATTGGGAAAGATTCAAATCAATTCTTGAAGTTTGAAGACATTTGATCAAGGTCCGTTAGCCTTCCGTTAAGCATTTGCAAAGCATAGGACTGAAATGATAGAAAAAAAAGGCTAACGGATGCTAATGGGCGTTAAAGGAAGTGCTAGCAGAGCCTAACGAAGGCTAATTGGACTAATAGAGGACCTAATTGCAAGATCTGGGAAGGAAAGGATTGCGGCTCGCTTATTGAAGACACCAGGGGCACCGGAGTAACTTCCTGAAGTCAAGGGGAGGCCGACGCCTTTTCTTGAAATTTAGTCATCCTTGCGTTGTCGGCCCAGCAAGAAGCCACGTCGCCCCCTCCACTATGCCTGACCCACGCGTCCCTCCAGCTGGACCCAAGTCAGATCCGGCCTATGCTGCCCCAATAACCCGCGTCCTGGCCCTTTCCCCTCTCATATCCTTCAGCCCATTTAACTCGTTTCCCTCCTAGTTGACCCGCGCCTGCTCCAGATGGTTTGCCCAATGGCTGCCGCGACCCATCCCCTTATTTCTTCCCTATTTTGCCCCCAATGCTTCCATGTTCTTCCATAATTGCCCCTCCTTAGCTTGGGCATTACTCTTTTCACTTTGTGAGAATTTTTTTTTTTTTAGATTAGTAAGGAGGGAAGAAGCAGATACGCACGACTGTAACAAGGAAGAAGAGAGCATCTCCATTTTTTTCTTTGTTTTGTTCATCATCTTGAAAGCTAGATTTTGTCAAGGAATGCAAAGGGATTTTCCTCCAAATCTCTATTAAAGTATTGTATCTCCCATTCTTTATTTTTAATATCATCATGAAATATTTTCTTGGAGTATTTGTGTATGATTTCTTTTACATTATGAGCTAAATATTTATTGTTAGGTTGTGATGAATCTCTAAATTTGAAGCATGCTCTAATATTTTTTCTTTCTCTCTCAATATCACTTTAATTTATTTTAGGGTTATTATTTTGTTGTGTTTGATGCTTCTAATTATTTGATCAATAATTGGATGATTTGAGAATTGTTTTGGGTCCGTGAGAGCTACCATTACTTTTCAGACTTAGCAATTTAGTTGTTGGTATTTTGTAGCATAGAGATATATCACAAAAACCAATAGTCATTTTATAGAACTTGTTCTTATTGCAATTTACATATTTTATCTATAAGATGCGAGAGCCCGTAGGTAGATGTGTGAATTAGGGTTGTTATAAGATGCGAGAGCCCGTAGCGACTAAATTTGTGTTCTCGGCTACCCTAGATGAATTATAGAAAATTAAGAGGGTAGATAAATTGAGCATGTGGATAATTGGAGTGAAATTACAATCCTAACATTTTCATCCTTGAGAAAAGTCTTCATTACTCGTGCGTAGTTGGTAATTTTTTATTTCCTGCTTATTTTTATTGCTTTAGTTTTAATTGCATCGCTAAAAATTGATTGTTCAAATAAAGTCATTAAATCCATAATTTTAGTAATTAGGAAAATATACGCCATAATTGTCTCAGTGGGATCGATACTTGTGCTTACGCACTATATTACTTGTGGACGACCAGGTATTCTTGCCTGTTGCGATTTTCGCCCGTCAGTCCTCTCTTACCCCTTCCACTGTCCAACCTAGTAGTAACTATCACAAAACCATGTTCCTTTCCCTTGGCACGTGCCCAATCACACAAATCTTCTCGAGATGGAAAATGTGCATACGTTGTGAACACACTGGTGTAATCTACAACAATATCTTGAATTGGACTGGATCTATTACACTAGGCTTCGTAGGGGATGCCTTTGAATCTTGAAAAAAAAAACAGATTACATGTCAATTACATACTGTGCGGGTTTGTACACAAATGCACATATCCAGGCTTGTGCGGCCAACATTTAGTGCACAAAATAAGAAGTGTGCGGCAAGTGATTTGCGCACATAAAGAGGTGTGTGCGAGTCTCGTTCGGTGCACAGTGAGAAGTGTATGCGATGAGTTATTTGCGCACACAAGAAGGAGTGTGCGGAAAACAATAGCCGCACACGACAAACATCAACCATGTTTACCAGGTGATGAGCTCGGCCCAAATCCTGGTCACGAGCCGAGCACATGTGCCTTCACGTGATAAGCATGTGGAGGACAGGGACCAGAAAGAGGTTACTCGAGCAGGATAACTCGGTGTAAACATTCTACATACATCCTGAGTAGGAATCTTCCTATCGATCTGATCGAGCAGGGAGCAAGGCTACTCGAATTAACCAGATATATATTCCAAGCTTAACTATCTGATAACTCTCGAGCCCGAGATTTAAGCCACGACTCCGTCAGTTATGCGGTCAACCCGCATTTATGGTCATAAAGGCCTATAATCTCTCCATAGTAATGATTCAGCCCGGATTTCATTTCCAAAAAGGCTATATATACCTTACAATGCTTCATTTTAAAGGTACACTCACTTTTACACACCGAAACTATGTCATTTTGCTTTCTATAAGCTTAAGACTTACTCTTACACCTGAGGGGTTTCGCGAGGCCCTGCCTTGCATTCCTTCTAAGGTTTTATTCTTTTGGCAGGGTTTTCACATGATCATACATTCACATAAGCCCATATATCCTAAACACCGCAAGGAACAGCCCAAGACCAAATTGTGTAGCATCACTAGGTTTGGAATTCTGACAAAAAAATGATGAAAAATGAAGTTTTAATTGAATAAAATGGAAGTAATACTTACATTATTTGTTTCCATTACTTCTTTAGGATCCATTTTTGGTATTTTTTAACAATATGATTTAGGTAGGGTTGAGGAAGAACTAAACAAAAGTAAGAATGGTGGGAAAGGAAAACCTACATCATGTTTACAAAATTTGGGGTGTAATTAGAATCTTCATATTTTATAGAATGACATTACTGTAATTAGGTCGTGAGGTGTTGAAAGAAAAGATTGAGGTTGAAGGGTGTATTTTGTCTTTTTACATAATGACACTTTTGCAATTTTAGAACTTGGGATGTAGAGAGAAGATGTTGGTGTGTAGTTAGCCTGACCTTAATAATAATAATATTGGCAAATAATTACAATGCAATATTATTCAAACCAATTTAAAACCATAAATCAAAGTAACATAGTTACTTCCCATCTCTAATGAATTAGTTAATGGTTTACTAAAGAAATATTTTTGGTAAATGTCCAAAATAATGATAATATTTTTTTCATTTAGTAAAAAATGAATTACATTAACAGACTTACTAAATAATGTATTGTTCAACATATAATATTATCATTACCTCATGAAAGCCTTAATATTTTAACTAACTTTATTTAAAAACTATTCATCAATGTACTAAGAAATATAAAAGATGGATGTCAGATAAATTTGTTAACAGACAAAGACAAATTAGTAAAAGAACACATTCATTAAATTAATGTTTCTCCAAGGAGTATATAAAATGATTGTCAACCATAGTTATTTGCAATAGTATGAAATGTGTAAACTAAATGCAATAAATATTTTTGAAACAAATTATTTTGTTTAGATGTTTTGAAGTTTAATTTATGAGTAATATGAGTAGTTTTATGAAAAGTCTAATTCTTCTTCATTCTTATAAATTTTAGATTCTTATAGTTATAAAACAAATATTTTTAGAATCAGTTTATTGTTTGAGGTGCTTTTGTATTTCCATTATTCTAATAAAAATGTTTTCTATATTTTATAAAAAGTTTATATATCAATAATATTAATAAATTATATAACAGCCAGATTTCATATAAATTAGTAAATAGAAAAGACAAATTAATAACCGAGCATCTACAATAAATTTACTCTTAACATTTACTTGTCACTAATAATGGTAATAGTCCAGAAAAATAATTATTGTATAAAGTATCAACATATGCACTACTCCTATTGTCATTCAAATATTTAGTTTTTAACCGTCGAATACTTATAAAAAATCAAACAATTTTATATGTGAAATCTATAGATCGCACATAGGTTAAGATTAAATTGAACAACTAATTGACAAATTTATAAGAAAATAAATATATATCTGACCCAAGGGGTGGAAGAGATGGCAAGACTAGGGGTCACACTTACCTATCAAAAAATAGATAAACAAATAAATATATACATATATATGAGATTTTTTCCACTCCATATTAATCAAATCTGAAGCTAAAAAATAAAATTCTTAATATATTTGTCCAGCGTGCATGTTTAAAAATCCAGGTCTAATATATGCAAAAAAAAAAAAAAACTTTAATCTAAATTAACAAATATAAATCTTAGTATATTTGTCCAGCCTACATGTTTAAAAATTCAGGTCTAATATTTGCAAAAAAACTTTAACCTATTAAAGGTAGTTTACAAAAGATATGTATTTATTCAACTTAATCGGTAATAGGCCAAAGTTAATTTGAACTTTAATTTTACAAATATTTACCAAAATAAACAGATCTATGATATTTTTTCTCCATTTTCATCAGATCTGAAAATAAAGTCAGATATGAAGTCAAAAAGTGCATATCTGATGTTTATTTGTCGATTTTTGTCAAAATCAAATTTATAAAACAAATGTCCAACATAAAAAGGTGGGATCAGAAGATTTTTTTTATCCATTTTGGAAAAAAAAAAAAACTCATATGCTTACAAAATTTCTCATATATGATAGATTTAAGTTTCTATTTTTATAAACTGGTTTTTTAAGTAAAGATGCATATCGATATATACTTGGATATAATTAATTAACTAAAAGATATGTATATTTTCCATAATGTGTTAAATTAAACTCTCAATTTTTTTAATAATAATCGAAATTCAAATTTGTATTATACAAATTTCTCTCAAATTTTTTAAATAAAAAGAAAATCTAAGAAACCTAGTTGTGAAATGGTTTAAAGGTATTCAATGTTATAGTTTTTTGGGGGAAAATGACAAATGAAATCTTGAAACGAAGGGTTAGGGGAGATGAAGAGGATGATGTGGCTACATATTTCGAAGAAGGGAAGGGGATCTAGCGAAATATCAGCTATCTGTTATATTACTTCTTTTCCCAAGGCACACTAAGAATCTAGACTCAATAACTTTTGTTATTGAATAATTGTATAAAAATTATGTTGCAGAATATGTTATTCCTAACATTTTAGTATGTGAGGTTCTGTTTGGAGTATGTTTTTTCGAATTCAATTTTTTTCCAGATATAACAAATAATTTGATATTTGACTATTTAATTAGTAAAATAATTTTCATTTATTTTTTATATGTTTGTATTTCAATAGCCAACATTTTTTACAACCATGACATCGGTACAGAATAATATAAACTATCATCTATATCGATTTACGTCATCCACATGCACAAGACTCTCATCAATTGTTGACATAACAAATGACGAAGATTGTTCAATTTCATCTAATCATGCCTTTCGAAACTAGAAAATGCATTTAGATAATTCCCTGTCACTTTCTAAATGTAATTTTTTTTTTGTTATATCTTATATTTTGTATTATTTAGGTCGCACTTTTTACACGTGTTTTCTTCTTCCTTTGTTTATTAATAATATTATTTTTTTGTTAAATAGACTGCGTTAGTTTTGTTGTTGTAATATATGGTAATCAACAATTATATAATAATTTTGAAGGATTATATTTTTACGTTGACAAACACATTAATAAGGAATATTCAATTTTGTTTTACAAGTACTATTTTTTGTGTGTTTCAATCAAAGTGTGAATCAAATAAAGTGTGAATCAAAGTGTGAATCAAATATTATATATATATATATATATATATATATATATATAACATTAACATTTGTGCTTTTTTTTAGCTTATTTGAAAATTACTAATCGAACATTTAAATTAAGTTTTTTGTGGTACTTTTATTTGGTATCAAGAAAGATTATCTCATTGTTTTAATATTGACAATTCAAAGTACAATTTATGTCGTATGCAAAAATAAATACAACTTTATACTTTAAAACCACCCCTTCTAGAATTAAAAGTAATAATCATACGTTTTCAATGATAAATATTATATATAAAACAGTATTCCAAAATTTATAATAATTTTTTCAAATATATGTGATTTTCTAGCTTTAATTTTAGTGTAATTTTTATTTATTTTGTTCACATTAAAGTTCTTAATTGTATATTATATTCAATTTTATTTAAGTATATGATATTTTATCGATATATAAATTTATAATAATTTTTTCAAATATATGTGATTTTCTAGCTTTAATTTTAGTGTAATTTTTATTTATTTTGTTCACATTAAAGTTCTTAATTGTATATTATATTCAATTTTATTTAAGTATATGATATTTTATCGATATATTCAGTTTTATTTGAATATATGATATTCTATTAATATATTAAATTTTATTTAAATATATGATATTCTATTGATATGTTCAATTTTATTTAAACATATGATATTATAATATTCCATTTGAAGGTAAGACAATTGTGTTTAGTGGAGATTTTTGACAGATATTGCATGTGATTACAAAAATAAGTATACAAGATATAGTTCATCCCACTATTAATTCATTGAATTTGTGGAGAGATTCACATGTATTGAGGTTGACAACGAATATGAGATATAAAGTATGAGTCCAACGAGAGTTCCGAAAAATTGAAACTTTTTGTTGATTGGATTGCGAAGATTGACGATGGTAAAATTAGTGAACCAAATGATAATTGTGCTTATGTTGATATTCTCAATCAACCGCTGTTTAAGGAATTCAACAATCCAATCGCTCCAATTGTCCAAAACACACATCCTTCATTTGGAAGCAGTCCCGATGATTCATTGTTTTTGGAAGAGAGTTATTTTAAATCCGCCTTTTGATGTGATTAATTTAATAAATAATTACATGGTATTGAAGAACAATTCAAAAGGAAGATTGTTTTTAAACTCATATTTTCCGCTTCATTTTGATAAAAACGTTGATCTTTTGAACGATATATATACTCCTAAAGTTTTAAATTGAATTTTATGTTCTGGAATTTCAAATCATGAGTTGAATTTGAAGGTTGAAATTTCATTAATGTTGCTTCGTAACATTGACTATTTCATTGGGCTATGCATTAGCTCGAGATTAGTTATTACAAGGCTAAGAAATTAAGTTTTAGAAGATCGAGTTTTTTCAAATGGTCATTCTGGTAGTACTGTTTTATTTTAAAAGTATAACTGACACCATCTTATCATAAAATTTCATTCAAATTTCAAAGAAGTCAGTTTTCGCTGATGGTATCTTACGAAATGTCTATAAATAAAAGTATCTACCGTCAGACTTTTTTTGAAAAAATCTATTTTTAGTCATGATCAGTATGTCGCTTTGTCTAAAGTTATTAATTTTAAGGGTTTTTAAATTTTTTATATGACAATAATAGTTGTAATAATCGTACATCTTCAACGACAAATGTTGTATATAAAAAAATATTTCAAAATCTATAATAAAATTTTAAAAAATTTATGTGATTTTCTTTGATTTTACTGTTTATTACTCCATTCGTCCCAAATAAATGTTCATAGTGGACAAAACACAATGATTAAGAAATATAATTAATGATGGATCGTAAAATATATTGTGACAATAATACTCATTATACATCCTCTCTCACTCATTAATTATATACCCATTATACTCACTCTCTTTAGGATGTGCAATAATTATAATATTAAATGAAGAGATATATTATGAAGATTAGTAGAAAATTTGTACATCAAAAGTCATTGAGAACATTAATTGGGACATCTTAAAATAGAAAATGAGAATATTTATTTGGGACAGAATGAATAATTTTTATTTATTTTGTTTATATTAAACTTTTTAATTACATATTATTTAATTTTAATTAAGTATATAATTTTATATGCGGTTGTACGATACATCACTAGTAATTACTCACTCCGTCTCTAAATTATCGTCTTTCTTTTCTTTTTCGTCCGTCCTAAAATAATTGTCTAGTTTGAAACTTTTTTTTAAAATATCACTTTTACTATTTTACCATTACTTTTACACTCTACATTAATTATGAGTCACATACACGTGGACTTTAAAAGAAATTATACATTAAACTAATATAAATAATCAAATCAATTTTTTTTTAAAAATGTGTACCTAGTCAACTAAAACGATTATTTAGGGACGGATGTGAAAAGACTGTTACGTGAGCAAGAGTCCTAGTTGACTAGTTGATGTAATCTTGTCCATATAATCTTTGTAAATACTGTTACAAATTTAGTTCCATAATTCTAGGGATTGATTAGGACAGATTAGGCGCATGATTTTATTTCCATAAAAGGTGCTATGTACATTTTCTATTAAAGAGAAAGAATGAAACGTATCCAACTTAAGTTGGGTTTCTTCCTCCAATTCTCTGCCGTGTCTTTCTTCTCTGCGTCTTTTCTTGTTTTATTTTTTGTTTCTTCAGTCTCTTTTCTTCTTGCAGGTGATTAGTCGTTTATGGTATCAGAGCATCGTAAAGCCATGGGTGACGACTCTTCAAAATCATCGGGCACCATGGTTAATAACGATCCCGGGCTAAGTAACTCTTCCCCCAACAAATACGGCCTCCCAATCTTCTTTAATGTCCAATCTTACATGGGACATTGCAGATTATCAAACGAGAACTACCAAAATTGGAGTTCTCTGTTTCTCTCCATGCTCGAAAATCATTCCCTTACACATGTGGTCTCCGAAAAAAACCCTCCTCCCCGTCACCTCTCCGATAAAACTACTGTGAACCCGGAATATGATACTTTCTTCCATACTTCCCGATTCGTGCTTGGATGGATAAAGGCCACCGTCACTGCTGAGGTTGAACCCCATGTCAACCCATGTAAAAGCGCAGGAAGCATGGGATCTTTTAGCCAAAGAATTCGGGGTCGCCTCACTGATCCACATTCAAAAACTCCAAGAGGAGCTTCATGATCTCACACTAAACCGGGTATGACCATCCAAGATTACATCCTCCGTGCTAAAACCCTCTCTTATTCTCTTGCTCGTGCTGGTGAAGCAGTTTCAACCCAAACACTCCGTAGTCGAATCCTTGGCGGGTTAGGGCATACCTATAAAGAATTCATAACCACACAAAATTCCAAAGGTGATACCACAATTGATGATCTTAAAGACCTTCTCTTGCAAGAAGAAGCCCTTCACAAAGGTTTGCCAGCAAAACCCATACCAACCTTAGTGCACTTCTTTGCCACCAAAGCATCGGATAAAACACCACACATCCTTCCTTCCCATACACCTCCAACCACTTCTTCCATGGGCAACGGCGAGGAGGGTTTCAACTGTAATCCAAACAACCATGGGAGTTTTTATGTTGTACCTAGTCCAAGCCGTGGGGGTGGAAATCGAAACAACAAAAGCCGAAGCAGGCGAGAAATAATAGTCGTGGCATTCTACCACTACCCCAGCCATTTCAACCTAACCCTCTTCCATCTCAGTTTAGGCCTAACAACCCCAACCCCAACCCCCATGTACCCTATACACCCCCAAACCCATTTTTCAGTCCAGACCCAAACATTGTTAAATGTCAGATTTGCAAGAAAAATGGGCATGCAACTTTCAACACATGTTATCAAAGGGAAATTTTGCCTCTGACGCACAATTTTATCTGGTGGAAATTCTTCCGTTGATGGTTCCTCACCCATGGCTCGGTCTCATTTGTCACGGATTCGGGCGACTAATCACATGACATCCTCTCGGATGTCTATGCTTGATACTCACCGTATTCGGTAATGATTCCATTGTTGTAGCTAATGGTTCTTCAATTCCCATTGCTAATATTGGTTCACTAATTTTTACGCTAATAATCATAATTTTGTTATGAATACGGTATTACATGTTCCCAAAATTAGTCGTTCTTTTCTGTCTATTAGAAAATTTTGTCTAGATAATAATTGCTTCTTCGAACTAACGGCTTTTGGGTTTTGTGTGAAGGACAATCATACCAAGAGGACTATTCTTTACAGCGATATGCGGGGAGATCTCTACATTGTCTTTCATACCAAATTCGCATTAATTCATTAGCATTAATTGGAGAAACGGACATAAATGCGTGCGCTACTTGGCATTCCGTTTAGGTCATCCATCTTCTCTTGTTTTTAAGTGTCTAGTTGATAGAGTCAGGATTCAGGTTAGCGGTCCTGTTAATAATAGGGAGATGTGTCATATTTGTCCTTTGGGCAAGTCTTGTAATCTTCCCTTTGCTCCTCGTTCCTTTAATTCTGCTAGACCTTTAGATTTACTTCATTTAGATGTTTGGGGACCTTGTCCTGTCCCTTCTGTGTCTGGATTTAAATTCTATCTTTCTATTGTGGATGATTACTCTCGCTATGTGTGGATGTTTCCATTATTTCTTAAGTCAGATGTTTTTACTGTTTTTACTGAATTCAAAACCCTTATTGAAAATCAGTTGACACGTAAAATATCTGCGATTCATACCATTAAAACCATCCAAGCAGAGATGGGGGAGGAATTCATTAACAAAGGTTTCTTTGCTTACTTAATTCAACATGGAATTAGTCACGCACTTCTTGTCCATACACTCCGCAACAGAACGGGGTGGTTGAAAGAAAACACCGTCATATAGTAGAAATGGGTCTCTGTTTACTTGGTCAATCTCGGGTTCCTGAAAAATTTTGGTTGGAAGCTTTTACTACTGCAGTTTACCTAATCAACCGTTTGCCCATGCATCAATTGGATTATATTTCTCCTTATGAAAAGTTGTGGAAAAGAAAGCCCAATTACAAGTTTTTAAAAGTGTTCGGGTGTACTTGTTTCCCAAATCTTGTACCTTACAATCATCACAAGCTCATGCTAAAATCAACTCCATGCGTGTTTTTGGGGTATGATTTAATGCGGAAAAGAATACCGGTGTTTAATCCTCTTACCGGCGGGGTTTATATTTCTCGACATGTATTATTTGATGAAAATCATTTTTACTATGTTGGAAAATCTTTCTCTATTGCTCTCCCTATCTCGGATCAAAATTCTCAGGTGCAATGGCAGCCCAAGACTTTTGCCAGTCCACATGCGTCTAGGCCCGTGCCTCCCTATGTCTCTAGCCCAAGTTCCTTGCAAGACAGCCCACCTCCCTTGCGACTGCGGTCATGCCATATGGGCCTTCATCCAGATGCACGACCACTGCGGACTCCGGCCACGGCGCCACCTTGAGGCCGACCTCTTACGCGGTAGGCCGAACTCCTCCGGGCCGATCTTGACACGGCCCTATTCCTTTCTCTTTGGCGATGGCATATCGGCGAGTTGGGCAGTGGGCTTGTTCGGCCCCTTTCTTCTCTAATCTTGACCAGCGGCACCTCCACCAACATTGCTTTGCTCCTCTTCCAGGACTTCGACTTGGCTCCTATTGATCCCCCTACTACAATTGCTAGTCAACCGGTTGTTGGTACTCACCCTATGACTACAAGAGCGGCATTATTTTTCGCCGAAACATCATTTTGCTCTAAATGCAACAAGCATGGCGTCTCCATTTCTGAGCCTCGTACTTTTCGTCAAAGCTGCTCCATTCCCCCATTGGCAAACAGCAATGAATGAAGAACTTCAAGCTCTTCACAAAAATCAAACTTGGTCACTTGTTCCTCCACCTCATCGTCACAATATCGTGGGTAGCAAGTGGATCTATAAGGTAAAACGTCAAGCTGATGGTTCGATAGAAAGGTACAAAGCCCGTTTAGTTGCACAGGGTTACACTCAACAAGAAGGGGTCGATTATGAGGAAACTTTCAGTCCAGTGGTCAAACCGGCTACCATCCGCACTATACTCTCTCTAGCTCACTCTCGAGATTGGCCTATTGAACAGTTAGATGTACGTAACGCATTTCTCAATGGTATTCTTACGGAAGAGGTATATATGGCTCAACCTCCGGGATTTATTGATTTGGCTCATCTAGATTATGTGTGCCGACTTCATCGCGCACTCTATGGCCTCAAACAGTCACCTCGGGCATGGTTTCGCCGACTTCATGACTATCTTCTCACCTTGGGATTCTTCAACGATCGGTCGACTCTTACTATTTGTCGAGTCATCAACATGGCACCACTGTTGCCATACTCGTTTATGTTGATGACATTCTCGTTACGGGATCACACTCCGCTGCTGTTACCTCTGTGACTGATTCCATATGCTCCACTTTTGAGAGTAGACGATTGGGGCCTCTTAGCTTCTTCCTCGGAATCGAAGCCACACGCACCAAAAGTCACCTTCACCTCACGCAATCTCGATATGCTTCGGATCTCTTACACAAGTTCAATATGCAATTGTGTAAACCTGCTTCCACCCCTCTTGTCCCGGGTTCCCATCTGTCAGCCTTAGATGGTGAACCTCTTCCGGACCCCTCTATATATCGAAGCATGGTGGGGGCCCTACAGTATGTCACCCTTACTCGGCCAGACTTGTCGTTTGCTGTCAATCAAGTTTGTCAATTTATGCACGCACCACGTACATCTCATCTTATGGCAGTAAAACGTATAATGAGATTTCTCAAAGGTACAATCTCATTTGGTTTGTCCTTCCAAGCCTCGGTCGACACCTCTATACTAGCCTTTTGTGATGCCGATTGGGCCGGCTCACCGGATGATCGTCGTTCCACCACAGGGGCTTGTGTTTTTATCGGTCCAAATCTTGTTGCTTGGACAGCCAAGAAACAAACCACTGTTTCCCGGTCCAGTAGTGAAGCCGAATATAGAGCCTTGGCCTCGACTGCAGCTGAAATTCGGTGGTTTTCTTATCTATATCGTGAACTAGGCATTGCTCTTCATCCGCCTCGCATTTTATGTGATAATATCTCGGCCCTTCATATGTCAAAGAATCCGGTCTTTCATGCTCGTACCCGACACATAGAGATTGATCTTCACTTCGTTCGGGAATTACATCACCGTGGCTTTCTACAACTACATCATATTTCTTCCACAGATCAAATTGCCGATATATTCACAAAAAGCCTTGCTAAACCACGATTTCATCTCTTATCCGGCAAACTTCAGCTTCGATCTTCTCCGCTTCGCTTGAGGGAGGGTGAAAAGACTGTTACGTGAGCAAGAGTCCTAGTTGACTAGTTGATGTAATCTTGTCCATATAATCTTTGTAAATACTGTTACAAATTTAGTTCCATAATTCTAGGGATTGATTAGGACAGATTAGGCGCATGATTTTATTTCCATAAAAGGTGCTATGTACATTTTCTATTAAAGAGAAAGAATGAAACGTATCCAACTTAAGTTGGGTTTCTTCCTCCAATTCTCTGCCGTGTCTTTCTTCTCTGCGTCTTTTCTTGTTTTATTTTTTGTTTCTTCAGTCTCTTTTCTATTTTTTGTAACAGTATTTACAAAGATTATATGGACAAGATTACATCAACTAGTCAACTAGGACTCTTGCTCACGTAACAGTCTTTTCAGGATGTAGTATTAACTTTCGATATACTTGATCATAGAGGAATCTCGAATTTGAGGAAACCATGTACAACAAATTACAAATCCAGATTCAATTCGATTGAATCTGCATGAAGTTACTAGCAATTGTGAATAGTAACCGAGGAGACGACGTGCAAGTTCAAGAGGCTTCCACGGTGACGTGTCCCATTGGACTGATGGCACGTGTCCACTAAGGTGTCCCCCTCTAGAACTTTCTCTCTCCTCTCCTTTTCCCACATAAATACTATTAACCCCTTGGCCCTTACCACCAACAAGAAGTCAACAACACACAAGCTTAGAATCGTACTTTCAGTGCACTATTATTGATATTATTATCATCGTACTATATTGGCAATACTTTAACCAGTGGGCTGGCTTAATCAGCTAGAAAGCAACCATTAATCCTCAGTTTGCAATGGCCTTGAGAGCAGTAGTAAGTCCCCTCCCTCTCAGATCTATAGCTAGGGTTGTACTCTACTTGTGTACATAGCTAATGCTATTAAATATATACTCCATTCAAGTTTAAGTGTTTTAAGTTGTTGAAGTACTGTTGCAGACTAGTTTGAAATCAATGGTGGGCCGGTTGAAAGGGACCTCAACCTTTGCTACATCAACCTCCCCGAAAATGAAGGCCTATACTCCGGCCGCAGATTTCCACCGCCCTGATTCTAAACCAAGGTTAAGTATATATAGTCTCTTTTTCAGTTGCTCCCCTGTTCGTGTAATTATTATAATCGTATATATGGGGGTGTTTTTAGTTAGTATATGAATCGAATTCGAATGAATTGTGTACAGGGGGGTGAAAGGGCAGTTTGTGCCTGTGTACGTGGCCTTGGGGATGATAACGCTGTCGGTTTCAATTGGGTTGTACACGGTTATGCATCAGTTGAGGTGGGCGCCGAACGTGTTCGTAAAGAAGTCGAGGAGAGAGACATTGCCGGAGTTGGTGGAGCCGGAAAAGGTGGTGGATGATACTGACCGGTTCATAAAGCAATCCTTCTTCAGGAAAGTGGCTCACATCCAGGAGTATGATCGTCAAGATGTTGTGTCTGATCCCATCCGTGGCGATGTCTATGTCTGGTAAATTAATTTCCTTCACTTCTCCGTATGTATAGTATATAGTACACTAAAATACATAGTACTCTCCCTCTCTCCCTCTAGCTCTCCGTTGAAAAAGAAATCCTTGGGTGTGTGTGTTGTAGCCAGAGGGACAGTGAAATTATAAACTGCGGTTGTTGCAGGTCGAAGCCTCGTGCCGAGACGCTGAAGTCGGTTGGGGTGGATCCCTCCTCGTTCGCGCAGGAGGCGAGACGTTGAGGTTGCTGAGGCGAAGGAATGATGTTGGCGGAACCTTTTTTTGTAATTATTTTATCTTGCGTTTCCACTTGTATGCTTGTTTATGGGGGGTTGTACGTTGTAGGTTGAGGAAGAGTGTTGATAGTATGTAGTGGGCAGTGATGACTGATGAGATAGGGCGACCGTAATGGATCGCGATGTATTTCGCCACTTCACCGAAATAAGAAAAGTTGAACTTTGTCCATCCTGCATGGATATATTTAGGACCATAGGTCTAATCAGCAGCATATATATATGGAATTGATTTCTAACTGTAAACTTATGCGGTAAACAACCCGAGTATCAATTATCATTAATCTACCTCTTGAAAGTACAAAATATACAAGGGAAAAAGGAAGTAACTGATGTCATCGACTAATTGATTCTTGTCCACTTAAAAGTTACTCCATGGTAATTACAATCGCGAATTCATAAAAAAATAAATAAATTTAATTAATCCATCCGGTGGCTTGACGCGAGATAAGACACACTACCTTATCTTTTAATTCCAAAAAATCTATATTAATGTAATGGTGAGTCCATATACCATATACCATATACCTTATACCTGCAGTCTGATCGATTCCTCAAGAACAATAAAGAAAAGAGGAGAGACGCGATCGAGAATTATAAAAGAATTGTTGTTAACTTGATTACATAACTATTGATGCGTAATTCTAAAATACCCGAGATTTGCTTCAACAACATATAAGTGGAAAGGGTTTATCCTATTACTGGAGGGCAGTTTGAAAACCTTCTTCTTCCTGACAATTGTCAGGATTCATCAGAAACAATGATGTTGGTATTTTTGTTTTAGATTCTACACTTTCTAACCATATATGTTTTGCAAAATAACAAACAGAAAATTTAAAGAAGTTGAATTTATTGCCTCGAGTTAGTTCCATGTTGGTTTGACCATGGGTAAATTTAAATTCTTCTGGCCAATAAATATTAATAGGTTTTCTAGTAGGATTTCATGCTTGGATTTACAGGTGATGTAACTTGACTAGAACAACCACAGGAGACAGGCGGCACACAAACACAAGTGCCAATCCTATAAGTCCAAACAGGGAAAATCTCTTCCACTTCATTGTCCTAGCCCTAGGTTATGCTTCTGCTTATAAGACAAAGAATGGATTGAAAATCACCGATAACTGACGGATTCAAGCAACTTTCGTACGGCCTACTTTGACATCCTCGTCACCTAATTAATTTGATTGGGCTGGGCTTAAATACCAAAGAATTATTGAAACTTAATATGCATTTTGGATGGAAATTCTTGTGAGCACATTTTCAAGGAACAAGGGTCTTGCCTCTAGATATTTGCCACACCACACGTGTCGGATATAAACTAGTCCTCTCTATTTCATCCGCACTATTTATATCAACTAGTATACGGGTGTCCCCGTGCCTATCCGTATAAAATCAAATTTAATCAATTCAATAAATAGTTGAGATAAATAAAATTTATAACTAATAGGATAAATTAAATAAAACTCACAACTTAAGGTTTTATATATAATTGTAGATGGGTAATTCGAACATAATTTTAAGGAGTTTATTTGTAATTCACATAATTACGAATCAAACAAGATCGTCAGTTATATTTAACTCAATTCTATCAAGGACGTTAGTAAAAATCTGAACTCTTTTATAATATAGATTATGATGTGGCAAAAGTGCACAGCTTGGGCCGTCCTCGAAATGGGTAGGATATCTGGGCTTGTGAACACCTTCCCTAAACCTGTTAAGATCACAAGAACACCTGAGTTGAAGTGCAAGGCCAGGCCTCGCGAAACCCCTCCGGCGTGAGAGTAAGTATCGAGTGATTGTCAAGAAGCAAATTGACAGAGTAACGAGGCTCAAGAAAGTGTGTGTACCTTGTTAATGATTATGGAGGGGTATATATAGGCCTCAAGGTAATCGAACTGCCTAGGATTCGCCCATAATCGCGAGACAATCAAGGAGAAATCCTCGATTCTAGGCGAAATAGCGGATGACCGCTTGACATAGGAGTTGATAAGGCAGTGTTCGCCTAAGTAGGAATCCTTTCGACTTGCCTTAGGAAGCAAGTCGTCCCGGCTGATGTGTGATCGCGCGAGCAAGGCTATGCCCGATTATTCTGCTCGAAGCTGATCTCAGAACTTCGTCGCGAGATCGGCCGGTCGGGCGGAGGCTCTCGGCTCGACCGAATGTCTAGGTGAAATAAGTCTCGATTCCTTTGTTACGCAAGTATGCTTCCGGCCATGGCCTCGCGGTCTGACAAGGCCAGGCCTTGCCCGTCAAAGTTTACGTGAAGGTCATGTTGCCTGTTCGCCGGGTTATTGGCTCTCTATTGCCTTGGTTTGAGTCATAAGGCCCTGTGGGATATGGTGCCGTGATTGTACGTGGTGTAAGCTAACTTCGTGCTTGCTTCGAACTCCTGCTTGGGCGGGTATATCGTTGGCCCCTAGCACCCGTCTCATGCAGCGAGTATTTATGCTCTGGAGGCAGGGGCGTATTCCTCTTTAATGTTCGCCCTGGGCTTTAACACTTGTGAATTTTCAAGAAGGCCAAGAATTCTTCTTCGAGGAAAGTTGAGGCGTATCAAGGAAGCCTCTTTGAAGTGCTTGTAGGCGGCGTGGTTTGGCGTGGCGTAGAAGTGGAGAGTGGACGGGGCACGTAACACGAAGGGTTGCATTTAATGCCATGTCATGATGAGCCGCTAAACCGGCGCGCTTGGGCCGTCTAGTTTCCCAAAGCCGTTATTTGCCCGCTATAAAAGCGCATTCGACTCCTTCTTCCCACTTTTACCGCCTTTGAAGATTTGCGGTTTTTGAGAGAGAATTTCTGAGAACTTTCTTACCATTGTTGCGTGCCTTTCTTAGGCGGAGCTCTTCCTAACCGGTATCCATTCAGTCGGTGCTTGCGGTATTCACGTCGGCCGATTATTTGAAGGCCTACCGCTCAGGAAAACAACGATAGCTCTCCCCACTTTCATTTGTGTTTTACGGTCTTTACGGTTTTTCTTTCTTTCCTTCCTTTGTGATTTCATTAGGGTTTAAGATAGGTAAGATCGCCCTTAGGTAGAGATCGAGGAATAGAACCCGTGGTCTTGCTCATTGGGCGGGTGTGACCACTTTGGGGTTGACTGAACTTAGGGTTTCTTTTTTTTCCTTCATTAGTTGTCAGGCGAGAATGCTAATGGCCATCTTCCTCGATCTCTTTGTAGATGTCGACATGTCGATAACGGCCATGAGGCCTTCGGTTATGGTGGGAGGAATGACTTCGCTAGCGAATCTCCCTCAATTAGCGTTGGCCTTGAAGAGGTGTCGAGATCGTGGTAGGGCCGGCAGTTCGAAGGCATGTCGCGAACCCGTGGTAGGCGATTGATTCTTAGCGAGGAGGATTCGAGGCGAGGGAGTGTGAGTGGCTTTCTTTGTCGGGCGGGGCCTCGGCGAGGAAGCGGCTTGTGCGGAGGATTGGTAGGCGAGCAAGGGTTGAACAAATAGATTTGGCGGGAGGCCTCGATGCCGGCAGAGACGGGACAATCTGCCGCTTGCTCGGCGTTTAAAAAAGCGGTCGCTCTCAGTGGAGGCGGCCTCCGAGAAAAAGCAGTCGGCCACGATAGAGTCCCGTTGCCGACTTCTTGACGGAAGGGGTGGCCCTCAAGTAGTGGTTCCGTTGAAGAGAATCGAAGAAGAGGCAGAAGGAGGAAACCAGCGGCGGTATGTTAGCAGCGGATGAAAGCGTTATGCAGCCTTATTTGGGCTACATTGGACACGGCGGATAAAGTGGCCGCTGGCTCACGTCCCCGGGATCGACTCGACATTGAGGCGAATAAGATGGGCGTGCAGTGAATATGAAACTTTCAGTGAGCGAGGAATGAAGTTATATTTTTGCCGACTTTTTCAGGGGTTGGTGCGTCTCCCTAGAGCCTTTCTTGGTTGACTTTTTGCTCGAGGCGAAAGGCGTTCCTGATCGATGTTGAACCGTCAGAGCCATTCTTGCTTTCACGGTGGCGTCTGTTGCTAGGATCTGAACAGGACATGTATTTGCTCAGGAAATTTGTTTGTTTTGCCCCAGCGGCGGTGGGAGGATCGGAGTAAGAGCCAATTCTAACTTTTGAGGCTTTTTCAGAAGTTCAGGAAGGTGGACTCTTGGGATAGGAGGGTCTTATTCATAGAATCCAGTCGGTGGCCGTTATGCCCATTGCCAGCGAAGTCAAAATCCCAGGCTAAGCAGCGGGACTTTAGCTCGGGGCCAGATTGGCCACCACAGCCGCAGGTGGGGGTGATAGAAGAGAATGAGAGCGCGTTGGCCGGCAATTCCTTCTCGATTGGAAGGAGGCTGGTTTGTAATCCAGCAACTTATGCTGGCCGGTGTGATGAGGGCGAGATCACGATGCGAGCCCGCCGATCCATGTGCGAGACCCGTCCTTATTGGGCGGCGCCGCGGCAACATGTTTAGCGAGGAATGTGTTGAGTGCCAACGCTTGGGCGGCGGAGGCGCGGGCGCCTTATGAAGACCATGATGGTTTTTACGCAATTTTTCACTTGTTTTGCTTTTCTTTGTAACTAGCTCGCATTGTTAAGTATTGACCCCATTTGCTCTCCTTGTTTGGGGATGAAGACGTGGCCTTGTTGAAGGCGAGGAAGCTACAGGCTCGGCGGTGACTTGAAGGTGAGCGACCACGTGGCTCGCCCGAAGTGCCTTCGGTCCCGGCCAGAAAACCGGGCTTAGGCAAGGGCCGAAGCCCAGCCTAAGAAAGCACCGTGCCCAAAGTCATCATCCTCCGCAAGCAGCAGTGGCGCGAGCAGAGACCGCAATGTCGCTGAGGATACCGCCTGCAAACAGTGCCAACATCTCTGGTGCCTCCTCGCTAAAGATGCCGTGGGAAAGTGGAAAGAAGAAGAGCCTTCCCTCCTCCTTCGGGCCGGAGGCTCCCGCTGGCCTGGGCCGAGTCCCGATCTCGCTTTTCCCGCCCGCCGGCCATTCTGTCCGATTCCCGCTCCTCCAGCTGGCCGACTGAGGCAGGCGGGTTCAAGATGCCCTCCACTACCGCCTCGGCGCTGTAAAGAAATTGCGATGCCCCATTATTGGGAGGCATCGACCTTTATGCCGTGGAAGCCCTGGGCTTGGTAGGAAAGGTATAACTGAAAGGGCGTTACATGATGATCTTGCCCTGATAGAGACATACGGCACGCCCTACTGGGAACGCGACTACGCTGGAGCGAGGTAAGGCTTTGAATTGGTCTTGTCCCTTCTTTTGCTTTTATCCCATGTGTCTCGATTATCTTTCCTTGTCCTGGGATCTTTCTACCCGTACTCAATATCTATGATGTACAACGAGTGAGGCGGCACCGCAGGCAAGGCAGAGGTTTACGTACCGCCAACGGTGGCCTCTGCCAAAGCAGGTTTGAAGCAGGCTCGCCTGGCCGACGAGTTGAGGTCCGCATCACATGCCGCAAGAAGCGAAGCCGAACTGCTCGAAGCGCACCGAAGTTGGTCGCCCGCAATCGTGACTCCATTCGGCCGCAAAGAAAGACTTGGTCGGCCAGTAGCTGCTAATCAAGCCGACTGAAAGCTCAACCGACCAGCGCAGCTTAGCAGTGGACCGGCTCGCAAGTGTAGAGACGCTACCAAGATGCAAGCCGCATGGGAGGCATGTGGAGGATCTCGCCCAAAGATTGAAGTGACGCCGAGCAACCGGCCGGAAGACTATAAGAAATCCATAGCTCTTGAGGATGACTTTGTTTGACCACCGCTTGACGAGGCCGCTGAATGATGCTATACGCCTCTATTTCGCATATGGCGCCAATCATGTCCTTAGAAGCGCCTAGTCGTCGGGGTAATCGACATGAAGACCATGGCCAGTGGGTCAAGCCTCGACGCCTACCTCGAGGAGGCCCGCCAGCTCCATCATTCGTCCCCTATACTCACGACGAGCCGAATCTTTGGCAAAGGTCGACGAGGAA
>CM028378.1:23220363-23256939 GCA_013146195.2 Codonopsis lanceolata | reverse complement strand
GCGTGGGCGTGGGCGTTTGACATGTGAGAATAGACCTCATCGGTCCTTTCCACCAAGCCAAACAGGATGTGGGTATATCATTGTGGCGTGGATTACTTCACTAAATAGGTGGAAGCTAAGCAGGTTAGCCATCATAGCAGGGATCAGCGATAAGGTTTGTATGAGCAGAGATTCTTGGTTTCGGCCTTCCACGGATGGTCATATCAGGCCGCACTCAATTCTCAAAAGTTCGCGGCAAAATCGAAAGGTTAAATGTAAAGCGAGAGAATGTCTTGGCTCACCACAAGAGCGGCGATCAAGCGGACGGGGAACAAGAAAATACTACACGCATCGAAAGGGACTTGGAGGAAAGAAAGGGAAATGGCTCGAGCAATTGCCGATGGATTACGTGGGGAATCGAGAACCTCGGTCCATGGTTCGAGGCGAGACCCCTTTTGCACTAACACAGTTGGAGGCCATGGCACCGGTCGGTGACATACTCAGCGGCTCGAGTTACTTTCTTGACCCAAGCCCGCAATGAGTTATCAAGATTGCTTGCCTCCGACAACATTGAAGAAAAGACTTGAAGCTTCGTCTTGGATGATCAATTATAAAAACTCACAAAAATCAACCACGATAAAGGGTCGAGGCAAAGAAGTTTCTATGTGGGAGATTGGGTCCTCTGAAAGATAGAAGCAGGCGAAACTTGGAAAGAAACAAACTCTCCCAGGCGGGAAGGACCATTGAAAGTTACCAGCGTCATGAAAGGAACCTACAGGCGTTGAGGCAGGGCGACACGCCATTAAGGGAACCAGCACGGCAGGCCACTAAAAATGTACTCGGTGATGTAACTTTCGTTGTAAATTTTTGGAAGTCAAAATGAAAGGTTTTATTATTACTTCAAATTATTGACAATGACCTATCATCGGTGCGAGGAATGTTACAACTTCTGAGAGAGCGTCTTTCACTCAACCTTGAAAAAGGAGGAGAGATCAAAAAACATGTCCTCGGTACACGAGGAAGGTTACAATTTACAAGAGCAAATATGCTCACCTCGACCTCGAAAAGAGGAGAGGATCAAAGTCGTCACCGATGCCTTGAGAAGGTTACAACTTCTGAGGCAAACATGCTCACCTCGGCCTCAAAAAAGGATCAAAGACCTATCCTCGGTACACGAGGAAGGTCACAATTTGAGCTAAATGTGCTCATCTCGATTTCAATAGAACAAAAAGGTTGACAAACTATCACCGGTATCGAGGTAGACTATCAACTCACAAAATAAAGACAAGTATGCGAATGCGTTGCAGTGTGGTTAACGACAAAAGCAAGTGAAATAGATGCGACACAAAAATGTTAAGGCAAATATCAATTACAACAAGGAAAGATTGTTTTGAACCACAATGAGTGAAAAGAAATGAGTCTAGAAGGCTGGATTTCAGGCTCGGGTTCGGATGTCGTCGGCGAGTTGCTCACTGTTGGATGCTCGCCCCAAGAAGTCACATCACCAATTCTAGGTTAAAAGGAACCTGCTTTATTCCTCTTTGTCGCCTCCACTTGAAGACACCACGTTAAGATCCCAGGTGCTAGAGGAACCACGCTCGTCCGGGCCCGCTACGGTCTGCTTTCGTGGATGAGCTTGAGCTCTTCGTCACAGTGAGAACCATATGCCCCAGCCAGAGGCAAAAGGACCTAAAAAGCGACTCAAGGCCCGATCGACCACTCCCAGCTTAGTAATGTGTTGCACAGAAAAGGCGTGAGTGCGTCTGCATGAGCATAGTCTGGCACAAGCTCGTCAAATAAACTAAATCACTTTCCTTATCATTCAACGTTTGGGCTTCCACTTGGCTTCCCTCACGTGCTTGAACTCGCAGCACGAGGCTGAAGCGTCTCGCTCACTTAACATCTCTCTTTGCTCAACCTTGGCGTCCGCTGCTGGAAATATCGATCGGACAGGCCGTTTCGTTGGGCTTTCACGTCCTCGAGAAGCTTTAAAGTTTTATCCAAGTCAGCGGCCTTTTTGTTACGATCACCTTCCAAAGACTCTACCTTAGCTTTCAAAATATCCCTCTCCTCGGCCTGGGCAGGCATCCAGTGACTTCTTCTCCATTGAGTCGCAGCCGACTTGAGATGGGTAGAGACGGAGACTTAACATGACCCAGCCTAATCGAACAAAACAACCAACTATCAAGTTAAAACAAAACAAAAGAAAAACCAACAATACGACAGCTCTTGATTCTTATCATTGACGACCTAGAAGCTAGGAGGAGCTAAGGGAGTTCATCATGACAAGTCTTTTGGGTAGCCATACAGGCTACCATGCCATAGTATGGTCATATCGTCCCGAGACATAAAATCGAAATTGCCGAGGGGAGGAACGTCGGCGATGGCATTGGCCAAATCCTTGGCCGTCTCTTTAGTGGTTGGCAGGACAAAATCATCTTCGAGCCATGATACGACCTCGTCGTAGACAGGAGACCCGGTCTCGGCTGCAGCTTTACCCTTCCCGGAAGACAAAACATGATCGGCACCCTCGGGCTCATCTTCATCATGTTCGTCGATCAACTTCATCACTTTTCGCTTCCGCTTATGCGAAAGGCTCCTGTGAGAAGAAGATTCAAGGGCGTGAACGGAGTCAACCACCGGCGATTTGACAAGCTCGACAATCGGAGACTTAGTTGATGTAATCGTCAATCGGGGAGCACTCCCCGAGCCAGCTGCACGAGTAGAGGTTGGAACCATTTTCGCCACTTTGACGGCGGCCGCGCCGGATCAGGTATTGGCGGACTATAATATGTCGGCGGCGGCCTCGAGAGCCGTGACGATCCACACTTAGATTTTTACGACTCCGGGTCAGGTTCATTCGAGCATCCAGATTCCTCATCGCTGAAAAACCAAAAAAGATCAAAGTCAGAAACGACCACAATAAAGCAACAGGGAAACAAACAAGAAAGGGAAGATATTCACTATGGTCGGGGCAAGGATCCGACTCCCGAGTCTTGACAGGATAAGCAATCTCCTTTGAACACAAGGTCTTTGTGAAGTAACCACCCCGGATAAGTATCAATCTCGGGCATGGTGCATTGGGGACGAACCCCTTGGATATCTTTGGTCGACATATCGACCAGACTCAACAATTATTCGACCCCAAAAACAGAACTCCAAGAAAACACTAAGGGATTTTCCGCATGAACTCCCAGATAGTCCTCCGTTGCCGACTTCACCTTTTCTTCATACTCAGTTAAGGTCGGGCGGGGATAGAACGATTCTCTTAGTCGTAGGGGGAGAGGAAAATTCCACCTCGTCGGCTACTCATGACTGACCGCCTTGTCGTGATACTGTCTTGCGGGAGGTCATAAAGCAGTCGTTATTGTGGTGTTTACATTGCAAGCGTCCCAGAGACATGTTAACACTAAAATAGGTCTTGAACAAAGGAAGAGTAGGCTCGAAACCGAGCACCCGGAGACAGACGGCAAAACTAACTAAATACCTCACCAGATTAAGAGAAAGATCTTGTGGGTGAGCCCCGGCTTCGTCGAGAAGCTCACAAACAAGGGGATTCAAAGGCAGACGAAGTCCTACTTTGAAAATAGTTGTATAAAATCCAACTCCACTCCGGAGACGTCTTAGTTCGGGCGGAATAAGGTTTAGCCTAGTGCATATCCCCGGAAATCCTTTGGGCTATGGTTGGTGAGCATCCATAGCAGACATCCTCGGGAGACACGTGGTCCCCTTGACCCCTTAACAACACCCACGGGCTTTCCACCTCTTCTTTGGGCCATCCACCCACCTTGGCTTTACCGAGATGAGCCTTCTTGTTCGTCTTACTCGTACAATCTTCCACCTCGGGTGCCGAGGTTGAATCAGTGGCGGCCTTTCTTTTCTTCTTCGCTAACTCTTTGTTTTTATTCATCATCTTCAACGCCGCCACCTCGCTGAAAAAAGTATAGTACTGGTCAAAATAAGCTTGATCCTTCGTCTTGCAGATATACATTTCAGATCCGATGGTTCGGTCCTCGACCCTATAAGATTCATCCCGGAGCCAAGAGCCCCTCAGAAGTCGTAGGCGGCGGCAATAGATCCTTTGCCTCACTAGGAAGAACTATCTTCCAGTTCCCATCGGTTTGCCTATATACCCGGGAAAGGGTAGGAGACCGAGCATAGACTGGTTCGGGATCCGCCCGTTTGGTCCTCATAGTCGAAGAAAATACGGAAGGAGAAACTACCTTTATCGAAGATGACGAAGAAGACTGGGTGGGTGACTTATAAGCTATGTTTGAGGAGGACTGGTCAGGGGTACGACACGAGGACTTAGACTCTGAACTCATAAAAACACCTCAGTAATGGACTAAATACAAAAGCTAAACGAAAGAAGAAGTACCTGAAACGGACGAGGTTGGAGCAGACGAAGGCAAGAGAAAGAGCAGCAGGCACGAAAAAAGGCGAAGGTTGCAGGAGTTAGTGCGAGAGTGCGGCTTGCGAGAAAGTCGCCGGAAATGGAACGGGATATTCAGAACTCACCAAATCAACCCAAAAAGGGCCACAAATGGGGGAAAAAGAAAGAGGAGGGAAAGACGAATCTAATGCACCGTTTTAAAGGGAGAAAATGTGACCAGAAAACGGCCAAACAGCGAGTCCGACTGAAGAGCAAAAAATCGCCTGAAAATGGTCTGAAAGAGAAAGAAGCAGAAATGGCTCGAGACGTAGGGGAAAAGCTATGGTTTTTCCAATTTTATACGACCCGCGACCAACCGGGTTGACCCGACTCAAGATACGCAGACCCAATTGCACTATTGCCCGGCCGACACATGTCACCAATCAACGAAATGACGTCGCCAAAAAAGAGGGAAACGGCGCCGAAATTAGGATCATTAAATGGAAAGTCGGCTAAGTGACGCTTCGAAAAACGTGTTATTAATGAGATGTGACCCCAAACGACACCTTGATTTCTTCCACAAATCAAGCTCGACCCGAGGACTTCATCAAATACATCCTCGATTTACGTCTAGGGCAAGAACGAGGAGACTGTAATCAACAAGGAAAACCTTGAACGAGGACGAACCGAGTTATACTTTCCAAGCTTAGGATAAATCCTCACACTTGGAAAGTCGGGGGCAACTGAAGGGACCCGACCTAGTGCCTCCCACGTGGAATGACACGTGGCGGCTAGAATGACTTAAACTGAATCGAGGACAACCACTTGGCCGGACAAGTCGACCATAGTCGAGCTGACCAAGATCAGGCCGACCATGATCAGGGGCGACCATGAAAGTATCTAGAAGGCTCAAGCACAAACGACCATCCGACTAGAAGACCTCATGTTCGGTACCTCGGCCCGTCCAGGTCGAATAAGAAGACGTCATCACAATACGACACGTGCCAGGTGGCTTCGCCTGATTGGGAAAATGTCAACGTGCTCTGTACAAACCGTACCGTTTACCGCTGACCTCCTCCCTGATACACTGAACACATCTGACAAGGGCATAGACCAATGAGAGTTGGCCAACTTAGCCGACCAATAAGATTGGACTCTAATTGTGGCATCCAGCTTTGGCTTGCAAGACAAGCTTTGAAGAGATTATAAATAGAGAACTTTGTCACCTTCACAAGGTAAGGCACTATTCACTCAAAACCATTATATTCTACACACAACACTCAAGCACGGTGACCACAGGGAACGCTTGTGTTTCATCTCTCTCATTCCGCTACTGACTCTCACGCCGGAGGGCTTTAGCTGAGATAACCTCCCAGCTCCCTAACGGTGTTCTCCCTTGCAGATTCGGGTGCCGGTACAAGTAACAAAGACAACCAGCATAAACCAACAGTAGACAAGCCAGATATCCTAACCTTGTTTCTAGATCCGACGTCCATCAGCTCTACTCCACCACGTGGACTTTCAAATATAGTCACACCATAATTTGGCGTGATCATGAACCATTGTGATGCCCAATTTTAACATTGCAATCCCCAGATTTGAGCTGACATTTTTATATTTTGATGCTCAAATTTTGACAGATTTCAATTATGCATTATGATGTCCAATGTTTTCATTCTGATGCCCAAATTTGGGTAGTGGCTTTGACGCAGCGAAAATAACAACAAGGGCTTTTACCACGAGAAACCCTTCAAATAAGCTTGAAACACGTCAAACATTAACCAACCTAGAATCTACTAAGAAGATATAACTGGAATCCACCAGATAAAAAGGAAAACTCTAATTTTATTAAAAATATTAATTAAATTCGGAATTACAATGAAGTCCATTTTTATAGGACTAGTAATGCTTGGAAAACAAGTTAAAATCTCCTAAAAAGTAGCCTAACATATATAGTAACCTAATAAGAATTAAATTCATCACTTATATACCTAAATCTACTTCTAAACATAAAAATATTACCATATTAAAATTAAATACGAAAATTACTATAAAATTAAAATACTTCAACTTAAAATTCAAACTAATCAAATCTTGTCCTACATCAGGCTTTTGAATTTTAATGCCCAAATTTTGACAAATTTCAATTCTGCATTGTAATGTCCAATGTTTCCATTCTGATGTTTAAATATAGGACAGTGGCTTTTTGAATTTCGATGCCCACATATGGACAATAGCTTTGTCCGTGCGTCTTTCTTTCATTTAGGATATCTTCATCATTTTCTCCAAAAAAATATAATTTAATGATTTAAAACAAATATATAAAGTTTTTTCGGTTATAATTTCATAGAGACTGGCCCGAATTTCTCCCTTTCTTTTTTTCTTTTTTCTACCAAGGGAGTCATGTCGTATATAGTTCGTCTTATCGTCCTCCTTCCCCCCCCCCTCCCATATGATTCTTTGTCAACCGCCCAACACCCCGTGTTTCTCATAACATTGGCTAGTAATAGAGCTGAAAAGCCGACTACCCCAAATGGGCATCAGAGCCTACAGTAGCAACAACTTCAAAAATATCAAAGTTAACTCATACATAAAAACACACACACACACAAATGAAATTCTAACCCAACTGCACAACTACATGCTAGCTGGCCATCTTGAGAATTTTCCTAGCAAAACTTAACTGGATCATGCATATATATATATATGCTGGTCTTCTCACAGTTGTAGTCGTCGTTGAGATTTATGATCCCCACGTTCGTCCAAGTGTACGTCAAATTACTGAAGCATTGTTGGTCAAGGCACGTGAAAGCCAACGTGTTCTGAAAACTCCCACCTCAACGGCTTGTCCTAACCCTCCCAAAAATCCTAGAATTTCAAGAAGGTTGGATATTAGCCATTGAGGGAGAGAGTTCAGAATACGTTGGATCTCCGCCACTACACCTTCGTAGCATGATGCAAACCAAAGAAAACATTGTGCGTGTTTGATGGAGGAGGGGGCCGGGTTACGTAGAAAGGAATGAGGAATAAAGAAAATGGAGGAAATGATGGAGGAACCATCGTTGTATATATGGTGAAACATTATTTGCTTCTTAGTTAACAATGTCAAAAAAATTCAATAAAAAAAGAAATTTGAGACCAAATGTGTCCCTCACTTTCCAAGTAAACCACAAGGAAATTAATAACAAGGCATTGCTATTAGTTGCTTGCATCACAAGCAGCCACTCACCAATCACCATATTACGGCGGTTGTCATTTTACTAAAACCGCCATTGGCGAAAAACAACGTCTTATTATCAATTTTCAACTTCTTACCAAAAGTAGCAAACTGACGTTTTGCACGAAACTACACCTAACTTTCCTTAAATGCATAACTAGGGAGAAATTCCTTTTTTTTTTTTTTTAAAATATTAACGGTAAACAAGAAGTCTTTGTAATCTATATTATAAAAGAGTTCAGATTTTTACTAACGCCCTTGATAGAATTGGGTTAAATATAACTGACGATCTTGTTTGATTCGTAATTATGTGAATTACAAATAAACTCCTTAGAATTATGTTCGAATTACCCATCTACAATTATATATAAAACCTTAAGTTGTGAGTTTTATTTAATTTATCCTATTAGTTATAAATTTTATTTATCTCAACTATTTATTGAATTGATTAAATTTGATTTTATACCGATAGGCACGGGGACACCCGTATACTAGTTGATATAAATAGTGCGGATGAAATAGAGAGGACTAGTTTATATCCGACACGTGTGGTGTGGCAAATATCTAGAGGCAAGACCCTTGTTCCTTGAAAATGTGTTCACAAGAATTTCCATCCAAAATGCATATTAAGTTTCAATAATTCTTTGGTATTTAAGCCCAACCCAATCAAATTAATTAGGTGACGAGGATGTCAAAGTAGGCCGTACGAAAGTTGCTTGAATCCGTCAGTTATCGGTGATTTTCAATCCATTCTTTGTCTTATAAGCAGAAGCATAACCTAGGGCTAGGACAATGAAGTGGAAGAGATTTTCCCTGTTTGGACTTATAGGATTGGCACTTGTGTTTGTGTGCCGCCTGTCTCCTGTGGTTGTTCTAGTCAAGTTACATCACCTGTAAATCCAAGCATGAAATCCTACTAGAAAACCTATTAGTAATATTTATTGGCCAGAAAAGAATTTAAATTTACCCATGGTCAAACCAACATAGAACTAACTCAAGGCAATAAATTCAACTTCTTTAAATTTTCTGTTTGTTATTTTGCAAAACATATATGGTTAGAAAGAGTGTAGAATCTAAAACAAAAATACCAACATCATTGTTTCTGATGAATCCTGACAATTGTCAGGAAGAAGAAGGTTTTCAAACTGCCCTCCAGGAATATAGGATAAACCCTTTCCACTTATATGTTGTTGAAGCAAATCTCGGGTATTTTAGAATTACGCATCAATGCTCATGTAATCAAGTTAACAACAATTCTCGCGTCTCTCCTCTTTTCTTTATTGTTCTTGAGGAATCGATCAGACTGCAGGTATAAGGTATATGGTATATGGACTCACCATTACATTAATATAGATTTTTTGGAATTAAAGATAAGGTAGTGTGTCTTTTCTCGCGTCAAGCCACCGGATGGATTAATTAATTTTTTTTTTTAATGAATTCGCGATTATAATTACCATGGAGTAACTTTTAAGTGGACAAGAATTAATTAATCAATCACATCAGTTACTACCCTTTTCCCTTGTATATTTTGTACTTTCAAGAGGTAGATTAATGATAATTGTGTTGAGATACACAATAATGGCAGCAGCAATGTCAAGCAAAATGGCAGCATCAAAGGCAAAGGCAAAGGCAAAATTGAAGACTTCAGGGGGCCAAAGTGCAATTAATTATAGTCCTAGTAACTATGAGGGTAGCGAGTGTAAATCTTGTTTTCTTTCTTCTCTTCCTAATAGGATTCAGTTTAGTTTGTTAGGGAGTATGTATATCTATCTCTATTGCCTTTGTGTAGTTCACGAATTCAAGGAATAATAATTCAATCTTCAAGAAATCAATAATGAAAACTTAATCTTTACTTTCTCTTCTACCTTGATATTGAACATGGTATCAGAGCCTAGCAATCCTGCCTCTCAAATATCTCTTCTGCATCAATAAAGGTACAATCCTCTTCTGATTCTTTGATCTCTTTCATAATCTTCTTCTATTCCTTCTGTTCTACATCTTCCCTCTACTCATGGCTGATCCTACATCTGAGTCAAAGAATGAGAAAAACAAAGACATCAATATCTCTACACATGACTATGATCTGCCAGAATCCTCTCTTCAACTTAATCTAGGACATCCTCTCTATCTACACCCCAATGATCATCCTGGCATGAATCTTGTCTCAGAACTTCTCACAGATTCTAACTTCAATCAATGGAGGATCTCTGTCACTACTGCCCTCTCTGCCAAAAACAAATTAGGCATGATTAATGGGACCAACAAGAAACCCATCCCTCCATCTAAATACATAAGTGCTTGGGAAAGATGCAACATCATGACTGTTTCTTGGCTCCTCAATACTGTGAGTACAGAAATACGTCAAAGTATTGTATATCTTCCTACTGCCCATGAAATCTGGGATGACCTCACCACCAGATTCTCTCAGGGTGATGCTCCCAAGATTTTTCAAATCCAGAAAAACATCATGCTTTGCACACAAGGAGATCTTAACATAAACAGTTATTACACCAAGTTCAGAGGGCTATGGGATGAGCTAACTAATCTGCTCCAAATACCCAAGTGTGTCTGCAATTGCACTTGTGGATCTAAGGCTGCTCAAGAAGAATTTGAGCATATCACCAAACTAACACAATTCTTAATGGGCCTTTCTGAGAAATATACTGATGTTAGAGGCCAAATACTCATAATTCATCCTCTTCCCTCTGTCACAAAAGTTGTCTCTATGTTGGTTCAAGAAGAAGGGCAAAGGCAACAATCTGGTCCAATTTTTGAGAATCCTCCTTCAGCCTTCATGGGAAAAATCAACAACACTGGAAACAGATCTGCTAAAGGAAAACTACAGGAAACTATCAATCCACTTCCAGTAAAGGGAAATTTTTCTGTGACCATTGTCATGGTGACTCTCATACCAAAGACAAGTGCTTCTTCATCCATGGATTTCCTGAATGGCACCCTCTATATGGAACCAAACCTGATCCTACCAAAATGCCAAGAAACAAAGGAAAGAATAGAATCAATACCACAACTAACAATGCCACTGTCCAAGTTTCTACCAAAGAGACTAAAGGAAAGGATGTCTGCACTTCTGACAGCCCTAATCTTCTTACTTCTGAACAATACCAGCAACTGATGTCCCTTCTCAAAAATGTGAAAAATATGTCTTCTGCCACTATTATGGTTGATACTCCTGAAGATCATCTATCAGGTACTACTCACTCATCACATGTGTGCCTTAACAATAGGAAATCTGTGAGTCTTGATTGGATCATAGACACTGGAGCTAGTGATCACATCACTAACTCCCTTGAACACCTTATTAAACCTACCCCTATCAACACTGTTATACATCTGCCCAATGGGAAGGCCTCTATCATTACTCACAAAGGAAAGGTGATTCTGTCCAAAGACATTACTCTCAAAGATGTCTATTATGCTCCTGACTTTCATATTAATCTTATATCGGCAGCAAAGAAGCTCACTCATGACAGCAATATGTGTCTAACCTTTTCTGACACATCTTGCTATCTTCAGGACCAAACTCACCAGAGACTGAAGATTGGTAGATATGATGGTGGTCTCTACAAGCTAACTCTCCATGAAGACTGCAGGCTGAAAAATCCTACTTCTGATTGTAATAATACAGTCAAACCAAACAACTCTAAATGTAGCAATTCTTTCTTTTTTTCAAAGCCTTTAAGTAAAGAACATTTGTGGCATAATAGACTTGGGCATGCTCCTATTCACTCTATGAAGAATATTAAAGCTCTTGATTTACAATTCAATCCAAACCTTCATGTTCACTGTGATATCTGCCATCTATCAAGACAAACAAGACAACCCTTTCCTTTAAGCAACTCTCACAGCTTAAATATTTTTGACCTCATTCATTGTGATGTTTGGGGTCCTTACAGACAGTGTACTTATGATGGATGTACTCTTTTTCTTACCATTGTTGATGATCACTCAAGAGCTACTTGGACCTTTTTACTAAAATCCAAGACTCAAGTCTGCCAAACCCTTACTTACTTTTTCAATATGGTGAAAAATCGGCCCAAACTTCTAAGCATCTGAGAACTGATAATGGTACAGAATTCTTAAATGATGGAGTTGGCAGTCTTCTAGCTTCCCAAGGCCTCCTACATCAGTGCACCTGTGTAGACACACCCCAACAAAATGGTAGGGCTGAGAGAAAGCATAGGCATCTCCTAGAGCTTGCTAGAGCTTTAAGGTTCCAAGCTAATCTTCCTAAGAAATTCTGGGGTGACTGTTTGTTAACAGCCACATACTTAATAAACAGACTTCCTAGTTCTGTCCTCAAGTTCAAGACTCTTTTTGAAGCCCTCTTTGGTGTAGCTCCTAAATACATGCATCTCAGAACTCTTGGATGTCTCTGCTATGCTTCAACATCTTCCCATAATAGAGACAAATTCTCACCTAGATCCCAAAAATGTGTATTCATTGGCTATCCCAGTAACAGGAAGGCTTATAAACTCTTCAATCTAGAGACAAATCAAGTTATATACAACAGAGATGTTGTATTTCATGAATCCATCTTCCCTTTTAAATCAACCATGACCTCACCTATCAATACATATGAAGACAATGTCTGTCCATCTAACTCTGCTGAATTCACATGTGAAGAAAACACAAGTGCTAATCAAGAAGATACCAGTACAGAAGTGCAGCCAGAAGTTCAGCCTGACAACCCAACTATTACTGAAGATGTTGCTCCTACTAACACTGAAAGAAACACCATACCAACCAGGCCTCAGAGAGGAAAAACCATCCCAGCCAAATTCAAAGACTACATTGGTCTACTAACTAATCTTGCTCATCCAACAGCTAACCACACATCCCCTTATCCTATGAGTAAATATTGCAACTACACCAATGTTTCTCCCTCCTACAAAGCTTTCAGCTGCAACATCTCTTCTCTCAGTGAACCAAAAACCTATAATCAAGCCTCTCAAGACCCCCTATGGTGTACAGCCATGGCTGAAGAACTTCAAGCCCTGGAAACCAATGGTACATGGACTCTACAATATCTTCCACCCAACAAGAAAACTGTAGGCTGCAAATGGATATATAAAACTAAGCATAATGCTGATGGCACTATCAACAAATACAAGGCCAGGCTTGTGGCAAAAGGATTCACTCAGATAGAAGGCAATGATTATTTTGAAACCTTCTCTCCTGTGACTAAAATGACAATTGTAAGAGTTTTTCTTGGCATAGCAGCAGCCAAGCATTGGCCCATATGTCAACTTGATGTCTCCAATGCTTTTCTGCATGGAGACCTTCATGAAGAAGTCTTCATGGATCTTCCTCCAGGATACTCACACAACTTCCCTCAAGGCCCATCTCCTATTGTCTACAAGCTAGCTAAATCTTTCTATGGCCTCAAACAAGCACCTAGGCAATGGTTTGAGAAATTCTCCTCTACTCTCCTTCAGTTTGGATTCAATCAATCCCCTAATGATCATACTCTATTTACCTATCAAACTGGAACTGAGTTTGTTACCATACTTGTATATGTGGATGACCTTCTCATCACAGGAACCAACAGATATTTGATTGAATCAGTCAAGACATATCTTACATCCAAATTCCCTATTAAAGACCTTGGACCCTTGAAATACTTTTTGGGACTGGAAGTTGCAAGAAACAAATCTGGAATCTGCCTCCACCAAAGAAAGTATGCTTTGGACATCATAAGTGATACCAAGCTTACCAATGCAAAGCCTGCTCCTACACCTATAGAGAAAAATCACAAACTGGCCATTACAATCAGTTCCCCTTTAGACAATCCTGCATGTTACAGAAGACTCATTGGCAGGCTGCTGTATCTTTCTATTACAAGACCTGATATTTCATACAGTGTACAGGTTCTAAGTCAGTTTATGGCCAAACCTCAGAAGCACCAGTGGCAGGCTGCCTTAAGGCTTGTAAAGTATATCAAAGGGAGTCCTGGTCAAGGTATATTCTTCTCGGCTCGATCCGGCTTGTCTCGGTGCCTATTGTGATTCTGATTGGGCTGCTTGCCCTATTACAAGAAGATCCCTCTCAGGTTTCTGTATTTTCCTAGGGAATTCTCTCATCTCTTGGAAATGCAAGAAACAGACCATTATTAGCAAGTCCTCTGCTGAAGCTGAGTATAGAAGCATGGCCAATACTTGCTGTGAAATAAAATGGCTAATATCCCTCCTTAAAGACTTTCAAATAGAACCAGTTATACATGTTCCTCTTCATTGTGACAACCAATATGCTATACACATAGCAGCCAATCCTGTTTTTCATGAAAGGACCAAGCACATTGACATAGACTGCCATCTTGTCAGAGAAATGTTGCACAAAAAATTAATATCCACACACTACATTCCCTCTCCTAACCAACCTGCTGATATCTTCACTAAAGCTCTATCTAACACTCACTTCTTCCATCTTCTTTCCAAGTTGCATGTACAAAACTTGTTTTCCACTCTCAACGGATACACAATAATACACAATAATGGCAGCAGCAATGTCAAGCAAAATGGCAACATCAAAGACAAAGGCAAAATTGAAGACTTCACGGGGCCAAAGTGCAATTAATTATAGTCCTAGTAACTATGAGGGTAGCGAGTGTAAATCTTATTTTCTTTCTTCTCTTCCTAATAGGATTCAGTTTAGTTTGTTAGGGAGTATGTATATATATCTCTATTGCCTTTCTGTAGTTCACAAATTCAAGGAATAATAATTCAATCTTCAAGAAATCGATAATGAAAACTTAATCTTTACTTTCTCTTCTACCTTGATATTGAACAAATTGATACTCGGGTTGTCTACCGCATAAGTTTTCAGTTAGAAATCAATTCCACTCGCCTCATTTCCATATATGCTGCTGATTAGACCTATGCTCCTATGGTCCTATATATATCCATGCGGGATGGACAAAGTTCAACTTTTCTTATTTCGGTGAAGTAGCGAAATACATCGCGATCCATTACGGTCGTCCTATCTCATCAGTCATCACTGCCCACTACATACTATCAACACTCTTCCTCAACCTACAACGTACAACCCCCATAAACAAACATACAAGTGGAAACGCAAAATAAAATAATTACAAAAAAAGGTTCCGCCAACATCATTCCTTCGCCTCAGCAACCTCAACGTCTCGCCTCCTGCGCGAACGAGGAGGGATCCACCCCAACCGACTTCAGCGTCTCGGCATGAGGCTTCGACCTGCAACAACCGCAGTTTATAATTTCACTGTCCCTCTGGCTACTACACACACACACAAAGATTTCTTTTTCAACGGAGAGCTAGAGGGAGAGAGGGAGAGTACTATGTATTTTAGTGTACTATACTATACATAAGGAGAAGTGAAGGAAATTAATTTACCAGACATAGACATCGCCACGGATGGGATCAGACACAACATCTTGACGATCATACTCCTGGATGTGAGCCACTTTCCTGAAGAAGGATTGCTTTATGAACCGGTCAGCATCATCCACCACCTTTTCCGGCTCCACCAACTCCGGCAATGTCTCTCTCCTCGACTTCTTTACGAACACGTTCGGCGCCCACCTCAACTGATGCATAACCGTGTACAACCCAATTGAAACCGACAGCGTTATCATCCCCAAGGCCACGTACACAGGCACAAACTGCCCTTTCACCCCCCTGTACACAATTCATTCGAATTCGATTCATATACTAACTAAAAACACCCCCATATATACGATTATAATAATTACACGAACAGGGGAGCAACTGAAAAAGAGACTATATATACTTAACCTTGGTTTAGAATCAGGGCGGTGGAAATCTGCGGCCGGAGTATAGGCCTTCATTTTCGGGGAGGTTGATGTAGCAAAGGTTGAGGTCCCTTTCAACCGGCCCACCATTGATTTCAAACTAGTCTGCAACAGTAGTTCAACAACTTAAAACACTTAAACTTGAATGGAGTATATATTTAATAGCATTAGCTATGTACACAAGTAGAGTACAACCCTAGCTATAGATCTGAGAGGGAGGGGACTTACTACTGCTCTCAAGGCCATTGCAAACTGAGGATTAATAGTTGCTTTCTAGCTAATTAAGCCAGCCCACTGGTTAAAGTATTGCCAATATAGTACGATGATAATAATATCAATAATAGTGTACTGAAAGTACGATTCTAAGCTTGTGTGTTGTTGACTTCTTGTTGGTGGTAAGGGCCAAGGGGGTTAATAGTATTTATGTGGGAAAAGGAGAGGAGAGAGAAAGTTCTAGAGGGGGACACCTTAGTGGACACGTGCCATCAGTCCAATGGGACACGTCACCGTGGAAGCCTCTTGAACTTGCACGTCGTCTCCTCGGTTACTATTCACAATTGCTAGTAACTTCATACAGATTCAATCGAATTGAATCTGGATTTGTAATTTGTTGTACATGGTTTCCTCAAATTCGAGATACCTCTGTGATCAAGTATATCTGAAAGTTAATACTCCCTACGTCTCTAAATAATCGTTCTGGTTGATTTGATATATGGTTTTAAAAAAAATTGACTTGATTATTTATATTAGTTTAATGTATAGTTTCTTTTAAAGTCCATGTGTATGTGGCTCATAATTAAAGTAGAGTGTAAAAGTAAGGGTAAAATAGTAAAAGTGATATTTTAAAAAGAAAAATTTCAAACTGGACAATTATTTTAGGACGGACGAAAAAGAAAAGAAAGACGATAATTTAGAGACGGAGGGAGTAATTACTAGTGATGTATCGTACAACCGCATATAAAATTATATACTTAATTAAAATTAAATAATATATAATTAAAAAGTTTAATATAAACAAAATAAATAAAAATTACTCATTCTGTCCCAAATAAATATTCTCACTTTCTATTTTAAGATGTTCCAATTAATGTTCTCAATGACTTTTGATGTACAAATTTTCTACTAATCTTCATAATGTATCTCTTCATTTAATATTATAATTATTGCACATCCTAAAGAGGGTGAGTATAATTGGTATATAATTAATGAGTGAGAGAGGATGTATAATGAGTATTATTGTCACAATATATTTTACGATCCATCATTAATTACATTTCTTAATCATTGTGTTTTGTCCACTAGGAACATTTATTTGGGACGAATGGAGTAATAAACAGTAAAATCAAAGAAAATCACATAAATTTTTTAAAAATTTATTATAGATTTTGAAATATTTTTTTATATACAACATTTGTCGTTGAAGATGTACGATTATTACAACTATTATTGTCATATAAAAAATTTAAAAACCCTTAAAATTAATAACTTTAGACAAAGCGACATACTGATCATGACTAAAATAGATTTTTTCAAAAAAAGTCTGACGGTAGATACTTTTATTTATAGACATTTCGTAAGATACCGTCGTGGCCGACTTCTTTGAAATTTGAATGAAATTTTATGATCAGATGATGTCAGTTATACTTTTAAAATAAAACAGTACTACCAGAATGACCATTTGAAAGAACTCGAACTTCTAAAACTTGATTTCTTAGCCTTGTAATAATTAATCTCGAGCTAATGCATAGCCCAATGAAATAGTCAATGTTACGAAGCAACATTAATGAAGTTTCAACCTTCAAATTCAACTCATGATTTGAAATTCCAGAACATAAAATTCAATTTAAAACTTTAGGAGTATATATATCGTTCAAAAGATCAATGCTTCTATCAAAATGAAGCGGAAAATCTGAGTTTAAAAATAATCTTCCTTTTGAATTGTTCTTCAATACCATGTAATTATTTATTAAATTAATCACATCAAAAGTCGGATTTAAAATAACTATCTTTCAAAAACGATGAATCATCGGGACTGCTTCCAAATGAAGGATGTGTGTTTTGGACAATTGGAGCGATTGGATTGTTGAATTCCTTAAACAGCGGTTGATTGAGAATATCAACATAAGCACAATTATCATTTGGTTCACCAATTTTACCATCGTCAATCTTCGCAATCCAATCAACAAAAAGTTTCAATTTTTCGGAACTCTCGTTGGACCCATACTTTGTATCTCATATTCGTTGTCAACCTCAATACATGTGAATCTCTCCACAAATTCAATGAATTAATAGTGAGATGAACTATATCTTGTATACTTCTTTTTGTAATCACATGCAATATCTGTCAAAAATCTCCACTAAACACAATTGTCTTACCTCCAAATGGAATATTATAATATCATATGTTTAAATAAAATTGAATATATCAATAGAATATCATATATTTGAATAAAATTTAATATATTAATAGAATATCATATATTCAAATAAAACTGAATATATCGATAAAATATCATATACTTAAATAAAATTGAATATAATATACAATTAAGAACTTTAATGTGAACAAAATAAATAAAAATTACACTAAAATTAAAGCTAGAAAATCACATATATTTGAAAAAATTATTATAAATTTTGGAATACTGCTTTATATATAATATTTATCATTGAAAACGTATGATTATTACTTTTAATTCTAGAAGGGGTGGTTTTAAAGTATGGAGTTGTATTTATTTTTGCATACGACGTACATTGTACTTTGAATTGTCAATATTCTAGAACGAGATAATCTTTCTTGATACCAAATAAAAGCACCACAAAAAACTTAATTTAAATGTTCGATTAGTAATTTTCAAATAAGCTAAAAAAAAGCACAAATGTTAATGTTATATATATATATATATATATATATATATATATATATAATTCAAATTCCAAATACATTGCAATGTAAAAACATTTCACATATATAAACAAATATGAAAATATAATAATCAATAGAAAAAACTCATTTCCACATGAATTTGATTTAAAAAGTATACATAATATCTAATATCTCTTTTTTTGAATGTTAGTTTAACCATTTCACACTTTATTTGATTCACACTTTGATTGAAACACACAAAAAATAGTACTTGTAAAACAAAATTGAATATTCCTTATTAATGTGTTTGTCAATGTAAAAATATAATCCTTCAAAATTATTATATAATTGTTGATTACCATATATTACAACAACAAAACTAACGCAGTCTATTTAACAAAAAAATAATATTATTAATAAACAAAGGAAGAAGAAAACACATGTAAAAAGTGCGACCTAAATAATACAAAATATAAGATATAACAAAAAAAATTACATTTAGAAAGTGACAGGGAATTATCTAAATGCATTTTCTAGTTTCGAAAGGCATGATTAGATGGAATTGAACAATCTTCGTCATTTGTTAAGTCAACAATTGATGAGAGTCTTGTGCATGTGGATGACGTAAATCGATATAGATGATAGTTTATATTATTCTGTACCGATGTCATGGTTGTAAAAAATGTTGGCTATTGAAATACAAACATATAAAAAATAAATGAAAATTATTTTACTAATTAAATAGTCAAATATCAAATTATTTGTTATATCTGGTGATGCGTCCAAAATCTTCCTGGATGCACTGGTTCGGCCCAATCAAGATACCTGGCTTTCAACGTATCCTATACCCTCAAAGCCCAAATCTGCAATAGGATTAACAAACCGTGAACTAGGCAGGGACACCCCCTGCAAAAGCCCTCCGGCGTAAGAATTAGCACAAGAAAGCTAATGAGAATGAATTTCAGCAGAGTTTCAGCTTGAGAATAGAAATTGCATACCTCTCCCCTTGATTTTCCGGGGCTTTTATAATTGCCGGAGAGCATAAACGCTCATAATCGCTCATGCTTGTCCACTAATGATTGTGGCATGAATGGCGGGCATATTAACTGCCCAATTAACTTCATCATTAATCACAACGGTCTAAATGGAGACTTTCCCGGACATAACCGTCCTCAACTGGTAACCGTTATCGAATTAGAGAGCATAGCCAATCATGCTCGCAATTTAGCTTTGTTCATTTGGTTGAGCCCCACTCGTACGACATCTTGCTTGGTGAAGACCGAGACCATGCTCGCTTGCTCCAACGATGACCCGTGTGTGGCTTTACGACTTGGGCCTATTTGGGCTGGGTAGTTCAGTAGCCTCCTACTCCTTGTTCATCGAGTATTCATGCTCGTAGTGAGGAGGAACACAAATATCCCAATCAAATCTTTTTTTCCAAAACCTGAGCCTTCGTAATTACAGTGAATCACTTTCAGTTGGAATTTGAGAATGGAAGACAGCTAAAAAGCCTTCTAGAAATACGAGCCATCACCCGCCGCCAAGACACTTTCCCAGGCGCATTGCCCCATGCAGCATTAAATGCTGCCTCGATCCTTGAGTTGCAATGATGAATGTTTCTCAAATGACGGTTATTCAATGGTATAAAAATTGAATCCCTTCTCCATCTTCAACTTTTATCACCCTCCATCTTCTGAAATCATTTTCCTGAGAGACCGAAGACTCAAGAGCTCCCATCTCCGACTGCAAAATTGTCCCGGAAGATCTCCAAGGCTTTCTCTCACAATCTGTTCCAGTTTCACCGGCTCACTTCTTCAATCAACAAGTAAGGCCTCTATCCTCTTCTTATTTCTTTCTAAATGCATTTTCATTTTGAGATTCACCATACTATTCCCGGGTTTGGATTCTTTCAAATCTTCCCATTCAGAACTGGAATGCCCAAATTCATTCACTTGAACCTTTTTGATTTCTTCTTATTGGGATTTCCATGCCCGTAAACCCTACATAAACCAAATCCACTTCCAATCAGAATCGAGGAACGTCCCATCCAGTGCCCCGTTCACTGGTTTAAGGATAAACCCTAGCTTGCCACGGGCTTTTAATTATTTCTACTTTTCACCCCGAGCAGGGTTTAACCTATATTCCTCGATTCCTGTAGGATGTCTTCAGATGATAGAACGTCTTCCGAGATTGAGGGACGATCATACGACCATGGAGCCCCTCAAGAACATGAAGAAAACCTACACACTGAATCCTCGAGCTCGGAAGAAACTGAGCGAGAAGAGATTCCGCTTGTTCGCCAAAGGCGTCCTCGAACTCCTCAAAATAATACCGAACAGGCAACCGAGAACCTCTTCAACTCTAACAGGCCAGAAAACCAGGAGTTAACTCGAGGAGAACAAGTCGCCTCAACTAGCACGCCCTTTATTGCTTGGGACGACCTGAACAGCGAGGACGATGTATCCAGCTGGTTTTACTCCTTATGTATGAACCCCAAGGATTACCGAGTTAGGGCCTTTGACTTAGACATAGACGGCCACATAACTTCCGTGGGACTGAATGGTCTTTTATTTTGATTTTTTTTTAGTTGGCCTTCGACTACCCTTGGATCCCTTCTTTGTTGAATTCCTCCTCATAAACAATGCACTTCCCTGCAACTTGACCCTAACCACCATTAGGTTCTTAATTTCATATATCGTAGCCTGTAGACTTCTCAGTTTTGAACCGAGCATGGAGCTCTTTAGGAAATTCTTCCTTTTTTCAATAGATAAGAAAACTAGATGTATCTCTAGTCGCTCCAACCCCAATTATTTTAAACTTCTATCCGACAACCCAAACAAAGTTGATGCTTGGGATTCCAAGGCTTTGCTTGTAGAATCTTGCGTCGGCTGGCCTTTTGCTCCCTACCTCGAAAACTTATCAATTGCTAAATACGACAAACAAGCTGCTCCGAACAGAGAACCCATGCTGCCAAGGCCTTCGTGAAGCTTCTGGTGAAAGACGGAAACAAGTGGCAAGACTGGTTCGATCGGGCTACCTCGACTTCCGACTGCTCGTTTCATCGCATCAAGCCGCCATTATAAGTTGGTCTGCATAAGGCCGTGAACCTCAAACTGCTCTCGAGCCCCGAGATACCACACCCATTCTCGGGGAAATTGTCACGGGGAAATTTCCCAGTGAATGCCCGAACGCTGCAACTCTAAGAAACTGCACTCATGCTTTCTCCATTTCGGGTCTGTTTGATTCCCTCTCCCTTATCTTAATACTGCTAACTCATATTATATCTTTTAACTCATAATTTGCTTTGTAGACATGAGACAAATGGAAGACTCCCAACGCTTTCTACAAGCCATGAGGATAGGGGCAGTGGGAAGGAACACCCAGATGGCTGGGTAACAGCCAGCTCGCCTCCCAACAATTCCGGCTACCAACACAGGGCAAGGAACTAACAGAGCTACTGTATCAAACCAAGCAGCGACTACTTCCCATGCACCAACAGCCCTCATCATCCCGACTCATGTGATACCGACACCAACTGCTCCCCAACCTCAGCAACAACAACAACAACAGCCAAAAAGGCCTCCCCCAATCTCCCTCCCGAAGGAGAACACGCCGAGAACTACACTGAGCGAGCCCGCCGAAAGCTCCAGCTTCTCAAGCTCCTGCCCGGCAAAGGGAGAACTTTGAGATGCCGTAAAGTCGCGAACTGCAACCAAGCTTATCGCCGAGATAGATCTCCCGAGCGAACATAAACACCAACAAGAGAGGTGGTCATGCCGCTAGCATCAGGCTGGGTATGGTGAAGAGACTTAGGCACACTGGAATTCGACGAAGAAGCACTGAACTCCTAAGTGCCGTCTTGATCGGGGAAATTGGAATGTGCATGACCGAGGTAACTGACTTTGCCCTTCCTGAAATATACCGAACTCCTTTCTTTTACCTCTAACTTTCCTTGTTTCGATTTCTAGATGGCCAGCAAGACAGAACTCCTCTTTAATCGATTGATCGATAACGTGAAAACCTCCAGCTCGCTTTCTACTGAGAAGAATGCCTTGGAAGAGCAAATGAACACACTGAGGGCCGAGCTAAAAGAAAGCGAGGAAAGCCTGACAGCCAAGGTCACTGAAATATCCAAGCTGGAGGAAGAGAAGAGGATTCTCGACGCCCACCTTACCTTCTCCAAAAAAATCCGAAAAGTCTGCCCTCAACAACATCACGCAGGTAAGAAAAGATCTTCGGGAAGTGATCGATGTGTTAATTAATCTTTTTCCTTGCAAGTGGACAAGACTATTATAGAATAGTATTGGAAGCAAGGGTCGAACCCACAAAGACAAGTGATCACGAACAGTGCAATTTATTGATAGCAAATTATTAATCTAAAGGGGGTTTTTATATTTATTTCTACTCTAAACTACTATTTATATTTAGATGTTTAACTAATTAGCAGTAATAACAGATATAAAGATCTTATGGTGGGTGGCAATCTAGGATTCTGGGTTTCACTTGTATCTCATTTATGTTCAATTCATAATATTATCATTCAATGTCTTGGGTTCGTTCACTAAAGATAGATATAGTCTGTTGAACAATTGGTTCAGCCTCCATCCCCGCAAAATTCATCCATTCTATATCCTAAGCACAAGAACTATCAATCTAGTTGTCACCTAGATTTATGATCTATCTGTCACCTAGATCATGTATGAACCTGGTCCTAACTTATTGCTCTCGTGCATCGATAGGTCCAATTTATTGTGTTGGTGAGCCAGTGTACGACATATGCACATTGGTCATGCAGTTATCCGCACCTCTAGGCCTTTATTATTTGCGATTACATTCATTTATTCAAAGCAAAATAATATAGGGATTGATAAACAACACAATCAACAAGAATTGAATGATCATATATATAAATTAAAGCATAAGTTTGATACAAGTTACCTCCCACCTCCTAGATTATGGATGATTTAGTTCATCATAGACAATGAACAGCACATGGAGATGATCGGATACATGATTTGATCTTCAATACTTGAAATTACAAAATCTAATTATGATATACAATCTAAAAACTACCTAAAATCTACTAAAGAGAGCTTCCAGCCGTCCCTCTTTTCTTTGGCTCGGCATCTGACTTCAATATATACCCGGGAGTTGTAATCCAATCGAACCACTGTGTGAAAATCCAAAAATCAAGATTTCGACCACCTTGCGGCGCAAGGTGGTACCTTGCGTCCGCAAGGTTTCCAAAGATGTCCGGCCTTAAAAAACTTGACTTGTGCCGTCATCGCCTACCTTGCGGTCGCAGTTCGATGTACCTTGCGTCCGCAAGGTCTTCGACCGCAGCCTTCACTTTTTCTTCATTTTTTCCTTTTTGGCCCTTCTTGAAATTTGCACTTAAAACCCTGGAGTTTCGCATATTTTCACTAATAACCCTGAAACTTACAAAACTCACCAAAAACATATATTAGTAGCCAAAAGCCTTGTGAAATAGCATAATTTAAGTCATAGAAGCATATAAAATCGACGTATAAAATACATTGATCAGGAAGCGACCAACGAATTGGAGAAGGTCAAGCATGATGCCGCCGCTGCAGAGAACAAGTCAAGGTTATTTCGAGCTGGTTCAAGCCCTGTCAAAAAGAAACCTCATCACCGAGTACAAGAATTCGGAGGACTTCGCAATGGCCGCCGAGGAAGAATCATATCCTTTTTCTTGCGTGGGAGTAAACCATGTCTTGCGACAACCGGATTGCAGTGACTTGAAATCGGGCCTTAAGCAGCTCAAGCAACATGGGGGAACCAACACTCCTCGCTTCCTCGCCGCCCAGACATGCGCTAGTTCCATATTCGGTTGATGAGCTCAACTCTTTGGCTGAAATAGACTCCCAGAAAGGTATGGATGCTTGGACCCCTCCCCCAACCGCATAGCCCACTGTCAGCGAGCTGATGACGCAAATATGGTCGAGCAGAAACCCTGAAAATCAGAACTTATCCCCCCAAGCTGCCGGCACAAACAATGAAGTAATCAACCTTGAAGCCGAGAACGGAGATCCGACCAACCAGACTACTGCCGATCCTGCTCTAATTCCAACCAGTCAAACCCCCCTTGGTGATTCTTAGATATTTCCATGGCCTGTGTGCCTCAGATTCCTAAACAACTTACTTTATGTCTGTAATATTTTTTGCTACTCGTTTTCACTCTGTTGGATGAATGCTTTTATTCCAGCATGCATGCTATCTGATTTAATTAAAAAGTATTGTTTTTACATGTCCAACTTCTTTCCGAGTAAGGGTAACCTTTGCTCGTGAGAAAGAAATCACGAGTAATCAAACAGTCCCACTCGAACACCAACTCTTTTTACGAGCATAAACCTCTATGCTCATAAAAGAGAATAATCGAGAACCGGGAAAACAACCATCTCGAACACCAACCCTTTGGACGAGCAAGAATAATTTCGTGCTCGCCAAAGAGAATAATCGAGGAAAACAAAAACAATTGACTCAAACACCAACTTTCAAAATAACATTGAAAGCATAATTGAGTTTTGCTATTATTGCTTGCCATAGGATGAAGAACAAAGAATTACATACTGCCAATACCAATCACCGATAATATTTCTTCAAGTGATATGCATGCCATAGATGTTTCAGCTCGTCTCCATCCTCTGTTCGTAACATGTAAGTGCCTTCTTTAACAATTCTCACGATTTGAAAAGGCCCTTCCTAATTTGGTGAAAGCTTCCCTCACTCAGATCGATGACATGTTACCTCAATCTTACGAAGGACCCAATCGCCCACAGCAAATGACCGACCACGAACTCTTTTATCGTGGTGGGCCTTTACTCGCTGCTTGTAATTGGCCATTCTCATCTTAGCCTCCAACCGTTTTTCCTCTAACAAATCCAAGTCGACTGCCCGAGCTGCACTATTGAACTCAGAATTATAATGCAAAACTCTATGGGTAAGCAGATACATTTCTACGGGAGTCATAGCCTCAGACCCATAAGCCATGGAAAAAGTTGTTTCTCCCGTTGGACCCCTGACTGTCGTTCTAACCGCCCACAAGGTTGAAGGCAGTTCATCTACCCACCTTCCTGCCTTATCCTCCAAGTTTCACTTCAACACATGCAAGACTTGTTTATTTGCAGCCTCAGCCTGCCCATTGCCTTAGGGGTACGTCACTGAAGATTGCCAATGCTTCACGCACATCTGCCGCATGCTTTAGTAAACTTTTCGTAAAATCGAGTTCTCGTGGTGGACACAATTGCTCGGGAACCCCAAACCGACACCATATATGCTCATGAACAAAATCAATGACATTAATTTCACTAATGGTCGTCAGAGGCTTGGCTTCCACCCACTTAGTGAAGTAATCTACAGCGACCACTGCATACTTGAATTTTGATCGCGCCACAGGAAATGGGCCGATTAGATCTATCCCTCACATATCGAATGGCCACGAAGCTACAACAGGAGTCTGCTTCGGTGAGATCTGAAGCGCAGATGTCTCAAGCATAAGCGCCGACATTTGTCACACCGATTTAACATACACTTCAAAGATCTCGCCTCAAAGTTATCCAATAAAACCCGCCGCCAAGACTTTTTTCTCGCCAATGATCTTTGACTGTGATGACCTCCACATTTACCCTCATGTATTTCTCCCAAAATACCTTCAATCATTTTCGGTCGCACACATCTCAACAGAGGTCGGTGTAAGACCGCCTATAGAGTATGTTATCCAGAATAACATACCGGCATGACCGCTTCTGGATGGTTCTACCTCTTTTCTGTCCTCGGGCAATACCCCTTGCTCGATATAGGCCTTGAGATCGTCTATCCAACACTTTGCAGACGGCTCAATGTCCATGATCACCTCCTTTTTAATAACAGGAACTTCCAAATGCTCGATCATGACTCCATGCAAAGATCTCGAATCTCATCCCTCACCATCTTGGACAAATAATCAGCCCAAGATATTATCTTCACGAGCAATTGCACTAATTCCCAATAATCAAAAATCTTTTAGGATTTCGTGAGGTTCCTCAGGGATGTCTCCAGCGCCCGCCGCCTCTTGGATAGGGGTGCGCGTACGCGTGCGGCGGATGCTGGGACACCACTTGCTCTCGCTCCACCCTCCCTTGTTTAGGGAAGACGAAATCCAAAGTGCGAGAGGAGCCGTCTCTATATTAGCACGTTGGAATGTGCCTCGGTTGCCTTGAGTGGATTTTGTATCCAAAATGGGAACTAAGGGTTTCTCATGTCGTTATCCCTTATTTCGTGGATAACAGGATATGGGAATGCATTACCTTTCCATTCTCATTCTCCCTTTTTTCCGCAGGGATAATGTAAGTGCAAGAAGAAAAGATATTGCGACGCCCCACTTATGGATTTATTAAAATGGCCTTATGGCCCAATCGGATCGCCATGGAGCTATGGGTTTCCCGCATCAAGTTATCCCTTGTTTAGGGATACCGGGATATGGGAATACATCACTCCTCCATTCCCGTATCTCCCTTTTTTGGGGAGAACAGAAAGTGCAAAGAGGGAATGTTGCGTGGCCCCACCTTGGATTCGAAAGTTTTAGAGTCGCCACCTTTATTTTAAGGCAAAAATAAAGGAAAACCGAAGAGAAAACCAGATTTTAGAAAACGGGTTCGGGGCTAAGTTACGAGTTGGGAAGGTGCTAGGCACCCAACTCGCCTTTTCGGTCTCAAAGCGTTTTTGGCTTATGAAATATGCTCATTGTTATATTAATCTAGCAAATAAATAAGGTCTTATTTTGACAAGGGAAAATTAAAATGATACATTCGTGGCTACATTATTTACTTGACTCGCACCGCCTCCTTCCAATAATTACAAACACATTTAAGAATATTTGGCCATTATAACGGCTTTTACATAATTTTTCCTAATCTAATCCGGCGGCCTGCGGCTTATATTGGCTACATTGTGCCGGATTTAAAATACAACTTTTGAAAATAAATAAAAGAAAGAAAATACAAAATAAAATAAAATAAAATACGCTCCTTAAAGGTATTACCTTTTAGAGCGGGTGTCTTGCTACGTCCTCTAGAGGAGTCTTTTTGTTTTGAATTGAGCTTAATTTGGAATTGAGCTGGATTTGAGCTGGATTTGAGGCGGGGCTAGTCCTCGAGGCGAGTGGCGGCTTTATTTGGGTAGGTTTTGGCCTTTTCGGTTAGGCATGGGAACCTAGACTTAAGTTTGACTTTTTAGCTCGTTACTCTAGGCGGAGTAGTAACGGCTTATTTTGGGATTTTTGGTTGGGGTTTTAAGGTGGATACCTAACAACTAGGCTAGGGATCACTTATAACCTATGGGTTTTTGGTTTGGCGTAGTTTGGATGGGGTTTGAGATTTTAGGGGCTTCCACTCACCTATCTCGCACCTCTCGCATTAAATGTATCGATGAAGAGAGCATGCGCGCGAAGGGTAGAGCCACTTATTGCGATAAAAACTTCGCTGTAAATTGTGCGAACAAATGAGAGGCCAGGCCTCTATTTTAATAGCTTGAGGAGCAGACATGAATTCTTGAATTTTCTCCGTGCATTCAGGCGTTGGCGCACCTTGTACCGAGCGCTGAAAACTTGTACCAAATTGAATTGTGAGAGAGCATGAAACATGCTTGCGTGGCCAAGCAAGCATATGCTTGCAGTGCGGCACCAAGCTTCCTAGGTGGCACCAAGTACTTTTTTAAAGTTTGCAATTTTGACACTTTCCCCCCAGGTTCCTTCACTGCTTCGCAAGATCCTTTTTCTCGCCTTTTCGTGATTTTTGACTTCTCGCAACTTGACATTTGTTAAGTTTTAACAGCTTTTGATATTTTATGTCGGCTACATACCAGGTACGAAATTGGGGTGTCTACTGAGCCCCTCAACGATGGAGTTTACTGTAACCTTTCTACATCGAGTAGACGAACATCGTTGATTAACAAGAGACTCTCCAATTTCGCTCATTTAAGAACGAGGAGAATGCAATTGGTAGCGGCTTATAATGCACGCTGGACATGCTATCCAAACTCTATAACCTAGACATTTTTAGTCGGTTATAAAAAATTATCGAAGTTTTTAAGCGGATGTGAATTTAATGTGCTCGATGGTCTGACCTACTAATGTAGGTACGCCCACGTATTCCCTATTAAAGGAAATCGACCAAGCGTAGTTCGAGGCCAAAACCTTAAACTACAATGGAAAAAGATTTTGTGTTTCGAAAAAGCCGTATTCTCAGACTGGTCCGAAACCGTTGTCAAATACTGTATGAAGATTTGAATGTTTTTTTCTACCACCTTTCAACTAGTTGAAATGTGTTAAGAAAAATTTTCTAATTATGTCTGGGCCTTGATCATTTGCCGCCTTGTTTCCAGACATAATCCGAAAACTTTCAAATATCGAAAACCGTGTTTGACTAAAGATCCGTTGTCGAGCATTTCAAATCTACCACAATTTCAACCTCAATACCTTGGCATTGAAATGTGTTAAGAAAACTTTCTAGGTATGTCTGGGCCTTGATCATTTGCCGTTTTGTTTCAAGACATAACTTCGAAAATTTTCGATATCGAAAATTGTGCTTGACTAAAGATCCGTCGTCGAACACGATTTAATTAATCATTCTTCAAGTTTTTTCGAAAATTGTGAAGATGGAAAACATTCTTTTTCCTTCCTTCTTTTTTTTGTTTTTTTTTGAAATATTCCTCCCCTTTTTTGTGTTTTTGAAATATTCCTCTTTTGTGTTTTTGAAATATTCCTCTTTTTTTTGTGTTTTTGAAATATTCTTCTTTTTTTTTTTTGTGTTTTGAAAACTCATTTTGAAAAAGAGTTTTTCTTTTATTTTGAAAATAAAACAAAAAATTTTTTTTCAAAATTTTTTTCAAATTTTCCTAAAAAGGAATTATTTCAAAGTCGGTAGGAATATCAGCACTTGACTTACCTTACCTTTTTCTTTGGGTGTTTGTCGCGGTCGCAGATTCTACTGATTCTCGACATTTCGCCACGCCACTCTTTCTTTGGGAATTTTTTCTTTTTTTCTACGTTTTATGATTGTGATGGTCGGACCTCGATGTAGGTCGCCTACGCATCCTTTTTCAATGAATCGACCAAACGTAGTTCTACCGATGCTTTCGGAAATTTATTCTTTGCTTGCTTTTTTTTTTTCTTTTGATTTTTCTTTTTGATCTGCTTTGGGATTTTTCTTTTTTATCACTGCTCGGCCTTCAGGCTTATTTGGAAAGTCTTTTCCCTTGTCCCACTTTGTTTTCGGCTTTAGCTGGAAAATTTTCTTGATGCTGCTGCATTTGTTCTTGTTGCTCCTTCTAACCTTGGCCAGAAGCTCCCTTTTTTTTTTCTTTGTCAGAGCATCTTTGGTATCACCGGTGATGTCATCTTTTCTTTCTTTGTTGTTTTCTTTTTTGCTCCATTTTCTAGCTTCATCGAAAATTTCTTCTTCTTCTCATTTTCCTTGTTGCATGTACCGAAAATTTTTTTTCTTGTACATACATTTTCTTCCCCTCTCCCAAATTTTTTTTTTTTTGTTTTTTTGTTTTTTTTTTTTGTTTTTTTTTTTGTTTTTTTTTTTTTTTTTGTGAAAACACGTACAAATATTTACAATGCGCCTAATTTTATATGATGTAAAATGAAATAAAACACGCAGCGAGACTCAAAACACACGACTGAAAGCAAAGCTATACCGACCGCCTAATGGGTAACGGCACGTCAGATTTCCCCAAAATGAGTTTTAAAGGGGTATACCTTCGGGCTCGATAAGGGCTTCTCTCTTTTTCTCTCTTTTTTTTTTATGAGTATATGCGGGGAAAGGAGAAATGGCAGTCACCTTGCTTGGCCATATAATTGTTGCGGGGGCTATACTTGACATATGGCTATTCTCGCAATTCCTCGCATTTTTCTTCATAATCGACAGGCGCCGTGAATGATCGGGATCCAAGTCATCGAGCAATTTCAGACAATGGCAACGTAGATGATGAATAGGGCGAGGATATTTCTCGTGTTTTCATCCCGATGAGACCGAGCTTTTCTCGAGCCTTGCGTAAGAAGTATATGGGACCTACCGCGATGCCACGACATTGATGGATCCGCCCAGGGGCTTAAGCTGCAAATGAAGGATAGTTTCTGGGGAAAACAACGGGGGTATAGGCAGTATATAGATATGTACGAATGCAAGTAATGTATAACATAAATGTCTTAATAAGTATTCCTAAGTTGCACCTTAGGACCCGTAAAATTTATATTTTAATGTTTTAATGTGAGCTGCTTTGTCGTGGTTTTTCTCTTTTGTCAGCCGAGTCTCTGATGTGTGGAAGACCGGAGGTAGTACGCTGATGGCTTCAAATAATGCTTTCCCTCTCCCCTTTTTTTTATTTTCATTTTTTTTTGTGCTCTAACTTTTGCCTAGGCCGCCCTTTCGGGTTTTCAACCTAGCGAGCTTTTTTTTTTTTTTTTTTTTTTATATGCTCTAATTTTTGCCTAGACCGCCCTTTCGGGTTTTCGGCCAGCCCAGCGAGCTTTTTCTTTTTTTTATTATTTTATTATATTTTTTTTTTTTTTTTTGCAACTTTTGCCCTAACTTTGCCTAGACCGCTCTTTCGGTTTTCGCCTAGCGGGTTTCGCCGAAGGAGGGAAGCATTCTGAATAGGATAGCTCAGCGTAGTACCTTTGAGTTTGTCGAGGTTGAAAGAATTTGCCGACAAGATCTTCTCCGTCTTGGTTTGTGAGAAATACGGCACCTCCTGACCGGATCTCCTTAACGATGTATGGTCCCATCCAGGGAGACTTCCATTTTCCCCTAGTATCAACATAACTAGGGGGTTTTTCTCGAAGCACGAGGTCTCCGACTTGAATATCTCGGCCTTTGACTTTCTTGTTGAAGGCTCGGGCGATACGCCTTTGATATGCCCGGGTATGCTCCAAGGCTAGGAGGCGTCGTTCATCAATTAGGGCCAGTTCTTCGACGCCTTTCGACCCACCAATTTCTCGATATATCGCCTTCCATCATCACTCTCAATGATGGAACTTCCACCTCTATTGGTAGTACCGCTTCCATGCCATATGCTAAAGAGTAGGGGTAGCCCACTGGGTGCTTGGGCGGATCGACGCATTTGCAGCCCAGTGCAGGCTAGTGGCAATTTTTCGCCGCGGTCTCTTCCTCAGACGCCCATTTTTCGATGATGTTCTCGAGGTTTTATTGGTCGCTCAACGCACCATTGGCTTGTGGCCGGTAGGGGAGGATTTGTGTCTCGATTTTGAACTCGCCCAGCCAGACGGTTCACGTCCCCTTCAAAATGAGAGCCGTTGTCGGAGATGATCTCGAAAGGTACCCCGTAGCGGTATATGATATTGGCCTTAATGAATTCGGATACCTTTCGGGCATTTAAGACCTTGTAGGAAGAAGCTTCTACCCACTTTGTGAAGTAATCGACGGCTACTAAGACATATTCATGGCCATTAGATCCCTTCGGGTGAATTTGGCCTATGACGTCGATACCCCATGTTGAGAAGGGGCCGTAATGTGGAGTTGTATAGACGTGTGGGGGCACATGCCTTTGTAGATTGGCAAAGCGTTGACATTTGTCGCAATGTCGCACCCACAGAATACGCCGTTCGGCGCATCTCAATAAGTACTCGTCGAATGACTTTCTTTGATAAAGATATGGTCGCTCATGTGGGGCCCACAGTACCACCATGCAGTTGATCCATAACTTGCTCGCCTTTAGCCCTTTGATCGACACATAGTAAGTCGAGGCCTCGATAGTGCCTCTTATACAGCCGCCACCGGCGAGTACGACCTGGCCAGAGGCCCATCTTCTCGTGGAGACTCTTCCCTTTGTCTAACCCGAGGGGGATAAAGATTTTTCTCAAGCAGATTTAAGATGTCAAGCATACCGGTGGCTCGTGATCCGCTGTGGGTGCGTTGATTTTGAAACAAGATGCCGAGTGACCTTTTTCCGACTATGAATGGTGGACTTTAGTTTGGGCCAATTGAGGAATCGACTAGTGATGTGAGTGGCGCAGCATCGGCGAATTGATTTCTATCTCGTGGCGGGTAATGGAACGAGATAGAACCAAATCGGGCGGCAACCGCTATTATTAGCTTGGCATGATAGAGTTGCAGCGAGGATCCCTGGGTCTTCCACCTTCCTTCGACTTGATTTATAATCGTGGCCGAGTCTCCAGGAGACTTCGAGATCTTTAGCTCCCCTTTGAGAGCTTCTTCTAAGCCAGAATCAAACCATACTCCGTAGTATATATTTGAACATTCGAACTCGGCCATAGCGGCAACGAGTATGAGAGTCGGCGGGATCGATTAACAAGATTCCTATGCCAAAGCCTCTTTGCTTGCGGTCCGTCAAAGAACATTTGCCAGCCAGGTGTCTGGTCCGTCATGATTTCCGTGATACCTAAATCGTCTGGGAAGCCAGGGCTCGCTTGCATCTTCGGTCTTCGAGGTAGATCGGCTAAGTGGTCCGCAATGACGCCTCCTTTGATAGACTCGAGAGTGACATAGGTTATGTCAAACTCATTTAGAAGAAAAGACCACTGGCTAGTCTGGCTGCCGGATGCTGATGGCTTCTAGAAGATGTATTTGATAGGTCCATCCTCGGATATGAGCTTGATGGACCTTCCACGGAGATAGGTTTTGAGCCTCCGAGTTGGAAGGCCCGCACTAAGCCTGCAAGATTTTTTTCTAGGTCTTAGAATAGTTTAGCTCGCTTCCTTGTAGCTTCCTACTTATGAAATATATGGCGTTTTCAATGTAGGAATCTTCTTTCTGAGGCGAGCATAGCCCCTACCGATGTGTCCGTGACTCGTTAAGTATATGAGGAGAGGTTTATGGGTATGAGGTGGAGCTAGCACGAGGGGATTGGTAAGGTAGGCTTTTATTTTTCAGGCTAGCCGGCACTTCACGTCCCGCACTTGATCAAGATTCTTTTGAGGAGTTTAAAGAGGGCTCACAGTGGTAGTCACCGGTTGTCTGATGAAATCGGCCGATGTCTTCTTGGCCGGCCTAGGAAGCCTTTACTTCAAATGGGAGTCTTCTACCGCGCATTTCCAGATGGCTTTGACTTTTGCCTTGGCTCGATCTCGATACCTTGTTCAGTTACTTATTAGAAATCCTGTGACTTTGCCTCGTAACCCCAAATGTGCATTTGGTGGGGTTAAGCTTCATTCGTGCTTTCGAGTCTTTCAAGAATTTTCAGGAGATCTTTAATGAGAGCACCATAGGCGCATTTGAATGCACGATCATATCATCGACATAGACCTCCATCTCTTTCAGGATCATGTCATGGAAGAGAGGGTGGTGGCAGTTCTCCGTAAGTGGTTCGCATTCTTCAAAGGCGGTCCAAATGGCATGACATTGTAATGATAAGTTCCCTGAGGAGTAGTGAATGAAGTCTTCTCCCGGTCTTCTTCGCCATTTTGATTTGGTTGTAGCCCAATCTTAGATGCCGCCGACGGGATCTGGACTTTGTGAGTCATACGGCATCTACCACAATGTCAATGTCGCGCAGGGAAGTCATCTGGGCGACGCCTTTGTTGAGGTCGTCTACACAGATTCTGGTCGACTTTCCCGTTGGGCTTGGGAACGGCAGTCACTATATTGACGCCTGTGCCTGGCATTCAACTACCCGATGAAGTTGACGCATGCAAATTGCTTCATAATTTCTTCTTTGACTTGAAGTGACCATTCTCGCTTGATGCTACGGAGCTTTTGTTTGATCGGGCGAGCATCCAGGGTATGTGGGAATCCTAAGGCTCGACTATAGTCGGATCTAGGCAGGGCATATCTTCATAGACAGGATGCAAAGATGTCACGAACTCTTTTAGAGATCAATAAGTGCCTTTCTTTTCTCGACCTCGAGGTAACCGCCGATTTTGATTTCTTTGATTTCATTATCCACCCCGGCCCGGGTGTGATGGTAAGGATGTCTTCAAGATTTCGATGAGTGGCTCAGTTCTCGTACTCGGCCGACTTTGCAAGCTCAGCGAGATAATTTTTATCTTTGGGTCCATTTTATTAAATGACTCATTATCATGATTATTATTTAATGCGTTTTTTTTAAATTAGGTGCAACTATGAATAAGCAAAGACATCCATATTATTATTAAAAGCACATTGCATGGTGGGTTATTACATTGTTGAGGACCCGGGGTTTGAGATCCTCAATATTGGTAGCGGATTGGTAGATGACCAATCAGTGCAAAGCTAGGAAAAAAGGATTGGGGATAGTGTATCCGAGCCGGTCTACTGTGCCGCCGGTGTCGAGTGGGACCTGGCCGTAGTATACCAATCTCGGCAGAGGCTTATTAGAAATAGACTCGAACTCGGCAGGAGCTTTTCATAATCGGTGCCTCCAGTCTATCATACCCGTAAAGTCGCCTCCTAGGCGACCGTCATCATCTAAGGGCAGGCTGCAGATAATCATCTTGGTCTATAGACCAAGCATTTTCAATAATGGTGACAGCCTTATAATTGGTGCTACTGGGGCCCGGGGTAACTTGTTCCATATCATCCGAGATAATGTCGACATCATCAAAGATTTCCCAACCAGGCATCTTTTCCCATTCTCGTCTATCCGTGGCTCAGAAACATAAGATAGGCTTGGTTTCGCCCTTCGCACAAAATAACCATTTAAGGTTTTTCGATAGGTCTGGAGAGGGGGATATTCATAAGGAAGTTGTTTCATTTCTCGCCTTTCTTTCTTACGCTTTGCTTTCATGACCGGCTACTTCACTGAGTAGGCGTGTATCCTAGACCGAAAGGAGGATACATTCCTTAAGTTCGTCTTGGACTAAATTAATCAGCCCTGATTCCGATTTTGCCAAGACCTAGACTGCATAGCATTCATTTTCCTAGAACATGTTTAAAGCGGACCATGTTTCCTAGGGAGGTAACTTTCTTACCAATGATGTCGGTTTCTCGGCCAAATTCATGGCGTTGACCACGGCAATTGGGGATAACCTCAAAGCCACCTGAGGAAAATACCAGGTCTTCATGTTCTATCTCGAGGATTGGGACATCCTCGCTTCCTTATTTTCCACCATCTGCCTGTCGGCGGAATGATTACTATATGATCATCGTGGATGAATTTGACACGCCGGTGTAATGAAGAGGCTACCCCTTTACCCTACGGATCCAAGGGCGCCCCAACAACAGGCTAAGAAGGTGGCCGGTATATCCGTGACTTGGAACTCAACCCGGCATGTTTAAGGGCCCAACAGCTTAACATTAAAGTGACTACCCCAAGACACATCGACGGTGTTGTTGTATGCCTTAACCGCTCATGCGGAAGTGAGTGAGTTCTCGATATTTTTATCCCCCAAGTTTGGCTAGTGTAATCTTGGCGGTGACATACATTCAAGTGAAGACCAAGTATCTATCAAAACCCTGGGAACCTGCTTTCCAAAATTCCCGTTGATGTGAAGAGCATCAATGTGGTTAGTTCCTTCCCTTGGCAAAGTCTAGATCGGTAAACATTATTACGCTCAAAATGAATGTTCCCGATCATCCGAGTAAGCTCATTGGGGGAGGTTTCAATAGGAACGACCGCTCATGGCTTAATGACTTAGCCCGCAGTATCACTGGGTCTCGAAGCACAGAAGCCCGGATGGAAATGTTGGCCCTGAGTTTTCTTCATCCGAGCTAATAAGGAATCTTCCACCGCTTTTAGCCCCGCGATTCCGTTATTTGATCCTTTCCGTATCGGTCACCTTTTTCGTGGTCCCTACCGGTAGGCTCTGCCAGATCGGTAAGGTGGCTAACATCTCCACCAACCCAAGTGGCTTTCAATGTTACAGTGTGTTTTGGCTACCAGGATGGTGTCCCAAGAGAGCATATTACGCCTAAGCTTTTATGGATAAAGGAATAGGAAACGAGGATATGGAAGTGGGTGTTTATTTATTTCAAACTGGGCACGTATGATTTTCATCTACCTCAATCATATTGATTTGAGGTGTAGGGTTATTGACTACATTTGGTCGGGTGGAGGCTTTTTCAATAACCTTGTCATCTATTGATCCCCGGATAGCATGTTTCGAGGGTGTAACATCTGGCTCAAGTGAGCGACCATCGAGCGATGATATTCACAAGATCGGGCATGGTTCCAAGTTCGGCAGTGGATCGTGGCTTATAATTTTCCAATGGCTTCAACACTCCTCGTGCCATTAGCCCCGTAGTATCACAGATCGGAGCTCATAGCTCATCAAATGCCGGTTTTCCCTGCTCGATTTTCAAGCTTCGGATGGGCCATTGTTTGCTCCCATGGCATTGATGCATCTGCCCGACCCATAATACCATGGAATTTAACTATA
>CM028378.1:22935414-23220263 GCA_013146195.2 Codonopsis lanceolata | reverse complement strand
ATTTCTTGATGATCCTGTCATTAATGATAATTTTCGATGAACAACTCTACCATTAAAGACTAGGCCCTTGGTATCTTGACTTTGTCAACTACTATGTTAATATAATTAATTAATCCGGATTTTGATCATTACGAAAGAAGAAATTTTTTTATGGAAACGAAATTATTTTGGGAAGCTCCTCACTTATACAAGATTTGCTCTGATTCTTTAATAAGAAGATGTATACCAGAAAAAAGACCAACAAGGTATCATGGAATTTTGCCATGGATATTCGTGGTGGTCATTTTAGTGGTAATAAAACCGCCGAAAAATTTTGCAATCGTGGTTTGTATTGGCCTACCGCTTTTAGAGATTGTGAACCTGCTGTTTTACGAACATGCGACAAATGTCAAAGAACAGTGGTATAGGAAAGAGAAACGAGATGCCCTTACATGTTTATTTAGTAGTTGAAATCTTTGATGTTTGGGGTATTGATTTTATGGGTCCCTTTCCGTGTCCAATAATTGTGAATATATTTTGGTAGCGATTGATTATGTCTCTAAATGGATAGAAGCAAAGAGCAACTAAAACTAATGATGGAAAACAAGTAGTCAAATTTGTTGAAGATTTATTTGCTAGATATGGAGTCCCTAAGGCCATAATAAGTGACCAAGGAACTCATTTTACCAATAAGTTGTTAAACAGTGTTCTTAGAAAGCATGGTGTAACTCACAAATTAGCTACACCTTATCATCCACGTACTTATCGGACAAGTAGAAGTAAGCAATAGATGATAAAAGCAAGTGTTAGAAAAGAGCGTTAGGCCTAATCGTAAAGATTGGGAATCTAAACTTAAGGATGCTTTATGGGCATACCGAATCGCTTTTAAGACACCCATAGGAATGAGTCCATATAGGATGGTATATGGTAAAGCTTGCCATTTACCAAAGGGAAATTGAGCACAAAGCCTATTGGGCAATTAAAGAATTGAATTTAGATTTGACATTAGCCGGAGAAGAAAGATTGTTCCAGCTTAAATGAATTAGAAGAACATAGACTCAATTGCACTCAAAATGCAAAAACTTATAAAGAAAAGACCAAAAAGTATCATGACATGGGATTAGCCAACAAAATGCTTCATCCGTATGAAAGTATTATTGTTTAACTCTAGGTTAAGGTTATTCCTGTAAATTAAAATCCAAATGGTCCGTCCTTTTAGAATAGTACGAATTTATCCTCATGGGGCTGTTGATATACAAAACCCCAAAAATAATGAAGTGTTTAAAGTGAATGGACACCGACTCAAGCCGTATTTTGAGCCAATGTCAGTTGAACGAACAATTGAATTAATCCGTTTGGCCGACAATGAACCACCAAGAGACTAGGCTTGCGCTTGGTCGAGCCAAAGACGTTAAACAAAGGCGCTAAGTGGGAGGCAACCCACTAATTTGAAAGTTATTTGTTAACTAGTTATTTAGATATGTTTTTCTCCGTTAAATTCTATTCTTGGACATTTAATTTTTAATTAAATATGCCAAAATTTAAGTTTGGGGAGAAAACATCTTAATGTTGTATTTATATGTTGCTAATAATTTTTAGTTTAGAATTTTTGTTTAGATTTTTCATACAGGAATTATCAAAGACATAACGGAATTAACGAAAGGACTAAACTGCAAGCTGTTGAAAAGTTGGAAAGAAGACAAAGTGAAAGCTTTCCCACCTTATGACGCAGGTGTGAAGGACCTTGCGCAAGGTCCCCAAGAATGCGAATATCTCGGGCAACGTCAAGTGTCGACATGGGGAATGAATGAAGGAATCCCAACCGCTTTTGATCGCCCACCTTGCGACAGCAGTGTGGGCGCACTTGCGACCGCAAGGTCCCTTTATTTAAAGCCACCGGTTTTCTTCTTCGATCACACACGTAAACTCTCATCTCTCTTCAAAGAAGCAGCAGAATTCAAATTCTTCAAGAATTCCCAGATCTTCAAGAATTTCAAAGATCAACTTCAAGATACACTCTCTCTCTCTCTCAAAACCCTTCATCTCCCTCACCCATCTCCCATTACACTCCATTCCAAGTTGAAGATTTTGAAGGCGAGAGGAAGAATCACCATTGTTGCTGTAGAAGATCAGCTCACTCCGGTTGCATTCACTCAGATCAGGCTGCAAACTAGTATTCCTAACACCCTCTTTAATTTTATACGTGAAATATTTGCATGCTAGGGTGCTAGTTAATTTTTAACGTAGATATATTTTTGCATGCTTTAGATTAAATTTTAATTTTAAAATTTTTAAAACACATTTTAATTGTTATATTTTTAGTTTTTAAAATTTTATCAAACAAAATGTTTAAGCGTAGAAATACCGGCTCTTCATCCTCCGGCCCAGTTCAGGAGGAAGAACAAAATTTTGACATCACCCGCTTCGTGTCCTACGAAGCATCAGAAAGGTACACCAACAAACTCTCCAAGTCCTTGGTGCCCGAAAGGGGATTCAAGGCTGAAGATTTTGGTATTCGCCCTGCTCGATGGCTCGTAGGTGGGGGCATTAGATTCTCCGCCTAGGGACGCCATAGTCCCTATTGTCCGAGAATTCTACGCCAATGGCGACATTGGCATGGATGGCGGTGTGCTAGACACCATTAATGTTAGGAATAAAGTAGTTAATTTTTCATCTGAAAGCATTAACATGTACTTCGGCACCTCCAACTTTGCGGTTGGTGCCGATGATTATAGCACACACCTCCAGCCCCGTATCCCTGTCGAGGTGGTGAATGCTGTCATTGCTCTCCCTGGTGTGGAGTGGTCCTATAACCGTAACCCACCCTATGGACCTCGCACCATGAGAGAGTCCTTCCTTCAAGACACGGCCAAGCCCGTGTATAAATTTGTTTGTGGTCGCCTCATGCCCTCAAGTCACCAAAACACGGTGAATTGGGAGAGGGCTGTTCTGACCTACACCATCATGACTAATGGGTCTATTGATGTTGGCCGTTTGATCAACGGCCAAATCAAGACCCTAATTAGAGGTAGGACGAATGCGGGGTTCGCGTTCCCGCATTTGATTACTGACTTGTGTAGGGGGGCAAACGTGAGAATGCCCAAACACGCTGAGAGGCTGAAGGCCGGTCCGGTCATTACTAGGGCCATTTTGTTTGAGCATCACCAGAGTGAGGGTTCCTCAAGAGGAGGAACCCAAGAGGAAGACGAGGATCCACTCGTTGGGATCTCCAACAAGTGGAGGCGCCTATCCTCCAAACCGATATGGCACAGATGCGTGCCGACCAGCTGAATTTTTTCGGCTATGTTAACACTGTTGGACAGAATCTGTCCAACTATTATGGGCTGCCACCAGGCACGATCCCCGAGTTTCATCCTCATTCGTTATCTCCGCCCGACTCACCTTGAGTCGAGGCCCAAGTTCCATCCTCGTTCGTTAGGTGGACCAGCTATGTCCTTTTGATATTTGTCCTACCCCATCAATCCTCTCATATGTTCCTCTATTTTGAGGACAAAATAGAACTTAAGTTTGGGGGGGGGGATTGAAAATTTTAGGTCTTAGCAGGTCCCAGCCTAACGAAGAATGGAGTTGGACTATGTCGTTAGGGTGAAAGAGAATTGCTTTATTTGATGACCATTTAACTCTTCACCCTATTTATCCTGTTTTTATTTTTTCTGATTTTCGGAGGTGTTGCCTTGACCAGAATACACTCACATTAGATACTCGTGGGTTCCTCTTATGGGGACCCATCATCAATTGTGTCATTGTCATCACCTCCAATTTTCTCCATTTCTTAGAAAAATATATAAAAAAAATATATATATATTTAAATTCAAAATATTCATCCTCGAGTTTAGGTGTGGTAATGCTAGTCGTAGTCCATGAGGAGATTAGTGCAATGAACCGCATAGTTAGTCCGTAGATCCCCCTGGAATTTACTTAATTTTGCGAAACTTTTACTTTTCTCCAAATTCTTCATGCACTCACACCAGTCATAATTTTGGATTGATTAGAATAGTTTTATAAAGTTTATAACACCGATTGATCTTCAACAGGATATGCACAAGAATATGATGCATAGCCATTCGAACATGATTGTTGCATTAAATTGTAACTTAGGGTCAATTGCATGTTAGTTAGATCCCTTGGATTTTTCTCATTTATATATCTCAAGCACACTTTCGAACCGTGTTTGCATATTAGTCTAAATTGTCCCTATCATCTGTCTTAGCGAATGCTTATGTGAAATCCAGTGATGCTAAACACTCAACCCAATTCCCATAGTTGATATGATATTTTGTGTTATCTTACTTGCTTTAAATATTATGTGAGCATTTGGCATTAAGAAATGATTTAGGCCATCTTTGGATCGTTAGAGCCTAAATATTCCCTGACCTATACTAAATATATCCCTAGTGTCCCCTTTGAGCCTAATGAAAAAGAATGGAGTGTGCTAAGCACACTATTTAAACCCCCATTCGACATCGTTTCCTTACCCACATTAACTTAACCCTAAAAGCCTATACACTTTTAGCCTACCCTTTGAGAGAGTAGGATTGGGTGGGAAATTGATTCTAGGAGGACCACTTCTTTTCAGTTAGGCTATTTTTCAGAAGGTTTCTTCTTTCCGTCGTCGAAAAAAAAAAAAAATAAAATAAAATAAAAATAAAATAAAATAAAATAAAAATATAAAAAATCATGTGTCGACGAAAAAATGAAACGGAAGAAGAAGAGTGTTAACAAAGATTCAAATGGAAGCATAGCTTTCAAGAGAAAATATGTTAGAAAAATTCTGCTGATTGGAATGTGATATTTTTAGAAAATCTAGTGCCCAAAACAAGTTTGGGGGATAAAGAAGAAAAGTGAAAAGTAACACAAAGTACCCCTCCACTTGTGGTCTTTGCAGGTCCTAGCCTAAATAGGGAAAACTTCCTTTTGCTTGGAAGTATGAGGGATAAAGGGTAGTCTTACTCTCTCACTTTGAATTCCAATACCTTTCCATCAAATCCCCCAACACCTTGGCCTTACATTACAAGCTTAAAAAGTCCTAATGATCTTCTTGCCAATGCTTATGTTGTTTTTATTGTCAAGTAAGTAACATAAAATTGATCACACACTCCATATTCATTATTATTCACCCTAAAGCTCACTGTGTTAGCATAATCTTAGCTATTACAAGTCATTGGGATAGGAGAGCATTGTATACATACATAGAAGTGCATGGGATGGATGTGTAAATCTTTTGAATCCTTGGGACCTTCGTCTGCATCGACTGTGTTTGGATGGTAGATCTCATACTTCTTAATGCATGATTTTCTATTAAACGGTAATTTTCATATGAATGTGGTGTTTAGCTCAATAAAACTGTTTTAGTCAAGATATTCTTTAAGACTGGTGATCACACACACACGGAGAAATTAAAAAGTAGTAGCAGTATTAAGAAAAGACTAGTTGGTTCTATATGACTAAGCCTGCATGTATGTGGTGAGCATCAAACTGAGATTACATGCATGCCATATGCTTATAACTTGAGGATGAAACCAAAAAGATTTTTTGATTTAATTAGGGTTTGTTTGTAGTTGAATTTCAAGTTTTGTATTTATCTGTTTTTGTATTTATCTGCATAGTTGAGTCACTCGAAAGAGTCTCCTTGAGTTTGTGGGTTTATAGAGGAGTGTAAATAGTGTCACCCTCACAAAAAGATTTTAATTTTTGTTATTTAGATGTTTTGTATTTATAAGTTTATTTGTTTACTCGTGGACGAGCAAAGTTCAAGTTTGGGGGTATTTGATCGATGTATTTTATACGTCGATTTTATATGCTTCTGTGACTTGAATTAGGCTATTTCATGAGTCTTTTGAGTACTAATATATGTTTTTGGTGAGTTTTGTAAGTTTCAGGATTGTTCGTGAAAATACGCGAAACTCCAGGGTTGTAAGTGCAAATTACAAAGAAAGAAAAATTGAAGAAAATAAAGTCTGTCAATCTGGACACCTTGCAAAGGTAGGCGACGGTCCCCTGAAGCCGCAATCGAAGAGCCAAGAAGCACACATCGGAGACCTTGCGGACGCAGGTATCAAAGACTGCGACCGCAAGGTAGGCAGAATGCGCGAAATTCGGGTTTTCACACAGTCATTCGATTCAATCACAACTCCCAAGTATATATAGAAGTCAGATGCCGAGCCTAAGAAAGGGAGGACTGGAAGCTTCTTTACATAGATTTTAGGTAGTTTTAGATTGTATAACATAATTAGGTTTTGTAATTTCAAGTATTGAAGATCAAATCATGTCTTCCATCATCTTCATGTGCTGTTCATCGTCTAGGATGAACTAAATCATCCCTAATCTAGGAGGTGGGAGGTAACTTGTATCGAATTTATGTTTTGATTCTCATATATATGTCTATTCAATGCTTGTTGATTGTGTTGTTTATCAATCCCTTTATTATTTCGCTTTGAACAAATGAATGTAATCGCAAATAATAAAGGCTTAGAGGTGCGGATACCTGCATGACCAAGTGCATATGTCGCATAATCGGCTCACCAACACAATAAATTGGACATATCGAAGCAAGAGAGTGATAAGTTAGGACCAGGTTCTTACATGTGACGACCCGACCCGGACCCCAATGCGAGATCCCGAGTCGCGCCGTCCAAATAGATAATAACACAAGCATGCATAGTAGGATCATAAAATTCGTGTGGCGCAACATCGCATACAAACAACAACTCGGCTACACTTGGCCGGAAAAACAACCTAATATAAACAAGTCTTCGGCGACGTTACAGCCGGAACCCAACAACTACTTCTACAATTATTAACACATGCTTATAACAACCTCAACGGCCACAACATGCCGGAGACAATAACAACAACAATAATCAAACGAGCTTTAGCGGAAGAAAACCGTAGTGAACCATACACATATAAAAGCTCGACATATAAGTCGGCTTACCAAAAGATTACCGCTTAAAGTAGTTAAGTTACATCATCAACAAACACAACATAAACCCAAGCTAAGTCTACATGACTTGCTTCCCAACGTCCTTACCAAAAATAAAAGGTTAACTAGTAGATGTCCAAAATATCAACCTTGCGAATACAACCAACCAAACGGGATAAGCGGGTCTAACGTGGACCGTCTCCTCGGCTCGGATCTAAGGAAAGACAAAGCAAACAAATAGGGTAAGTCGAAAGACTTAGTAAGTTACTAAAATGCATGATCATGTTATAACATGGCATTTATCACAATTATTGTTCACGTTCATCATATAGCACTTAGCACATTATTCACGTAAGTGCGGGAAAGTAAATCATACAAGTAGGATATGATATAGGCACGGCCGCCAGTAGCTCAAAATGCAAAATAGTTTGTTAACCCAATATCGTGACTACGATGCTCGTGACGTTGCATCGATATACCGAACTCCGCCGGCTAATAGCGACCCGCACTTATTGATACGGCAAAGGGCTACTTCCCCATTGCGGCCTACAATGGAGGGTGTGTGAGGTCCCGTGCGGCGATCCATAGCGAGCACGAATCTCTCAATTGTGAAGGCTATACATCGCCCTACCCCGACATAAAAAATCAAACCAAATTGTGAATTGTTGGACTTAATGCAATGCTCAAGTAGATGTTTACTCGTAATAGACCAAATAATGATCGAATTCGACAAGAGCGAACTCGACCGACCAAGTAGGGTATAATTCTCTACAATAAACCAAGTCAAGGCAATCAATTGCTCATAACCAAATAATCATAACGGGTTCAAATGCACATAAATACACTCAACTTAAAATTGAGTAAACTTGACCAAACGTTGTCCAAACTTCGTAGGGATTGAAATTAGGGTTTATCAAGTTCAAATCTTCCCTAGAATCGACTCCGATGAGTCTTTGCTCTAAATTCCCAAATTTAGGGTAATTGAAGCTATGTGCTTCATAACTCAACCTAGTTCATTACTAAGTTCTTCAAGGTCATAAATTTACCAAGGCATAATAATATGATACATGTTCATCATAGAGTCCAAAATTGAAGATATAACACATTCAACATACCACATCTCATGTAAGCTCAATTTAGGCCATTAGCACTTAACAACATTTTCATCAACAATTACCATACATGTTTCTAACATGTTCAAAGTCCTACATAATCATGATACAAGAGTTTTATATACTTTCATAGACAAGAAACCTTCCTATACATGCTCCTAACAAGATCAAAATCCCAACATACATGAAGATAGCATAGGAAGCATAACATGTGTCCTCATTGACCTCAACCACCATAGGCTTTGTTTCCTTAGGGTCAATGAGAACTAAAGAAGAAGATGAAGAAGAGAGTAACTTACTTGATACACACCAACGAAAGAACTAGAAGAAACTATTCGGATGGAAATGCTCCCCTTGATGAGCTTTTCAACTTTAATGAATGGCTCTTGGGCAATGGATGAATGGATGAAGGTAGATGATGATGAAGACCTTAAGAAACCATGAGAGAACTTGGAGAAGATGAGAATTCGTTTTTGAGAGAGAGCTCAGCAAATGAGGGGGTATAGAGCTGATTTGTGGCTTTAAAAGGTCAAAGGGGTGAGTGGGACAAGTGTCAAGCACTTGTGGTCCCTTTTCAAATCAGATTTGGGGCTTAATGACCAACTAATGGACCCTTAATCTAACTTAAAAATCTAGTTAGGGATGTTAGGACTTAAGTAGGAAGGGTTAGGGGGGTTTAGGATAGGTTTAAGTGGGGGTTTGAAGTGAACAATTCGTCAAATTCCGAAACAGGGGAAAATCAGCCCGTAGCCAAACCAAGTGAGGCGGGCGCCTCACTGGCCCATGCGCCTCAACATCTGGGGCTTCCCAGTTCGACCAATCGAAATTACTCTCAAGCATTTGAGGCGGGCGCCTCAGCTCATGCGCCTCGGCTCGGAACCTCTAAAACTTGATCTAAACTTGGTCTAAATGGTCCCAAAATTTTGGGCAACCATTCTAAGGTCTAACCCTACTCAAAATGAGTCGGAAACACACACACCGAACAACTCCCGAACAAGCTAGGACAAGGCGCGAACCACGCGATTTAATGAACAACGATTTAATGAACAACGGATTAAACTCAAATCAAACGCCAATCAAACTAGGATGTCTTGGGCATGAAATAGGTTTGTTTCAACATGAATAAGACTTGAATAGAAAGCCAAGAACTCAACGAACACTTCGTACGTCGAAATAGAAGCAAATACGAGCAACGAGAGGAATCGCTAAGACCAATTTCAACGCGATTAAACCGGCGATTCTACAAACAGGTTTATATGATTCTAAACATGTTATGAACTTCTAAAATGATCTATGAATGATTATAAAACATATATATCAAATGAACATGCTCACAATCAACCAAGAAAGTAAGAAGACAAGCATACAATGCACATGCAAGAATACGGGGCGTTACATTACATGATCTAGGTGACAGATAGATCATAAATCTAGGTGACAACTGACTAGATCGCTCGTGCTTAGGATATGGAATGGATGAATTTTTATGGGAGGGATCGAACCAATTGTTCAACACCATATCTATTTTTAGTGAACGAACCCAAGACATTGAATGACATTATTATGAATTGAACATAAAGGAGATATAAGTGAAACCCGTAATCCTAGATTTCCACTCACCATAAGATCTTCATATCTTATTACTTGTCTAATTAGTTAACATCTATAACTAGTAAATTAGAATAGAATTAAACATAAAAACCCCCCTTAGGTTAATAAATTGCTATCTATAACCGCACTGTTCGTGATCACTTGTCTCTGTGGGTTCGACCCTTGCTTCCGAGTCTATTCTATAATAGTCTTGTACACTTGCAAGGAAATAGATAAAATAAAACATCGATCAGTTGGTATCTTCTGTTTTTGCTTCTAAATGCTCTCATCATCAATTCTATTTTGTAGAAGCATGGTCTTCAGTTAATCTATGCCGATGAAGCATCTGTATCTCCTAACAGCTGCCAAGGCAAAAAGGAAAACCTGCAGAAAACCTCTTTTCTACTCTCTACAGATCCCAAGAGATCGAAGCGCATATTCTACAAGTGAGGAGGAGCCAACTGCAGAACTTCGTATCTTTCCTATACCACTGTTACTGCTGTTGATGCTTTAATATTCTTTAATCATTTTTGCTCTCCCTCCAACTTTATTTCGTTCTCTATGCCGATGAAACCTATGGTCAATCCTTCCAGAAGTCAAGGCATTCCAAAGGATATAAGCTGTAATACTCTTCATTCAATTGGTATCGGCAGACCTCAATGTCTGCTGTTCCATCCTTATACAGCTAAACTTTTTGTCTGCAAGAACTTTTAATTCTATCTATCCTAAGCAGACATAATCCCTGCTGATCTCCTTCATCAGCAGACCATTATTTATGCCGATTCCTCTGTCACTCATTCTTTCGACAACGGCATACCTCAAAGTTTACTGATCACCTCTCAATGATTGATATCATTCATAAATTGGTATCCTTCATACAATCAATTGATATTCCTCAACAATTGATTGACTTCCTTCAGCTCTCTAAAATCAGTAAACTTCCCCTCTTCTTGAGCACATTGTTCAATACAGTTTAAAAGCTATTCTATAGCTATCTTCTTTCATGTGTTCAAAAGACTGATAACTCCACTTAAACTTTAATTGGTATCAACAGACCTTTATCTCTGTTGCATACTTCCTCAAAAAGTTATCAGTTGAATCGGTAGACCCCAATGTCTACTGGTCAAAAACTAAACTGCAGACCTTCTTCTCTGTCGTTCATACTCCTGTATCAGCACACTTCACATTCTACTGAAACTAATCAACAAAATTGGTTTCAGATTTCTTGCTGCTGATCAATCTTGGTTATGATATCTTTGACATAAAACTTTTAGGAATGATTGATTGTTTTTCAAAAGAATATTTCAAAAATTCTTCAAAAATGATTTTCAAAACAACTTTGTTCTGGAATGACTAAAAGAATTGTAAGATTGTTGAAGACTGTGTGGATGACTCAGAAAGCTCCGTAAATTTCTTCTAGTAAACAAAGAACACAAAACCTTAACTGTTTTGTAAAAACATTTTTAAAAAATTCTTCCAAAATATTTTTGAAATGATTGCAGTTCCAAAATTCTATAGATTTGGGAGATTACTGAGGATTGTGTAGATGATTCAGAATGCCCCGTAATTATCTATTAGAATATCTGGAATACTTAAAACCTATCACATTTCCTAAATGTATTTTTACAAAGTTCAGTACATTCTTTTTATTCATGGATATCAACACCTCTTCTTTTCAATGCCCTAAGTTGTCAATTAAAATCTTTATTGGTATTGAAAAATCCCTCGATTTTAAGTCTCCAATCTATCCAAAGACATATTCCCTAGAAGACTTAATTATCGCCATCATGAATCGTCGCCTTTCTCATAAAAATGTCCTCTCACAATCAAGCTTCGAAATGATTGCTCCGCCGGTTCTCATTTCAATCTATAACAGCTTTATTGAGGACTACCAAACGACGGTTCTTGATCTGTGTGTTCACCGTACCCAATCTCAGAAAGTACTGAATATATATTCGTATACTTCTTTTTTGATCTCCATCATTTTCCAATCAATCCCTATGATTAATTGCCAGTGCATAAGTTTTTCCTGAGAAATTCTTCATGGCCGCCTCTTCCTCGAACGTTGTCTCTCACCCTATCGGTCCCTCTAAATCTTCCTTCGTCACCAGAGTAGGTCGTCAATCCTACATTCTTGGTCGAACGATTCAAGGAGAGCAATTTTTCCTTGACAACACTGTTGGAACAAAGATTTTCGATCTTTTCCACAGTTCTGGACTCGTCCCCATCCTCTGCTTTCATGAAGAATTCTACTGCCTTTCATTGGTCACGAATTCTACTTGAGGATGCATCTGTCAAGAGATGGTACAGGCCTCCACGGTCACATTCGAGGTACTGACCTTGTCCTCAGTGCTGACAGCCTTGCTAGAGTCTTCAATCTTCCTTCTGCTGGTCCTGACTCTATCAATGATTCTGTTCTCAACGAATCATGGCTGCACCGTACTGGCCACCAATCTCGTAATGACTTCGGTACATGGGATCTTTTCAACTATCCCCTAGACGTGTACTGTGTTGGAGAGATTCTGAGCCAATGCCTTCTGTTTCATGAACCTGGCTCAAGAAGCGACACTAGAAGACTTCGGAACGTCACTGTTGTCGTTCTTGACTCACATGTCATCAACTGGTCTGAAGTAGTCTTCTCTCTCATCTGTCGTTCCTTCCAACAAAGACGAGCGAATGGGTCTGGTATACTCAAGTACGCTAGGATAATCAGTTATTTCCTATGCTCCTACCACACCATTCTTTCCACGGTTCAAGAGGACGAACGCCTTCCAATCACGGGAGAATTGCTGATCACAAAGGAATTGTTCGGTGGCAGAAGTTTTTCTGATCAGGATGAAGACTACTCTCTAGAATCTAGTACCGGTAGTTTTGGAGATTCAAACTAGACTGTATCTGTTTTTCAGAACTTTTAGTGCTTTCTTTCGATATTTAGTGTCTTTTCTCTAGCTATCTATTCTTCCTTGCTATATCTCTGCCGATTCCTTCTTTAATATTTGCTTGCAACTGTTCTTCCGTTCCTATTCTTTAGTGTTTGCAACCATTAAGGAGGAGAGTTATATGACATATTGATATTATTGATATTGGTATCTGTAAACATTTGGTCAACACTTGATATCAGATATCACTTGGTATCAGACATATAACTTATGAGGAGAATTGACTTAGGAGGAGCATGATACCCTTCTTTCCATAAGAAGGAGAATTGACTTAACTAAATCCCAAATGAACACACAAAACAAATGTGACATTTCACCCCTAGCTGATTCTTAGTGAATCATGCTCAGCCTTCGTGGCACCTCTGTTGAAAACTTTGCTTAAAAATAAAACCCTCTGTTGAGTCTTACGTTCAACAGAAGTCTTTTTAGTTTCAACAGAAATAAAAGATTTTTTAAAATTGATTTTCCAAAAATTGATTTTTCAAGAAAATTGGTATCAGTTTTCAAAACAGTGATTTTCAAAAAAATTGATACTAGGTTTTTCAAAAATTAATTTTCAAAAAAATTGATTTTCAAAAAATTGGTATTACAAGCAATCCTTATTTACTCTTTCAAAAACATACTTTTGCTTAAAAGGATTTGCTACTCTTACTTGCCAAAACAAGCTTTCATTTTATAAATACATGAGCAAGTAAGACTTCCAAAAACTCTTTAGATCTTGTCCAAAACTCTTTCAAATTTCAAAAGATCTAAATTGTTTTTACTATTGCATTACCTGTTCAGTACTTTGATTTATCGAGTCTGTAATAGCAATAGTAGACTATACAAAAGCCGTCGCTTAAATGTAATTATCAAACATAGGACATGTCTTGAGATAAAATGATCATTCATTGTGGACATGCTATTACTATGTCTGATAAAATGCTTTAGTGCTTTGTATATGTCATTTTGTAATGGTTCCAAGCAAATAAGATGAGATTGTTGATTATTGGAATACGCTTTTTGATAATTTAATTATCACCTTGCATATTCCATATATATTTGATTTGCTTGCCCCCATTACAAGTGAATCATCACAAGTGGCTAAAAGGTCTACGTACCGGTTAGTGTGGCAACTTGTGTGATTTCACATAGGTCTTAGATTAGGTGTAACCTGATAATCCTACCTCCTATAAGATGATCAAAAGCAGACAGCACTTCAGATTGCACGTAGAACTGGAAGACTTGCAGCAATGTCAAAAGCCTTCAGCGGCAGACATGCCAAAAGTTAAAAAGCTCGTACCGGCAGACATTAACTCCCCTACATCGGTAGACCTGCTACCACTGGTTAAAAGCTCTCCAACGGCAGACTTAAAATCTGCACGTGCTACAGGGAAAAGTCAACTAGCCGCTCAATTCAGATAATTATGTCCGTGCCTCATAAAGCCTGACATACTTAAAGCTAAGAGATTTTCTCTCACTCAAGTAGTCTGTTAAAGTCAAAAAGCAATTACTTTATTGGACAGACCACCTGACAGTGCAACAGACGTCAGACCTACTCTTCAGAGACCTATCAACCCAGTCTGACAGACAACGAGTTCCAAGATCTACAGGACGAAATCGCCGCCCCAAACAAGTCAGAGATCTTATGGACAAAGATCTATATCCGATAGTCTTCAACCACTATATCTCCAACGGATAGAAATCTTCGAAGTCTTCATCTCTCAACGATCATATTGATTCTCGCCTATATATATAAACCATCTCTCGTGCTCAGCACAAGAAGATAGAGATATACATGTGTATGCGATACGGTGATATAGCGCAACACAGTGAGCAACGAGTAACTCAATCTACTCAAGAACTTCATAGAAAAGAAATCACCAAAGAGATCGTCTTCACCAACGCATCTCTGATTTCTACGACAGATTGCAGTGAACTCATCCAGCTCTTAGCAAAACACTTTCAGTGGATTGCTAGGAAGAAAAGCTTGGAAACGAGAGAAGAGTGATCAAAAACTTCAATAGGCAAATATCAAGATCTGAAGATTGATGTTGGACAATGTCTGAAGAAAATGAAGAGCTGTCTGTAGATATTACATTCATATCTTCATATTTGTATTCCTATACAAATGTTGTTGATTGTGCAATTATCAATCATCTTGGGAGGATGAGTGCTTTGCACTCAATTGTTCAGATATATTTTTATATCTGAACGACCTTAAGAATCTTCTTCTCATAACAGTTTCTCGGTCTCGTCTCCTATTGTCCTTTGCAAGCTTAAATGAATCCTTGAATGGATAATTAAGTAAGGACTGTGACATAGGAAGAGAAAACCAGAAACTGTTCATAGATTATTTAGACTGATGTAATATGTAATTTGTCTTTGAATAAATTCATATGTTCTTACTAATGATTTATCTTCCAGTCCTTAAATATCTATGAGGTTTTTATAAATGATTTATCTTTAGAAAAACCACTTTCTACTTGATCTCCTAAATCTGCATTTGAAAGAAGAAATAAGTGTGTTGTTGTTCTGAACATATATTCGTGTACAGCCACTTATGACTTCTCCAAATCATAGCCTCTTTACTTTCCGCTGCACAAATCTTTTACAATGCTTTTGATTTGAATAAACTGATTATCGGCAGAGTTGTTATTTCTGCCTTGGGAAAGTCTACCGATAGTCTCTACCGACAGACATACCCAACTTGATAATCTGTATTTGTCAACTAAACTATGCTTTATGAATATCCAAAAGAAAAGTTTTTAAATTGGCATTATAGGCTATTCACCCCCTCCCCTCTATCCTATTTGAGCATTATTGTGGACCAACAATTGGTATCAGAGCTCAGGCTCTTCTAGCTTTATGCCAGGACTAACCTCCTGAGAGTTTTGATCCTCGAATGCTCAGTTCAAATGCATGACAAAAGAAAAACTTAATTTATTCCTCTAAAAACTTTTGTCAAGGATTTTAGTATGAGATAAATATTTTTGAAAAATATACCTATTTTGAAATTATTTTGTTTTCAAAAATATCATGAGATGTATGATTACCATGATGATTGAGAGATACTTATTCATACGACAGATATCTATATCAATTGGCACTATGAATAACTATCTCCAGATGATATGAAATGGATGCTTCAATTGAAAGGATTTCTGATTCAAGCTTTCTTGACATGAGGCTAACGATTGAAATCAATCCAACACCTTCTCGAGAAAAAGAAATTTTCGTTCTTACTTATTCTTTTGAAAAAGGTTAAGAGTCAAAAACTTTATATCATGAAACATTGATTTGAATAAACTGATTATCGGCAGAGTTGTTACTTCTGCCTTGGGAAAGTCTACCGATAGTCTCTACAGGCAGACATACCCAACTTGATAATCTGTATTTGCCAACTAAACTATGCTTTATGAATATCCAAAAGAATAGTTTTTAAATTGGCATTATAGGCTATTCACCACCCCCCTCTAGCCTATTTGAGCATTATTGTGGACCAACACCTGCCCTTCTCGACCTCCTTAGAGCCAATCAAGCCCAACTTGAGCATCTCAACGGCACGGTCTCATCCATGGCCCAGCAAATTGAGGTGATGAATTATGGGTTGAACACCACCCATGCCACCATCTTCGATCTTGGAAAGATAGTAGAGAAGTTTGTGAATGTGTAGACACCCCAATTTTTTACCCCTGGTATGTGACTCTGACATAAGATATCAAGAAGCTGTCAAAACTTAACAAATGTCAAGTTACAGGAGTTAAAAATGCGAAAGGCAAAGCAGGATGCGCGAAACAGTGAACTGCGAGGGGTGAAAGTGTGAAAATGAAAGTTGAATAGTGGCCTTGGGGCCGCCTAATGTTGTTGTTGGTGCCGCACCAAAGGGCCTATTGGCCGCACCATGGAATTTACTGTAGCTTGTCTCAGTAAACGGAAAGAACAAATCTTGAAGCTCGGTACAACCGGTCAATTTGGAAGAATTCACGAAATGCCGGCTGAGTCCCCACTCTTCGACTATTAATAGAAGGCCCCGGGTCCCTTCTCACTTGTTCAGAAATTGGTAGAAAAAAACCGAGACGAAGCTCTGTCTCTCCGTTATTCCGCCGAAAAAATATTAGTACGAGAAGTGTGAGATAGGTGAGTGGAAGCCCCTAAAAGTCTCCAAACCCCGTCCAAGCTCCGCCAAAATAAATATCCATTGGTTATAAGTGATCCCTAGCCTAGTTGTTAGGTATCCACCTCACTTCCCAGGCCCAAAAATCCCAAAGTAAGCCGTTACTCTGCTCGAGTAACGAGCTGAAAAACCAAAAAACTAAGTCGTTACTCCGCCCAACCTAAAAGGCCAAAACCTACCAAAATAAGATGTCACTCTGCCCGAGTTGACAAGCCAAAAGTCTCTGAAATAAGCAGTCACTCTGCCCAAATCAAAACAACAACCACACAACAAACAACAAAAAAGACTCCCTCTCCCTGAAGGACAAAGCGAGCACACTACCTCTCTAAAAGGTAAAGCCTTTAAGGCGTTATTTATTGTATCTATTTACTTTCTATCTTTTATTATTATTTTAAAGTTGTTATTCAAATCCGGCACAATGTAGCCAATATAAACCGTTGTGCTGCCCGGATTAGAATAGGAAATACTATGTAAAAGAGCCTTTATAATGGCCAAATATTTTTAAACACGTTTGTAATTATTGTAAGGAAGTGGCTGCGAGTCCGTAAATAATGTAGCCATGGATGTATCTGTTTTAATTTCCTGTCTTTTAATACTTTATTTATTTGCTAAATAAATATAACAATAAGCATACTTCAGCCAAAAACCACTTTTGAGACCGAAAGGGCGAGTTGGGTGCCTAGCACCTTCCCAACTCGTAACTTAGCCTCCGAACCCGTTTTCTTTTTCTCTGGTTTATTTTTCTTTTCTTTGGTTTTGCTTTATTTGCCTTAAAATAAAGATGGCGACTCTAAAACTTTCAGATCCAGTGGGGCCTCGCAACACTCCTTCTTTGCACTTTTCCGTTCTTCCCTAAAAAATGGAGAATGGGAATGGAAGGGTGATGTATTCCCATATCCTGATATCCCCTAAAAAAGGGATAACTTGATGCGGGAAACCCAAAGCTCCCATAGTGATCTGAAACGGGCCATAAAGCTATTTTTAATAAAATCCGTAGTGGGGGCGTCGCAATATCCTTTTTTGCACTTTTCTGTTTTCCCCTAAAAAAGGGAGAATGGGAATGAAAGGGTAATGCATTCACATATCCTGGTATCCCCTAAAAAAGGGATAACTTGATGCGGGAAACCATAAGTTCCCATATTGGATACAAAATCCACTAAAGGCAACCGAGGCACATTCCAACGTGCTAACATAGACAGCACTCCTCTCGCACTTTTGATTTCGTCTTCCCCTAAACAAGGGAGGGTGGAACGAGAGCAGTGGATGTCCCGCATCCGCACGTACGCGCACCCCTATCCAAGGGCGCGCGGGGCGCGGGTTGCCCCCCGGGAACCTCATAGTGGCGACTCTACTGGGAGTTGTTTTATTTTAAATAAAATGGTGGGCTAGACTCATAAAATAAAACTTTTTTTTTGTTTTTATTTGTTTCTGGCTGCAGTATGCTTGTTATATTAATTTACGCATTTGAATATTGTGTTCCTATACATCCATGTCTATATTTGTGGATATGATCCTCCATCTTGCAGCAGTTTCGTTCCGATAACTGTAACAGGTGTGTTTAAGAATATAAAAAAAATCGAAAAGTCAAAAAATATATATATATTATATATGTTACAAATAAATTCCGGGCAGCACAACAGAAGGCTGGGGCTTTATTTTATTCCGGCTCTATATTATTATTTCTTTCTGTTCATTTTTCTTTATTATCATTCTGTACATTTGCACATATCTGCATTCATTCTGTCATTTTATTTTGGGGACATAGGACCAAAATTTGTAATTAATAGGGATAGATAGTTTCCCCACTTTTCTTTCTATTTCTTAATATGGTGTGCTTGCTTGCTTGCGCTCAAAAATAAAAAGCCGAGAAAATCCACACATAACAGCAAGACAGGTCATATCTGTTTATATTTTTCTGTTCATATATATGTAAATAAATAAAAACTTTACTGATTTTTAGATACCGCACACACATGCACGCATATAGAAATATATTCCGAACTGTTACCCTACACCATGGCCAGTCTACCTACCCCCTGCATAAGTCAACGCTAGAATGCATATAGTCTCTCAGGACACTTCACAGACTGACCGGTTTTTGCATCTCTGGATCGTGAATCAGCCCCTGTAAAAAAAAATCAAAAATCAAAAAAAAAATATATATATATATATATATATATATCAAAAAAAAAAAATATATATATATATATATAAGTGCGCACAAAATATATATATATATAAATCTAAATAACAAACATGGGCTGATTTATAATTCTCAGATGCTCGACCTATACCATTTCGGATGGTGGATCCTAGAAATAGTATAGGCCCTTCGCCTCGGGACGATCCGATCTGGGAGTCGAAAGGCGGTGGAATACGTTGGTTCTATACTCTGGAGAAAGAATCCACTGTTCCAGGAAAAGTCCTGAGACTGTCAAAATAAAGCGGGTGCTTATCTGGTCAATTGTAGGGAACAAAAAAAAAGATAATAATAATAAAATATGCTAATAAAAAGGCACGCTATACTCCAAGCCCAGACAGCCTCCAGCCAGCCTTCTGATACCTCCAAAACCCCATTTTCCTCAGAAACCTGGCCCGAATTCGGAAAGACAAAGATAATACTGGCCGATTGATACGGGAAGGAGGCACAGATTTCAGACCAGAAAATATCAAAGGCAGATCAGAAAAAGAGTAGTATCAATTCAGAAGGTACATATTTTAGCAGAATGGCAGCTGAAAATAAACAGCCCGCCATGGGTACAGATCTAGGGGCTTCAAGGGACGCTCCGACTCCAGCAATGCAGGAATGGTTAGACCAAAAGTTGGGTGCAGTGATGAGCCAAATAGCTAGCATGGTGCAAAGTTTGAAATCCAGTGGTGAGATGAACTCTTCCCCTGCAGTCCCTCAAAAAGCATCAACCTCCCATGTTCTTCCAAACCCAATTTCTCAGCCAAACACTAACCCGCCAAATATTACCACAACCCAAAATCCATGTCCAACCCAAAATCCCTATCCAACCCAAAATCCCTATCCAACCCAAAAATCCTTATCCTGTCCAAGACCCAAATCCTACCCGAAATCAAAATCCTTACCAGAACCCTTACCAAACGCCTCCTCAAAATCCTTATAAAATACCACAGCCAGAAACTAATCCAACCTTTCCTAGTCCTACCAGCATATACCAAAATCCAACTCCCCCTCCCACCAAAATGGAGGAAGACATGGAGAACTTGAAAAGTATGATGCTCGAAGCCCTGGACAAAGAAAATTTTTCTATAAAGGCATTAACGCTAAAACCTTCAGCCATACTACCCCCAAATTTCAAAATGCCCAACATAGAAAAATTCGATGGGACTGGATGCCCTATCTCTCACCTAAAATCTTACTCTATTGGCATGCAGTCAAGAGGGGCTAGCTTCGAAGCCATGGCCTCCAATTTCCACCTCACCTTAATAGGGGCTGCTAAGCAATGGTTAATGCTAGCAGATGATAGCACCATGGGCACTTGGGACCAAATAGCTGAAGGGTTCCTAGAAAGGTACAAAGACAATACCACCACTGAAAATAAAAGGGAACTTGAGGCATGCACCCAAAAATAAAATGAAACATTCGCAGAATTTGCAGCCAGATGGAAGGATAAAGTCGCCCAGACTCTGGACAGACCTGATCCGGCTGAATCATGCAGAATGTTCATCAAAAAGACAAAAACCTCCAGCCAATTTACCTAGAACGCATGCGGTATCTCCCTTATAACAATTTTAAAGAAATGGTAGAGATAGGGGACCGTATTGACAAAGAAATACGTACGGGATCCCTAGAGAATGATGCACATACACCCCCAATTTCACTTTGTGACTCTGAATCAGACGAAGAGTCTTCGGAAGAAGTCAATGTGGTTGAAAGAATTCCACCTGGTAAATATAGTAGTGTGCCATGGTCATATGAATCAGCCAACTCTGTTGAAGGAAGCAGTAATGCCAACAAGAACCTCATAGGACCCTACCGAGCAAAAAGAAGGCATTACGATGAACTGAATGCCCCAATGTCTCTGATTTTCCAAGGCTTAATGGCACAAGGGGTTTTGAAACCGATGGAAAACTACCAACCTCCACCAAAGCTATCAGACACATGGGACCACTCTTAGTATTGCGAGTATCATCGTAGCAGTGGCCATCCCACTGATAAGTGTTATAAGCTCAGAAGTGCCATCCAAGATCTTATTGATGGCCAAATCATTGAAAAGCCGCACCCATGATTGTCTTTAGTAAAAAGTAGAAAGTACCCTAGAATACCCTTGTATATACACCTCCAAAGACTCTTTGCACCTTTGAATGTTCTTCTGTCAAATAAAATCTCCAGGAAACAATTATTTTCAACACAGTGTCAATTTTTGAACCCTGTTGTTTTCTGGTACCACTAACAATTTTGCAGGGGCTAAAAAAAGGGTTGACTACTGTCATTTACTCTCTTGAGAGGACTGTCCGGAGGTACGTAATCATTACATCTCATAAAAAAATTGATTTTTAAAAAAGAAAAAAAAAAAGAAAACAAAGAAAAAAAAAGAGATTTCGTTCTCTAAAAAAAAAGAGGAGTCTTCGAAAAAAAAAGGAGAGAAAGTCTTTTTTCTATATGTTGTCTTCTGTTTCCCAAAACATGTAAAGACAAGAAATTCCCCCCTCACCATTATTTTTAATCGCCATCAAAAGTTGATAAGTGCATCAGTCATTATTGATCTAGCAAGTCCTACTTTGAGATGTCAAGGTCTACCACCAAAAAAAAAAAGATAAAAACAAAAAAAAAAAAAAAAGAAAAATGATGAAAAAAAAAGAAGAGAAAAAAAAGAAGAAGGACCGATAGGAAGCCAGAAAAGAAAAGAAAGTTGGAAAAACTGGGACAGTCAAGAAAGCAGAAAAGTCTGGAAAGTCCGTAAAAGTCAAGCAACTCAGGGATCATACACAACAATTCAGGACTAGGGGCTTTCAAACCCAGAGGTATTTTCTTAGCCCATATCCTTGCAGAGTATGCTCATTTGGTCTTCGTTATTTTGAAAGCCCAACCGAGTCTTCAAACTGAGCCTTCCAAAAGTATATTCAAGCCTGATAAAATTCTTGTTTTTCCTATATTAGCTTGTCAAGTCTTCTTCTTGATCTCTGAGCACCACATATCGCCGAAATATCTGTAAAAAAAATGAAGATGACGAGTCAACTCATGAAAAAACATGATAAATCTACACGAGTTGATGATGAGTCATCAAGAAGATATGGACCCGAAAACTTTTAAGAACACATGAAATCCATAGCATGCAAGTTGTCTTGACCAGAATCACCTTCGACCCATTGCGACCGAGCTATTAAACGGCACACTAGGTGTAAGACCCCGATTCCTTAGGATTAACTTGGAATGGTTTTGGGTTGAATTTTGTGTAGCATTGCACACGCTTGAGATCGGTTTTTAGTTTGGGCCGCATATTCACGCATACCAGATACAACCTGTAGTTTAACAGTCACGGTTTTGTGTAGACGACTCAGAATTAAGATCTGTTTGGTGCGTTAGAAGCTAGACTTCGAGATATTTCTAACCATACCTTATTTGTAATTTTCGGCCTTATATATCACCCTAGGCTTGTCCTTGAAGTTGACTGAAATTATTGGATAGCATTTGGGCTTTGGTCACTTTTGGCCCATTAAGCTTTGAGCCCATTTACATCTCTTACTTGATATTCAACCATAATCCACCATTTGTGAGTTCGAAATTTTGACTTCCAAACCCGATTTGTTATAGAATATTTATCTGTTTTTAATTTCGACTCCGCAGGGGTGTTGTACGTATTGGAGGCTTATTTTGTACCCGAAAATTATGGAGTAGTGTAACCGACTCCTTTGAAGTTTGTAATTTATTTAGGGGATGATTATACCCTTATTTAAATTTAGATATAATAATAAGAAATTATTATTTGACATCTATGGGCAAATAAATAATTAGCGATTGAGACCCCAAAGTGTTTTATTATTTTAATTGACCCTACAGGATTAATTCGCATGACAGTTAAAATATCGATTGAGGGAATATTATAATTGTCCCTACGTATTAAAAATATTTATGTGGTATTGTATTTCACTTTACGGAGTCAAATGGAGTTGATTTAAAATTAAGTCAATTGGGTAGTACAGACTGATTTTGGTACGCAGCTGAGTTGTTTTGATCGATGAACCCTCGAAAGATTTTTGTTTGGTTTGAGATTTTTAAGACTTTTACTTTAAATATTTACAGAGTGTCAGGAGAAAAAATCACGTCGTTTCGTCGAACGGTGTTCAAACTGGAGCCGTCTAAAGTTTAGTGTAGCACTCGCGATCTGCTCATACAGTTATAGCGGGCGGGCAGCAGCAATTTTTTTTATTTTTGGGTTGTGAAATGTCTATCCTAACCCCCAATTAAACCCCCTCCCTTCCTCTTGTGCACTCCCTTGGGGGCAATATGGTCCCTTAGCCTTCCTTAAGTTAAAAAAAAACTCTTCTTCCTCCCCATTTTTCTTCTCCAAGCCGTGAGATACAGAGTGAGAGATAGCGAGAGGGAGAGAGCTCCCATGGAGGAACTCAGGCGATTCCCGGAGCTACGAGCGTCCGATCGTCGAGCCGTCACCGCCATCGCGAAGCTCTCGACGAGGAGAACGTTTCCCCTCGGTTTGTCCCCGTTGAATCTCGAGTTTATTGGCCGAAATAGGTACGTGACTAAACCCCCTACATTCTCTTTCTAGCTCAAATTGATGATAGGATGTTAGAGGTTTGTTCCTCTTGGTTTGTGGTTGATTTCTATGTCTAAATGGGGTATTTAGTTGGGGTTTTGAGTTGTGAACATGTGGGGTTGGATTTGTTGGGTTTGTGGTGATTATTGAAGTAATTAGGAATAAAAATTACTTGTATTGGGTTTGAAAGATTCAAAAGGAAATAAATCCCGAAATTATACATTGCCCTAGAATTTGGAAAATTGTATTTTGACTCAATGGAGTTAATAAAAATTTTAAATTGTTGTTTTGAGCCCTAGGATAAATTCCTACGACTTTTTGGGTTCGTCGGGTCTCAATTGGGAGATTTCGAGATTTGATCGGGTGAGACCGGAATTGGTAAATTTGTGTATTGATTGGGTTTATGACTCCAATTGAAATCCTTGGGTGATACTAGCATGAGAATATTGTTAGTTAACAATTAAGTTGTTTGAGAATTTGGGAAGCAAAGAAGAAAGAAAACAGATTTTGAGCAGTCCCTGTTTTGGGCATTTTTCCGAAAAATACTGTAGCAATTCCGTCCGTGATAATTTTCCGATTTCTGGATATGTTATACCTATACATGTTAGGTAACTCCCTGTAAAGTTTCATTAATTTTCAAGTTAAGGAAGTATTTTTCATCAGTCACGGATCATGGCTGCGACAGTGAGACTGTCACAGTGAAAACAGATTTTACCATTGAATTGAGGTAACCGTATTCTAAAGAATACAAGTCCAAATGGAGTACTTTAAAGTTCTAAATTATAGTTCCAAGAGTATAGTTTCTGAATATATAAAATTCATGAAATTTTGAGTAGTGAGTAATTAATGGTTGAATTTACAAGTTGACTGGGCAGAATGTTTAATAGCAGCAAATCAGATTTTTATCATGAAATTGAAGTGACTATATTGGGATGACTATAGATCCGAATGAAGTGATTTAAAAGGCTAAGTTATAGTTTGAAGAGCCTAGTTTCAGAATATGTAAGATTCAGGAAATTTAGAGTTATGATGAGTTATTGGTCAATTTTACAAAATGGCTGCGCATGAACATCGAGTAGAGAAGGATTAATTTGGTTTGAAGAATGAATTACCATTCAGGGATATTGTAGAGCGTATCCTCAATTTCGACGTAGAGACCCTTTAGATGCTCTTAGAGCATAGTGGATTGTATCTAATGTGCGATCATATTCATGTGAATATGATGGGAGGGGTTTATGAATTAACATGAACTTCAATGAGTTGAGACTATAGAATGAGTTATCATCCTAGAAATATTATAGTGAGTATAACATTGTTGATTAACTATCCTAGACTAACAAAGTAGTCTTGGTGAATGTATGATGGGCTAATGGTTAAGTAAATACCTTAGCTTGGTTGTATACTAGAATATGAAATTCTATGATTGATTTAGATTATGCCAAAATGCATAATTCCTACCTTTGTTGAGATTTTTATTTTGTATGCGTTTGAGAATATGACTCATGAAGCATATATTGTCTTTGATTACTTAGTGATTTTATTGGTGTTGATTTCCTGACTTGTATTTAAATTGTATTCCATTAACAAGTGGAACTGAAAACTTGAAATCGACTTAGGCTACCAACTTGTACTTGAGTTAATGACTTGTGAACTAGGGTTCCTAAATGGAATGAGAACATAGAAATGCCTTAAATGAAAACGTAGAACGAGACCCTACAACTCCTAGAATCCATTGACTAGATTACTAGCTTTTGGACCTTGACTTGAATAGAGTGGACAACTTGACACTTGGGATTTTAGAGACTCAATGAGCTCCTATTGTGGTTTTGTGATTATTGTAACAATGTGCATAATCGTATGAGTTTATTAGATCTTTATATCTACTTGAGAATTTGCAAGTAAACATCTACTTGTGCATTGCATATAAGTCCAGCTGGCATTACTTGAGTTTTTACGTTGATGGTGGGACGATGCATTGTCTTCACGAATTATGGGATTCGTGGTTGCAATGTATCGCCGCACCGGATTCGGTTCACACACCCTCCACTGCTAGCTACAGTGGGGAAGTAGCCCCATTTGTCGTAACCAAAAGAGCGCATTGGATAGTGCTATTTTCCCGAGTAGAGAGCTCGGACCCGAGAAGAGAGCTCGGTACTTTGATACCCAATCACGAGTATCACTGGCACGATATGATTAATATTTGTGATTGCAGGAGCAACACAACGACATTGATTCGGTATTCTCTCTTAAACCTTTATGTGGCTTACTATGAGCACTTATGTGATAACAAAGTGTTACCTGAGACATGAAATATAAATGATCATGTTTGTATTGATTGTGAATTAATGAGAGACTTGTTATGTATATATGTAGATACATATACTTATACTTGAGAATTACAGGAATGACATAAAGTGTATATATATAGATATGCATTCCTTTATATATGATGATTCTTTGTGAAATGTTTTCTGACTTATTTGGTTTGTTTATGATCAGGGAATTTCACCCTAGTCGTTTGGACGGTTTAGTACATGAACAGAGAGATTATCTTGAGAAGTGTCGAGTATACGACACATCTTCGTGGGTTTTAGTCGTAACAGAGCAATGACATGTTTTATTATAACAATGTTTCATTTATGATATGTTGTTTGTAGTAGCATACTGAGTCTTTATGACTCACTCCGTACTTTACTTTCCAGTGTGCAGTTGTTCGTTAGCCGCGTTGAGGCTGGGTAGATCCCGTCTGTAGCAGAGCCACGTGGATCGATAGTTGAGTTGAGGTCGTGATATATGTGCAGTTATCTCCTCCTGAGCTTTTTCTAGCGGAGCCTAGTTCGCTGATTTCAGTATTTATATTTGTGTCCTTTTATTTTGTTGAGGACGATATTTCTTTTGTAAAGTTATATAAACTTTACAGTCGGGTAGATTGTTCTAGTATTGTTGTATTATTCCAATAGCCGACATTTGTAGTCGGGCACGAGTACTCCATAGTAGAGTAATCTGTCAGTTGTACCCCGGGCAGTAGTAGCTTCAGGGATTTCATTATTCTAGTTATCCTAGTTGTTGTTGTTGTTACCCCGGTATGCTTTAGCCGTGGGTCATTGTTATATCAGGTTGATTTTTGATGGAACGCCGGCCTGGAGTGCCGATGGTTAGTTCTGTGTCTGAAATGTTGCGGCACGCGAGTTTCGTTTTCATTCCTCGTGAGGCAACGCCTCTCTTGGTTTCATTTGTTTCAGTCTCGAGCTCTTAAGCTCGAGGGCTTGTTCTTTAACGCTTCTGCATCTTCGAAATTTTTGAAAGCCGTATTTTAGTTCGGCTTCTTGTTCACGTCTAGAGCTTGTTAGCTCGAACGTTCCACTTGCACTTTGTTTTAGCAAGTGTTTGTCCTCTCTTGTGTCGTTCCAACGGCACGACCTCGGGATTCTGTACTGGAATCCGGGTCGGGTCGTCACACTAGGGGCTTCCAACCATACACCCATCCTCTTCCAAATGCCTGAACAAATCCATCAATTGCCAAAGCCTAACCATCTCTAAAACCCAGCTTCTCAAAACTGGGACTGCTCCACCTTTATATATATCCACCAAGAGTGATAATCTTTTTTTATCCCAAGAGAGAGAAAACGAGTATCTTTTCAGGCACTCTCTCAATTTGCTCCGAGAGGTCAAAAAAAAAGAAAAAAAAAGGGAATTTCCCTCTCACAAAAAAAAAGAGAAAGAAAAGAGAGAGGAAAAGAAAAAAAAAGAGAGAGAAAAGCCTCTCCTGAGCAATTGCTTCAAAATAATTCTCTCGCAACAAAAGAAAAACATCAATCACTCTTGGACTACCCCATAACCCACAACCAAAGCCAAAAGCCGACCTCCCAACCATATCCACAACCAGGTCCAAAAAACCAACTTTCTATCCAAACCCACAGCCTAAAAGGCCACCCAATAATCGCCCTGCGATCGCCTTTCCTAAAATAACCAAACCCATGGCCCAAAATACCTTTGAGCAAGAGGTCGATCAGATCCTCAATCCTAAAGCTAAACCATCCCAAATGCTTGAACACTATACCATAACCTAGTCACCACCTATAGCTCTGTTTCAATCGGATGCAACGTGATCTGGGTCCAGGACAGAACTCCTTGCTAAAGACACATAAAATTATCAAAAGATAAGTGTTTAGTAGGGTCCATAAAACCTGTGATACTCGGCGATAAACTCTGGATCATGACTCTTCTTTTCTCCATTAGAGTCATCCACTTTCTGTGAGCATACTCATTCCTGTCTCCCACAAAAGTCTCTCTCAATCGAGTCTTTCTGGGGCTGTCTCCGGTTAATCCCTTTAGAAACTTTCCCATCCCATCTTACAAGATTTGGTTGATTAAATTCATCCTGGGGCTTTCTCTCGCCAAAATCATTGGTACACAAAGGCTCATTATCTCCAGAGGCATTTGTCATTTCCACCTCAGCCTGAAGAAAGGAAAAGGCTATAAAGCCGTGATCTCTAAAAAAAAATAAGCAGCTCATCCTCGCATGCATCGAAAGACTGGCTCCCTACAAGGTAAACAACTCGCTAGGTTGAAAACCCGAAAGGGCGGCCTACCCAAAAGTTAGAGCACAAAAAAAACAAGGAAAAAAGAAAAAAAAAAGAGAAAAAAAATGGTTCCTCCGAGGCATTGATGAGTAGGGCTCACTAGTCCAGGTTGAATTCCTTTTTTTGAATGATGCACTAGTCAAAAGACTGAAAACTGACCCAACACATCATTCGCCTCCATTTCAAATATCACCATTAACTCCCATACACATAACCCTCCAAAGCCAACTAAAAGTCACATCTCAAGCTCTCATATTGCATTTCCATCACCTTGCCTTATCCTGTCTTAACATGTTTAAGAAACAGATGATACACATGCGCATTCAAAAGTTTAAAAAATAATAATAATAATAATAATAATAATAAAAAAAAAATCCAGCAAAAGCTGGAACTGCAACAAAAATCCCTAGCAAAAAAAACAAAAGTACAAGAAAAACAGAGACAAGTCGCAAAGGCAAAGCCAAGGTAAGAAAAGGTAAGTATTTTACCCATTTTTCTGGGCATCAATAGCTGTGTTGGAAAACTTTCCTTTAAGGGGCATACAACCCCGGATCAGAGGGAAAGGTTTTGTTCTCCGACGAAGTCAGCGTTCCTGAGGAGACGTCTCATGCATCACAACACTTGATAGACTACCTTTACAACACATACATCGCGACATACCGTCTTTTAGAAATGTGATGGATATCGCATTCAGCGTTGCGATGCAATGGATATTGCATCTGTCTTTTCGTGTCAATGCGATGGATATCGCATTCAGCGTTGCGATGCAATGGATATTGCATCCGTCCTTCCATGTCAATGCGATGGATATCGCATTCAGCGTTGCGATGCAATGGATATTGCATCCTTCCTTCCTTGTCAATGCGATGGATATCGCATTCAGCATTGCGATGCAATGGATATTGCATCTGTCTTTCCGTGTCAATGCGATGGATATTGCATTCAGCGTTGCGATGCAATGGATATTGCATCCGTTTTTCGTGTTAATGCAATGGATATTGCATTAAGTTTTGTGTCGACACAATGGATATTGTGTTTAGTGTCGTGATGCAATGGATATTGCATCTACTTTCCGTGTTAATGCAATGGATATTGCATTAAATTTTGTGTCGACGCAATGGATATTGCGTTTTGTGTTGCGATGCAATGGATATTGCATCAATTTTCTGTGTTAATGTAATGGATATTGCATTAAGTTTTGTGTCGACGCAATGGATATTGCGTTTTGTGTTCCGATGCAATGGATATTGCATCTGTTTTCTGCAATGGATATTGCATTTAGTTTTGTGTCAACGCAATGGATATTGCGTTTAGTGTTGCGATGCAATGGGTTTTGCATTTTGATATGCGCTATTTTCACTAGGTTGTAATGGATATTACGACTATCTTTCCGCATAACACTTGTCTGCATTACAACACTTGATCCCCAGTAAAGGTGAACTACATTTGTCTGATTCCTTGGATAAGGATACGTAGGCAGCCTATTTCGGTAGGCACGACCATCACAACAAAAATAAAACAAAAAACACAAAAAAAAGATGAATATTTCAAAAAAAACAAAAAAAAAGATGAATATTTCAAAAAAAACAGAGAGAGCGAGAAAAAAAAAGGAAAGGAAAAAGAATGTTTTCTACTTCACAATTTTCGAAAATACTTGAAGAAAGTTTTCTTTGTCGTGCTCGACGACAGATTTTTATTGGTCGAGTACAGTTCTCTGGAAATTTGAAAGTTTTTTGGTTATGTTTGGAAAGAAGGCATCGACCAGCCAGGCAAAACTTTGAAATTTCTTCTTAACATGTTTTTAACGACAAGGTATTGACTGGTTGAAATGTGGTTCCAGAAAAACATTCAAATCTTCATACCGTATTCGGCGGCCGTTCTCGACTGTTGGATACGGCTTTTTCGAAAAACACAAAAATCTTTTCCCTATTGTGTTCTCGATCGGGCTTGACCCGAAGAACATGACATCCTCACTTGGTTGTAGTTTAGGTTTTTGGCCTGAACTACGTTTGGTCTGATTTCCTTTAATAGGGAATACGCAGGCAGCCTACATTAGTAGGTCCGACCATCAGAGCACTTTAAATTCATATCTGCTTAAAAATTACGATAACCTTTTATAACCGACTAAAAATGTCTAGGTTATGGAGTTTGGATAGCATGATAAACTGTGCATTATAACTGCTATCAATTGCATTTCTCTCCCATTTTGAAATGAACGAAATTGGAGAGTCTATTGTTTATGAACGATGTTCGTCTACTTAGTAAGCCTTGGGTTACCCGTAGACTCCATCGTTGAGAAGCTCTGTAGACACCCCAATTTCGTACCCTTGGTATGTGACTCTGACATAAGATATCAAGAACTGTCAAAACTTAACAAATGTCAAGTTACAGGAGTTAAAAATGCGAAAGGCAAAGTAGGATGTGCGAAACAGTGAACTGCGAGGGGTGAAAGTGTGAAAATGAAAGTTGAATAGTGGCCTTGGTGCCGCCTAATGCTGCTGTTGGTGCCGCACCAAAGGGCCTATTGGCCGCACCATGGAATTTACTGTAGCTTGTCTCAGTAAATGGAAAGAACAAATCTTGAAGCTCGCAGTACAACTGGCTGAAGCGGTTGGAAGAATTCACGAAATGCCGGCTGAGTCCCCACTCTTCGACTATAAATAGAAGGCCCCGGGTCCCTTCTCACTTGTTCAGAAATTGGTAGAAAAAAACCGAGACGAAGCTCTGTCTCTCCGTTATTCCGCCGAAAAAATATTAGTACGAGAAGTGTGAGATAGGTGAGTGGAAGCCCCTAAAAGTCTCCAAACCCCGTCCAAGCTCCGCCAAAATAAATATCCATAGGTTATAAGTGATCCCTAGCCTAGTTGTTAGGTATCCACCTCACTTCACCGGCCCAAAAATCCCAAAGTAAGCCGTTACTCTGCTCGAGTAACGAGCTGAAAAACCAAAAAACTAAGTCGTTACTCCGCCCAACCTAAAAGGCCAAAACCTACCAAAATAAGATGTCACTCTGCCCGAGTTGACAAGCCAAAAGTCTCTGAAATAATTAAGCAGTCACTCTGCCCAAATCAAAACAACAACCACACAACAAACAACAAAAAAGACTCCCTCTCCCTGAAGGACAGAGCGAGCACACTACCGCTCTAAAAGGTAAAGCCTTTAAGGGCGTTATTTATTGTATCTATTTACTTTTCTGTCTTTTATTATTATTTTAAAGTTGTTATTCAAATCCGGCACAGTGTAGCCAATATAAGCCGTTGTGCTGCCCGGATTAGAATAGGAAATACTATGTAAAAGAGCCTTTATAATGGCCAAATATTTTTAAACACATTTGTAATTATTGTAAGGAAATGACTGCGAGTCCGTAAATAATATAGCCATGGATGTATCTGTTTTAATTTCCTGTCTTTTAATACTTTATTTATTTGCTAAATAAATATAACAATAAGCATACTTCAGCCAAAAACCACTTTTGAGACCGAAAGGGCGAGTTGGGTGCCTAGCACCTTCCCAACTCGTATCTTAGCCTCCGAACCCGTTTTTTTTCTACGGTTTATTTTTCTTTTCTTTGGTTTTGCTTTATTTGCCTTAAAATAAAGATGGCGACTCTAAAACTTTCAGATCTAGTGGGGCCTCGCAACACTCCTTCTTTGCACTTTTCCGTTCTCCCTAAAAAAGGGAGAATGGGAATGGAAGGGTGATGTATTCTCATATCCTGATATCCCCTAAAAAAGGAATAACTTGATGCGGGAAACCCAAAGCTCCCATAGTGATCTGAAACGGGCCATAAGGCTATTTTTAATAAAATCCATAGTGGGGGCGTCGCAATATCTTTTTTTGCACTTTTCCGTTTTCCCCTAAAAAAGGGAGAATGGGAATGAAAGGGTAATGCATTCCCATATCCTGGTATCCCCTAAAAAAGGGATAACTTGATGCGGGAAACCATAAGTTCCCATATTGGATACAAAATCCACTAAAGGCAACCGAGGCACATTCCAACGTGCTAACATAGACAGCACTCCTCTCGCACTTTTGATTTCGTCTTCCCCTAAACAAGGGAGGGTGAAACGAGAGCAGTGGATGTCCTGCATCCGCACGTACGTGCACCCCTATCCAAGGGCGCGGGTCGCACCCTGGGAACCTCACAGAATGACACTGCTCAGGCCTTCACTTCCCACAGCTTTCTTGTCCAAGATCAGTAGGAGTCTCTGATAAACATGTTCCATTCCCAGCAAGTTAGCATTCGCCAACCCTTTGATGAGCTTCGGACTTCTCTGGCTGGCGCCGTTATTGCTGAATGTGTCGACAACGACTTCACTGTTGTTCGCCATGTTGAGCGCGCCAACCAGAGAGCTGCTGATGCCGATCAAAGGCGGGTTGCTGCCATTAGGGTGGAGCGAGCTACGCATCATTTGAACCAAGCACTGCTGGAAGAACATAACAGACTCAGAGAATGTCTAAATGACCATATCAGGATTTGGGTTGGTGACTACTTAGAACGATGTTGAACTCAACCTAACCTATTCTGATGCTGGTATATCTTATATGTTCTATTTTTATGGTTCAAACCCTGCTTTTGTAAAACTCTGCTGTTAAACAGCTTGTTTAACTTACAAAAGCAATATATTTATTTTGAATTATGATGTGTTTTAAATGCTTAATTTACTTATCATGTTCATTTAAACTTCGCGTCTAAATCTTTAAATCTACTAATTTCCTGATATTTTGTAAAGATTTAAACTCTGCTTAACTTTGTATCTACTTTTCTTATTTTATCTTGTAAGTAGTTAGTCTAGCTTTCTCTCTACTAAGGCTTCTGTTATGAGAAGCATGTCTGCTATCCTTAATAATTTTTTTAAAATTATCTCAGTGCATGATTCAAAATCTGCTAGTAGCTGAGATGATGACATTAACCAAATAGGAGGTGATTGTTGACCCTCACAGGATCTAGATTTGGTTGAGTCATCTTCTGATTCTATTGCACAATGGCTAAAAGGTTTGCGTACCGGTTAGTGTGGCAACTGTCTAAAATCAAGGGTGTAATAGAATAGTTTAGTGTTAGTTTCTCCAAGGCGTGGACCAACGGGCTTCAACAGTAGCCTTGAAAGCACGTCTCACCAGTAGACTTTGGAGTCTGCTCAGCTCAAAATCAAAGCTTAGCCAAACACGTGGATTTAGGTCACATATTATTTGATCTAGATATTTTTTAATATCTAGTCAAATAATATTCAAAATATCTTCATAAGATTTCCCTCCAAAGAAGTCAACTATGTCACTATCTGACTCTAGACAAACTGCACAGACAACTGTCCAGCCTGTAGTCTAAATCATGAAGACTGAAGACATTACCTCCTTTGGCTAACAAGACTTTCAAGTTGTAACGCCTGCGAGCTGTAACCTTACTGTGTTTGGAAATGTCTGCCTCTGCATCACTACATCTCTGATGTCTGTCTTGCTGCACTCATTTTACAAAGCATCGAAATGCATTCAATGCATTATAATGTTGGATTCAACCTCTCCACTTTTAGTCCAATGGTCCTGAAGATCTCCCTTGGTATATATTAGAGTCTTGAAGATCTAGTCAATACACATCTCTTGCGCAGTCAATACTCAAGCATTCAAGAGATAAAAGGACAAGAACTAACACTTCACCAAACTTCCTGAAGCTGCAGATCTGCCAGTCTTTACTTGCTTTCAGCTTCTTCTAATTTAAAATTAACTGTTCTTTACTTTAGCACTGGAGAGAACAATTAATCATTGGTTGTTTCTCTCATCATTAAACACTTGGTTGAAAATTATTTTTGTACACGATCCATTAGAGATCCAACTCTAGCACTTAGTGGATAAACAAGTGCACCTTTCAAAATCCAAAGCTAACCACTTTGGTAGTGGATGTAGTACTATTCATAGTATGAACCACTTCTAAACCCTCGCGTACTGTTTTGTTTGAACTGTCTCCGCTTACTTTGCCTTTAATTATAACTGCTGCTGCTCTTATAGTTTAAAGTCTGCTGCTGAGTCTTTTGAGAGCAACAGCCTTCCTTCTGTTTCATCTTTTCTATTTCCGCGGCCCTAACTCTTCTTAAGAGTTAGTTATTTTTTTCTAAAAGAAGAAGAACAATTTGAAAAGTTTTTAAAGTATTTTTAAAACACAACTAGGCTATTCACCCCCCCCCTTCTAACCTAGATTGAGCCTATTTGGGACCAATAGAGGTCGATCTTACCTCTCTAAACGCCACCGAAACACAAACGAACCATGTCCGGAAAGAAGGTAAATAAAGGTCAAAAGGCGAGGCAAACAACCAATGAACATTAACCGTTCAAACACGAACTAGCCTAAGATAACGCAAGCATGACAACACGTTCTCAATCATGTCAAGGCTTAGTTTACTAGACCTAAAATTAAATTCAATATCTCACAAGTCTTAAAGATAAATTACGAAGCAAAGGAGAGCATACATGTACTCCTAAGTTCTTAAAAGATCGAATAAGGCATTCGCAACTCGAATCTCATAACTAAGCATCCAATAACCATGACAAGTTCTGAAACTTAGTACTAGGTTATTGGCCTCTACTAAACCTTCCCACTCTTGACGAGGCTCTCACAACGAGTCGAACAAGTAATGCAACGGAGATTCGACATGCAAATCAAGGAAGTCAAACATACGAAGGTTCGGAGTCTTACACCACGCCCCGACTTGCATCGTAAAAATATTTTCAAATATTAAATCTTCCCCAGCATTGCTTATCTAAAATTTGGGAGTCTATTTTATCAATGACATTCTCTTACATGTTTGTTTACTCATAAACTTCGTCGTTGAGGGGGTGTAGACAACCCAAATTTGTACCCCTAATTTATAATATCCTATAAAATATTATTACAAATTAAAAATGGACTAACAGTTACTTTTAGAACATTTCAGGGGGCAAAAACGATAAAGGAAATTCAAAAGGGCTCAAAAAGATGAACGAATCACAAAGGGGGGGGGGGAATTGAAAGATTTTTCAAAGGAAAACAATTCGGGGCGCCGCACCCAGATATGTATGTGCCGTGCCTAAATATGTTTGCTTTGCATGCTGCTACTCCTTGTCACTACGTGTGTCCTCCGATCACCTCCGCTGCCGGTTGCCATCACCCTTCACTTCCTATAAAAGGAGACCCTAGCTCCCTTTAGAAGACACCCCAAACCTCTCCTCCAGGCTTCCTTATTCCTCTCTTCTCCCTTCATTTGTGAAGTGAGCCAAAGGCAACAACCTGCCTCCTCCCTTGCCTTGTGCAAGCGAGTCCTCGAGCATTCGACCTCTTGCCCCCTCGGCAACCTCCTCCCTTGCCCAAGCAAACGAGTCTTTTCCGTTCTCGCCCTGTTGAGCTGATCTAAAAAGCCAAAAACTACAATTACGCTGCTCGGATAAAACGAAGATACAACAACATCAACAACAACAACAACAAGTAAAAAAAACTTTCCCTCTCGAGAAGACATGAGAAGCACACTAAAAAACGCCTAGAGGGCTTAAGCCTAAGCATATACCGAAATCAGATACTCATGCTACAAGAGGTAGGTATCAACATACTATTCTGTGCCGCAGTTAATTAAAATAGAATAAATGTAGTTATAAATAATATTATTATGCTTATAAATATTATTTTTAAATAATATAGTAATTAGATTAAATTTTAAAAGTAACAAAAATAATATTTTCTTTGTCTAAAATGTTAAATAAAGCAATATTTATTTAAATGTGCATAAAATATTAAATAAGTTATTAGCATACATAAATAATGGTTAGTACACTCTAAATAAGAAAAATAGCTGGTATTATGTCCAAATAAGAATTAAAAATAAATCTCTTTCATTTTTCAATATATATATATGTGTGTGTGTGTGTGTATAAGGTATTTTTCTAGACTAAACAAACAAACTAAGTATGTTTTAGCAAAACACCAAAAGGATGAGACTAATCCGTTCCCAACTCGTAACTTAGCCCCCGAAACTACACTCTATGGTATTTTGGGGTTTTCTCTATTTAACCTTAAAATAGAGATGGTGAACATTTTTAGAGTTCACAACGAGACCAAGGTACATTCCATGCCCTTTAATGTTTTGAAGCATGTCGACTTTCACGTGACGGTGGGACGTCTCGAAATGGGGTTCTCAAAAGGGCGCCTTTTATCTTTTGGGGGTCGTGCTATTCCGAGCTTCGATTCCTCCAAGTTGACCCCTCAAAATTTTACAAAAGTGTAAACTCCCTATTTTGTTCTTTCAATTAACGTCCAAAAATTTTCAAAATGTTTGGATCACATTGGCCTAACAATATTGTGTTGTTCGGATTGAGTATGCCGAACAACACCGTGTTGTTCGGCCAAGTTGGTTCAAACATTTTGGAAATATTTTAAAAAAAATTAACTTAATATTGTTCAGCATGCCTTAGCCGAACAACACAGTGGTATTCGGCCAAGGAAGTCTGAATATTTTGAAAATATTTTTAAAAAAAATTAAACTTAGTGTTATTCAGCATGCTCGAGACGAACAACACAGTTTTGTTCGATATGCTCTAGCCAAACAATTGAAGGTAGGGGGCGATAAAGGGGGGATCAACTTATAAAGTGGGTAAAATCTATATATATATATATATATATATATATATATATATATATATATATATATATATATATATATATATATATATATATATATATATATATATATATATATATCTTCATCATAAAGCATTCATGTGGAAGTTTTAAAAACTTTTGGTTTTCTAGCCATTAGCTAATAATAATACATAATAATAATCAATATGATAAGGGGTATTAGTATTAAAATATATAACTTCTTCTATTGTCAATAGTAGAAGACTTATATTTAAAAACTTTTACAACTAACATTACTTCTAACCAATGTGGGATAAAACTCTTCAAGGTTAGATATTGCTTCTAATGACTCACTTTTAACATCATACTTTAAGCTTTGATATCTTATTCATCCAAAACTTGATTTAGACAAATAAATATATCATTTCGATGTTCTTGCCGAGTAGAACACATTTGTACAATTACTTTTGTCAATAAATAAATGACACGTAAAGAAATTTGTGCCTCAAATTGCACAATTTCTTATACTAAAAATACTAATTTTTTAATAAGTATTATACTTTAACTCTTGATATCTTATTCAACCAAAACTCGATTTGGACAAATAAATATATCATTTCGATGCTCTCACCGAGTAGAACACATTTACGCAATTACCTTTAACAACAAACAAATGACACGTAAAGAAATTTGTGCCTCAAGTTGCATAATTTCTTTCACTAAAAACATTAATTTTTTTTAACAAATATTATACTTTAAGTCTTGATATCTTATTATCCAAAACTCAATTTGGACAAATAATTATATCATTTTGATGCTCTCACCGAGTAGAATACATTTGTGCAATTACCCTCGTTAACAAAGAAATGACACGTAAAGAAATTTGTGCCTCAAGTTGTACAATTTCTTTCACAAAAAACACTAATTTTTCAACAATAGAATAAATGTATCTCACATTGGTTAGAAATTGATATTGGTTTAAAAATTTATATTATTAAGTACCAATAGAAAAAATGCATCATACATTGGTTGAAAAGTGATGTTGATTTTCAAAATCACTAGAAAACCAAAAGTTTTTAAAGCTTCCACATGGATGCTTTAGAATGAAGATTTATCCAAAGGTGGTGATGTGGCACAACCATAATGCTCCTCACCAACTTTATATATATGACAAAATATTTTTACCATTATTACTAATAGAAGATGTATATCTCACATTGGCTAGAAAATGATGTTGAGTTTAAATTATTTTATATTATTACCAATAAAAGAAATGTATAACACATTGTTTAAAAAAGTAAATGTTAGATTTTAAAGTTTTTAAACTAAAGACTTTCACTTTTACAAGAGATGTATCTCACATGGTTACAAAATATTCTACTATTGTTACCAATATAAGAGATGTATCACACATTGGTTAGAAATTGATGTTTTTATTAAAAATATTATTATTAATTACTAATTGAAAATATGTATCATACATTTGTTATAAAGTGATGTTGGTTTTCAAAGTTTTTTGATAAAAACTTCTACCATTATTATCAATAGAAGATGTATATCTCACATTGGTTAAAAATGATGTTGATTTTTAATTATTTTAGATTATATAAAACACTTACTATTATTAGCAATATAAAATATATATACTTTTGGTTTTCTAACCATTAGCTAATAATAATTCATAATAATAATCAATATGATAGGGGGTATTAGTATTAGTATATATATAATTTCTTCTATTGTCAATAGTAGAAGACTTGTATTTAAAAAAAATTTACAACTAACATTACTTCTAATCAATGTGGGATAAAACTCTTCAATGTTAGATATTACTTATAACTAGTTTTATACCCGTGCGTTAAACGCACGGACATATATATTTTTCAATCAAATTATACTCAGTTAAATTATAATCAAGCAAAATGAAGACAAAAAACAAAATTAAAAGAAGATATTATTTCAATGAATAGAAAAATATCATTTGATTCATTTGATTAAAATTTAATATGAAAATAAAGAAATATATGTGTCAGTTGATTAACAATAATAAAATAAATAAATTGAAATAACTGCAATTTATGAAAATTAAATAAATAATTAAAATGAAAATACAAAAAATGTGTATCACAGTATATGGATTTTCAGTAGCAATACGTCGATTTTGATTCACGGTACATTAATTTAGAATCGCAATGCATCGCTATGAATTGGAAATAGACCAGTTTGAACGTGAGGCATTGATTTAAAATCGTGATGCACTGCTACGGAATGAGAATAACGATTACACAATTTTGAATCATGCATGACAATGTATGAACTGATGCTCATCGCAAGCATGTCCGATTCATTAAAAGTATACTCGTCCTTTCATATCAAAAATGTTTTTTTTCCGATTAAAATAGAATAGTGGACAGCGGTTGAATATCTGTCAAAAGAGACCGACCCAATTTTCATCATATTCTTTTCAAACTCTTAAAAGACAAAAAAAAATATAAATGAGTATGACGTGTTCATAACCCGACACATATTAATTGAATGAAAAAATTTACTCTAAACAAATTTAATTGACGATGATCGATTGAAAATTGACTCAAATAATTTTATTTGTACTGATTTAAGCATGTTTATGGCTTATTTCAATATCAATAATCAATAAAAATTAAAAAGACAAATTCAATCTCTTGCCTTTGTTACTTCGCCCCACTCACGGATATTAAAACGACATCATTTTAGAGAGTATATATATATATATAACTCTTGTCTTGAGTCTCGCTACCTTGCCCTCTCACCGAAGAAAAAACAAATTATTAACCCAACTTATGGAACCAACTCCCATTTTAGTTTTTCTTCTTCATTCCCTTTACTCATTATCCCTCTCCACATTCCCTATCCTCAAAAATATAGAACTCTATAAAAGGGGATCATCAAGGTAACTTTCTAAGTGAGATTACTTAGGCATTCTACAATTTGATGTAAATCTGAATAGTTTTCGAACACAACGACAAATCAATTCATTCATGATTAAATGGTCGATTCATTTTTTTTAAAGAGAGGTAACTTTGCACTTCCGAAACATTTCCTCTTTGTTAGAGGAAAAAATATGTTGCAATATTGTTTGTTTCGTTTTGTTATTTATCATTATATAGTTCTTGTTATTTGAAGTATTTGTTAATTTTTTTTAATTTCAAATCGATATATTTTTTAGATATGTCAGTCATTTATAATTAATCATGTGCATTCGTGTTTTAGATGAACTTTTGATGATTTTTAAATTTTGAATATGATGAAATGGACAGCAAAATTTCAAATCTATATATTTTTGTTGGTCAGTCATATATTTAAAATAATGAGTATTTGTAATTTCATTCATAAATAAAATCATATATATAGATATATATATATATATATATATATATATATATATATATATATATATATATATATTAGTCATTCAGTTAGAATTAATGGTGAGTATTTGTGATTCCTTTCAGTGAAATTTCTTGCGCAAAGTCATCAATGATTTTTCTGAAGTTTATTTGATAACAATGAAAAACTAACGGTTGTATGCAGAAAAGGTATTTGGATAATAAAACAATGAATGCAATGGTTTTAGTTCCTAGGCTCTAGTTTCAATGAGTTCTATGTATTTAAATTTGTATTATTTAATTATAGGATTCATTAAATGTTTGTTATAAATAGGGGTTACTATTTTAGGGATGCAAATTTTGACAGGAAATTACTATTTTTAGACTACCTAGGATTTATATATACATAGATGACTCACTTTTAACATCCTAGTTTAAGTTTTGATATCTTATTTATCCAAAACTTGATTTGGACAAATAAATATATCATTTCGATGTTCTTGACGAGTAGAACATATTTGCACAATTACTTTTGTCAACAAACAAATGACACGTAAAGAAATTTGTGCATCAAGTTGTACAATTTCTTTCATTAAAAACACTAATTTTTTAAGAAGTATTATACTTTAACTCTTGATATCTTATTCATCCAAAAGTCGATTTGGACAAATAAATATATCATTTCGATGCTCTCACCGAGTAGAACACATTTGCGCAATTACCTTCGTCAACAAACAAATGACATGTAAAGAAATTCGTGCATCAAGTTGCATAATTTCTCTTACTAAAAACATTAATTGTTTTAAAAAGTATTATACTTTAAGTCTTGATATCTTATTATCCAAAGCTCGATTTGGACAAATAAATATATCATTTTGATGCTCTTACCGAGTATAACACATTTGCGCAATTACCTTCGTCAACTAACAAATGACACGTAAAGAAATTCGTGCCTCAAGTTGCATAATTTCTTTCACTAAAACACTAATTTTTCAACAATAGAAGAGATGTATCCCACATTGGTTAGAAATTGATATTGGTTTAAAAAATTCTATTATTAAGTACCAATAGAAGAAATACATCATACATTGGTTGGAGAGTGATGTTGATTTTCAAAGTCACTATAAAACCAAAAGTTTTTAAACCTTCCACATAGATACTTTAGAATGAAGATTTATCAAAAGGTGGTGATTTGGCACAACCATAGTGCCCTTCACCAACTTTATATATATATATATATATATATATATATATATATATATATATATATATATATATATATATATATATATATATATTTGATAAAATATTTTTACCATTATTACCAATAGAAGATGTATATCTCACATTGGCTAGAAAATGATGTTGAGTTTAAATTATTTTATATTATTACCAATAAAAGAGATGTGTAACACATTTTTTAAAAAGAAAATGTTAGATTTTAAAGTTTTTAGACTAAAGACTTTCACTTTTACAAGAGATGTATCTCACATGGTTACAAAATATTCTATTATTATTACCAATAGAAGAGATGTATAACACTTTGGTTAGAAATTAATGTTTGTATTAAAAATACTATTATTAATTACTAATTGAAAAAATGTATCATACATTTGTTATAAAGTGATGTTAGTTTTTAAAGTTTTTTGATAAAAAACTTCTACCATTATTACCAATAGAAGATGTATATCTCACATTGGTTAAAAAATGATGTTGATTTTTAATTATTTTAGATTATATAAAAGACTTACTATTATTAACAATAGAAGATATATATATATATATATATATATATATATCACGCATTTGTTATAAATTGATGTTGGTTTTAAATTATTATTATTACCAATAAAAAAGATAAATCTTACATTGATTAAAAAGTGATGTTGATTTTAAAAGTCTTTAAATAAAAAGACTTCTACTTTTATCACTAATAAAAGAAAAAAGAAGAGATATATCTCATTATATAGAAAGAGATGTTGCTTTTAAATATTTTTTTATATAAAAAACTTTTACTACTATTACCAAATGATGAGATGTATTACACATTGATTAGAGAGTGATGTAGGTATTAAAAGTCTTTTTATAAAAGAATTAATACAAATAGAAAAAATATGTATTTCACATTAGTTAGGAAAATGATATTGGTTTAAAATATTTTTAGATAATGAATATCGGATTGGCTACAAAGAGATCCACATTATTTAGAAACATATATTGGTTATAAAATTCATAGATAAACGAATTTTTATATTATTATCAATACAAGAGATGTATCACATATTACTTACAAAGAGATGTTGGTTTCAAAACTATTTAAGATAAAATACTACTACTATTATTATTTTTATGTTATAACCAATATAAAAGATGTATCCTACATTGTTTAGAAAAAGATGTTGATTTCAAAAGTTTTTATATAAAAGACTATTATTATTACTATAGAAGAATGCATCTTACATTTGTTAGAAATTAATGTTGGTTTTAAAAATACTATTATTACCAATAGAAAATATGTATACCACATGGTTAGAAAGAGATGTTTGTTTAGAAAAAGATGTTTGTTTTAAAAGTCTTTAGATAAAAGTCTTAAATTTTTATTACCAATAGAAATAGAAAAAAAGTATCTCACATTGTTATAATATGAAAAAGATGTATCTTATATTGTTTAGGAAAAGATGTTAGTTTTATAGTAAATACTTTTACTCTTATTACCAATAAAAGATATGTATCTCACATTGTTTAAAAATAAATGTTGGTTTAAAAAGTCTTTAGATTAAAGACTTTTTTGTTACAAATAGAATAGATGCAAGTATTTCACATTGATTACAAAGTATTCTATTATTATTATCAATTAAAAAGATGTATCACATATTGACTATAAATAGGGGCGACAAAATGAGTGTTATGGATAAATGGGTGTTAGACTATTATCCATGGTTATCCATGGATAATAGCCTAACACCCATTTATCCATAACACCTATTTTGCCACCCCTAGGCCCTAGCTATAAATTAATGTTGTTTTTAAAAATACTATTATTACCAATAGAATAGATGTATCATATATTTTGTAGAAGGTAATGTTTGTTTTTAAAAGTCTTTAAATATAAGACTTCTATCATTATTATCAATAGAATATGTATATCTCACATTTGCTAGAAAGTGATGTTAATTTTAATTTTAAATAAAAGACTTTTACTATTATTACTAATAGAAGAGATATCCTACATTTGTTAAAAAAAATGATGTTGGTTTTAAAAGTTTTTAGATAAAAGACTTTTACTTTTACCGTCAATGTAATAGAAGAGATGTATCCCACATTATTTAGGAAGAGATGTTGGTTATAAAATATTTAAAATAAAAGACTTCTACTATTATTACCAAATGAGGATATGTATTACACATTGGTTAGAGAGTGATGTTGATTTTATAAGTCTACAATTATTAGCAATAGAAGAGAAGTATTTCACATTGGTTATAAAGTGATATTTGTTTAAAAAGTTTTTAGATGATATATCTCACATTGGTTACAAAGAAATATATCTCATATTATTTAGAAATGAGTATTGGTTATAAAAGTTATTAGATAAAGACATCTTTTATTATTACCAATAGAAAATATGTATCCACATTGTTTAGAAATGAATATTGATTAAAAAGTCTTTTATCTACTACTATTATTACTAATAGAAAATATGTATACCACATGGTTAGAATGTGGTGTTGGTTTTAAAATCTTTAGATAAAAGACTTAAACTTTCATTACCAATAAAAATATAAAATAAATATCTCATATTGTTTACAAATGAATTATGATTTTAAAAGTTTTTAACAAAATGACTTCTAATATTATTATCACGTTAAATGTTAATTTTAAAAGTCTTTAGATAAAATAAAATTACTATTATTATTAATACAAAATATGTATCTCACATTAGCTAGAAACTTATATTAACAAATCGTTTAATATTAAAAAAATCGTTTAATATTATTAACAATATAAAAAAAATTATAACCATAAAAAAGATTAACAATCTAATTATAATATCTAAAAATTATATTATTATTACAAAAAATATATATATCCCACGTTGTACCGCTAAATAACTAGAAGAAAGAATGACCTTTGAAATTTTTTTTTCTTGAGAGAGAGACTAGAGAGTAGCTGCACCTTTTTTATATGGGTGGGGATATTCACACCCCAAAAAGCTATCTCAACACCCCATTACTCTTTACACCCCATTCATTTCTCACTTCATTCTCTACACCCCAGCTAAATACCTATTATACCCTTTCCCCAACCAACCCAATTTTTTTATTTTTTTTATTTTTTATTTTTTTATTTTTTTCCTCCTAAGGGGGGCATGGAAGGGATCGAACCTGAGACCTCACACATTGTGAAGCCCCATGTCTACCACTAGGCCACCCCCTTAGGGGCCAACCAACCCAATTAATTACCAATAACCAGATTAATTACATACCTACCCTCCCACCCCCAAACACTACACTGCCGTGAAGAAAAGGGAGCAAGAAGCAGCGCGAACTCCATAGTCCATCCCCTCCTGCGCGCAATTCCCAAGGAATTCAAAATACAAACCAAACTCATTACTCTCATCTCACTCCCAGCAACAACAACAACAACATTATCAACATTCTGTTCAACAAACCTGAAGAAAGTGATCAACAATGTCTTCATCTATTAGTATAAATTTTCATCATCTTCTACATTTAAATACTAGTTTTAGGTCTAATTTAAATATCAAACGTATGAAATGCATGCATTTGTGTTGAATTTTCTTTAAAAAATAAAAAAATTTGAATTTCGGTGTACTGAAAAAAACCACGTTGTTCGGACCTGGTTAGATGAACAGTCAATAGGCTGTTCATCTCAAGGTGGTCGAACACCACAAAGGCTGTTCAGCTCAAGTTGGCCGAACACTACACAGGCCGTTCATCTCACATTAGCCAAACACTACACAGGTCGTTCATCTCACATTAGCCGAACAGCCCATGGGTTGTTCATTTCACTCTGGCCGAACAGCCCATGGGTTGTTCATCTCACACTGGCTGAAACTCAGATTGGGTACACTTTTCAGACTTTGATTTTGTTTTATTGGTACTATAACCTTACTTATGATTTATTTTGTTTGGTGTTTACAGGAAAAGTGCTTAGAAACGTTTATACAAGGAAAAAGGTGACGGGATCTGCTAGGAAAGAAATGGAACGAGCACGCCAACAAGAACACGAGCATGGGCAGGGGCAGGAAGATGAGCATGGGCATGGGCAGACTTTTGAGCCTCAGATTGGGCAGGGGCAGACTTTTGAGCATGAGCATGGGCAGGGGCAGACTTTCCAGCAAAATTTTGAGCAAGATGAGGAGCCATTTCAGTTCGAGTTGTCGCAGGGGCAGTTTCAGCAGACTTATGAGCCTCAGATTGAGCTCGGATTTCCTGGTGGTCCACGTGATACATCGTTACTGACTTCATATGAGTCACACGTAGCTGCATATATTTGGGCGGTAAAGAAGAACGTGGTATTCTAAAATGCCACAATCACACACAGAAGTTGCTTAATTGGGTCATTCCTACTGGCGAAGATTCGAGGGTATTTCGGGATATGGTCAGGGGCAGTGCGCTTAGTAGACTAAGGCATGTATGCTATGCTGATGTGAACAAGGTCTTAGTTTCTGCTTTCGTGGAACGATGGCATCCAGAGACTAACAGTTTCCATATGCCTTTCGGGGAGATGACCATTAGTTTAGACGATGTGTTGTGACGACCCGACCCGGACCCCGAGGTGGAATCACAAGTCAAGTCGTCCAAATAGGACAACAATACATGCAAGGACTCAATTATAGAAAACGACGTGACGCAACATTTCAGATGAAGCGCGACTCGGCACCAAAAGGCCGGAAATTTTTAAAACTTTTTAAACCTGATATAACAATTAAAGACAAGTATATCAATTCATCGGCGACTTTACTACCGGAACCCAACACTACACAGTTCATGCAAATATACCTCGACGGCTATAACATGCCGGAGAACAACATAATTAAATAAGAGCTAAAGTAATGCCCAGCGGAAGTTTAAATCAAATGAACCACACTACATCTATACAAGGCTCGGCGTACATGCGTCGGCACTCAAAATAGGATACATGAACTACAAGTATAGACATAAATCCAAATAAGCAAAGTTCCCAAGCAAAGTCTAAATGACTTGCTAAACCCAACGTCCTTACAAAAGAGAACAAAATAAGGACATCTATAAACCACAACCTCGTCGCGTGCGATCACGGACAAGCAAGAATCCTGCAACACCTCAACGAGCGGTACCTGAACGGCTCGGATCTAAAGCAGTAAAAGGGAGGGGGTAAGTCATAAAGACTTTGTGAGTTAACAATTATGCATGTCATGGCATTATGCAACATACATAGCAAGATATCATCTTTAATATCAAGACACTCAAAGTATTCATTTAATAAACACTTAAATCACATATCCATGGTAGCACATTGTTTCACATAAGTGCTATAAAGTAAACCACATAATAGGAGGATATGTTATGGAACCGGTGCCGCTACGTAGCTCCTGCAATACACAGCGTTAACATTCGTGCCAATGATACCCGTGATGAGTGTATCAAAGTGCCGAGTTCTCTGCTCGGGTACCAAGCTCTCTCCATGGTACTTAGACATGCCAATGTGCTCTCTTGGTTACAAAGAAGGGCTACTTCCCCACTGTGGCCAACAGTGGAGGCGTGTGTGATAAAAACCCGGTATAACAACCCATCACTATCACGAGTCCCATAACTCGTGACGGCGATGCATTGTCACACCAACGACTCAACCAAATATGCCAGCTTGACTCATGCATTGCCAAGTAGATGTTTACTCGTCATGTAATCTCAAATAAGGAACAAGTTCGACAAGAGCGAACTTATTCAACAAGTAGTTGTTTACTCATTTAAGGAATCACACAAGAATTCGACAAGAGCGAATTCAACATGTCAAATAGATACATTATTCTACAACATGCTCTCAATCATGCATTTACTTCACACGATCACATAAACCGCATAAGAACTCAATCGAGTCTTAAAAGCACACAAACATCAAGGCATAAGCATCAATCCATCTCAAAGTATCGTAAGCTAATTCATTAGTCTAACGAACTACATTCGTCGTAGGGATTGATTGTGGAGTCGTTATTGTTCATAACTCCCTAATTTCAACTCCGGTGAGTTTTACTACATTTCAACCAAGAAGAGTATTGATACTATATGTATCACATTGCCCTTTTCTAAGTTCTCCGTTCATTTAGAACTTGATAACTAAGCCGTTCATGTTCTTAAACTAGCCTTAAACACAATCCCGAGTTTCAAACCCTAGTTTCGGTGATTTTGTTAAACCTTGAATTGAACCAAATTCTTTCACAAGAGTTATTCCCAAGCTCATTATAAACAACATTCATGTTTTACAAAATGTCAAAATCATAACTTCATAGAGATTTCATAAAATCATACTCACATTTTATATGTTGAATTGAAGGTTTTGTCTTCACAAAAGATGTTCACAATCACTAATAGAACAACTATAATGAAGGGGTCATGCTATTTTATTTAACATGGAAATCTCAGGGAATTGTCACTCACCTTAGTCCTATGATTAATGGAGGAAAGGTTGATTAGAGCAAGGATTGTTGTAGAGAAGATCGAGAGCTTCGATTTGGCGGTCTCGGTTCGTCGATCGGACCACCGGATCTCCGGGAAATGGTCCTTCAACCTAGGGTTTCTTCCATGGACGAATTTGGAGTTCAAGTCTCTGATTCTCTGGTTTGTTCTTGATCAACAATGGTTGTAGAGCTGAATTTTGTGTTTATATACTTCCCAAGAAGTCTCTAATCTAAGTGATGGTTGTTATATGGCCTCTCATTGGCCAAGGAATGTGAGCCATTGATAAGCAATGATCCAAGGGTCAAAAAGGGTCTTAGACAAGTCAACAAAGATGGCTTTGAGTGACCAAGGTCGGCCAAGGGGCAAGGGTTCAAGAGTCAATAGCCAAAACCCACTCAAAACTCACAAAACCAGATTCTGGAAAACAGACAGTCAATCTTGTAAAATCTACCATAAATAGCTCACACCTCCAAATGAGGTGATTATTGATTTATATGAAACTAGACTCTTTAAAATATAGTTTAGCCTTTTAAATTACTCAATTTGGACTTATATTCATCAAAATATGGCTACTACAAGTTCAAGTACAGAAGCTGATTTCCTGAAAACAGAATTCTGGCACAGCCATAAGTCAAGACCTAAATGAGGTACTTATACACCTTGGAAAAATACCATATTTTACAGGGAGTATCCTAACATATGTAGGAAAAACATACTAAATTTTTAGAAAATTCTCTTTAGTAGATTGGTACCAGAATTTTCCCGAAGTTTACCCAAAACCGGACTGAATCTGTGAAGTAATATGTTGGTCATCTTATTTCCAAATGCAAGAAGTCTATGAACAATGATTATGCAAGCATGGGAAATAATAGTACACTTGGTTTAGAACTCAAATGAACTTCTCGCAAGTTGAAAACACAAACAATATAAGCAATGAAGGCAATCCCGAGAAACCCTAAGGCTCAAACGAAGCAACAATGCTTCTAAACTCTCAACCAACTCAATGCAAACATGGTATGAATGAAATGAAGTCTCTAGCATGTCAAGACCTATTATAAACATGTTATAATGATGACAAACACGAAATGGGTTTGGGTTCTCACATCCTCCCCCACTTAAAGGAATTTAGTCCCTAAATTCATACCAGAAATCTCGAACAAGTAAGGGTATTTCTCCCTCATCTCAAGCTCAGTCTCCCAAGTGGCTTCCTCAATGTCATGATTCTTCCACAAGACCTTCACTAAAGGAATCCGCTTGGTCCTCAAGACTTGCTCCTTGGTATCAAGAATCCTCACCGGTTTCTCAACGTAAGAAAGATCGGGCTCAAAGGTAATCTCCTCATAAGTAAGGACATGTGACTCGTCCTTCAAGTACTTACGAAGCATGGAAACATGAAACACATCATGAACACCCGATATAGACGGTGGTAACGCAAGTCTATAAGCCAAAGAACCAATCCGCTCTAAGATCTCGAACGGACTAATAAACCTGGGAGAAAGCTTCCCTTTCTTCCCAAACCGCTTAGTACCGCATCGGGGCGATACCTTCAGGAACACAAAGTCACCAACCTGAAACTCAAGATCTCGTCTCCGGTTGTCTGCGTAGCTTTTCTGTCTACTCTGAGCCGTAAGCAATCTATCTCTAATCAGCTTCACACTCTCAGCTGACTGTTGCACCATCTCCGAACCCCATAATCTAGCCTCACCAACCTCATCCCAGCAAATCGGTGATCGACACTTACGCCCATACAATGCCTCGTACGGCGCCATCTCAATGCTTTCGATCGATAGTCGTTATTATACGCGAACTCACCAACGGTAGATGTGAATCCCAACTACCCTTGAAATCCATAGCACACGCACGTAACATATCCTCCAAAATCAGATCAATCGCTCCGACCGACCATCGACCGTGGATGAAACGCAGATCTTGAAATTCAATTGCACTCCAAAGCCTCCTGCAAAGAATGCCAGAACCTAGAAGTAAATCTGGGGTCTCTATCTGACACAATGCTAACCGGTACACCATGAAGTCTCACAATCTCCTGAATGTACAATGCTGCCAACTGACTCAAACTATAGGAAATCGCAATAGGGATAAAATGAGAAGACTTAGTCAACCTATCAACGATGACCCAAACTGCATCAAAGCCTCTACGAGTACGTGGCAATCCTGTAACAAAATCCATGGTGATATGCTCCCACTTCCACTCCGGAATCTCAAGTGGATGAAGCAAACCGGCAGGTCTCTGGTGCTCAGCCTTAACCTGCTGACACGTAAGACATCTCGAAACATACTCAGCTATCTCCCTCTTCATACCATTCCACCAAAACTGCCTCTTCAAGTCACGGTACATCTTAGTACTACCCGGATGTATCGTATACTTGGCCTTGTGAGCCTCATCAAGAACCATATGTTTCACTTCATCAGAAGAAGGAACGCAAACCCTACCCTGAAATGTCAAGATCCCATCACCGTTTATCGCGAACTCGGGTGTATTATTCTCACCCAATCCATCGATAATCTTCATCAAATCTGGATCAGTAGCTTGAGCTTCCTTGATCAACCCAAATAACACTGGTGTAGCACGAACATTAGCAAAGAGAACACTATGCTCACTCACAACAGGACTCCACTCACGGACATCCTCGAGCATCTTCCATTCCCTAATCATCAAACACGACATGTAGGATCTCCTACTCAACGCATCCGCAACAACATTCGCTTTCCCCGGATGGTACAAGATAGTACAATCATGATCCTTAAGCTTCTCCATCCATCGCCTCTGTCTCATATTTAACTCCTTTTGCGAGAAAAGGTATTTCAGACTCTTATGATCCGTATACACCTCAAACTTAGCTCCATACAGATAGTGTTTCCACTTATGAAGCGCAAAGATAATAGCTGCCAACTCAAGATCATGAGTCGGATAATTCTGCTCATACGGTGACAACTTCCTAGAAGCATAGGCAATAACCTTCCTGTTCTGCATAAGCACACAACCCAAGCCTTCCAAAGAAGCATCACAATAAACCACGAAATTCTCACAACCACTAGGCAAAGCTAAAACCGGAGCTGTAGTCAACCTCCTTTTCAACTCCTGAAAGCTAGCCTCACACTTGTCACTCCAAATAAAAGCAGACTTCTTCTGAGTAAGATTGGTCATAGGAGTGGCAATCTTAGAAAATCCCTCAATGAACCTACGGTAATAACCCGCCAAGCCCAAGAAACTACGGACTTCGGTCACCGTACTAGGAGTCTTCCACTTGGTAACAGCCTCAACCTTAGATGGATCCACCGCGATACCATCACTAGACACAACATGCCCAAGAAAAGCAACTTGTTCTAGCCAGAATGCACACTTGCTAAATTTAGCAAAGAGTTGTTTCTTACGCAATACAGTAAGAACCTCTCTCAAATGATGCTCATGCTCCTCTCGTGACTTCGAGTACACAAGGATATCATCAATGAACACCACTACGAAACAATCAAGGTACTCATGAAACACCCTATTCATTAAGTCCATGAAAACGGCAGGCGCGTTTATCAAACCAAATTGCATCACAACAAACTCATAATGGCCATAACGCGTACGAAAGGCTGTCTTCGGGACATCCTCCGCGCGAACCCTCAACTGGTGGTAACCACTCCTCAAGTCTAACTTGGAATACACAACAGACTCAAGGCCGATCAAAAAGATCATCAATGTGAGGTAATGGATACTTATTCTTTATAGTAACCTCGATTCAACCGACACCCCCTGAGACACACTCTCGGTTTAATAAACTCTCTATCCAAGAAGCCTCGCAATGCTCCTTCAACTCTCTCAACTCACCGGAGCCATCCTATAAGGTGCTCTAGAGATAGGTGAAGTACCGGCAATAACTCAATGCAAAACTCTAACTCTGGTCGGGAGGTAATGCATAATCACGAAAAGACATCCGAAATTCATTAACTACCGGTACATCTTCTATACTAACAGTAGACATGCTAGTATCAAGCACACAAGCAATATACCCAGTACACCCCTGAGATAGAAGTTTTCTAGCCCGCAAAGCAGAAATAACATGTATACCTCTCATAGCATGATCGCCAATAAACACAAATTCCGGAATTCCGGGCATGGCAAAAGTAACCCTCTTGCGACGGCAATCTACTAAAGCATGGTAAACACATAGCCAATCCATACCCAATATCACATCAAAATCCCGGATAGGCAATACTACCAAATCCGCATGCAAAACCCGATCACAAACAAGTACATCGCAACCCCTATAAACCTCAGATGCAAGCATACAATCACCCAACGGTGTAGACACCTCAAGCACATAAGGGAACTGAGCAGGCAAGACGCGTAAATTCTCAATAAAATGCGGTGCATCATAGTTGCACCTGTATAACAATACACCATTTGTTGTTCCATACCTTTTTGGTAATTGGTTCGGTCAATTTCAAATCTAATTTATACCATTCTAGTTCTTCGACGAAGACCTCTTGATAATCAAGTCGGGCCCTCAAGTGACTTCAAAAGCTTTTCGTAAAGGATGTGGGGTGTTCGTGAATCACAAAAAAACATCCTTTATATCGGTCTCAAGAATACAAATCATAAGCACATATAGGCATGACATCAACATCATGCAACATAGTATATTAATTTACTATGTATTTAAACCAAATTATGGAATATTCATACTATTAACTACCTATCAATGGTAGATAAAACACATTAGACAAGGCTAGTACACTATCAATGTATTAGACTAATAAAGAGACAATACAACATTTCACGAGTCACTAGGTAGCATATTCTTACTAACTAGTATACGGCCAATCCTTATAAGTCAAACCGTATACGGGTCGACAACCAATCCAACCAATCATCACGTGATCACCTACTGGCCAATCTCCAAGTTCCAACATATCATGAGGAAATTTCACCTTGATCAAGGTAGTCCCCCAAATACCCAAACACAACCATCGGAAAGAGTTCTCAAATTCCCAACACAAGTAATACAAGGACTGGTGATTAATTACTACCCTAACTATCTACACATGTATAGTAATCTATGAAATACTAATAGGTACCACGGGAGGTTTAACCACTCCGCTCTCGAAACGTATTACAACGAACTTTCGTCATAATGATTAACACGACGATCACCCTTGGGACCGACAATCTAGCTTCTCCAATTCCTAAAAATGGAACAAGGAACAACAGCTCTACTGAAACGCAGCACCCACTCTTGGTATAACTGCAACTCATAAGCAATATAGGAGAAATATAATACTCCTAGACACAAACCTTCACTCACAACAATCTAGACCAACCGAACTTAGTACTCCAAGTCGTATTCGTTCACGAAGAATATGCCAATAAGGCACGAAACAGAACACTCAACGTCAAGATTCACACAAAGAACCAACCCACCTAGGCCATGGAACCTATCCTGGCCGATAGCTAACCTATAAAGCTCTAATACCAACTGTGACGACCCGACCCGGACCCCGAGGTGGAATCACAAGTCAAGTCATCCAAATAGGACAACAATACATGCAAGGACTCAATTATAGAAAACGACGTGACACAACATTTCAGATGAAGCGTGACTCGGCACCAAAAGGCCGGAAATTTTTAAAACTTTTTAAACCTGATATAACAATTAAAGACAAGTATATCAATTCATCGGCGACTTTACTACCGGAACCCAACACTACACAGTTCATGCAAATATACCTCGACGGCTATAACATGCCGGAGAACAACATAATTAATTAAGAGCTAAATTAATGCCCAGCGGAAGTTTAAATCAAATGAACCACACTACATCTATACAAGGCTCTACGACATGCGCCAAGACTCAAAATAGGATACATGAACTACAAGTATAGACATAAATCCAAATAAGCAAAGTTCCCAAGCAAAGTCTAAATGACTTGCTAAACCCAACGTCCTTACAAAAGAGAACAAAATAAGGACATCTATAAACCACAACCTCGTCAAGGCGATCACTGACAAGCAAGAATCATGCAACACCTCAACGAGCGGTACCTTGAACGGCTCGGATCTAAAGCAGTAAAAGGGAGGGGGTAAGTCATAAAGACTTTGTGAGTTAACTGTGGGTCCCAATGAGCACAATAATAAGCTAGAAGGGGGGGGGTTGAATAGCTTATTAGACACTTAAAAACTTTTGAGTAAATTCTTGAAAGTTACTTGCAATCTATAGAAAAGAATTAAGTAGCGAAGACCTTCAAGGAAGTTGTTCCAGTCCGCCGATAAGGACTACCTGTAGACCTTTTACGCTTTACTAAAGTTCTCACAGAAATGGATAATATAAACAATGAAACTAAGCAGCTCAAGAAATGCACAAACAAGAAGAAATAACACAAGTATTTTGGGATGGTTCACACTATAATGAGTGCTACGCCCACCACCAAGGCAATCAACCTTGATTTAAATTGTGCACTATGTTTTCCACTTAGATCAATTACAAAGAATATCCCTAATGGATCGTGTACAAAATATTGACTTGTGTTTGGGTCTAGGGAATTAAATATCTGTAAATACAGGATATTTAATTCGTGCTGAAGTATAGTTAATGGAAGTTAACAACAAGAAGATTAAAGCAATAAGTGTTGATGAGCGACTTCTTGTTGTTGACGAGGACTTCTAGATCTGTTAAGGATCTATTGAATGCACTGAGCCGAAGGACTTGGAGTTATGAAGTTTCAGAGCAATTCTTTAAGTGTTCGATTGATTCTGTACAGTTGTCTGTTGTTCCAGTCTTCAATGGCAGTATTTATAGCAGGTGCATTTCAAAAGAATCCGTTGGAGAGGATGAAGACTTCAACTGCTCTATTCATAAATGCATTAAATGCAATAAGGAATTTCATCTTCACGTATATCTAGAGCGTATAATCATTTCTCGAGATCTTCAAAAGGTGGGCGATTTGGTGTCGATCGAGAGTTGTAGCGAAAGTAGGATTTCTTCACTTTTCGCTCAGACGAAAAGTCTTCCTGCTTTTCGGAACGTTGCTTTCGGCGGCTTGACATGTCAGAGAATGTCTTGGATATAATTCAAATAATCATATTGGAATAAGTTTGAATTAATCCAATAAATCTTTACTGGATAGGACACGCCGTACAAGAGTAGGTGGACACGAGGTCTACCGATCTTAACCTTTGAGAAGGTCTTCCGGTGAAGCTGTGAAGAGGTCTTCCGAACCCGAAAAAGTCCTATAAAAACTATACAAGGCAAAGTTCTATACACAGCTGCCACGCTAATCGATACCCGATTAGCCGAAGTATAAAACTAATGTAATGTACTGATCAGATATAAATCTAACATAAGAATCAACAATCTCCTCCTATTTATATCTGGTCATCATTACTACAAATGAGGGTTTAAAAAGGACTATTTGAAAGATAATAACATGTCTGAGAAATTTTATATATTAAGTAACGGAAGACATGCCTCTATCAAACAAAATAATACCTCAAATGTAAGAGACTAATCTAAGTGCATACAAGAATGAGAGAGACAAAGAACAGCACACAAATTAGCAGCAGTTCAAATAAATTTAAACTGATTGTTTAAATTCTAAACATATATGAAATAAATTAACGAGAATTTAAACAATATAATTTTTGAAAAGGCAAGTAATCATCTGTATTTATAAACAAGATGTTTACATTCAACAGAGTTTTTCAAAAATAAGATAAATACAAAGGAAAGGGAAGAAAAGATACATAAACTACCAAGGTCTTTTCCCTTTGCCTTTGTCTGTAGCCTCCTTTTCTCTTCGCTCTCGCTCTAGCTCTTGTATTCGTCGTTCGTATTCGTCATCTGCATCAGTCGGAGGTCTGGTGGAACGAGAACGATAGTCCAGTTCTTCACGAAGACGGCTGTTCTCTTCCATCAGCATTCTGTTGATGGACCTCATTTGCTTCTCCTCCGTGATGGCCAGATCACGATCACAGTTGGCATTCATGATGTCATGAGTAGAGTTGCGAGCAAGGTTGTTAAGTTCAAGAACGGGAGGACGACCGTGGCCGAGATGAAGAGTGATGGCATGGAATAACTCGTAGAAAATGGAGGACACGATACGGACACCTTCGTCTCGTTGAGCTTCGACGTTGATCTTGACATCGGTGAAGTCGTGTCGCATCTGCCCAAATCGAGTCCATACATCCTCTTGAAACTGTCGAAGAGTAGCGGCAGTCCGGTCGTTGGCTTTGGATGCAGCAGTGGCTATTTCAGCAGTAGAGGTAGATATGCTTGTAAGCTCGCCTAGCCGCTGGTAGATGGCATCCATGACAAAATTTCATCATTGGGTGATGGGAAGTAGTTGCTTGGCCAATATGAATGGTGTCGGCGAGAGGTAGAGTCTGCAGCCTTATGGTCAAGTGGAGGAGTGATGGAGGCGAAGAGGATGAGTCTTGGGTTGGTATGGTGTTGGTGGAGGAAGAGATGGTAATGGGTGGAGGGAGGTGGTGTTGAGGAGGGGAATCAATCTCAATATCAGAGTTGTCACTGATATGAGATGATTCGGGTAAGGGGTCGGTAGAAAACCAGAAGGCAGGGGTAGGGTAGAAGAGGGTTTTAGGTTTTCTAAGGAGAGGTTGAGAAGCTTGAGAAGGTTGAGGAGGTTGATGAGTAGGAGTGAATAGATCTGCTACTGACGAAAGTTCGAAGAGGAACTTGGCGGCCAGCAGTCTAATGGCGTGGGTGGTTGATGAAGTTGGTTGGGATTGGGGTGGTGAGGAAGGTGTGGATGGGTCAGGTGAGTAGTTGAAGGGTGAAGGAGGAGGAGGAGTTGGGGTTCTGGTTGGCTCCTCCTGATTTTGAGGCTCCTCCTGAGGGATTGACTCCTCCGGAGGTGGTGAATTCCTCTGAGTAGATGACTCAGGAGGAATAGATGAAGGGTTGACAGGTATAGATGAAGGGTTGACAGGTAAGGTTTGGGCGTCGGTAGTTGGTTGGGTGTCGGTAGAAGGTATAGATGAAGGGTTGACAGTTGAGGGTTGGGCGTCGGTAGAGGTAGCGCCGGTAGAGGGTTTGGGGTAGCTCTCCTTTCTTCCTCGGTGAATAGAGACTCAACCGCTCTCCTTTTCTTCATCGGTAGAGGTTGGAGGGACTACCGGTGGCTGGTCTTCAAAGGTTTTACGAAGTCTCCTTCGTTTTGGTTTGGGAGTGGGTGCGGGAGATGGTGAGGGTGGTTGGCTGGTTTGGGTAGGTGGCTGAGAGGATGGCTTGGCTTGGGTAGATGGAGGAGAAGAATGGCTGGATTGGCCTTGTGCCTTCTTCTTTTGGCCTTCCTTCATCTGTTTCCTTATCCACTTGGCCTGCTCCTCTTCAGTTGGAGTTGCCTCTTCCGGCCTTGTCTTCTTTGCTTTGCCCTTGGCCGCTATTTTGGTCTGTAGCAGTTGCTCTGCCTCATCAGCCAAGTCTTTGGCCTTTTGATGGAGGGACCCAGCCATTTGATCACCATATTTTTCATAAACCTTTTTGAATGGTCTGCTGGCAGCTTCATGGGCTTCCATGTTGAAGCGGGTGACCAAGATGGGCATGGGCTCGGCCACCTTTTCAAGGGTAACTGGCGGTAGACCCTTCTGCATCCGTCGCTTGTTCTCGTATTCAGTATACTTACTGAAAAACGAGGCTGTGAGCTGCTTCTCCTTGGCCACTGTATACAACTCATCTTCTTTCAAAGAAGAGTTGACATTTGCATCATCCCTTAAAAGGGCATTGATCAGCCTGACGAAGGGGCGTTTGCAAGTGGGGTTGTTCTTTGCTTTCTCCACCCACTGCTTTAGCTCGACAAAGATGATGACCCCCCAGTTGAGACGCAATTGAAGGAATACGACACTGGTCAATTTGATTTGCTGGGCCGTAAACATGTCATGAGCTCCACTTTTGAATAGGAGCCCCTTGTCTATAAGATGGCTGGTGCAGTAGACATCAAGAGGGAATAGATTTCGGAGCATTTTTCCTTGAGGCTCCATTAGGGTGTCTACTCCCCTCATGGCTTCCCAGGCATACATAGCCTCAGCCATAGTTACTGCAAGAGCTCCTCCGTAATGTACGCCTATGATAGTGGCGATAGACTTAGCGGAAATGGAGATAGGACGGCCCCTAATCCATCCTCGAAGAACACTTGGGCTCATGAGTTCCATCTTCTGATAGAATTCTTCTGCTAGAAGATTGCTATAATTTACGTCGTTGAGGCAGAAGAGGGGTAGAATCCCAGAGGCGTCCATGTCTTTGCAAGCTTTGACGCCGGCAGCTATGGAGTTGATTGACAGAAGGTCAATGCACATTCCAGGAATGTATAGCTTAGGGTCGGAGGAATTATAATGTCATGGCGGCGGGAAAGGTGGGGAATCCGGAAGGTTGATGTCCAAGCGGGAGGAATCTCGGTTCAGGATTCAAACTCTTTCCGCTGTTGCGCTTTGATTTTGAAGTTCTTGCCTGAAAGAAAAACAAAATAAAAATTAGGGCTTTTCATCTAGACAACTTAAACAAGCAGGAATTTCAAAGTTTTCTAAAATAATTGAAATTTTCGAATCGAAAACTTGAAACCCTAGAATGTTTAGAGAAACCACACTCGAGAAAAGTATAACAGAAGTTTTCTTAAGAATAAACGATGAATATACAAAAACGACTGTTAGAATTCAAGTTTGTAAGAACAACAATGGCGAATCACTGTATAAACTCGAAAAATGACCGTTTGAATTCCAAAACAATTTTAGATAATGAAAGTGAAATGCAGAACAGTACATAGAAAGTTTCGAGTAGAGTAGAGAGGAGCGTACCATTGTTGATGATGAGAAGAAGAAACAAGAAGAACTTGAATTTGCAGAAAGTAGTTACAGAGAGAGAGAGAGAGAGTATGAGTAGAGAGAGAAATGTTTTGTCAAAGGGATTCGTAAAGTTTGGCAAATGACGGTTCAAGGACTATTTAAAGGCGAGAAAATATCAGTTTTGAAAAAGCGGGAACTTAAGATATTTTCTTAAGTACCAAAATTTTATCCTTGACCCACTTTATTGCTTTAGAAACCTCTTTAGCAAAAAAAATAGACTAAGTAAGAGTACTAACCTTTAAGTCTTCCGGTAAAGGAGAACTTACGTCTTCCGATTAGTCTAAAACTGAGTCTACCGGTATGAAAGAAACATTAACAAAATATTAAACTTAAGCATTAGGATCAATCATACCAAGATTTCTCCTTAAATAAGCAAACACAGTGGCATCCGGTGGTTTTGTGAGAATGTACGTCAATTGATGCTCGGTTGGACGTATTCCAAAGCGATGTTACCTTTTCCACATGATCTTTGAGGAAATGATAACGAATATCAATGTGCTTTGTCTTGGAATGCATCACTGGATTTTTGGAGGCGAGATGGCGATGTGTTGTCACACATGATTGGGCGGTTCGGTCTTGATGTTGTAGTCCACTAGTTGTTGCTTCATCCGTAGCGATTGAGAGCAATAGGCGCTTGCGGAATGTATTACTTACGTGGTTGAATTTGCAAGCGATCCTTGTTTCTTGCAAGACCATGAGACAAGTCTCTTTCCAAGAAATTGACAAGTCCCAGCAGGGCTTCTTACGCTCACTGCGGCGCTTGTCGCATCGAGTATCCAACTAGATTGAAGTTGTTGGATTTGGAATACCAGATGCCAAGATTTGTTGTTTTTGATACATATCTGATGATACGTTTGGCAGTGATCGATGTTTTATTTAATCTTTTTCCTTGCAAGTGGACAAGACTATTATAGAATAGACTTGGAAGCAAGGGTCGAACCCACGAGACAAGTGATCAGCAGTGCGATTATTGATAGCAAATTATTAACCTAAGGGGGTTTTTATTGTTTAATTCTACTCTAAACTACTAGTTATAGATGTTTAACTAATTAGCGGTAATAACAGATATGAAGATCTTATGGTGAGTGGAAATCTAGGATTACGGGTTTCACTTATATCTCCTTTATGTTCAATTCATAATAATGTCATTCAATGTCTTGGGTTCGTTCACTAAAAATAGATATAGTACGTTGAACAATTGGTTCGGCCTCCATCCCCATAAAATTCATCCATTCTATATCCTAAGCACGAGGAGCTGTTAATCTAGTGTCACCTAGATTTATGATCTATCTGTCACCTAGATCATGTAAGAACACGGTCCTAACTTATCACTCTCGTGCATCGATAGGTCCAATTTATTGTGTTGGTGAGCCGATTATGCGACATATGCACTTGGTCATGCGGTTATCCGCACCTCTAAGCCTTTATTATTTGCGATTACATTCATTTGTTCAAAGCAAAATAATATAGGGGTTGATAAACAACACAATCAACAAGCATTGAATAGACATATATATAAGAATCAAAACATAAATTCGATACAAGTTACCTCCCACCTCTAGATTATGGATGATTTAGTTCATCATAGACAATGAACAACACATGGAGATGATCGGATACATGATTTGATCTTCAATACTTGAAATTACAGGATCTAACTATGTTATACAATCTAAAACTACCTAAAATCTATGAAAAGAGAGCTTCCAGCCGTCCTCCCTATGCTTTGGCTCGGCCCCTGGCTTCTATATATACTCGGGAGTTGTGATTGGATCGAATGACTGTGTGAAAATCCGAATAGGTCGCATTCTGCCTACCTTGCGGTCGCAAGGTGTTGGATACCTTGCGTCCGCAAGGTCTCGATGTGGTTTGATTTCTTTGTTGCTTCTTTATGTCTTGCCTACCTTGCGGTGCGGTGCGAGGCACCTTGCGTCCGCAAGGTGTCCAGAATTGACAATCTTCATTCTTTCTGGATTTCATCCTTTTTGGCCCTTCTTGAAATTTGCACTTAAAACCCTGGAGTTTCACGTATTTTCACGAATAATCTGAAACTTACAAAACTCACCGAAAACATATATTAGTGCTCAAAAGCCTCGTGAATTAGCATAATTTAAGTCATAGAAGTATATAAAATCGACGTATAAAATACATCGATCAAATACCCCCAAACTTGAACTTTGCTCGTCCACGAGTAAACAAATAAACTTATAAATACAAAAGCATATAAATAACAAAAATTAAAATCTTTTTGTGAGGGTGACACTATTTACACTCCTCTATAAACCCACAAACTCAAGGAGACTCTTTCGAGTGACTCGACTATGCAGATAAATACAAAAACAAATAAATACAAAAGCAATTAAAATTTAAACTAAACATAAAATCTTTTTGGCTTCATCTCAAGTTATAGGTGTATGGCATGCACGTAATCTCAGTTTGGTGCTCACCACATATATGCAGGCTTAGTCATATAAGACCAACTAGTCTTTTCTTAAGACTGCTACTACTTCTAATTTCTCCGTGTGTGTGTGATCACCAGTCATAATGAATATCTTAACTAAAACAGTTTTATTAAGCTAAACACCACATTCATATGAAAATCACAGTTTAATAGAAAATCATGCATTAAGAAGTATGAGATCTACCATCCAGACCCGGATTCTGAGACGAGAAAGGTCCCAAGGATTTAAAAGACTTATACATCCATCCCATGCACTTCTATGTATGACATACAATGCTCTCTTATCCCAATGACTTGTAATAGCTAAGATTATGCTAACACAGTGAGCTTTAGGGTGAATAATAGTGATTATGAAGTGTGTGATCAATTTCATGTTACTCACTTGACAATAAAAACAACATAAGCATTGGCAAGAAGATCATTAGGTCTTTATAAGCTTGTAATGTAAGGCCAAGGTGTTGGGGGCTTTGATGGAAAGGGATTGGAATTCAAAGTGAGAGAGTAAGACTACCCTTTATCCCTCATACTTCCAAGCAAAAGGAAGTTTTCCCTATTTAGGCTAGGACACAAAGACCACAAGTGGAGGGTGCTTTTGTAACTTTTAAGTTTTCTTCTTTCCCCCCAAACTTGTTTTGGGCAATAAATCTTCTAAAAATATCACATCATTCGAATTTTTCTAACATATTTTCTCTTGAAAGCTATGCTTCCATTTGAATCTTTGTTTACACTCTTCTTCTTCCGTTTCATTTTTTAAATCGACACATGATTTTTTTTTTTTTTTCGACGGAAAGAAGAAGTCTTCGAAAAAATGGCCTAGCGAAAGAAGTGGTCCTCTTAGAATCAATTTCCCACCCACATCCTACTCTCTCAAAGGGTAGGCTAAAAGTGTATAGGCTTTTAGGGTTAAGTTAATGTGGGTAATAGAAATGATGGCGAATGGGGGTTTCAATAGTGTGCTTAGCACACTCCATTCTTTATAATAAAGCTCAAAGGGGACACTAGGGATATATTTAGTATAGGTCAGGGAATATTTAGGCTCTAACGATCCAAAGATGGCCTAAGTCATTTCTTAATGCCAAATGCTCACATAGTATTTAAAGCAAGTAAGACAACACAAAATATCATATCAACTATGGGAATTGGGGTTGAGTGTTTAGCATCATTTGGATTTCACATAAGCATTCGCTAAGGCAGATGGTAGGGACAATTGAGACTAACATGCGGAACACGGTTCGAAAGTGTGCTTGAGATATATAAATGAGAAAAATCCAAGGGATCTAACTATCATGCAATTGACCTAAGTTACAATTTAATGCAACAATTATGTTCGAATGGCTATGCATCATATTCTTGTGCATATCTTGTTGAAGTGAACTAGGTGTTATAAACTTTATAAAACTATTCTAATTCAATCCATAATTATGGTGGTGTGTGTGCATGAAGAATTTGGAGAAAAGTAAAAGTTTCGCAAAATTAAGCAAATTCGAGAGGATCTGAGACTAACTATGCGGTTCATTGCACTAATCTCCTCATTGACTACGACTAGCATTACCACACCTAAACTTCGAGGATGAATATTTTGAATTAATTTTTTTTATATAATTTTTTTAAGAAATTTGGAGGATGATGGCGATGACACAATTGATGATGGGTCCCCATAAGAGGAACCCACAGTATCCAAAAGAGTGTATTACGGTCAAGGCAACACCTCAGAAAATCGAAGAAAAAATAAAAACAGGAAAAATAGGGTGAAGAGTTAAATGGTCATCGAGAAAAGAAATTTTCTTTCACCCTAAAAACATAGCCCAACTCCATTCCTCGTTAGGCTAGGACTGCTAAGACTAAAAGTTTTAAATCCCCCAAACTTAATTTCTATTTTGTCCTCAAAATAGAGGAACATATGAGAGGATTGATGGGGTAGGACAAATATCAAAAGGACGTAGCAGGTTCACCTAACGAACGAGGATGTAACTTGGGCCTCGACTCACGGTGAGTCGGGCGGAAATAACGAGCGAGGGCGAAACTTCGGGGATCGTGCCGGGAGGGAGTCCATACAAGTTGGACAGATTACGTCCCACGGTGTTAGCCCAACCGAAAAATTCGATGCAGTCGGCACGCATTTGGGCCAACTGCTGGCTCATCATATCATTTAGGAGGACAGTTTCCTCCAGCCTGTTGGAGATCTCCACGAGTGGGTCCTCCTCTTCCTCTTCGGGTTCCTCCTCTTGAGGAACCCTCACTCTCGGCTGCTGGTGATGTTCAAACAAAATGGCCCTAGTAATGGCCGGACCGGCCTTGACCTCTCGCGTGTTTGGGCATTCTCACGCCTGCCCCCTACACAAATCAGTAATCAAATGCGGGAACGCGAACCCCGCATTCGTCCTACCTCTAATAAGGGTCTTGATTTGGCCGTTGATCAAACGGCCAACATCAATAGACCCACCAGTCATAATGGTGTAGGTCAAGACAGCCCTCTCCCAATTCACCGTGTGTTGGTGACTTGAGGGCATGAGACGTCATAAACAAATTTATACACGGGCTTGGCCGTGTCTTGGAGGAAGGACTCTCTCATGGTGCGTGGTCCAATTGGTGGATTACGGCTATAGGACCACTCCACACCAGGGAGAGCAATGGCAGCATTGACTACCTCGACAGGGATACGGGGGTTGAGGTGTGTGCTATAGTTATCGGCACCAACCGCAAAGTTGGAGGTGCCGAAATATGTGTTAATGCTTTGGGCCGAAAAATCAACTACTGTGCCCCTAACATAAACAGTGTCTTGCACACCCCCATCCATGCTAATGTCACCATTAGCATAGAATTCTCGGACAATAGGGACTACGGCGTCCCTAGGCGGAGAATCTAACAAAAGCCCCCACCTACGAGCTATCAGATTGGGACGTATACCAAAGTCTTCAGCCTTGAATCCCCTTTCGGGCACCAAGGACTTGGAGAGCTTGTTTGCGTACCTCTCTGACGCCTCGTAGGACACGAATCGGGTTATGTCAAAATTATGCTCTTCCTCCTGAGCGGGGCCGGAGGATGAAGCGCCGGAATTTCTACGCCTACGGAACATTTTTGTTTGAAATAAAATTTAAAAACTAAAAAGTTTAACAATTAAAATTGGTTTTAAAATTTTAAAATTAAAATTTATTCTAAGGCATGCAAAATTTTATCTACGTTAAGAATTTTCTAGCACCCTAGCATGCAAATATTTTACGTATGAAATTAAAGAGGGTGTTAGGGTTACTTGTTTGCAGCCTTAATTGAGTGAATGCAGCCGGAGTGGAGTCTGATCTTCGACGGCAATTGAGGTTATTCTTCCTTCTTCTCCTTCAAAAGCTTCAACTTGCAATGGAGTGTAATGGCGGATGGGGGAGATGGAAGATGAAGAGTTTTGAGGAGGGAGGAGAGAGATCTTGAAGATAGTGCCGGAATTATGGAAGATCTTGCCGGAATTTGAAGAGGTTGAGCTGCTGCTGCTACTGCTTGAGAGAGAGGAGAAGTTTCTGTGTGAAATCTGGAAGAAAACCCGGCACAGTTTATATAAAGGGACCTTGCGGTCGCAAGGTCTGCCACACCTTGCGTCCGCAAGGTCGGCGATCAAAGGTTGTTTTTACATTCCCCATGACGATGCGTAGATTCATGAGATTCGCATTTACTGGGGACCTTGCGGTCGCAAGGTCCTCCACACCTTGCGTCCGCAAGGTGGACAGAGTCTTCCATCTTGTTTTCTTTCCTATCTTTTCAACAGTTTGCAGTTTAGCCCTTCTGTTAACTTCCGTTATGTCTTGGATATTTCCTGTATATAAAAACTAAACAAAAATTCTAAACTAAAATTATTAGTAACATATAAATACAACACTAAGATGTTTTTCTCCCCCAAACTTGAATTTTGGCATATTTAATTTAAAAATTAAATGTCCAAAAATAAAATTTAACGGAGAAAAGCATATTTAAACTAACTAAATAACAAAATAATATTCAACATAGTGGGTTGCCTCCCACTTAGCGCCTTTGTTTAATGTCTTTGGCTCGACCAAACTGCAAGCCTAATCTCGTGGTGGTTCATTGTCAGCCAAACGGATTAACTCAATTGTTCGTTCAACTGACATTGGCTCAAAATATGGCTTGAGTCGGTGTCCATTCACTTTAAACACTTCATTATTTTTGGGGTTTTGTATATCAACAGCCCATGAGGATAAATTCGTACAATTCTAAAGGGACCGGACCATTTGGATTTTAACTTTCACAGGAATAAGCCTTAACCTAGAGTTAAATAATACTTTCATACGGATGAAGCATTTTGTTGGCTAATCCCATGTCATGATACTTTTGGTCTTTTCTTTATATGTCTTTGCATTCTCATACGAATTTAGCCTATGCTCTTCTAACTCATTTAACTGGAACAATCTTTCTTCTCCGGCCAATGTTAAATCTAAATTTAATTCTTTAATTGCCCAATAGGCTTTGTGCTCAATTTCAACTGGTAAATGGCAAGCTTTGCCATAAACCATTCTATATGGACTCATTCCTATGGGTGTCTTAAAAGCGATTCGGTATGCCCATAAAGCATCCTTGAGTTTAGATTCCCAATCTTTACGATTAGGCCTAACGGTCTTTTCTAATCTTGCTTTTATCGCCTATTGCTTACTTCTACTTGTCAGGATGTTTGTGGATGATAAGGTGTAGCTAACTTGTGAGTTACACCATGCTTTCTAAGAACATTATTTAACAACTTATTGGTAAAATGAGTTCCTGGTCACTTATTATGGCCTTAGGGACTCCATATCTAGCAAATAAATCTTCTACAAACTTGACTCTTGTTTTTCCATCATTAGTCTTGGTTGCTCTTGCTTCTATCCATTTAGAGACATAATCAAGCGCTACTAGAATATACTCGCAATTATTGGACACAGGGAAGGGACCCATAAAATCAATACCCCAAACGTCAAAGACTTCAACTACTAAATTAACATGTAAGGGCATCTCGTTTCTCTTTCCTATACCACCTGTTCTTTGGCATTTGTCACATGTTACGTAAAAGCAGTTCACAATCTCTAAAAGCAGTAGGCCAATCTGACTGATTGCAAAATTTTCGGCGGTTTTATTACCACTAAAATGACCTCCACAAGAATATCCATGGCAAAATTCCATGATACCTTGTTGGTCTTTTTGGAATACATCTTCTTATCAAGAATCGAGAACAAATTTTGTATAAATGAGGAGCTTCCCAAAAATAATTTTTAGTTTCCGCCAAAAATTTCTTCTTTTCGTAATGATCAAAATCGGATTAATGATATCGGACACATAGTAGTTGACAAAATCGGCATACCAAGGGTCGAGAATCTTTAATGGCTAAGAGTTGTTCATCAGGAAAATTGTCATTTATGGGGACAGGATCATCAAGAAATTGACGTTCAAGCAAGGGTGAAAATTCTAACCTAGACAAATGGTCGGCTACGACATTCTCGGTTCCCTTTTTATCCTTGATAGTTATGTCAAATTCTTGTAACAATAACATCCATCTAATTAATCTTGGTTTAGCATCCTTCTTACTTAACAGATATTTCAATGCAGAATGATCAGAAAAAGATTATCACCTTTGATCCTAGCAGATATGATCTAAATTTTTCTAAAGCATATACTCTTGCTAAAAATTCCTTTTCGTAGTGGTATAATTCAATTGAGCATCATTCAGAGTTCTACTAGCATAATGGATCACATGAGGCTTTCTATCTACCCTTTGTCCTAACACGGCTCCAATCGCAAAATCTGATGCATCACACATGATTTCAAAAGGAAGTGACCAATCAGGGCCGGATAAAATTGGGGCAGTAGTTAACTTTTCTTTTAATAAATTAAAAGCTTCTAAACATTCTTTATCAAAAATAAATTATGTATCTTTTGCTAGCAAATTACATAGAGGTTTACAGATTTTGGAAAAATCTTTTATAAATCTTCGGTAAAAACCGGCATGGCCTAGAAAACTTGAACTCCTTTAAGCGAAGTGGGAGGGGTAGTTGTGAAATAACTTCGATTTTAGCTTTGTCAACTTCAATGCCTTTATTTGAAACAACATGCCCTAAGACAATTCCATGTTTTACCATGAAGTGACTTTTCTCCCAACTTAAAGTTAAATTAGTTTCGCAGCATCTTTTTAGGACAGATGTAAGGTTTTCTAAACAATGATCAAAAGAATTTCCAAAAACTGAAAAATCGTCCATGAAAACTTCTACGCATCTTTCAACTAAATCTGAGAATATAGATATCATGCATCTTTGAAAAGTAGGCGGTGCATTACACAATCAAAAGGCATTCTCCTAAAAGCAAAAGTACCAAAGGGACATGTAAAGTTGTTTTCTCTTGGTCTTCGGGTGCAACGGGGATCGATTATACCAGAAAAACGAGAAAAACCATCAAGAAAGCAATAATATTCATGACCGGCTAGTCTTTCAAGAATTTGGTCAATAAATGGCAAAGGAAAGTGGTCTTTCCTAGTTGCCGCATTTAATTTACGCAAATCGATACACATTCTATAACCAGTTATAGTCCTTGTAGGGACTAATTCATCTTTCTCATTTTTAACAACAGTAATTCGACTTTTTAGGAACTACTTGGCAGGACTAACCCATTTACTATCGATATAGGGTAAATTATACCCGCATCTAAAAGCTTAAGAACTTCTTTTCTAACGACTTCTTCCATGTGTGGGTTAAGTCTTCTTTGTCTTTCTCTTGAAGGTTTACTACCTTCTTCTAAATGTATTTTATGCATGCACATAGAGGGACTAATTCCTTTTAAGTCAGCTAAAGACCATCCTAAAGCTTCTCTATGTGTCCATAAAACTTTTAACAAACTTGCTTCTTGTGTTTCCGTTAAGTTAAATTTGCTATAATAACGAGGCAAAGTGTTACCTTCCCTAAAAATGCATATTTTAAGTGGGATGGTAATGGCTTTAATTCTTCGACTTTGGGAGAATTAATGGAAGGCATAAATTCAGAATTTTCTACTTTAATAGTTTCTTTTATTTTAGCCTCATTATTCTCTTCTTGCTTTTCTTCCTCAATATCTTTTATCTCAATTTCTTCAAAGAGATTTCAGAATCTCTACTTCATCATCTTTGATTTCATAACTTTCTTCTACTACTTTCTCAAACTTATCAGAATTATTTTCTGATTCTATTTTTATTTCTTTTTCTTCTAACTTTTTACTAGCTTCTAACTTTTCTTTCTCTAATCTTTCCTCTTCTTCTATTTCTCTTTCAATTTCCTCAATGTCAATTTTTATGGGAGGGATAGGGCTATCATCATAGACAATAAATCTATCTCTCTCATACTCTTCCTCTTCTTCAAAGGTTTCGGTTGATAATTTTTCAATCTCATCTATTGAAAAACAGGCACTTATGTCACTAGGTCTATTCATAGCATCGAACACAGAAATTTCAACTGTTTCACCTAGGACTGACATTGTGAGTTTACCATTTTTCACATTAATCATTGTGTTGGCAGTTGCCATAAATGGTCTGCCTAACAATATTGGGACTTCATTATTGGTGCATATCTTCCTTTCCATCTCTAGAACCACAAAGTCAACTGGTATGATCAATTTATCAACTTTGAACTAGGATATCTTCCACTATACCCAAAGGATATTTAACTGAGCGATCAGCTAATTGCAATTGCATAGTAGTGGGTTTTAGTTCTCCTAAACCTAATTGTTTATAGACCGCGAAAGGCATCAAATTAATACTTGCTCCTAAATCTAGCATTGCTTTCATCTTTTTAGAGCTTCCCAAGGAGACTTGGATATTAAAACTACCAGGGTCTTTCAACTTAGGTGGTAATTCGGGTTGTAAAAGCAGGCGGCGTTTTCGAAACAACAATTTTTTCGTTGTTTTCAAACTTGTGTTTCTTAGAGTGAAGATCTTTGAAAAACTTTGCATAAGCTGGAATATTTTTAATAACATTAAGCAAAGGTAAATTAACATTTACTTTGGATAACATATTATAAATTTCCGAAAATTGTTTGTCCATTCGGTTTTCATAAGTCTTCTTGGAAAGCGGAATTGGAGGAACATAGGGTGGTGGAGCCACATAAGGTTCCTCTTCTTCTTGATCTAACTCTTTTTCAACTTCAATTGTATTATCTTTATTTTGAATTTCTTTTTCTTTTTCTTGTTCCTTATTTGGAACATCTACTTCTACTTCTTTTTCTTTTTCTTTTTCTACCTCTTGATTACTTAAATCATTATTTTCTTTATTACTATCACTATCTTTTTCGAATTCTTTTTCTATTACTTTTCGAATTTTCTCTTGTAGCAGGCATATTAGAAGAAGGATCAGGATCACTTACCTCTTCACCTATCACCTTACCGCTTCGCAAGGCGGTGATTGACTTAGCTTGCTCGGTTTGACTAGGGAACTTCCCTTCTTCTCTTTTATCGCTCGAGAACTTTCAATGTGTTTCTTGATTTTCAATTTCTTCAAGCATGTACTTCATCAAATTGCTTGACCTTTACTAGCTACTTCTTGCTTGGGAACTTCTTCAATTCTCAAGCGATTTTGATTTGGCAAGCTGTGGAGGTTGTGGTGGTTGAGGTTGGAATTGTTGAGGTTGCAAAGGCTTATTTCCTCCCCAAGAAAAGTTAGGATGATTCCTCCAACCGAGGATTATATGTATTTGAATAGGGATCATTCCTTGGCCTTTGAGGGTACATATTCATAGCATTAGCTTTGTTCGAGAATACATAGCACTTGACGGACAAAAATTAGTAGCATGAGAATATAATCCACATAAAGCACATGCTTCTTGAATTTGCCAATTTTCAAATTGAGCTTGTGTATTTGAATTATCTTGCAATTGATATAGGCTCCTATTTTTACCTCTAGCACTTTTACATTTGGGAATTAATACTTAGCATCTCAAATAATTCTTCTAATGCTTACGGTGTCATTCTATTAATAGAACCACCATGCACTATCAACCATAGTTTGTAAGCTGGCGAAAGACCATGATAAAATTGAAGCACTAACACATGTTGAGCCAAATTATGATGAGGACACATAATAAGCGATTTTTAAATCTATCCCATGACTCATGGAATGTTTCACAGTTCATTTTGGAAATGACATGATTTGTTTTCTATACTCCGTAAGAGATGCATGTTTGTAAAATTTGCTCATAAACAAATCATATAATTGTGCCCAAGTAAAAACACTATTTGGTGTTAGGTTCATAAACCATCTCTTTGCCAATTCTTTTAATGCCTTTGGGAAAATATTTCATTTTGATTTGATCTTGATCAACCCTCCTAAAGGAAAAGTACTCATCATGTATTCATATTCTCTTAAGAAAGCGAGGATCTTCATGGGGCATCCCATGAAAAGATGGTATGGCATTAAAATAATGTCCTTTTAACTCAAAATTCCTAACGACATCGGCAAGACTAGACATGATGTCACAACATTTAATGAAGGTCTACTAAAGTCATTAATAGTTCTTTGATTTACCACTACTTCCATATTTCTTCTTGCGGGCTCTTCTTGTCTTTGATTCCTATTGGATTGGGTCAACTAGGTTTTCGAGGATTACGATTATTGTTATTTTCTTCCATTGTAGGATCAACCAGAGGATCCTCTTGATTCAAGTGGTCTTGATTATCAGGCTCAAAAGCTAGATTTTCAAAATATCTTTGGTATCTTTTAACAATATTTATATCTTGATCTAAGTCTACCAATTTAGGATTTAAAGATCTACGACCTTGCATACAAATAAATTAAAGCAATTTAAAAACAAAAAACTATAAAAAATAAAATAAAATCTTTTTGTATTTTTATTTTTATGAAAACTGAAAATTAAACTAAAAACTAAATTAAATTAAAAACTACGCTACCAACAAACTAACTTACGTGAACTAGCTTGTCCCGACAGCGGCGCCAAAAACTTGATCGATGTTTTATTTAATCTTTTTCCTTGCAAGTGGACAAGACTATTATAGAATAGACTTGGAAGCAAGGGTCGAACCCACAGAGACAAGTGATCACGAACAGTGCGATTATTAATAGCAAATTATTAACCTAAGGGGGGGGGGTTTATTGTTTAATTCTACTCTAAACTACTAGTTATAGATGTTTAACTAATTAGACAGTAATAACAGATATGAAGATCTTATGGTGAGTGGAAATCTAGGATTCTGGGTTTCACTTATATCTCCTTTATGTTCAATTCATAATAATGTCATTCAATGTCTTGGGTTCGTTCACTAAAAATAGATATAGTCGTTGAACAATTGGTTCGGCCTCCATCCCATAAAATTCATCCATTCTATATCCTAAGCACAGGAACTGTCAATCTAGCGTCACCTAGATTTATGATCTATCTGTCACCTAGATCATGTAAGAACACTGGTCCTAACTTATCACTCTCGTGCATCGATAGGTCCAATTTATTGTGTTGGTGAGCGATTATGCGACATATGCACTTGGTCATGCGGTTATCCGCACCTCTAAGCCTTTATTATTTGCGATTACATTCATTTGTTCAAAGCAAAATAATATAGGGGTTGATAAACAACACAATCAACAAGCATTGAATAGACATATATATAAGAATCAAAACATAAATTCGATACAAGTTACCTCCCACCTCCTAGATTATGGATGATTTAGTTCATCATAGACAATGAACAGCACATGGAGATGATTGGATGCATGATTCGATCTTCAATACTTGAAATTACAGGATCTAACTATGTTATACAATCTAAAGCTACCTAAAATCTATGAAAAGAGAGCTTCCAGCCGTCCTCTCTATGCTTTGGCTCGGCCCCTGGCTTCTATATATACTCGGGAGTTGTGATTGGATCGAATGACTGTGTGAAAATCCGAATAGGTCGCATTCTGCCTACCTTGCGGTCGCAGGTCTTTGGATACTGCGTCCATGAGGTCTCCATGGTGGCTTTTGATTTCTTTGATTGCGGCTTAGGACCGAGACTTGCCTACCTTGCGGTCGCAAGGTTTGAGGCACCTTGCGTCCGCAAGGTGTCCAGAATTTGACAATCTTCATTCTTTCTTGATTTCATCCTTTTTGGCCCTTCTTGAAATTTGCACTTAAAACCCTGGAGTTTCACGTATTTTCACGAATAATTTGAAACTTACAAAACTCACCGAAAACATATATTAGTGCTCAAAAGCCTCGTGAAATAGCATAATTTAAGTCATAGAAGTATATAAAATCGACGTATAAAATACATCGATCACTAGTATATCAACTGGGTATAAAGATAAACGACTAACAGTGTTGCTCGGCCACTATAGGAATTCGAGGTAGTTAGCCACTATCTTGTGGGCCTAGCCCCTACCGACTTGCGAGCTTCCCAGTACGCGAATCGGGCAAGGCTCTATCTTGTTCGCTAAAAGGACAAGATATGTTCACTGATACTCGAGTATAGTGGAAGGTTGACTGGGCATGGCCCTACCTGCTCGGCTTACGAGCAGATTTTGTCAAGCAATCTGAAAACAATTTATAAATGACAAAAATAATTTGAACTAACACATATAAATAACTTACTTTTTTTATTGATAAAATGATGATAACCCTCAACAGGGCTGAGGGTCTTGCCCATTTGAATATTGAGGCTTGCTCGATGGTAGTACTTTTTTAAGTGATATGCGTGTTAGGGATGCTTCAAGTCTTTGCCTCTCGTGTACGCAGTGTGTATGTGCCTTCTCTGATTATTCCAGTAACTTGAAAAGGCCCTTCCCAGTTCGACGAAGCTTTCCCCTTTCTGCCCGGTGACCTCAATCTTTCTGAGTACCCAATCTCCGACCATGAATGCTCTTCCTCTGACTCTCTTGTCGTGGTGAGCCTTTGCTCGCTGCTTGTAGTTGACCATCCTTAGTCGTGCCTCCAGCCTTGTTTCTTTGAGCAGGTCATGGTCTATTGCTTGGGCGAGTTGATTGTTTTGCTCGCTGTAGTGAGAAACTCTGTAGCTTGGCAAGGCCATTTCTACGGGGATCATAGCTTCGGATCCGTAGGTAAGCGCGAACGGAGTTTCCCCAGTTGGACCCCGGACAATAGTCCTGACCACCCATAGAGCTGATGGTAGTTCTTCTGCCCATTTTCTTGCTCGCCCCTCTAAGTTTCTCTTGAGTGCATGCATGACTTGTTTGTTCCAGGTCTCTGCTTGGCCGTTGCCTTGTGGGTAAGCTACGGATGATTACCAATGCTTGACGCTAAGGCGAGCACACTCTTCCGTGAATTTGTCCGAGAATTGAGTGCCATGGTCGGAAATGATTGCCCGTGGGAGATCGAATCGACACCACACTTGATCGTGGACGAATTTGATGACATTCACCTATAAAATGGTGGCCAATGGCTTTGCTTTAATCCACTTTGTGAAATAGTCGATGGTGACAACTGCATACTTGTACTTGTATTGTGCTAGGGGGAATGGACCGATCAGATAAATTCCCCACATATAGAAAGGCCAAGTAGCGACTACCGGGGTTTGCATAGTGGAGGGTAACCTCGGAATGTCCACGTACCTTTGGTACTTGTCACATTCGCGGACGTATTTATCTACATCTCTCCTGAGGGTGATCCAGTAATATCCTACACGTAGAACTTTCTCTGCTAGGGCTCTAGTGCCCGGATGGCTGCCACATTCTCTTTCGTGGACCTCTTACAAAACACCCTTAGTTAACTCTGGGGGGACATAACGAAGCATATGTCCGACCTTAGATCGCTTGTATAAGATTCCCCCAACTATCGAGTATGGGCAAGCCTGGCTTCTAACTACAGTGGCTCTGATTTTATCCGCTGGCAGGACTCCTTGCTCGATATAGTCCTTGTAGTCGTCAATCCAGCTTCTAACCGTTGGCTCAATATCCATTATCACTGGTCTATCAATGGCCAGAGTTTCCAAATGCTCGATCATTACTGATGAATGAATTCAATAATTCTAGACTTGTTTTGGCGATCTTGGACAAGTAGTCTGCTCGCATGTTGTCCGCTTGGTCAATTCTGATAATCTCCCAGAACTTGAAATTTTTCAAGATTTCCTTGACAAGCTCGTAGTATTTGACTAGGGAGGGGTGATGTACCATATACTCCCCCTGGACTTGGTTCACTACTAGTTGTGATCCGGGTACACCGTGACTACTTCTACACCCATGTCCGCTGCGAGCTTAAGACCAACGATCATTGCTTCGTATTCGGCCACGTTGTTGGAGGCGGGAAACTTGAATCGGAGAGCCAATTCGAACTCTGTGACCTGGTCGGGAGCTATGAGAAGGATGCCAGCTCCGCTCCCAACCTTGCTCGCTGCTCCGTCCACATAAAGGTCCCAACAATAGGCCGATCGAGGCTGTGGAAGCTGCTCATGCCCAGACTCTGTTGGCTGTTGAACTTCAGATTCTTCTTGCTGAGTGAAGCTTGTCTCTACCAAGAAATCGGCCAAGGCTTGAGCTTTGATTTCTCGCCTGGGCTGGTAGTCGATGTCAAATTCTATGAGCTCGATTGACCAGTTAAGTAGCATACCTGATGAATCGGGCTTGTGCAGGATTTTACGCAGTGGTGTGTTTATGTACACTATGATTACATGTGCAGAAAAATAAGCCCTTAATTTTCGAGCAGCTATGACAAGCGAGTAGGGTAATTTTTCTACATTAAAATAACAACCCTCAACAGGACTGAGGGCCTTCGATACATAGTGTACATGTTTTTTGTATGCCTAACTCCTCCCTAACTAAAATAGCGGCCACAACCTGATTTGTAGCCGCTAGATACACATATAAGGGCTCCCCGGGTACTCCCTGAGCTGCTCGAGGGCTTTGGCACATTTTTCGTTCCACTCAAACCCTTTATTGCCGTGCAAGACTTTGAAGAACGAGAGGCACTTTTCCGCTGACCGGGAGATGAAGCGACTATTGATAATAGATGTCCACCCTTGGTTGTGAATTGGGAATTAGGGTAAAATCCTTGAGAGATTCATGTTACTTCACTCGAGATTACGATAGGCACGAGTGCGAATATGATGGAATGTCTTACTCGTTAGTACTAGACCTTACTTGAAATGCTTGATTTCTATTGTAGAACTAATATGTCTAAATGAGATTACTGTCATGTTTATTTGCTCATATGATATAAATGTGCATGAGACTTTATATAAGGGTACAATTGTTGATGACATATACTTTGTGCCCTTGCGACGGAAGCTTTTGAAGCCACTTCAGTAGGCGCCCTGAATTGGTTGTCAAGAGATATTCGTTGAAGAACTAAGCTGGTAGTAAGTAGAATAGAAATTGACTGATCCTATTACCAAATGGAATGGAACAGTAAAATGAATGACAATATGTAAGTAACATTGTGCTCTTTCTTTGTTTACCTATTGTTATGAATGTGACATATACATGAACGTCATCATATGTGAATAGATGATTGTTTTGGTGAATCTCTGATCACCTTATCTGTATGTGTATTTTATGTTATGACCTATTGATAAATGTCATTTTAAGGACTAATATGGCTGAAGTGTTCACCCTTGTGGGTAATAGTCTTGTAGTTAATAACGGGTAGTATACTCTTACCGCTTGAAAGTGATGAGTTGATAACTAAAGTAGCATATTGGTATATCCTAATAGTATCAGAATGGTAATTGGGTTGAGATTTGGTTCAGAGTCTGAGCAAGGTCAGACATGAATAGTGAATTATGCGTGATATAAATGAGTATTTAAGCCATGCAGAGTATAAAACAGAAGTTGTAAAGCAGTCGTAAATATCCCGAATACAAGTGTATGTTACGTCGTACTTTGTGTCATATTTGTTGTGCCTTAAATGCACTTTAGAACTGTATCGACCAGTTACAGTGAGACATTTTGTAATAGGCATAGATGTTATAAGTGGATAGAACTTGTAACTAATGTCCAATCCAGTGATGGATGGTAAAAATGAAAGATATTCATTTTGTTAGAATATTTAATCTTGAGATTAAATATATTCTAGATCTTATTCACACTTGCTAATGTTCTTGTGACTACTGGTAAATTGAAGTCATACTTACCAAGCATTGTTTGTGTATATGACATGTGACAGCAAATAATAAGTTTGCAATTATCTTCCTCTAAAAATCTTAGTATTGAATTCGGGGACAAATTCTTTTTTAGAGGGAGAGGATGTAACACCCGAGATTTTCGATATTATATATTGAGATTTATTAGTAAAGGTTTCATATTATTTCTATTGTTTGACTCATATTCATTTGACTTTATGAAATATAAATAATATTGTTAAATAAATATGGTTAGTGTTAGTGATGATTAATTAATTAGTATTTAATTGAGGCTAGTTAACACTAAGTTAGTTATTTAGTGTTAAGTGGCCATTATGGAACAAACCAATCGGACAAGGCCATCTCATAAATGAGAGGAGCCATTATTTGACACCTCATGTTTGGGACGGGTTGTGTTGGCGGTAAAAATTACCAAAGATTGCCTAGAGGATTAGTCTCCAACTAGTTTTTTAACCCGTGCGTTAAACGCACGTCAATAAAATTGTATATAAACAAAATAAGGAGGATCAGTTTATTAATAATTACATATAAGTATATCACTAATCATTATAGATTCTAAAAAAAATATTTTTATACACAACATTTATTGTCTAATTAGTTGGTTTTTCATCTTCACTGCATATCAATATATTCAAACAAAAATAATTTGTTACTCTAGAAACTACGACATATAATTTTGTCTATGGCTAAATATTGTTTTTTTTTTCTTTCTAAAAAAGACCTGCGTACAATTATTGACTTTGAAACTTGTTAATTGTCATTGCATATGATACCCACAATGTAAATTGTCTTCTCTAGAACTTGAAAGACAGTCTTACATCGGATAGATTAATGACAATCTTGGGATAAAAATATTTTCTCCAACATTGCTTCCTTTCAAAAAATTTGTTTCAACAATGTGATCCTCAAAATTTATGATGATTAGTCTTGTTTCATTGCACAACCCTACAGCATGGTTAATGTTTCTCAATAGCATTACTGGAACACTAATTTTAAGTATCAATTCATAGTCTGACAACCCCAAACATTTTATACTATTCAAAAACTCTGTATAATTCCGTTTGTTTCACGGAAAATAACTTTCGGAAAACGTTTTCCTCATTTTCCGGTAATTGGTAACCTTAGGAAAATGCAGTCAACGTAAAAGGTTTTTCGAGTCAACGGAAAATAAATGCTTCTTTTCCGGAAAATGACTTACGGATTCATTTTCCGTAAGTCATTTTCCAAATGTTCGGGCACCCTCCGCCCCCTTTCACAATTGCACATATTTACTTACACATACAATATTTCACTCAACAAATAAATTGTTTATAAACATAAATAAAGTTTGTGCATACTATTTAAAAATTATAATTTTCATAAATGCTTACTACGTTTTAAAATTAGTGTCACCTATATTACTTAGGGACATCCTAACCATTGTCAATTTTCTATTTTAAAACGTTTTTTTTTCATATCAATTATCAACAAATTTATTTGTAATTGTGAGATTGAAAAAAGATAGACATTGATTTGACATCACTAATGATAAATTGAGGGTTACTAAAGAAAAATTACTTAAACCTCAACACTATTTTATATTCAATAGGTGCATTAATATTAGAATATATTTTTTGTATTTATTCATATATAGTTTTTCGTAACATTTTCTAGGGACATCCTACACATTGTCTATTTTCTATTTTAAAATGTTTTTTTTATATCATTTATAAAAAAATATATTTGTAATTGTGAGATTAAAAAAAGATGGACCTTATTAAAAAAAAAGATGATCCTTATTGATTTTCTAAGGACATCCTAAACATGGTTTATTTTATATTTTAATTTTTGTATTTCTTCATATATTGTTTTCAGTAACATTTTTCTTGTGTTTGCCAAACACCCGTAAATATTTTCTGACATATTTTCAAAAGATTTACCTAACACCTGAAAATGAAATCTTTTGTTTTTCCGAAAATCATTTTCCAGAAATCATTTATTGGAAATGATTTTCCTTGAAACAAACGGAGCCTGAATGTCTTGGAACAAACTTAATTTTTTTCCGCCGTTCAAATAGAATGTGAACTCAAATAAGTTCTTCCTTTTGAATGATTACTTTTATTAAATTATATTTGTATTTTATGAATAAATAAATTTAAGAGAAAAAATAAGCTAAAATCAAAATAACGAAATTATTTTTACCGTTAACAAATATTTTTGTTTTGTAAATTATTTTAATTTTAATAACTTCCATTATATATATTTTTTTGTTTTATTGACTTAGTAACTATTTTTTTTTATTTTTAAGAATTAGTTTTATGGAAAAAAAATTGTTCCGTAATTTTTTATTATTATTTTACTAACCTCAGTTTAAATTGTTTTGCTTTATTGACTCTGTAACTATTCTTTTTGTTCCATCAAATATTTTTATTTTACTAACGTATTTTTGTTTTACCTAACTATTTTTAAGAATTTGTTTTAAATTTTTTTTCCGTAATTTTTTTTATAATTTTACTAACCTCAGTTTAAATTATTTTTGTTTTATTGACTCCGTAACTATTATTTTTGTTCCATCAAATATTTTTATTTAACTAATGTATTTTTGTTTTACATAGCTATTTTAAAGAATTTGTTTTAAAATTTTGTTCCATAAATTATTTTTATTATTTTAGTAACCTTAGTTTAAATTGTTTTTGTTGTTATTGACTTTGTAACTATTATTTTTGTTCCATCAAATATTTTTATTTTACTAACATATTGTTTTACATATATATTTTTAAGAATTTGTTTTAAACTTTTGTTCCGTAAATTATTTTATTTTACTAAACTCCGCATTAAATTATTTTTATTTTGTGATTCTGTAACTTTTATTTTTTATAGTTGCTTATTCCATAAATTATTTTTATTTTACTAACTTCTTATATTTTTGTTTTAGTTACTATTTTTTATGTTTAAAGAGAGAAAATATTCAAACATATTTAAAAGAGATGAGATGGTGGTGATGAGAGAGAAAATATGGAGGAGATGGAAGAGAGAAAGAGAAATATAACCAGAGAAGAAAAGATAAGAGAGAGAAAGAGTGAAATGGTAACTCAAAAGTTAATAATTCAAAAGTGAGATTTTGAGGGAAAAATCCATCATTGTCATATATATATATATATATATATATATATATATATATATATATTGTTGATTCTGTAACTTTTATTTTTTATAGTTGCTTGTTCCATAAATTAATTTTATTTTACTAACTTCTTATATTTTTGTTTTATTTTTGTTTTAGTTACTATTTTTTATGTTTAAAGAGTGAAAAATGTTTAAACATATTTAAAAGAGAGGAGATGGTGGTGATGAGAAAGAAAATATGGAGGAGATGGAAGAGAGAAAGAGAAATATAACCAGATAAGATAAAAGAGAGAAAGAGTGAAATGGTAACTCAAAAGTTAATAATTCAAAAGTGATATTTGGAGGGAAAAATCAACCCTTGTCATTATATATATATAGATATATAGATTTTCCACTGTTTCTTCTCTTGGTGGAGACTAGAGAAACGAAAAGGACGGCTTCTACCTTATAAAATAATCCACAGATTTGTATACTCTCATCTTCCTATTTAGACTCCCCTAGGCTATTAAGATTGTTGGGTGTAAGTCAAAGGAATACTTGTTTTCTTCCTTCCTTCTTGCTTGGGCCGTACGGACGGAGAGAAAAAAAATGAAGACAAAGTTTCGGCTTTAAATTCCTTCTGCTGTCTAGCACAAAAATTGCTCTGTACAAGTTACGTGTTCGTGCCGTGGATTATTATTGGAGGTAGACAATGGTATTTAATCAGTAGAAATTTCGTCAATTGGTAAGTTACTAATCCACTTGTTTGCTTATATAGACAATAATATGTGCTACCTAAGATATTTTTGTAGAGGTTATATTGGTTAACGGGTAGAAAATATACTACTTGTTAATTGTTTTGAGCTTGTAATCGGTAGACATGTTCGTAATAATTAATTACTCCGTTTAATCAGTAAAATAGCCGATAAGAAGAAAATAGGCGTTAATGCAAAATAAAAATTATAATCCGTAATTTATGGAGTCGTAATTATTACCGCTCCGGAATTTGATTCGTTGAATAATTGATTCTATGGAGTCAATTTGAGTGAAATAAATTATATGGGGTAGTATAACTAATTCCTATGATATTTGTATTCATTTAGGAAATGATTATACCCTTATAAATATTATGATACGATAACAAGAAATTGTTATTTGATGTTTATGGATTAAGTAATAACTAGCGGTTGTGGCCAAAAAGTGTTATAGTATTATAATTGATCCTACCGGGTTAATTTATAAGACAGTAAAGTATTAAATTAGGGAATGATTTATTAGTCTCTACATGTTAAGAATATTATCGTGGTATTGTAATTGACTTTACAGAGTCAAATTGAGGTTGACTAAAAGTTAAGTCAACTGAGAAGTTTAGTTCCTGTAGGGAATTAAAGTAATTTAAATGATATTATTCCTATGCTAAGCTTATTAAGTTTTGAGAATAAATAGCAGTGGATTAATTGGGGTTAAAATAGATGCTATAAGATATGAAAATAGTATCTGAATTTCAGTTACGTGGAATTGTAACAATTAATGGATATTCGTTTGCTTGTACTAAATGACAGGTAGATTCGTACTAGTTATGACTATAAATAACTGTATATCATAGATGGATATTACAGTGCTTTTGGGCTTGTGATTTAGCAGAGTCGGTATTCAAGATAAGTAAGTTATCTGAATTAAGTAATTGATTCCTACGCTTAAAGAAAAGTGACTAAGTTTCAATGTAGAACTGTTACAAGATATTGTAACTGCGGGTCAGTTACGGAACATTATTGTTTGAATTAAATATCTGTAAATTGTGCATGGTATTCTGTTGGGTAGTAGACATTTATGGCATGCTCCTATGACTGATTTGAAACTCCTGACTTGTAAGTTTGGGTGTAGTATTGGTGGAGAGCGATTAACCTAATTGAGGTTAATCGTGGGTATGTTACGAGACTTATATAAAGAGTTAAAGTGCTCGTAGGTATTGTTTGACATAGTTATAAATAGCGGGATTGAGAACCTGCTCTTATCATCATATGTAATACCCCGATTATTTCAGTTTTTAAAATATTAAGTTATATTGACTAAAAAATAAATTTTTGTTTTGGACTTATTTGGTAACTAATTAATTTGGTTTTGGGCTAGGCCCATTTTGACTAAGACTTTAATTCTAGTCCTTTATTAGTGTAACTTAATTAATTTGAGTCCATTTAATATTAGACTTTTTGGTTAGGGTTAAGTAAACCCCAACAAGTGGAGTATAAAAGAAAGCTTTAGGGTAAAATAATAATAATAACACTAATAATAATAGGAGTAGGCGCTCGAGAAGAAAGTTTCCGACGGCTCACCAAGATCTTCGCCGAGAGACTGTCTGGTTTGGAGGTATGATACAGATTAGTTTCTTTAGTGATTATGTTTAATACATATATATATATATATATACATATATATAAAGGGGATGATGATATATGTCTTACTGTATACATACTCGGTTTATCACAGTTTGTTTTACTCTTTGTAAGATTAATGGAGGATAAAAAAGAATTTTAAGTCCAAATCGTACTGAATCAGAGACTTGATGGCTTGATTATCTTTTAGATCATTGATTACATATATAGGTATATAGGTTTTTGGACTTTTACAATTATGTGTATAGGCGTGTGTGTCTTTTTCTTTGGTGTAAAAGGTGTGTGTGTGCAGAGGAGAGAGAAATTAAAAAAAAAAGTAAAAGTCCAAATCGGTGGACTGATTGTTTAGGGATGGCAGTGAGCGCAGAATGATGGTTGAGTTGTATCCTTAGATCACTAAATAGATATATACGTATATAGATTTTCTTTTGACTTTTACAATTGTATGTTTAGTGTGTGTGTGTGTGTGTGTTTGGTGCGTGTTCAGTGTGTGTGATTATGTGTGTGTTTGAGTTAAAATTAAATAATCACAATAATAAATAAAATAAGATAATAATAATAATAACAATAAATTATTTAATAAAGTATCACTAAATTCGTTGTTATTTAAATTAATAGGTTTTGGTTAGTACATTTTTTGTTAGTTTAGTGATTGTGTTATATTTTAATTAGATTTGAACAAGACGAATTAATGCTTCAATTTGCGGTTTGAGACTTTTGTTGTGAGCACATCTTAATAAGGTAAGGGATTACGTTTCTTTTAGGTTCTTTGAAAAAATATAAAAATACTTTTAATGTTAGGCTCCGCAAATTCTTGAAATTATTCGTTATTTCATTTGTCATGCCCGACCTCGTGTCGGTAGTTGCTTTGACTCCATTGTTACCTTTATTGAATATCTTCGTTGTATCCTCGTTTTCGCAGATTTCATGTCTACTCTGATTTTCATGAAATATCTTTGTTATTGAGAAATTTCTTTGTATTTGTAAACTTTGTCAATATACTCTTTGGTATTAAAAATGACGAATTTTGATATTATTTATGTTTTGATAATAGTACATTAACAATACTATTTATATTTTGAAATTATTTATGATCACTAAGTATGAACAACCCGTCACGGGGATTTTCGTGACAACATTTGAAATAATTTAAATTGCACCACTTGGCCTGTGAGTGCGGTTATCCGGATATACCTTAATATTGTACCCTTCGGGGGATTCGTGTACCCTTCGGGGGATTCGTGTACTCTTCGGGGGATTTGTGTACCCTACGGGGGATTCGTGTACCCTACGGGGGATTTGTGTTTGGTTCTTGGTCAATAGACCCTTATGTGATCATAATAAATATTTTGATGTTCGGTTATTACTGGCTGGTATGGGACAGCCAATAATGACAAACTTATTTGATCCTAATCGTTTTGTTTGAACTCTCCATTTTTGTTTTAGAAGTTATATTCTTGTCGATCGATACTTATCTTTGATTTTTGCAAATTATCAAATTTCTAAATTTTGTTTTTAACTTACAGCACGATTATCCTTTGAGTCACCCCTCCTTAGAAACCGGAGGGGCGACGTATGATCTTACTGAGCTTTGTTCGCTCACCCTTCACAATCCTCTTCTTCCAGGTCGAAATTAAAGACTAAGTTTGAGGTAGAGGATACCGGCGAAGAAACCAAGATTTTTAGGTCATAATTATATGTGTTGGAAGTTAATGAAGACAGAGAAATTTTTAGTAGACTTTGTTCCAAAATTTATTTGGATGATTGTATTTAAATTGGAGACTTTTGTAATATTAGTTGGATGTCGTTTTAATTTAGTATTTTTGAATTTGTAATGACGTGGCCAGATGTGGGCCCATGTAGTGGGACCTGAGTTTGAAGCGTTACATCATATGTACGCTATTTGGGGACCGGATAGTCGTGAACTAAAATATAAAGTTTATGGATGATATGGATTGCTATTGGCAGCAAATTGGTGTATTGTGTATAGTAAAGTCGTTGACTTGCTCTTCGGCTATCTAGTGTTTGATACTCACAGATACCTAGTGACAACATTACATGTTATAAGACAGAGTTCAAATACTCGCAAGCAGTCGCGTAGTATTTTATGACGTAATAAGTACTATTGACCTATGCTGGTGGTTGATCATGATGTCTAGTACTTACAGATTTTTCTTCTGTAGTCGGTGTTTGTGGTAGGACAAGTGGCTTACTCTTGTGTTGTTTAACGTTTAGTACCTGCGCACGTTACATTCGTTATAGTTAAGAGGATATATCTATCGTGTTTGTTTTAAGCAAAAACATGCTTGGTGCTGTTTATATATGAGCAAAGATTCATGTTTGATATGTGTGTTGAGCTCCCATACTTGGAACTCAACAACTGTGTTTATTTACGAGCAAACATTCATGCTTGGTATGTGTGTTGGGTTCCCATACTTGGAACCCAATAGTTGTGTTTATTACAAGTAAACATCTATTTGTGCATCGCATTGAGTCCAGCTGGCATATGTGGTTGTGTCGACAATGGGATGACATTAGTCTTTACGAGAGTTAAATCTCGTGATCGCTACGGGTTGTTGCATGGGTCTCTGCCTTGTTATTGGCCGTGACAAGGATGTAGCCTTGTCAGAGCAATTCGCATGACAAACAGAAGGCTAGACACTTGGGTAAAATTCGGAGTAATGAGACTCCTGGTTAAGTCCCAAGGTCATTGGTTCTGGATACTATTGGGTTCAAACATGATTTCAGCACGTGTACTACAACAGCAACACAACTACGGCTCTTGGGTAAAACTTGGGGTAATGAGACTCCTGGTTAAGTCCCAAGGTCGGTATTTTCTGGATACTATTGGGTTCAGACATGGCTTTGGTTTTCAGTTCTGGATACTATCAGATTCAGACAGTATGTTATGTGTATCGCGACAACAACATATCTACAGTGTTCTTCTGGATTTCTGGCGCAGTTATAAATGTGTATTGCTTCAGCAGCACGACTACAATGTTTATAGTAGGACAAGTCAAAGCTCTCCTGCAGATTCATCTCAGATTGAGATACTAATTTATATCCTGACTATGTGTTTATATTACGTTGAGTCAATGTGCATTATAACATGATCAACGTGAATTGTGTGCAAGTATATGAATTGCTATGCTTGGTGCATCATGTATTGTGTATTATGTATTAGTTATATGTGCATAACAGCATGCTATATAAATCATGTAGTAACTTACTGAGTTTTCACTCACCCCGTGTTTGTTTACTTTAGTGTGCAGTTATCCAGGAGTTTGATCCAACGAGATCGGAAGTTCACGTATGATCTGTGAGACAAGCGAGACTTAGTGGGTTATTGAGTTGTAGCACCTGGAAGGCTTGTTTTGTATAACGATGAGAACGAGGATGTATAGAGTTATATAAACTCTATTATGTGTTTAAAATGTTACTAGTGTATTATATTTCACTAGTTGGTTGAACTGAAGCCATTGTGTTTAGTTCTCAAGTAATAGCTTGTGGGTTTTTGTTTTCACAGCTTTTCAGAAGCTGTGGTGTTTATATTATTCATAGGAACTACTATATATGTTTTATCAGGTGTGATTTGTTTAGCCCGTAATTACTAGGGGCTTTGCATGAGTTTTAAGTATCTATTAGATGCTCGACCCGAGGCTCGTATAGAGACTGGGGGTCGGGGCGTTACAGGGCGAACTCAGGGTCCAGCGGGTAAGGCACTGGTAACGCATCCCCGACCTGAAACATGATCTCCTCATGGGTAGTGTTAAGTGGGGTAAATTGTGATTCCCCGAATCTCTGTCCGGGAGTGGATGTGCGTCTCATGTCTTTGCGCGGGAGGTTGTTGCCCTCCTGGCTCTGGTCAGCTGGCGTGGCCGAGCTGTCTTGAGTCTTGTCCTTGTTCTTAGACTTGTTGCCCTTGGTATTCTACGTTAAGTAGAACATGTGTGAGTTTGCCAGCAGTTCCGCCTTTGACGCATTCGGGTTCATGGTCAATATAGTTTTCACCGGGCCTGCCCTCATGTTGTTGAGGTAGCAGAATATGATCTCTGGATCACTGGTGGCCGTTACTTAATCGAGCATCTCCTCGAACCTCTTAAGATAACTACTGTAGGACTCATGGTCACCCTGCTTTATCTTGCCAAGGTCAAATATATTCTTAGGTGTAGGGCCAGCCGTGCCGAATTCCTCTAAGAACTTTTCCCAGAGCACTTCCCAGCTACCAATAGATCCTTGGGGAACTCTCCCCAACCATGACTGCGCTTTGCCCTGAGCAACACCATCAAAGGCTCGCATTTTCAAAGCCTCTATATCTGTGACCATCCGAATCTATGCCTCGAATGATCTGAGCCAGTCACTTTCCCGCGTCTTCTCAAAATATTTTTCAAATTGTAGGAAGGTAATTCTTTGTGCGGGTGGCGCGTTCTCGATCTCTGAAGTGAACGAACTGCCATCCAGCGGCTTTGGGGCTTCATAACCGGGTTTGGCCACAGCTAAATTGGCCATTTGTTTGGCCATATCTCGCTTCATGGCTTTCATCTGCTCGGTCATGCGTTTTTCTGCGTCCACAGCGAGTCTGGACGAGCGGGCATGTTCTGATTGCTGACTACGCGCTCCCTTGGAGCGTTCGGCAGCTGGTGGGCCAAAGGTCGGTTCATAAGAAGCTTCTACTTCCCGCTCAACTCGCGCCCTGTGCCTTGGTCGGTGTGCCTCTGCCTTTGCGTATTCGCGGGCTCTGCGGCGGCTGTGGCTTTCTTCTCGGGCATGATGATCCTATCGGTGGTGATGTCCGTGGGAGGGATTTTGGCAGCTATATCTGTTCTCCGCCTGATCGTCTGCCCTCTGCACCTCATTGGCCTGTTCCGAGGGTACATGAATAATGGAAGGGATTCGTCTGCTCGGAGCGAGCATTTGCTGGGAGGCCTGGCCACCACCAATAAGTGCTGGATTATTGAGAGCAGGAAGCATCAAATCTGCAACTGGGGTCGGGGCATGGCCCAAGGCAAGTAGTTGCTGGTTGAGCGCGTACATTTTGTTATAATACTCCGCTTGGACTTGCAGAGCAGCAGCCTGTTGGTCAGGGGTTTGTCCGGGCAAGCTTACTTGACTTCCTTGACCGTTTTCTTGCTGGCGGTTCAGTTGGACCTTGCGGTCCTAAGCACGAGCATCCCTTTGTTCGTTGATGACTTGGCGAGCATCTCTCTTGGTTCTGGCTGGCATGTTGAGACAGTTGCTCCTCAACATATGTAACATTCTCACCGTGAGCTGCGTGTCAGGCTGCAACCTTCTGATTCCTCGTTTGCACCCCTTGGGGTGCCCTTGGTGGCAGATCACCAGGCGGTGGGTTGTTGTTCCCAGCCTGGTGGTTACTAGCAGTGGTGTGATGTTTGCTACCCTTGCTAGCCATTGCAATAGAACGGATTATCAAAAGACTCACTGGAAAACTTGGAGAAAGTTTTGAAACTTTGATTTTCCCGACAACGGAACCAAACTGATGTGACAAAAATGCAGCTTGGGCCATCCGTGTGATGGGTAGGATATCTGGGCTTGATCTGCTTCATTGAACTTGGTTAAGATCACAAAAACACCTTAGTGGGGGTGCAAGGCTTGGCCTCGCGAAATCACTCCGGCGTGAGAGTAAACATCGTGTAAGAAGTCAAGAGAGAATTTGACAGAGGTTCGAGGCTCAAGAAAGAGTGTGAACCTTGTTTGTGGTTTATGGAGGGGTATTTATAGGCCCCTAATGTCATTGAATCCGTCTAGGATTCACTGCCTTAGTTATCTTGTAGGATTAGAAGAGAATCCCTAGATTTTAGGCGTGATAGGCGGCTGGCCGCGAGATTGTAGGAACAGATTATGCAAGTGCCCTGCACGGGTAAGGAAACCTTTGACCTATCTTGAAGAGCAAGTTTCTGCGGTTTCCTGCTGGATGCTTGCCCGGGTGAGCAAGGCTCTTCTCGGCCATATGACGCAGATCTGTGGACAAATGTAGATCCCGGGCTTGGCCCCTGGTCGGGCGGGCAAGGCTCGTGCTCGGCCAGATTTGGACGAGATGTCTTTGGTTCTTTGCCTAATGTAAGTGTAGTCCTTGGGCGTGGCCCCTAGGCGGGCAGACAAGGCCTATGTCCGGCCAGATTTAGATGGGAGTTGTATTGTTCATAGCTCAATACCTTGCTAGCTCTACCCGCTAGGCCTGGTAGGTCCCACGCTGACTGACCTGTAATTGGCACGTGATGGTCGCTTGTGCTTTGTCCGTGACCGGATTTGGGCTAGGCACATCAGAAAGTAATAATTATCACTTGAAAATGTGGGTAAATTCATGTCGGTCCATCATTTTGTTTTTCAATCGAAAAAAGTCATTTTTGGGGGTAAAAAAACTACAATACTCTTAATGAGCTTAAGGCGAGCTACGGATCACTCACCCAAGTGCACTGCGCTGCATCAAATTCTGCATTGCGATTCATCAATTTTTGCATCGCGATGCTTCAATTTTTGCACCACGATCCACCAATCAGAGTTACCTAAACCAAATTTGCATCGTTGTGCATCAAATTTTAAATCACCTTAATCCAATTTTCAATTACCTTATTCAATTTTGTACCGCGGCAAAAATTGATAATGTATCGCGCTGCAAAATTAAACGAACCAGACCTTCATTTACATTATTTTCAGTACACAATCAATAAAATGATTTCAAATTGATGTATTTTTCATGCATCTCAAATCCAAATCGATACAATATGATTAACAAATGGTACATTGTCATTCAAAATTGATGTATCCAAATTAAAAAATGGTGTCCAACAACGAAAAAAATATATATTTAGACAGTTCATCGAATATCGTACATGCATAGAAACACAACACACAAAATGAATCTAGTTTGAATCAAACACAATGAAGAAAAGAAGAAAACACCGTTGAAAATGAAGATCGATAGATAAGGATGAAAGAAAATGAGAAGTTAGGGTAGTGGATTAATTAAATTCAAGATGAAAAACACAAGTGTTTTCACCACCCGACCTGCCCATTATCTTCATATTCATCCGTCTGAATTCAGCTGTAAATTATCTTACGCAAGCATTTTAGAAAGATTTAAGAGAAATGGACTTTAGCTGTTAAAAAGGGAAAAAGGAATGAAAGGATTATAAACTTGGTAAAGAAAACCGACCCACATTTTTTCCTTGAAAATATGGATTATAATACATCCGAACCAAACAAGGCTCAACATAGGAATGGAGGGAAAATATACAAACAATTGAAGGTTTGACTGTTTGAGGAAGAAGGCGCTTCACAGCTCTCTCCTTCAAACAACCTTCCCATTCATTAATCCATTACAATAATCGGGTCAACAGTTCTTGTTGATTTTTCCAGCACCGAACTTCTAGCCATTCAATCATTCTTCGTACTCATTACCCTATCATAATCGTGTACACATTTCTTACTGAGTTTTGCATCACCAAATTTCTAATAAATTTGATTTTTTTTTATGGAATTAGTATGATAAATTCAAATTCTGTAAACGGAAACAATAAACGCCTTCGATTCAATCATTTATCATCTTCTTCAATTTCCCAAACCAAAAAACCCAAACCCAACATCACCAACATAGCTTCAATCTACATAAAAACCCTCGATATTCCTCTAATTTCGAAATCAACAGGTTCATCCACAGATTCAGTCCATCTCCGGTCCTGTAAACCCTACACGGTCGGCCGCGACTCCCGGAACTGTGAATTTATTTTGAAGGATCGTCAAGTCAGTAAGCAACACTTTCAATTTTACTTCGATGCATTGACTAAAAAAGTATTTATTGCAGATGGAGTATTTTGGTTAAGTTCGAGTGATTGTTCTAGGTTTAGGGTTTCTCTGAATGGCGTTTTTGTTGATGGGGTTAGAATTGGAGAGGGACAAGTTACGGAGCTGCATGCCGGCAATGAGGTTCGACTTGTTTGTGGAAATGATGGTTTTTGTACTGTTGGGGTTCGGGTTGGGTTTGTTGTGGAAAGAATTGTTTTCATGGAGGAGGTTGTTGTTGTTAGAAATGTATCCGGTTGTGGGAAAAACAGTTTGTGTTTGGATAATGACATTGTTAGGTTAAGTTGTGGTGGAGTTGGTGCCGCTGGCATACTTTTAAATAGGTGTAGACAGATATTATCTAGCGATGATCCCATCTTGTATCTTCGGGAATGTGTTACTTCGTCCTGTGAAATGACAATGAGGGCCAAATTTGTATGTAGAAATAGAGTGATTAATAATTCCCACTTCGTATCAAGTAATATTTCAAAATTTATTGCAACGGATGCACTGGAGCTTAATCACTGTGAGGATTTAGCCAATGATCCTTGCAAGGACAGTTGCTTTGGTGGCACCGGATGTTTAGGCCTAGCTATATCTCATAAAGAAACTTTAGAGGCTTCACAGAAGGACTCCGATCTGCATCAAAAAGTTGACCAGGAATTACAAGAATTTGCCAATGATAGAGTTCCTTTCAAGGATGTCAACACTACTGATAAATCTAAGGAGATTTCTAGTTACGAGGATGTCCCTCAAACCAACCAGCTTGTGAAAAACAAGTATAGGGGCATTTGTGTTCCGCCACCTGGGAATAAATTTTATTTGAATCGCCTTGGCCAGAGTACACAAGAAGATGAAATATGCGTTTCCTTGCCAGAGCTTTTACATCCTGTTGAAACACTTGTTCGCATATTCATTGCAACCTTCACAAGTGATATTACTTGGTAAGTTCACACTGGCTCACACTTATCTATTCTCTCTGCTATTTTGATGCTTCAGACTAAATATTCATGAACCGTCTTCATTGGTAGGAAGTTCTGATGATGTCAGATAGTACATTATTTAACAGTATATACTATATAGGTACATGTCTATCAAAAAGATTGTCACTTTTTGAGATATTTTGTCACCGAATGAATGTCCACTGTACTTCAAAGTGATTCATAAAAGTTTGATTCTCTCTACAAAAAGCCAGTGGGAGTGACCCCAACTTAGGGAAATTGAAATTCCATCATTCTTAATTCCCTTCTAATATTTATTCCTCTTTTTTTTTTTGGTCTCATTATCGATTAATCCATACTCGCTGCACGCTGGCATGGCTATGCCATGTCATTAGAGCGATTTGGCGGGACCCACCAATTCATTACCGATATTTGGGTGAATGTAATGCCACCAAATGTTTGGACAATACCAAAATTAATTGAAGTTAGAATATGTAGTTATTTGACGAAATTGATGCCTCAAACTATGTTACAAGGACCAGACGTGCATAATTGTCTAGAAATCTATCCATTGAAACCATAAAATATAAGATACTTTGACTCGGTTCAAAAGATCCAAAAACAGGGTGGGTACTTGAGATGGTTTGTGTTATCTGTTTATTAACGTGTACTTCAAAAAGCCCCTTTGAATTATGTACGAAAGACCGCCATAAACTGTTATTCTGCTGAGTCGGTCCACTTAACTCAATGTCCCTAACGGAGCTAAAAGAATGAACGATATTACAATACTACCATGATTTATGCCACATTTCTTTGACTCAAATATGCATCTATGTTCTCATTCCGATGGCTTTCTCTTGGTAGGTTTCTGTCTTATTGTGAGATTCCTGCCCTTCTACCAGTAACAATTGCTTGCCATAATGCTGAGAGGTGTTGGAGTTCAAGCTCGGATAAAAGAACCTCAATGCCTTACTCTGGCTTCCCAAACTTAGTTGTGGTGTAAGTAACACTTTATAGGTTCGTACTTGTGAGAAGGTGTTGATGAATGTCATGTTGAGGTTGGTTTGTTGCCAACACTTTTTAACATTTTGCATTACTCATAATAGGTACCCTCCATTTCCCGAGGCTATAGCCTTTGGAAAGGACCGAAAGAAACTTGGGATTGCCTGTCATCATCCGAAATTGTTTGTATTGCAAAGGGAAGATAGTTTCCGCATTATCATCACTTCTGCAAATCTAGTTGCAAAACAGGTGATTATATTCTTTACTCTCTCCGTCCCTAAACATGTATCCATTTTTTTATAAATTTATTAATTTCACCTTTGACACTTACCTTGTCCTAATATGATTTTCTAATGTTGTATGTGCACATTAAGGGCATTAATGTATATGTGCTACCAAAATAGCCCAAAAGTCAACTTCCTTAATTTTTGTGAAAAACAAAAAATGGACTCATTTAGGGACGAAGGGAGTATTTCCTTTAGTCGGTGATTGGTTCATGTAAACAGGGTGGTATGATAATGAATGCGTGTGTGCTCACAAACGCTGGTGTAGGCGTGCCTTTTTGGTGTCCCTGCACATGCATGTGAGTAAGAACTGCTCTTGTGGCATGGGAAAGACTTGGATTGGAACTCTATTTTTTTTCTTTTGTTGTATGCATGTGTGTGTGTGGGGGGGGGGATGTGGTGATATATTGTGGACAGCAAAAGAAGAAGATTTGAACTGGCTAAAAGTTCTTTAGGTTCCACATCGGTCATTCTGCACATTTACGTTCTTTATATCATCAATTGACAATTTGCAGATCACATGGGAATCCACACAAATTTTGTTTGGGTTCTCTTTCAAATGTTGTGCCATCTGAGCAGGAAAGGCCTTCTTGACATGGATTGTTATTTTCACCGTGATTATAATACAATATTTTAGCATTTGTGCAAGTTATATGTCTGTAAGGTGATTTACCATAATCACCCCAAGTTCACCTACCCTCGCCAACAAGTCCTTTCCCAAGCTAAATGCAGACCATATCAGAATTTACCAGACTTTGCATATCATCTTGTGTCTGGTTGGTTACTTAATTAGAAAGTAGAAACTCGTGTAACCTAAATAAAGATTGTTTTTTTTTCCTTTTTTTAATCTGCTCTTTCAAATTCTGCAGTGGCATAAGGTGACGAACACTGTTTGGTGGCAAGATTTCCCCCGCGCAAGTGCACCTGATTATATGTCTCTTTTTACTCGAACATCTGTTGAGGAAATAAATAGAGATTCAAAATCTGATTTTGCTGCTCAGCTGGCGGGGTTCATGGCATCTTTAATAGCTGATGCACCTGGTCAGGCCCATTGGATCATGGAGTTGGCAAAATATGACTTTAAGGAGGCGGCTGGGCATCTGGTTGCCTCCGTACCTGGAATATATTCTCCTAGGCACCCTTATATATTGGACTCCATTTACTACTTAAGTGTGAGTACCTTTGTCTGTGTCTCTTTGTATTTATTTATTCCCTGCTTGATAAGACCCGCTTCATGGTCAACCCTACAGTCTTGTTGTTATATCCTAATATCTTATACAGTGGGTATCATTATCTCTTAACTGTGTATCTGATTGAATTTTAAGTTTTCTGCCTTAATATTGTTCTTTTCAAAGATATAATCCATGCTTGTCATTTCATGTGAGGATTCTCGTGGAATAGGAAACCAGCATCCTAGGTGAGTCAGTAGACAGGCTCTTGAAAACCTAGTTCTTCTGTTTTCACCTTCTTTTGGATGAACTATTGTCGGAACCAAGGGCATAACTCCAACCACCTAGGAGTTGTCATGTGACTTCTAGCTGGGCTGCTTAATCTGTACTCATTTCTTTTGTTCAAACAACTTTCTATTTTGCTCTTATGTTTTATTGAGTTTTGTGTTTGAAACTTGTTTCTCTTTTCTTTTATTGGTGTGGGGGGGGGGGAAGATATTTCTACGATAATCTGGTGCTTCATGAAACATAGTTTTTCAAAGCTTGTTATTTTATTTTATATCAGGGTGATTGGTGTATGCCGCGATTTGCTGGTGTGGAGTTGCTTGGCTCTGTTGAAGCTTCTGTTGTCGGAATAAGCTACCTTTTTCGTACATCTGTAGATTCAAATGGGGCCCAGCTAAAGAAACTGGCTGCCATCCTAGGAAATTCCCGTCTGAATGCCTATGGGATGCTGGAGATCATTTTAAGGAGAAACCAGAATATACCAGCTGATCCAAATGCTGTAAGCATTGTTTTAGGTAACTCGGAGGAGTTCTCTGAAGGGGGTAAGTTTTGGCACTTCTTGAAACATTTTACAGTTGATAACTCCTTAGTCTTTCTTCATTTAATTTGTATGTTTGGACTAAGAACTTGAAGCGCCAAAGAAATGAAAATTGGATGGATAATTCCTTAAATTCGGAAAGTTTAGTATTTTTGGAGCATTTCCCTTGTCATGGTATCTTTTACTCACTTTTCTCTTACTCATGTTACAACAAAAATACAGTTGTCCTATTCTTCTTACAGCAATATTTTGTGAAGTCATATAATTCAGTGGTCATGGCCCAAGAATCAGAAAAGAAAGCAACAGAAGCAATCAAGGGGTTCTGGTCTTCTGGATTCATATTACTTAAGCGTGAGTTAGGCCGTTAGGGTCTAAAAATTCCTTGATAAAACCAAAAAAATTCACGCTATTTATCCAAAGCCTTTTTTGCCTACGGGATTCTTTGTGTGAAATTTCTCTTATCCTGGTTAAGGTTCTTTGCTAGGTCCTAGATACAGGAAACTGGGTTAAAGTCCTGTTGAATGGGATAGCGACCCTTTAGGTAGCCTTTGGCCAGCCTATTTGATTCTCTTACTGTTATTTCCTACGCAACTATTACTGCTGCCGTAAAATTAATGTGTATCATACAAGCTAAATCTTCTAATCGACCCTGCGTCCCCCAAAAAATAGTCCTTCCTTGCCGAGTTGAGTTGAGTTGAGGGAGTAAACAAAGAAAGCAACACAGCCTACACAGGTATGCAAATTCTGTGGTGAACCATTGTCCCAGTCACTTGGGTTTCAGCTCCCTGAATCCTTTTTTGGCCATCCAGTTCTACCCAAATCAAGATCTCTTGCTAAATGACAAGCGAGGATATTAGTGCTCTTCTTAGTTATCCTCATCCATTTTAGTTTGATCTTTCCCTACCTCTAGAATTATCGTTGTTTTGATATCATCACGCTTCTTAACGAGCAGGCACACTTATTGGTCTATGTCCAAACCATCTTTAGAGATTTATTCCCTTTTATACCACTTTGGGGCTTCTTTTATCATCTCATCAGTATGTTTGTTTTAAAACAGATGTTCTTGGTTTACCACACAGCCATGTTTGCATTCTTATTTTTCAGCTACTTTTACGTTGTTACTTGGTTGCCGCATATAGTAATATCATAATGTTTGGCAGATTGGAAATCTCATAAATTTTGATGTAACTTTTTTATTTTCATTGCAATAACTTATCTAAGTAAGTTTTGCTTCACTCGTTGCGCCAGACTGCGTTCAGCTTGGGTTTCTGCCCAGAGATGTTGCAAAGTGGGTTGCTCCATTATCAGATTCTGGCCTTTTTGCGTTTTCTGCATATGTCTATCCAAAAGAGGTCCTTGCAAGTGCTTTTGAAGGGAGCAACAACAAAGTACAACTGCTACTCTATGTGTCCCAGGCATGGTTTTATATCCTTAACCGGAACTCTTTCTGTCATGCACTTAACTTACATCATCAAGGATAACTTAGTCTTTGCTTCTGTGGTCATCATTTATGAAAGCACTGGTGTAAACATGTGCAGGGTCCTAACTTCTCAAACTTATCGGAAGCAGAGCAACCAGCTCATGTTTCTGCAATTTGCTCACTTGTTGCATCAATTCAGAGGTGTGCAGGCCTTTGGCGGCTTCACGAGGTAATAATTCGAAGGTTTATATTTTTTTTTGAGAACCTCGGGCTAGCTAAAGATGCAAGATTGTCAATCAGTTGGAAACTGGAGCTAGGTGGATGAACCTAGGATGCTAATGTATTTTGTGAATTTAGTAGCAGCCTCATTCCTTCCCGTAAACATCATTTCATTAAAAGTCTGACATTCTTTCTTTCTTTTTGACTTTTAAGGTTTTAGGTCACTACCGATGGCCTGAGTATTCTGAAACTGATTTCACTTTTGGTGAGTGGTTTTGCAAAATAACATTTCATTATAACAATTTCTCATATCCTTGTTTAATGGGTTTAATGGTTCTTCGTTTTACCTCGTTCTGCATATTAAGGTTCCTCCTCGATTGGGTCGGTGAATGCACAATTTCTAGCTGCATTTTCAGCAGCAACTGGAAAGCGGTCATCACAGTTCTCTGAATCTGAGGAGTCTGATCCAGATGTGAGAACCTATTACAGTCTCTAAATCATACTGGATTTATGTATATGTGAATGATTTCCTTACTGAATCCCTGGCCCATTATTGGTTGTTTCAGTGGGGCTGCTGGAGTGCTAGTCAAGAGTTAAGACATCCATCTATTAGAATTATTTTCCCCACTATTGAAAGAGTAAAAAACGCGAGTTGTGGAATCTTTGCTTCAAAATACCTTCTCTGTTTCTCACAGGTACATATGTACCCTTTCCACTGCTATAGTTTATATTCGAGGTTAAAGTATCTATATGTGAACATATATGATCTGTGCCACTATTTAACCGAAGAAAAATGAGGGGGATCCTAACTCTATGTTCCACATTTTCATCCCAATATGTGGCAATGCATGTGATTACTGAAGCTGTGATCCCACAGGTCAATTTATGTGTTGGCTAACCCATCACATGCTTTGCCACATTGATTGGGATGTAAAATTGGGACAAATTGGGATCCCAATCATTACTCTTAACTGATTCCCCATGAAATGGTAGCTAATTGGATCTGGTCTGCCGTGATGGAGAACTTGCCTAAACAATAACCCATGGCGGCCTCTTCTTGATCAATACTAGGAGCATTGAGTAGCTTGTTCTAGTAATAACTTGTCTTGAAATTGTGGTTTATATTTTACTGTATCATTGTGATTTTTGATATGGTGTGGATGGATACAGGCTGTTCCAATCATTTTCTACAAGTACTAATCTTTTTCTCTTAATTTCTTACCTGACAAGTTAGAGTTTCCTTGGAATTATTTCCTTCAGAAAACATGGCTGAGGCTGAGAAATTTAGGCATACTTCATGATGCAGTTCCTTATCCTGTTGAGAGAGTCGGACATCCTATGCATGTTAAGGTACATGGATCTCGAACTCCTTCCACGCATACTGTTTTGAATTCCCAAAATGGTTTACTATATATGGTTAATGTTTATTTTTCCTTCTTTGGTTTTGTATATATTGATAAGAGTTGATTTCTTTATTCATTTCAAACTGTTTGGAAGTAATAACTCTGGACAAAATCATTTACATAGAATGTAGTGTTCAATTAACATTGCGTAAAGCACGGGGACCGATTCACATCAGTTGACAACTTAGTTTGACCATGGATAGTGTCTCAAATCTTTTGTAGGTTGTTTTTTCTGTGAAATCTTAACAGTAATGATATCTAGAACCTTTTTGTCGTGGCCAAAGAACATCTGGAGTACAACCATTTTACCTTGAGCTGGAAGTCCCTGACTTATGGGAAGTCTTGCATCATGGTGGAAGATATCTCATTGTTGCCCTAGACTTTCAAAATGATGGGATTTCTGCTTCTAAAGAGTATTTATGTAGTGCTTTCTTTTCTTATTTAAGAAAAGAAAAAGAAAAAGAAAATAAAGAAACACATTATGTAGTCCTTGCTCTAGCAACTACATAATTAGTCAGAATGTTTAGATTCTGTGGTAATGCCCGTTTATCATCTTAAACAAGCACTTCATCTTGGTTATTTTGTTGATCCAAACCATCTTGTTTGTGTGTATGTATTCATGCACACACTTCATAGTTCTGAATGAGACTTCCTTATGTCATACACTCATACTACCCCGAAATAAGCACGCTTCCAAGCTTACTGCCCAAAAGGTTCTTATAACTCAGTCTTGAGTCGCTGGCATTTAAAAGTTAAAGAAAAGCTATGACCTGTAGGCATTGAATTTTGGGTTGGCAACAAGGAATAGGCAGTTAGTTAGAGTAATCTATTGTAGCTTCAAATAAATGGCCTGCATAAATTTTGCACGGTTCTTGCTGAATGCTCCTTGTTGATTTACATCCCTACCAATCCTTTTTCGTTTTTAATTTTGTGGTGTTTCTCCTCCACTTTAGAAGATGATAACTTTTCACGAGTACAGATTTGAATTTTTTTTTTTTTTACTTTTCTATTGCAATCTAGTTGCATACCAGACCTTACATGTTATCTTTGAAATTTACTTTCTACTCCAAAAGTATACACTTGCCTCACACTTCATGCACGCATCACACTTCGGACTTTGTGGTTTTCATGGTTCATATTCCATGTTCCAGTTAGATCTCGCTTTTGTTTTTTTTGATAGGTAAATGTGACCCCTTATTGGTATGGGGATTAGAACCAAGGACCTCAAGATCTGTTTTTGCCAGAGTGTCCTTGCCATCTCTCCCACCTCTTAGGGTCATGATCTCGCTGTTATCTGCTATATTAGTCAATGAGATCCTTATCATTGATCTGCCTAATAGAGATCCTCTTTTTGCCCAAGATTATGTGTGGTGACTCAGGCATGAATGGTCTTTAAGATCAACCAAGAACCACTTGCGAAACAAGGAGAATTGAAATAAAATTAAGGAATTAAATTGAAGTTAGGATATTTTGTATTATTGTTTAGATATAATTGATGTTATTTAGTTTGTTATTAGTTTATTAGGACAAATATTAGTTTACAAATATTTTGGTCTTTTAGTTTTTTTTTTTTTTGATGAGTAAGATGTATTATAAACAAAAGCGACAAAATAGGTGTCGCGTCCTGTGTACACCGGAAGTATACTCAAAAGATTATTCAATAAAAAAAACTAGGGTGAATTACCCAAATTGTCCCTGTACTTTACCACCTTTTCCAAATTCGTCTCAAATTCCTAAAAATCGTCCCTTTACTAAAGCTTGTGACGCAATTGGTCCTTCCGTCCAATTTCGTTAGTTTTTTTCCGTTAGGTCAACGCACGTGTGTCTCACGTGATATTGGCTAGGGGTATAATCAGCAATTCACATTATAAAGTTCACGGACCATTTAGATAATTATAATTAATAATAATAAATCTGGGTCACCCCAAATTGCAGAAAGGAAGACCCTTTCAACCATTTAAACCCAAAATTGCAATCGATGGGATTCAGTCTTCAAAACCGTCGCCTCCAACCACCATGAGCAGCAGCGAAGAGACGAGGATGAGCAATGAAAGAATTGAGAAGTCACAAATTTTTGTCTTTCCATTTTATTATATTTTGGGTTGAATACTTTAGTGAAAGTTTTCAAAGCACCATCTTTACTTGCTCATGGAAAATTTACGAGCTAGTAGTTGACTTCTTTCATATCTTTCAAGGGATTCATTCCCACCCACTAACTAACAATGTTATCTTACCAATAGCTCAAAACCAATTACTATCCACCATCGTATTCTCTTATACTATTCTATCAACTAAAATTAAATAGTGGTTCCACCAATAAATTAACAGAACTCGAATGCTAAAGATAATTGGGAGCTAAGCCATAAATGATATTCATCGGACACATCCATTCTTTATCATACCACTTCCTAAATTAGAAATACCTGAATTAATGTCCATATCAAAAGTCCATAATGAAGAAAAAGAAACAAACTACCACTCAAAGGATTTGTGACCAACTCCGGCAAGAGATCGAGACGATTTGGTTTATGATGCAGATCGAGATTGAGAACGATTTGGGTTATTACTCTTTCGCATCTCTCTCTTCTCGATTTAAGATTTGGGTTATGATGCAAATTTGGGTTTTGATTTGATTTGATGAGTTTTTATTCAATTTTAGATATGGGTTTCAAAAGTTACATCCAGATCTAATCTTGGGTAATTCGCCATTTGGATTATTACACTTGTTTTTGTTTCCCTTCTTCTTTCAAACAAGATATGAAGAAACGTTCAACGAGGAAGTCATCAGCGGCAAACATTTTAGTTTCTCCATTGCCAGCGGAGAGTCCAAACCGATCTCGTAGCGAATCTCCAAAGAAATTTGAGTTTAAGAAGACTCTTCCATGGGCATGAAGAATCTGCCATGGAAAACTTGAGTGCCCTCCTTTTTCTTGGTTTGTGTTTGTGTGTGTGAGAGAGAGATGGAAGAGATGTGTCTGCATCATCTCGTGACTAAGATTTTTCAGTCTTGATAAGATTTTTCTGCCTTGATAAAGTATTAATGAGTAATTTTTAAATCTAAATATCTAATTATAAGGTTTGTTGTCCATGGCCGGCAGGAATTTGTCGAGAAAGAGAAGGGCATTGTACACACAACTTTGCTAGGTTTACCACCAGGATTACCACTATAATGACAACTATGCTTTGAAGATACACATGCATAGGGGTGACAAAATGGGTGTTATGGATCAATGGATAATAGGCCATTATCCATGGTTATCCATGGATAATGGCCTATTATCCATTGATCTATAACACCCATTTTGCCACCCCTACACATGCACCTCACATGCACTTTGCCTTCAAGGCAAAGTTGTCACCAGAGTGGTAATTCTGGTGGTAAACTTAGTATTTTCCTTGTACACAACTGGTCCCTGCACCTTTTTTTAAGATAAAATGACTATTTTACCCTTGACAATAATCATGTGAGAGTGAGACGCATGTGTGTTGATCTAACGGAAAAAAACTAATGAAATTGGACGGAAGAACCAATTGCGTTAAAACTTTTTGTACAAGGACCAATAAGGTTTGATTTTTTTACAAGGACGAAGTTGAAAAAAATGGTATAGTACAGGGATGATTTGGGTAATTCGTCCAAAAAAAACTATCCATAAACTCTACAAAAGAACCCATAGACCCTGTATCTGTGCACCAAAAAAAAATAGCTGAAGAATCGCATTCTTCAAAACAGGCACGGATCTTTCCTCATCTTCGAAGGCTCTCTTGTTTCTTTCCGTCCAAATAATCCAACATACTGCCAGGGAATAGCATGCCGATTGGAGTTCCTTTTCCCGTTATTGTAGAATGACCAACACACAAGTAACTCCATTACAGTGCCAGGCATCACCTAAAAGATAGATTAAGGTAACTGAGAATAAGATTCCAAAGCTCCCTCGCCACTGTGCAATGTAGCAAAAGATGGTTCATACTCTCGCCTTCCCCTTTGCACATAAAACACCTATCCACGTGAACTTTACCCCTCCACCTCAAATTATCCCCCGTGAGGATAGCCTCATTCACTGCTTCCCACAAGAAGAAGGCTACTCTTGCCGGAGCACTGGAATTCCAAATCATTTTCCAAGGAACAGAACCTCTGTCAGAATTTACCAAGTCAGGGTAATACGACTTGCCTCTAAAAATGTATTACTTTTAGACTTCCTCCATAAGACCCTATCTTCAGAATCTTTGTCGATTTGCTGTGAGGAAATAAGATCAGAGAATTGGGCATACTCCTCCACTTCCCAGTCATGAAGATTCCTTCTGAATATAGGATTCCAGATAACCCTCTCATGTTCTAAATGCAAGTATGAACTGACCTTTGCGTCTTTGTCAATCGCAATGCTAAAAGAATGGGAAAAACTCTCTTCAACTCAAGATCCCCACACCATTTAATAATCTTTTAGTTATTAAGTTTTTCTTCTAGAAATATACCTTGTAGAATTAGGGTTTGTAACTGTATTAATTTTGTAATTTGTCATTATTAATCAGAGTTGAGTTATTTGAGAATCAAGCTTGTGAGCTTTGGCTTTCTACTAATCCCTTGCAAGGATAGGGTGCCCCTTCCCTTCTCATAGTGTGCGGACTGGCGGATCCTTGCAAGGGTGACAAACAATTACGTTCTTTTCTTTCTGCCTTTCTTATCTGCTGCGCAACCATAAAACAGAACTTCTGTACCAGGTCCTAGATCATTATTGCATTCCTAAGTACACCAAGGGAAAGTGGGAACCAAACAGAGGATATACAGCTTTTAGGAACTTCATTTATTTATGCTGGATTAAGGATAGTGAAATTGGTTTAATTGAGAATATAGATTAAATTGTTTGTTGTAAGCAGGTGGCACGAAGACGCTTCCAGTCTAAGATGGATACATCTTCCTTTGGTTGGGTTTATTGTGGATCACATAACTTCAGTGCAGCAGCTTGGGGACGGCCACTTCACAATCCTCACGGTGTAAAGGCTGATGGAGTGGCAAGAGCTAACTCTGTGCTAGGGTCAAGGCTCCACATCTGTAACTATGAACTTGGTATCGTCTTCATTGTACCCCCATCAGATAGTAATGATTGCACCAATCATAAGTGTGCAAACTTGGATGACATTGTTTTGCCATTTGTGGTACCCGCCCCAAAATACAGACCCATGGATAAACCAGCAACAAAATATGCCATGCGGGAGGCTTTGGCTGAACTTAGTGAGCAAGAGAGAGAGTACGCGGAAGCGGCAGTTGTGGGAGAACCAGTGGAAGAAGAGATCCTCGATGAGGAAGAAGAAGCATTAGAGGCACCTGATTTTATTGTACTGGAGAAGGAAGATGAGAAGGCTTATGCTGAGACACTTTGGGTCCAGATTGACTCGTGCGAGAGCTGATCAACCATTTCTCGAGTATGATGAAATTGCAAGCGAGGGGAATGCCAACCCTGTAACATGTTATTGTGCTTCAGATTGTGCCTAATCCTCTCCAAACACCTCAAGATCTGTATAAATATGGATTCAGGATTATAAATTGGATGGTGATATTGGCAGCCAGATTCCGTTGCGCTGTGTTGAGTGGAAAACGACCGTACACTTTTTCCATTCTCTATAACTCTGTACCTTTTACAGAGTGTGCTTTAACAAGCATTACAGATACCAACGTTCAATTGGTTCAAGAAGCAGATCCCAAAGCTGCAAAGGTGGATTTGGTGGAGAGACAGTTGAAACATGGAGAAAAGGAGTGAATAACGTCTTTCGAAGAAATGAGTGCGACTCATAGAGGTTGTGTCTATTGTGCAAAACTCCGGCATTTGGTAAGACTAAAAGGAGCATGACTAAGTGCTCAAGGCTCATCATGCATGTATAGGGTCTGTCCGTCTGTGAGATCTTATGCTGTTGCACAGCTGCACTCGCACTTGAAAAAAGGAAATTATGTGCCAATATCTGAATGTTTTTGTTCCTAAAAGACAAGTGTATCATGCAAAAAGTGGGTTAATTGACTGAAATGTTACAGTGTGAACGATGGGGCTGATGATTGTTTTCTGATAGAGTGATCTGTGTAATTGATCTCTGTACCTTATCCATGGCGGCCTGTTACTAATACCAGCAACAGGATTCATGAAGAAGAGGTATTAGTACAGCAATGAAAGCTGTGCGTTGTAATTCATTCCTTTGATAATCGAGGGGAAACTCGTACAACGTGGTTACATTGAACCCACCTAGGGGATAACGGGGGTCTCGTGGGCAAAGTCACAATAATGCCAGAATGTGGGCTTGTGTAGATTGAACCAAGCCTAGGTCAAACACTAGGTTATGGCCCCGTGGGAAAAGTTTGTTGTAATTCGTTGTAAGCTCCACAAGTTTGTGGCTGCGTCCACTGAGTGGAAACATTACAATTGAAACTGGTTACTCCCTCTGTTCCATTATCATTGTTCTATTTGGTTCGATACATCAATTAAGGAAAAATAATTAATATTACGAAAATATAAAAGTAAAGTAGTAAAAGTATTGTAATAAAAAAAAAGTTTTTTAAAAAAAACAATCATTTTGAGATGTACAAAAAAAAGAAAGTATTACAATAATTTTGGGACGAGAGGGAGGGAATAGTTGATGTTGATGGTCCCCGTAAGATGGGTTTTACAAGTAAGGTTCAATTTAAGGATGAAGCAATTTTCATGTTTGGCGCCCTGCCCTAGTGGGCTGTTATAATGGTCAAACTTCAAACCCCTCCACTTCCGAGGATGAGTTCAATTTTCAAAGACGATGTCTACTAGTTTAGAATGGAAACAAAAATGAATTCAAACACACTAAACATGTCATTTTGTGTTTTAATCTCTTTTTTTTTCCTTATCTTCTCAAATAAACTAATTATTTAGTTTGTGCTCTACACGTATATAATATGATATATATATATATATATATATATATATATATATATATATATATATATATATATATATATATATATATATATATATATATATATTATAATAATAATATAACTTTTAGATATTATAATTAGATTGTTAATCTCTTCTATGGTTATAATATTATTTTTTTCTATTGTTACTAGTAGTAAATGATTTTTTATCTAAATATTTTTAAAATTAATACAAGTTTCTAATTAACGTGAGATATGTATTTTGTAATACTAATAATAGGAAAAGTCTTTGATCTAAAGATTTTTAAAATTAATATCCAACTTGATAATAATATTAGAAGTCTTTTATTAAAAAAATTTAAAATCATAATTCATTTTTAAACAATATGGGATACTTATTTTCTATTATTATTGGTAATGGAAGTTTAAGTCTTTTATTTAAAGACTTTTAAAATCAACACCACATTATAATCATGTGGTATACATATTTTGTATTAGTAATAATAGTAGTAGATAAAAGACTTTTTAACCAGCATTTATTTCTAAACAATGTGAGATACATATTTTCTATTTGTAATAATATAAAAATGTTTTTATCTAATGACTTTTATAACCAATGTGAGATACATCATTTAAAAACTTTTTAAACTAATATAACTTTTTAAACTAATATGAAATACTTGACTTCTATTGTTAATAATGATATACTTTTAAAATCAGCATCACTCTATAACCAATGTGGGAGTGAGATACATATTCTTATTTGGTAATAATAGTAGAATTCTTTTATCTTAAAAATTTTATAACGAACATCTCTTCCTAAAAATGCGAGATACATCTCTTCTATTATATTGATGATAAAAAAATCTTTTATCTAAAAAATTTTAAAACCAACATCATTTTTTAACCAATGTAGGATATCTTTTATATTAGTAATAATAGTAAGTCTTATATCTAAACTTAAAATCAACATCACTTTCTAACCAATATGAGATATACATCTTTTATTGATAATAATGATAGAAGTCTTATATATAAAGACTTTGAAAACCAAGATTATCCTCTACCAAATGTATGATACATCTATTTTATTGGTAATAATAGTATTTTTAAAACCAACATTAATTTCTAACCAATGTGTGATGCATCTTTTCTATTGATAATTAATAATAGTATAATATTTTGTAACGAATGTGAGATGTATGTATCTATTCTACTTGTAACAAAAAGTCATTAATGTAAAGACTTTTTAAACCAACATTTATTTTTAAAAAATGTGCGATACATATGTTTTATTGGTAATAAGAGTAAAAATCTTTAATATAAGACTTTTAAAACGAACATTTTTTTTCTAAACAATGTAAGATACATCTATTCTATGGTGATAAAAATATAAATCTTTTATCAAAATACTTTCAAAACTAACATCAATTTATAATCAAAATAAGATACATCTTTTCTATTGGTAATATTAGTAGAGATGTATTTCATATTTGTTATAAATTGATTTTAATTTTAAAAGTTATTAGATTAAAAATCTAACATTTTATTAATAATAGAATAGTTGTATCCCACATTGGTTTGAAAATAATGTTGGTTGTAATTTTTATATATATAAGACTTCTACTATTAACAATAGAAGAGATTAATAATATAGATTAATATCTCATAATTGTATTAATTATTAATACCTATTATTAATAGATAATGGTTGAAAAAACAATGAGTCACACATGAATGCTTGAAAATAATAATAATATTATTGTTATAAAAAATAATAATAGCAATAGTAATAGTAATAATAAAAATAATATTATGCAATTTTTATCATCATTGTCATAAATGAAAAGAAAAATAAATTTTTGTCCAAATGAAAGCTTTTAAACATATTTGCGCTAGTAGACACCTTAAATTTTGAATTTTATGGTATTAAAATATTTATTTTGAGACCCCTTAGGGAAAAGGTCAAAAATAAAATAAAAATCATTGCCATGAATCAAAAATATTTATTTTGAGACTTTTAAAATCATTATTCGTATTCTAACAATGTGAGATAATTCTTTTCTATTTTTATTGGTAATAAAAGTTTAAAACTTTTATCTAAAGACTTTTAAAACAAACATATCTTTCTAACCATGTGTTATACATCTTTTCTATTAGTAATTATAGTGTTTTTAAAACCAACACTAATTTCTAAAAAATGTGAGATATATTGTTCTATAGTAATAACTAGATTTCGTACATGTGCCTATGACACGGTATCAGTATGAAAGATGATCAGTGTATGAAGTGAGTATGATGCGAATAAATTAATATATGCTTGAGATTTTGTATGAGTCAGATCAATATACACTACACAAAGCGAAGACATCATCCAAAAAATAGTATAATTAAACATCCAAAAGTATTCTCTCACACACACACCAACTCAACTCCTATTAATTGAAATAAACTTAAAAATAAAAATCTCAGACAAAAATCATAAAATAAATTGAATAAGACAGAGTAAACTAACAAAAGACTATTCGAAATCGAAATCACAGAGATTTCAAACCAATAAGGGAAAGTTAGCACAAATTACTTTAAAAAAAAGAAATTAAATATTTGTAAAACAATAAATTTAGACTGCACAAAAATAAAAAAATAAATTAAAGATAATTAGAGATAAGTGATGTGCGAAAAACGCAACTCGCGCAAGAATGCCCGGTCGTATCAAGTAATAAAGTGTACCTAAGTACGGGTTATCGATCTCACATGGAATGTACGTAATTCTCACTCCAATTAAATACCAAAATTATGCAAACTAATTATATTTGAGCGAAAAGAAAATGAATTAAAATCTAAAAATATAAACAACCTAGAAAGCAATTAAATCTACACTACTGCGGAGGTGGTTTGACAACAACAAATCAAGATAAAAATATAGGAGTACAATATTTCTAGTCTAGTTGGTGTTTAATTTAATCATCTTTTTACTTTTCTTTAACCTAAGTCTTGGTAGTCGGACGCACTATAGTATTCACTATGGGCTCTCGTAACGTATAGCAAATCTAGCTACAACTCCTAGCTACAGACTCTCACTTCTTATAACATAGGAGAAAATAGCCGCATATCAAAACAAACATCCAATGACTATCTACGTACGATCTCCTCTCGATCTCACGTAACGCAAACAATTATTGTGATTTTCAGAATTAATAGGATGGGCTCTCGCATCTTATCCTATAATTCTAGTGATCATCTAATTGTTCGCTACACCATTAAAAGCATGAATAACACACAATAACAACCAACCGCATGAGTAATACTTCGCAAAAAGAAACTCTCTATATTTTTCTACAAGTCATGTTGGTAGCCGAGACAACAAAATTAGTTAACTACGGGCTCTCGCATCTTATAGTCAACCCTTACCTCCCCAACCTCGCGAATGGCTAAGGTGGTTCGATTGCGTGTCAAAAATAGTCTCACAATGACTATCGATATGTGTTACAAAACACCAACTATTAAATTGATTGGTCCAAAATATAAAGGTAGCTCTCGTGGATCCTAAATATTTCTAAAATCATTTAATTAATGGTTGATTAATTAAAGACATTAAGTTCACAAAATAATAACCAACATGAATGTGTACTAAATAAAGAGATAGATTAAATTAAACCACTATATTGGATATAGAAAAATAATTACATTCCATAAATAAATTAAGCATAAACCAATTCTTCATTTACAAAATTAATTAACCCAAAAAATTATAACAATTATCTCAAAAGTAGGTTGAAAGAATTAAACCAAATGAAGAACAAATCATGGGTTGAAATCCTTTGTAAATGCTTCCTTGGCTCTTGATTTGTTGCTCAAAACCTTCAATGTTGAACAATTTTTGGAAGAATGTTGGAATTTTAGAAGAAATGGGGCTGGTGCCCCATCTGGGAGCAATGTCCTGAATGAGGACTTTTTTTTCACAAATGATGAAGGCTGGAAGATTAAGAATGAGAAGGCAAAGGAGGGCAGCCAAGGCCGAGGTATTTTAGGAAGCACAATAGAGTGTTGGGGGCTGAGTTGGAAGAAAATAGGGAACTGGACACGGCTGGGCATGGGCAAAACCAGGGAAAGGGTCGCAGGTGAACCAGTGGCTGAAATGGGTAAGACCGTGAGAGGAAACGGGCTGGATGGTGGGCGGAAGGAGCAGGATGGGCGACAACGCGTAGAGCAGAATCCATCATTTGCTCCGGTGCCCCTGGGCTTCCTGAAGTTGGCGCCGCTTTCCCCCTTGCCCAGCTCTTGCAGATTGGTCCCAAGTTAGCCCAGTTAGCCTCCGTTAAGCCTGAATTGCCTTGAAATACTTAATGGACTTAACAGACTTTGACCAAATAATTTCCAAGTCAACTTTTGAGCCCGGAATTGCCTCGAACTTTGTGCTAAACACCATATAATTGCTTGATTATGCATGGAAACCTACATTAAGCACAAATACATAAATAATAATATTTCCAAGACATAATTAACTCAAAAATAGTACAAAATAAAAGGAAATTCTCAGGAAAATTCGTGAAAATCTTGGGCTCATCAATAAGCATGAAAAAGAAACTGGATAATTAAGGTTATAAGATCTCAGTAAAACAATAAGCGTCTAGTAAAACCGTAAAATAGTAAATCTTAGTTATGACACATGCTTTAATTACATTTTTTGGATAATTACGGTCGTAAAATCTCAGTAATTAACTGTTGCTAGAATTAACTGTTGTATACACGCTTGAAGAAATTGAGATTTAATCATGACAAGTAGTTATGTTGTGAGATTTAATCATGACAAGTAGTTATGTTAGATAAAAATAATCATGACCAGTTGTTAACTTTTCAATATTTTAATCATGACCAGTAGTTATGTTTGATAAAAATGAATCCTGGCCAGTAGTTAAATTTTCAGAAATAGTGAGCGAAATTATAATATATATAATAGTCTTTTATATAAAAACTTTTGAAATCAATATCTCTTTCTAAATAATGTGGGATACATATATTTTATTAGTTATAACATGAAATTAATAATAGTAGTAGTATTTTATTTAAAGAGTTTTGAAACCAACATCTCTTTCTAAAATATGTGTGATACATCTCTTGTATTGATAATAACATAAAAAATATTTTATCTAAAGAATTTTATAACCAATATCTGTTTCTAAATAATGTGAGTCTCTTTGTAACCAATGTGAGATACATTATCTAAAAATATTTTAAACTAATATCATTTTCCTGACCAATGTGAATACATATTTTTTCTCTTGGTATTAATTCTTTTATAAAATTACTTTTGATACATACACCACTCTCTAACCAACGTGAGATGCATCTTATCATTTGGTACTAGTAGTATAAGTTTTTTATTTGAAAAAATCTAAAACCAATATCTCTTTCTATTTAATGCAACACATTTCTTATCTTCTTTTTTATTTTATTGATGATAAAAGTAGAAGTCTTTTTATTTAAAAACTTTTAAAATCAACATCATTTTTTAACTAATGTAAGATTTATCTCTTTTATCTATCTCTCTCTCTCTCTCTCTCTATATATATATATATATATATATATATATATATATATGACAGAAGTATATAGAACTTCTATTTATGTCAGTTTCCCGCCTAAATTAACTTTCTAAAAATAGATCTTTATGAAGTAATTAATCAGCCACATTTACTTAACAATTAATGTCTTATATAAATAAATGCATTAATTAATAATTTATTATCGGTCAAAACTATTTTCATTTTCCCAACACCTTTTAAATCTATCTATTATATTTCTTTTAATTTATTCATTTTTCAAGTAAATTGACTTCTAATGTCAAAAATGCATAAAGTTGTTGTACAATTGTCAAAAAATTGGACATATTTTTAATACACATATTCATTAATTGTTTTATTATTCAAACGTGTTTTTTTTCTTTTGAAATTCATCATACATAATTTAATATTTATTAATTAGTTTCACCCCTTTGTCAAAGTTTCTTAGGTCATTTATATTTGTAAGTGATAGAAACTAGACCAATTATTTATTTTTCTTTTAGTTGTTTTATTTCTATTTTTTAATTATGTCCATATAAATTTATTTTTGTTTGTGCATGATTATATACTAGATTTTTGTGCCCATGCTTATGATACAATGTCAATATATCTTATTTCATCAATTGAAACAATAGTATATAAATAGAAGGTGTGAGTGGTTTAAGAAAATGTTATTGTTGATGGGATATAATGTTTAAGTAGTAGTTGAGGGAAAATTTTTAAAATTGACACATATTTAAAGGAGCTATTTATAATTGACCCATGACGGTTGGATCATGCAGTTGAGATTAATCCAAACCGCCAAAAAACTTAAGTCAATAGCCCCATTTGTTTTATAACTTTGATAACTTATTTGAGAAAATAAAAATATACAAAGGGAAACAAAATATTTAGTGAACCTTGGAGAATTATTATGATTTTTTAATAAGGTGTTAGGTGGGTTAGAAGAGCAATTTTTCACGGCATTAATTAACATGATTTTTTTAAATGAAGTGAATAAATAAATAAGAGATGTTGTTTCCAATACATTAATTGATTATCTACTACATTCATTAATAATCCTTCAAATTAGTTTATGTTAGGACATAAATACTCAGTAGAAAAGTCACTTACTTGAATTATATACAATTTCTTCTTTTCCGAATTTATGTTACATTTCTTTTCGTTGAATCAACTTAAAATTAGATGTTATTTTATTTTTGGGAGTGTGCATTTTCTCTATTATTATAATTTATCCACTATATTTAAATAAGATAATGTTATGTAGATAATAATAACCTTTAAGATTTTAATGTCATGAGTTATATTTTTATTGAAAATTAACAAAACCAATTTATAAGAATTACGTAATATCTTATTGTAGTATTGAGTAATGTTTTAAAAATAATATTATAATGTATATTTTATGGGTTTTATAGATAAATAAATATGACACAAATCTTTACTTTTAATTTTTGAACACATCACATGTAAAAAACATATTGATTAATTTTTGTTAGAAAATATGAATGAAAATAATAAAATTACCTTTTAGTTTGTTATGTCAAGAATAAAAAGATTACTCGAAATTGAACTATATCATTTTAATAGATAAGTAGTTAAGAGTAATTTTATACACCACCATAAATTAGTTGGATATTATAATATATGTCGTAGTGGATAAATAACTTTTGTACTCGGCCTAAATAAATATCAAGTATCAATATATCATGGTGGAAATAGATTATCTTTATATTATGATCATCTAAAGCTTGAATTGAGATTAAATAGAGAATTTAAATTTTCAATTTTAATGCTTGAAAGTTGAAACGAGTGGTCCAATAACGAAGCTATACTTGAATTGGATTGTTAGGACAAGTTAAATGTTGGTATTTGTTTATATGCATTAAAACCAAATTTTAATACCTATTAGTTATGATGTGACAAAATCAGAGCCTGGGCCGTCCGTATGAAGGGTTGGATATCTAGGCTTGAATCTGTTTCCTTGAACCTAGTTAAGAACACAGAAAACCTTAGTGGAAGTGCAAGACTTGGCCTCGCGAAATCACTCCGGTGTGAAAGTAAATATCGGGTGTGAATGTCAAGAGAGAATTTGACAGAGTTTCTAGACTCAAGAAAGAGTGTGTGTACCTTGTTTATGGCTTATGGAGGGATATTTATAGGCTCTCAATGTTATTGAATCCGTCTAGGATTTAGTTTCCTTAGATACCCAGTCAATTAAGGGAGGATTCCCTAAATTGTAGGCATGATAAGCGACTGGCCGCGTAAATGTAGGAGCAGATAAGGTAAGTATCCTGCTCGGATATGGAAACCTTTGACTTGTATTGGAGAGCAAGTTTTCGTAGTTTCCTGCTCGATGCGTGCCAGGGCGAGCAAGGCTCTGCCCGGCCATAGTAGATAGATTTGTAGATGATGTGCAATTCCCGAGCATGGCCCCTGGTCGGGCAGGCAGGGCCAGTGCTCGACCAAGTTTGGACGGGATGAGTCTGATACTTTGCCCGAAGTGAGTGTGGTCTCGGGCGAGGCCCCTGGTCGGACAGGCAAGGCCGGTGCCCGACCAGGCTTAGATGGGGATCGCATTGTTCGTTGTTCGATACCTTGACCACTTTGTTCGCTAGACTGGTGGGCCCCATACTAATTACGCTTGTGACTGGCACGTGGTGGGTGCTCATGACCCGGCTTGGGCCGGGCATATCAGTGGCCCCTAACTCCTTGTCTGGCGAGTATTCATGCTCGGAGTGGGGAATGTATATGCTGGGTGGTGTTGCTCTGATTACGGGCTTCAACACTTGTGGATTTTTTGAAAAAATAGTAACTGGGCCGAATGCACTTGTGGAAGGTTCTGGAACCTTGGCTGGTGGATAGCTGATGCGTGTTGAGGAAGCTTGCCGTTGGCGAGTGCCGAGGAGAGTAGACGAAAGGACGCATGAGCCATCAAGGGTTGGTATGATTTGATGGGGCGTGGCTATCGAAGCGCCGCATTTAAAGCGAGCGTGCTTTATGTGACGTCACCGGTCCTTCCAGCCGTCGTTTCGGCCTCCGCTTTTCCCCCCAACACCTGACGAGTCTGCCTATAAAACACTACAAGAAAACTGGGCAACTGCAACAGACTATTGCAACAGAATTGAATTTAGTTACAATATGAAGTGAACAGATAATTTTTAACTGGGAAACCATTAGCCGCGTCCTTTTTTGGGGGAAAAAAATTGGAGGGAAAAATGTTACCAAAATATGCAACAACTTTTGCAACAATTTTAGATTTTTTTAATTTAAAATTGCCCTACCACATAAAAACTATGTCGTTTCGTGTGTTTCCTATATAATTGAAAATTAAACTCCCTTCACAATTACACAAACGTATCAGTAAAACAATCCCTTCTCACGGTATCTCTCACAGGACTCTCCTTTTCGCAATCTCGCCGTCGACGCCCTCATCGCTCAGGTACGGTACCTCTCTCCCTTCTTCTTCATCTCTCTCAAACACCTTGTTCGTCGTATCTGATTTTTTTTTTGTTCTTTTAGTCTTTGCCGCCGCCGTCGCACTACCCAGATTTCTCCCTACGCCAACGTCGACGCACTACCCAGGTATCTCTCTTCTCCTTAATCTACGTGCTTTGAAATCGAGGTTTTGTTCAAAGAAATCTTATGTGTGATTTGATTGGAAATTTGTTCGTTTATCCCCAAATTTAATTTGTTTGTTTATCCCCAAATCGAGGTCTCTGTGATTTTGGGGCTGATTAAGGGTTGTTTAAAGTTGCTAAACATAGCTAGGGTTTGGGTTAAAGTTGTAAGGGAAATTCTTTTAATTTCGGGTAGGGTTATTAAGAGTTTGGGTGTGTTTTTGGGCTGTTTTTAATTAAATTCGAGACAGCTTGTTGCTGCCTTAGTTTGGGTGCGTATTAATGTAACTTTTTTAGTTTTAGTGATAAACTGAAAAAATGAAGCATTCAAATTTGATTAATAAAAAGAAAGAAATACAAGGAGGGGGAGAATCATAGCGGTGGGAGGACAAAGGAAAGGAAAACAAAGAGAGTAACATCTCTGCATCAAACATGCAGCTTGAACCTTTTTAATGTGAAGTATGCGAGAAGGAGAGAAATATGGGGGATTTCGAGTCGGTGGAATGTTGGTACAAAGGGTGAAGTATTCGATGCTGAACCTTTTATCCGTTCCTAAGTGATTTTTGGTTGGAAGTGTGATGTATATATATATCCCCAGTGTACAAGGGTTGCGCCCCCCATGAAAGAGAACCCATATAGGTTGAAGGTGTGGTTATAGTTTTCACTTCCCACAAGCTTGAAATTAGGTGTTACTTTTATTTGGTATGGAATCTCCATTTCTCTTTCAACTTGAAACACATTTAAGTATCAAATCAAAATTGATTTCATTGGGTTGAGTGGAGTTCAACTTCTTCATAACCGAAACCACGAATGTCACAGTTTAGTCTTTATTTTTGTTACAGAGGACATATTACCTTCCTCGGGTAGCAATAATATCATTGACCGTGATTCTTTCCATCTTGATGTCTTCGAAAATAATCTTCATTTGAGGGAGGAAATTTCTTGCCTTCTAGAAAAAATTCACTAACCGAGGTTCTCGGAAATGGATTTGCTAGCTCGAACAAGTGTAGTGCAAGTCAAAATTTCTTTTCTTTCGAAGGTCCTTTCTTCCTTTTGCCAACCTTGTATACTTTCTTAATATTGAAGCATGGGATTCTTTCATGCACGGAATCATGATGGCTCTCATAAATTGATTTTTTCTTCAACATACAGTGCATGTCTTTCTTGCTTGGTCCTTATTGATGTTACATCTACTATCATTACCATTATCTTCTCCAGTAAGGGAGAGATTAATTGAACATGTACAAGATTCTTCCATATCAGTAATATTGGATAGCCTATTCCAACATATTCCACTGGAATTGTGCATGGTGAACTTGAAAAAAGGGACGCTGAACTTCCTGCTACATTTTCTGCGGGCAGTGTCAACCCAAGCTATCACAAAAGTTCGGTGCTCTTCGCCGTGGAATCACTTTGGTCGGTTGGACCGAGAAAGCATGCCTTCTTTGGAGCAATATATGGTTTAATCTTGAAGATTCTTCCTACTTATGTTCGGGAGTGGTTTAGTGATCATATACGTGATTGCTCTCGTATTCTGCGATAGAGTCTTTCACAAGAACATGGTGTAGTCCGTCTCTAATTAGAAATGAACTGTCTCGGTGTGTCACCGATTTCTTTATTTCTAAGCATCGAAAACATTTCCCACTTTTATAATATAATCAATGTATCGCCAAACATGTTATTGTTCAGATCTGCTTCTTTTGGCAATCAAAAAGCATGAAGAGAAGTATATTTATGTTACACTTATTAGGCTCATTCTTTGTTTAGAGAGGGATGTTAATTGTCTTACCAATGAGCCTAGCGAACATAGGTAGGGATTCTACTTAAGCTGAAGTTTCTTCACGAATGTACCCCTTTATTTCTGTGTATAAATATACTACTTTAAGGCTCATTTACGAGTACTTTTACATGTTTATTAGCATGCTAGCACTTCATCCACTGTGCCTGCAAGACTTTAGTATACTGTCATCCCTCCCTAGGTAAAGACCCATTCTTGAATGGCGAGCCCCGTTTATTCAGTGAATTTTTTAATTTTTTTTTGTGAATTATATCTGACATGACTTTTGAATCTTGCTTTCATAATTACAGATCAAGAAAGCCGCTTTTTCGATGAGAATTTTTCGTTAATGTCGGCAAAATCAACCAATGAGGTTGTTGCTACCTATACGAAGGATGAGACGGATGGATTTAGTTATTCGCCTTCCTGCATCTTACCCACTTCGACCACAGTTGACGTAGACTGTACTAGGAGTCTCGGGTTAGTGAAGTCAAGCAAAGGAAATGGCTATTGTCTATGATGTCATTTGTTCGTAATCAGGTACTTGCAACAAATTATTTTTCTGTTCATGTCATCAATCCGGTTGCCTATTTCCTACCAAAAAAAGTGCACATACTTGAGTAGTTTTTCGTGGTATGTATGATTTAAAGAGTTGAGTATAAGGATTGATTACTTGAGCTGGACTGTTAGACCTGAAGGAAGTAATTTGGCATAGGTTTCATGAGCAATCACCTTCTTCTTTTTCTTTCCGAAATCGCTCATATTTCTAAATTCATGCATTTTGTTGAAGTTATGTTAAATCTTTGACTATAGACCTATCACTAGTCATTTGAATGCATCGATCTTTCTCGATCGAACTTCAATCAAATCTACAATGTTTTGAGACTTATTTGTGGTACAGACCCGGGAGGGGTTGAAAGGATAAAGTGAAATGAACACGACTAATAGTTGGGTATTTCCTGTGCGTTAAACGCACGTCAACTAAATCCTTTTAACATTTTAGCTGGAGTTCCTGATTGAAAGTCAACCGATTGAAAGTTAATTTTTTAATAGCCATTTATTAGTAATAAAATTACATTTTTATGTTTTAATTTTTGAAGGTGAATTCTTTAAGTAAAACATCTTAAAATGGAATAGTGGACTTGCTCGAATGGATGGAGTAGTTTAGAAATCGGAATTTAATCTTGACAGTCTTAAGAGATTATGGAGTTACTATAAATACCAATTCATTCTGCAGGCGGTTACTGCATTATTCATCGATTCCTCTTCTTCCCGTCTTAGTAACTAGTCTATCCACCAAATTCTGAACCGACCTTGAGTAAGCCCATTCCCATTCATCCGAGGAAAATTGACGAATGGATTGATCCTTCCTGAAATTGAAGATGATACCGCCCTAGCTTTTGATTTCGGTTTCAGGACTCAATCAAACGGGACACGAAGAAAGAGTTGCAATGTGTTGGGATGTGGCCATGGTAGTTGGCAAAATAGCAACGGTTGGCGCTTTTTAACCATACTTTTTCAGAAATAGCTTGTGGGATATTCCAAAGGAATTGAGAATGTTTGCTGAAGTTCCTCCTTGATACGACGGCTCAAACAGAAAACTCCTTGGTCAGACTATCCAACAAATAGTGTCCTCCTCCACACTCTTAGATATTTAGATTAGATAACCATAATGGCCCGAGAAATATGGCTTGGAAATACTGAAAGTAACGAGCTATGTATCCCACTACCCATTAGAACCCATGTACATCCGCTAAAGTCTCGGAGTAATCTGTGGCAGCCATAATCTTACCAAATGCGTATGTTGCACCCATCACCTACTTGCCACTTATTAGCTTGATCAATGACTGACCTTCTATGAAGAGTAGCCCTCCTGGCTAGAGAAAAATCACCATTATTTGGACATCGAAGTATCGGTTTCTTAGCATATTGGCCATTATAAGTAACATTCTGACCGTGCCTAGCATTAGTCCAGGTAAAAGGTAAAGGTAAAAGGCGGCCGAGACCACACAATGTCCAACTAAGCCCAACTTATCGACAAAATCGTTCAATGACAAGCACACGGAATATGTCGGTGGTTCAAGGATTTGGTTAAACTCACTCAACTATGAAAGCGACCTAAAGCAATGTCCCCCAAACCCGACCGGTGACCACGAAATGCCTTACCATAAACACCAGAGTCCACAGAGATTATTCCGCTCCCGACACCTAAACAAGTAAAATCAAATTACAACTAACCTTAACCCCCCGCTGGCACCAAAAGAATCATGAATACTGAGTACATCCCAAACTTACGAGAAACTATATCCACCGAATTCTTCTCCCACAAGAAAATAAAATCAGGGTTATCCTTCCTAGCCAGGGAAAGGAGAAGCCGAGCCGTCGAGCCCAACCACAACAGTTCCAGCCTTCCAGGCCATTATACTCATTGATCAACCCGGGTGGTTCTAGGACAACTCACGGAGACGTAATTATTGGTGATAAACCGATACGACTAGTGGTGACTCGAGTACGATCAAAGATACTGTGATGATATAACTCATATTGTGATTCGCCTCTATCATGCTATTAGCATCAAGCAATAGGAACCGAACACATATATGCATAACTTTGCATACCTGTCCCGCCTCCACCTCCAATGCCTTTCCTTTCCCATCTCGAACCAGCTTTTCACCTGGTTTACCGCTTTCTGGTACCGACCTCCATGATTTTCCTCAACAGACTTGTGTTTACGATTAACATCATCTTTATTTCCACTCGATTCACGAGAGGATGAATCCCCACGTGAGGTGTTGGATCGAATAATTCGGTTGATAATCTATTATCTAAAATTCCAGCAGCTTCACCTCTGGGCTGTGCTCTTCCAAACAGTTGGCAAAATCCTTACTAACATGGCAAAATCCTTACTAACATGAACACCATGTTCCATTGCCCTAGAGTCTCCCTACCTATGTTGAAGATTAGTCCGAGTATGTATAAAAACCTTCGTTTAGGTAAGGAGGCTTGAACATCTCAAGCGATAAGTTAATCCACACAGCTACCCAATATATTTGTCATGGGGACTGCACGAAGCGAGTCATCAAGAATTGGCAACTCATCATCATCTATGCCTTTCAAGAATTTACAGATCGCAGTGCTAACTTGGTTCCCTTGTTTCGTACAAGCTTCCTTATAGTGGCCAATAACATACTTTAAAAACTTATTCATACTTGCAAGTCACCAATGGTAGTAAAGGATCAACAATTGCATTTAAAAGAAAACAGTCTCTATTATCAAGCTGCTTTTCGACCAGTCCACCTGAATTATGCGTCCAATAAACAACTTTTTACAGCAAAGACTTAAATTGGAACCTCATGAACTTGTACCCAGAGTTTGATCGATGGTATCCAAACATTAGAGTACACTATGAACTCTGTCCATTTGGTGAGTAAAAGCAAAGCCCCCTCTATATTACACGGTGATCTTCCTCGTTATTGAGGGTAAGATCTTTTCTTATGGTGATTCCCCAAGAACCAATTCCAGATGATCAACCCTATACTCAAAAAGAAAAAAGAAAAACCTGTTTTTTTGCCACTGCATGACCCTAGCTATTTTCTTTAGTTTCTCCACTTAAAAACAATCAAGAAGAGATTAGCCGTCTGGGAGTCTGTTCTTGTTAACATCTCCGTTAATTCTCCGCCTCTCTGTAATTTTCAAAATTAAAATCTTAAATTTCACTGTAGATTTGTTTTTGTGATATGGGATATTGACATTGTAATGGTCAAAAAACCACAATGCAAAGAAGAAAATGAAAATACAAAAGATGTATCAAAGTGCAAAAACAAATGAAAGGTAATCGATGTGCGAGAATAATAATGCCGTAGGTCTGTACCATACAAATGAATGGATGCACATTTTATCTTTATTTTTGATAGATGATAAGAGAAGAATTAAGAATGGAGAGAAGGAGAATACAAGGAAGAAATAGTAGAGTATTAGAGAGCAATTTTCTATATGTTTTGTATTATTGTTGCGTTGACTATTTATAGTAGCCTTTTGCCGGAATGCACGAACAACAAACAAATGCCAAGAACTAAGAATTTGGGCAGTGACTCCACTAGATGCATTTTACTAACACACACACACACATCAAATTTATGTAGACATGGACACATGCACATCTCATCTGTCCATACAAGAAAAACGAAGTGGAATAAATTGAGCGAGGAGAAATTGCAAGCCACAAACACTACTTTGAAGCAACAAATCATAATCTAATATGAACCATAACGTAAGCGACATTGAAATTGAGCACAGAAAAGAGCTCAAAGAAAAACAACTAATTCTAATGCATTTGTCTCTAATGAAACATAAATTTATCCTTTGTTGCGTTTGCCTGCTGATGTTAATTCACAAACCCAAAAGGTTGGTTACTTGGTAACATTTTAGCTTTGGTAGGTTACAATTTAAGGATCAATGCATATGTTTTAAATCTTGATTTTGTTTTTTTGCAGAGGTTTGTAGATGAGGTTATGGAACTTTTGGAACTGAGATGCACTGGTTGGGTTGCCAGGGGTTAATGGTCTTTCCACGAGCAAAGACAAGAGGCTAACCATTGCAGTGGAGCGGTGGCGAACCCTCCATTATATTCATGGATGAGCCAACTTCGGGGCTTGATGCTCGAGCTGCTGCCATTGTAATACAAACTATGAGGAACACCGTTGACACCGGAAGAACAGTTGTATGCACCATCCATCAACCAAGCATTGACATATTCGAAGCTTTCGATGAGGTAACAATTGCATTGATTATATTAAGAAATTCTGATTTCGAAGACTAGCTTAGGCTAAACATCTCTTCTTCTGCTTTATATGAGATAATAAGTAAAACCTTTGAGTGCAGCTATTTCTGATGAAACGGGGAAGACAAGAGTTATACGTGGGACTAGTGGGTCACCATTCTTGCCAATTAATCAATTACTTTGAGGTGAGGTGCAACTGAAACTTAAGGCGTATCTACAACATCTTAAATAAAAAGATTCCAGCTATTGGTTTTTACAGGTAAAAGTGAGTGCTAAAAGTGTGACTTGTTGTACACACAGGATATTGAAGGAATAAGTAAAATCAAAGGTGGTTATAACCCTGGAACTTGGATGCTGGAGGTTTCTACTTCAGCCCAAGAAATGATTTTGGGGGTCGATTTCACTCAAATCTACAGAAATTCGGACCTTTACAGGTGAGTTCTGTCACACGACAAGCCAATAGGTCCGCTTGACTTTGTTTTATAATGGAAGAGTAGAACAAGTGAGGGAAGTTATTCAAAAACAAATACAAGCTGACAATGCTGTGGAAATGGAGAAAATCAAAGCTGATTTCAAGCTAATGGAAGAGGAAATTCGGTCACTTAGAGCCCAACAACTTCCACCAACGTCTGTATAGTTTGACAGTTAGACAATGCCTTTTGTTAATCACTTGGAGACTCTTAACATTCTCTACACTTTCATGTAATCAGACACATCGACAATGATTTTTGAATGAAATGCTTAAACTTGAGTTGTTTTAAATGTTTGATTTTAGATTTAATTTTTTTTTGTAAAATGTGAAATATGAAATGTTCAATCAGGTACGATTATATATATATATATATATATATATATATATATATATATATATATATATATATATATATATATATAATGGAAAAGTTTGTTGCAAAAATGCAACGAAAAAGTCTGTTACAAAAATGCAACAAAAAAATATGTTACAAAAATGCAAAAAAAAATGCAACGCAAAAAAATTTGTTGCACGAATGCAACAAAAAAAGTCTGTTGCAAGAATGCAACAGAAAAAATTAGTTGCTATTTGCAACAGACGTCAACTACCCTTAGAAACACATTTGCAACAGAAAATTTTGAAATTGCAACGCTCGATTTTCGTTGCAATATCATGCAACGGAATACATTCGGTTGCACAAAATTTGCAACGAGGGTTTTCCAAACGGAATTTGCAACAAACTTTTTCCGTTTCAATCGTCTAATTGTAATAGATTTTTATTTTTTGCAACGGAATTTTCCGTTTCAATTGCTCTGTTTTCTTGTAGTGAAAGGCAAACCCTTCTCCCTCTTTTCTCTTTATCGTTTTTGAGCTTTAGAGAGAAGATTTTCTGGAGAATTTTCGCTACTGCTGCTGCTGCCCTGAGCGTTCCCAGATTCCGGTGACCTTGCTTCCCAACTCCAACAGCTCATTTTCCTTCGGCGTTCCAGGTCTTCCCTCGGTTCCGTTTCAGCGCCAGTTATTCACAAAAAACCGCTTCAACCCACAAAACGGTGAGTTTCTTGCCCCTTTTCTTGCTTCGTTTTCGGTTTTTCCTAGGTTTGATGAAGGTTTCTGGGTTTAATCTCTTTATCTTCGTGTATTTCTGGTAGGGTTTAGGATGAGAATTGACCCTTAGTGATGTAGCGGAAGATAATTAAAAGTAACCGATAAATATCAAAGCTGTTGAGATCGCGCACGACTACCAGCAATGATCTTCTAAATCCTGTTGAGATTCGCAAACCTACCACGATCTAGGCATCCAAATCCTATTGAGGTTCGCAAACCTACCACGATTTAGACATCAATTTCGTTGATTCACAAAGAATACCGAAAACTGGAATGAAACAAATCAATTCTTAAAATTCAAGCAAAATTCGGAATTACATGAAGTCCTATATTTATATGACTCATAAAGCTTGGAAAACAAGCTAAAACTTCCTAAAAACTTGCCTAACATATATAGTAACCTAATGGAACTTAAATATATCAATTAAATGCTTAAATCTACTTCTAAATATAAAAATACTACCCTAATAAATATAAATCCGAAAATTACAATATAATCACAATTAACTAAATATAATAAAATATATCTTAATATCAATTTGACTTGCTCCTACATCATTCTCCTCGCCTTCGAAAAAATTCGTCACGTGGTCCTGCTCGCTAGGCGGGCATGGCCCCTTGGTGTACCTAGACTTAGGAACTTTTCCCCATTTTGTTTTATGATTGTCCGGGCAGAAAGTTGATTTTCTTTCCTCGATCTCCCTTGTAAATGTCTGATATGTCTGAGAACGATCGTGAGGCCTTCAGCTACGACGGGAAGAATGATTCTCTGAGCAGCGAGAAGACTCCCCGAGCTGACTATGAGTCGGAAGAGGGCGAGGAATCCATGGCCGGGCCGACTGTCCTTGGGCGCGTGACCCCTCCAGTAGTTGATCTAGTTGATTCTGGAGAGAAGAGTGTCACTGGAGGCTATACTGACGGGCAGGGCCTCGAACAACATATGGCCGATGCCGAAGATATCGTCGAGCAAATAAGGGCCGAGCAGGGAGAGGCGGCTGAAGAGGACTCAGAGACTGACGAGGCAGATAACATGCCCCTTGCTCGGCGGCTAAAGAAGACAGGTCGCACTCAAGTGGAAGCCATTCTTGAGGATGAAGCAGATGACCGCGATAACATTCCCCTTGCTCGCTGCTACAAAATGGTCAGATGTTCTCAAGTGGAGGTCATACTTGACGAAATTATTGATGAAAATGAAGAGCCCGACTGATATGTGAATGCCGATGAGAGTCGGTATGTCGCTCACTGGCCCACTTTGGACACGGCGGACAAGGTGACTGCTTGGCTCACGTCCCTTGGCATTGATTCTGCTCACTATAGGGTGAACAAGATGGATGTGCCCTTCGACGTCGAGCTTTCCGGCGAACAGGGAAATGCGTTCTTGTTTTTTGCCTATTTTTTCTGGGTAGGATTACACCTCCCGCTAGAGCCTTTCCTAGTGGACTTTTTGCACGAGACCAAAGCTGTGCCCTGTGACCTGATGCTGAATATTGTCCGGGCAATCACAGCCTTCACGGTGGCGTGTTGTTTGCTGGGGTTCGAGCCAGATATGTACTTGCTTCACAAGTTGTTTATTTTGCCCCGAGCACAGGCGGGAGGATTGGAATGAGGTCCAACTCCAACTTTTTGAGGCTGCTGGCTGATGTTCCCGGGAAGGTGGAGTCCTGGGATAGGAGGGTCATGTTTATTGAATCTCGGGTTGGATGGCCATTCGCGCCCACAGCGACCAGCGAAATAAAGATCCCAAGGTCTCCAAGCAGGACTTTAGTTCGGGTGAGATTGCCCGGCTAGCGGCGTTGAAGGCTGCCGTAGGGGTTATTGAGGAGAACGAGAAGCGCGTCGGCCAACAATTTCTGCTCGATTGGAAAGAGCTGGTATGTAATCCGCGCAACTTGTGCCTGGCCGGAGTGATACGGGTAGAAGTTCCTGGGGTGGAGCCCCTCTTAATCTATGTTCCTGAGAGACCCCATCCATACTAGGGTGATTGCCACGGGTAGATGTTTAAACACGAATGTGTAGAATGCCAACGGCTTGGCCCTGGTGTGAACTGCCGGCCAGTTTATCAGGACGAGAACGGTTGCCCACTAGTCGCGAATACTTTTTACTTCTACTCTGATTAACCTTTGTTTTTCAATCCGCGTCTTGTCTTGTTTCAGGGATGAAGAAATTGGCGATTCTGAAGATGAGGAAGAAGCAGGCTGATCAGCGGGCAGCCGATCTGAAGGTCAACGAGCTCGTGGCCTTGCCCAAGGTGCCATTTTGTCCGCCCATAAAGAAAACACCGGCCTCGGGCAGGGCCGCGAGTCCGGTTAAGAAGATAACGGCGCCGAAAGTCGTCGTTACTGCACAAAAAGAGGCCGTTGTGACCATCACTGATAAAGCCGCCAAGCCCCCGGCAGCCAACATCTCCGTGGTGCCCACCGCCAAGGATGTCAAAGCCACAGGGAAAAGGAAGAAGAGTCCTTCCCCTCCTCCTGCTCGGAATGTCCGCCCACGCGGTTCAAGCTCTGATCTTATAATTTTCGCCCCGACTCAAGGCGGGGTGGCAACCTGGAGGCAGACCGGTTTCAAGATGCCCTCCACCACCAGCGCTGCCCAAGCGTTGGCCAAAGAAATTTCCGGGGATACCCCGTTACTGGGGGGTATCGATTTGCATGCTCGCGGGAGCCCGAGAGGCTTGGTGGGCAAAGGCGTCATAGAGAGGGCCATGTATGATGGCCTAGCCCAGGATCGAGATACTGCCGGCCATGTCTTGGTCGGGAATGTGGGCCTCTGCCTGAGCGAGGTAAAATACGAATTATGGCTTGGCTTTCTCTTACTTCCTTCTTTCTTCCTTTCACTGCTTGACTGTTTTGCTCGTTGTCTGCAGATTGCCTCAACTTGTACCAAGTTATATGACCGGTACAATGAAGAGAAGGAAGCTCGCAAAAAGGTGGAGGTGGACTACAAGGCTCTCGAGAGCTTGTTGAAGGAGAAGGTCGAGCAGGTGGCCACTCTGGTCGACCAACTAGAAACCAACGGTGCCGTTGCCAAGAAAAAAGAAACTGAGTTACTCGAGCGAAACTTGCAGCTGGTTGCCAAGAACAGCATTCTGGCTGCTGAGAAAACTGAGTTGGTTGGCCAGATGAAGAAGAACCAGGCCGATCTGGAGAAGAAGAAGACTACTCTGGCCACGGTCACTAAGCAAAGGGAGAATCTGCAGGTGGAACGGGATTCCCTCAAGATGCAGGCTATCAAGGACGAAAATCTGGTGGCCGAGCTGATGGGCAATCTGATAAATGTTGAGGAGGCTGCGGTGGAGAATTACAAAAGCTCCCCTGCCTTCGAGGATGCTGTGGATGAGGCCATCGTGCCCTATTTTGCACATGGCACCAACCACATTCTCCGCCTGCTCGCTGGCCGTGGGGTAGTAGATATGAAGACTATGGTTGAATGGGCTGTACTTGATCCCTACTCTGACGCTGCCTGCCAGTTCCACAACTTAGTCCCCTATACTAAGTCGGAGCTGGAAGCTCTGGCCAAGGTTGATGTCGAGGCTGGTCGCGAGCCTTGGGGTCCCCCCACTCCCCTAGACGAGAATTTGTGCTCCTTAGTTGATGCTTTGGAGGCTACCGTGGCCGAGCAGATGATTATCGATGATGATGCAAAAGTGGCTGAGAAAGAAGCTGCTCGCAAAGCTCTAAACGCTGAATACGCCGAGCAATTCCGGGCTTCCGCTAAAGGTCTTCCTCCCCCTCCCGAACAGGCTCCTGATCAAGCTTAGCTTAAGGTCTTCATTTTTTGTTCGGCCTGCGTGCCACTATTTTTGACTTTTGATTGTAATTTCTCCTTTACTCATGAATAGAATCATCCTTTGTCTGACGACTATTTCGTTATGATTTCGCTTCGATTTTTCTTGATAATTGTTTTCTACTCGCGTTTTTTCTGCATTCGATTAGTACAAGTACAGGTGCTCCCCAGAAACACGTCGAGCAAAAATAATTAAAATTAATCGAATATGCAAACTTGTGTAATTACCAACTTGAAAATAATAAGGCTAACTGAGCAGACATATTATTTTAAGTTGAAAGGTTACACGGACAGGTGCCCGGTCTAAGTGCTTGGTTCTGGCCAAGGCTTTGTGCGGGGATGACCCCTATCGCTAAGAGAGATCATCCTGAAGATTGCCTAGCGGGCAAGGCCCTACTCTGAGCGGCCACCAGCAACCGGGCTCGGCCCTAGTTCGATGTTGGCACATCGAAGCGGTTTCTGGTATATCAACTGGGTATAGAGATATACGACTAACAGTGTTACTCGGTCACTATATGAATCCGAGGTAGTTAGCCGCTACCTTATGGGTAGGGCCCCTACCGCCTGGCGGGCATCCTAGTATGTGAACCGGGCATGGCCCCATCTTACTCACGAAGAGGATAAGATAAGCTCACTAATACTCGGGAGTAGAGGGAGGTTGACCGGGCATGGCCCTATCTGCTCGCCGGGTGACCAGATTTTGTCAAGCAATCCCAAGACAATTGATAGATGACAACGTAATAACTATAATGAATAAACATGGAAAAACTTGCCTTTTATTGATCAATAATAGTGACCCTCAACAGGACTGGGGTCTTGCCCGTTTGTGTACTGGGGACTGACTTAGGGATATTACTTTTTTAGGTGATCTGCATGCCAAGGATGCTTCAAGTCTTTTCCTTCGTGAGTCCGAAGTGTGTAGGTGCCCTCTCTGACTATACCAGTGACTTGAAAAGGCCCTTCCCAATTAGGCGATAACTTTCCCCTCCTTACCCGGTGACCGGTGGCCTCGATTTTCCTGAGTACCCAGTCTCCGACCATGAAAGATCTACCTCGAACCCTTTTGTCATGATGAGCCTTTGCTTGCTGCTTGTAGTTGACCATCCTGAGTCGTGCATCCAGCCTTCTCTCTTCGAGTAGATCAAGGTCTATTGCACGGGCAAGCTGATTATTCTGCTCGTTGTAATGGGAAACTCGATAGCTAGGCAATGCCATTTCTACCGGGATCATAGCCTCTGATCCGTATGTAAGCGCGAATGAAGTCTCCCCGGTTGGACCTCGGACAATGGTTCTGACCGCCCACAAGGTCGATTGTAATTCTTCCGCCCATTTCCCAGCTCGCCCCTCTAGGTTTCTTTTTAGTGCATGCAATACTTGTTTGTTCCCGGCCTCTACTTGGCCGTTGCCTTGAGGGTAAGCGACGGATGATTGCCAATGTTTGACGCCCAGGCGAGCACACTTGGTTGTGAACTTTTCTGAAAACTGAGTGCCATGATCAGAAACGATTGCCCGTGGTAGACCAAACCGGCACCACACTTGATCGTGGAAAAATTTGATGACGTTTGCCTCTGAAATGGTGGCCAGTGGTTTGGCTTCTATCCAATTGGTGAAGTAATCAATAGTGACGATAGCGTATTTGTACTTGTACTGTGCAAGCGGGAATGTGCCGATGAGATTGATTCCCCACATGTCGAACGGCCAGGCCGCAACGACTGGAGTTTGTACGGTGGATGGAAGCCTTGGTATGTCCGCGTATCGTTGGCATTTGTCGCACTCGTGGACATACCTTTCTGCATCTCTTCTGAGAGTTATCCAGAAATACCCTGCACGCAAAACTTTTTCTGCTAGAGCTCGGGTGCCCGGGTGGCCGCCACACTTTCTTTCATGTACTTCATATAAAACACCCTCAGTTAACTCCGGGGGAACGCAACGAAGCATAAGTCTGACCTTAGATCGCTTGTATAAGACTCCCTCGACTATCGAGTATCTGCAAGCTTGGCTTCTGACTGCGGTGGCTTTGACTTTGTTCTCTGGGAGGATTCCTTGCTCGATATAGTCCTTGTAGTCATCTATCCAACTTCTGGCCGCTGGCTCAATGTCCATGATTATTGGTCTATCAATGGCCGGAGTTTCCAAATGCTCAATCATTACTGAAGGATTCAGTAATGTTAGGTTTGCTTCAACGATCTTGGACAAGTAGTCTGCTCGCATGTTGTCAGCGCGATCAATTCTGATAATCTCCCAGAACTTGAAATTCTTCAAGATCTCTTTGACTAGCTCGCAGTATTTGACCACGGAAAGGTGATGCACCATATACTCCCCTTGGAATTGGTTCACTACTAGTTATGAATCCGAGTACACTGTGACCGCTTCCACGCCCATGTCAGCTGCGAGCTCAAGGTCGGCGATCATTGCCTCGTACTCGGCAACGTTATTGGAGGCGGGGGATTTGAACTGAAGTGTTAGTTCGAACTCTGTGATTTCGTCGGGAGCTATGAGAAGGATGCCAACTCCACTCCCGACTTTGCTCACTGCTCCATCCACATAAATATCCCAATAGTAGGCTGGTCGAGGTTGTAGCAGTTGTTCTTGCCCGGGCTCTATTGGTCGCTGAGCTTCATGTTCTTCTGGCTGAGTGAAGCTTGTTTCCACTAAGAAGTCGGCCAAGGCTTGTACCTTGATTGCCCGCCTGGGTACGTAGTCTATGTGGAATTCTGTGAGCTCGATTGATCAGTTGAGTAGTCTGCCCGATGAATTGGGCTTGTGAAGGACTTTGCGAAGTGGCGCGTCTGTGTATACTATGATTACATGTGCAGAAAAATAAGCCCTTAATTTCCGGGCAGCTATGACAAGCAAATAAGCTAATTTTCTACATTAAAATAACAACCCTCAACAGGGCTGAGGGCCTTTGATACATAATACACGGACTTTTGAATCTCTAGCTCCTCCCTAACTAAAACAACGACCACAACCTGGTATGTGGCTGTTAAGTACACGTATAAGGCTCACCGGGCACGGGGCTACTGAGGAGAGGTGGTTTGCCAAGATATTTCCTGAGCTGCTCGAGGGCTTTGGCACATTCTGCATTCAATTCGAAACCCTTGTTGCCGCGCAGGACCTTGAAGAATGGGAGTCATTTTTCCGCTGATCGGGAGATGAAGCGACCAAGGGCGATGACTCTGCCGTTCAGCTGCTGGATGTGCTTAATGCAGTAAGGCTGCTTCATCTCGAGTAAAGCCTGAATCTTCTTTGGGTTTGCCTCTATCCCGCGCTGGTTGACCGTAAATCCGAGAAATTTTCCAGCTCGAACCCCAAAGGTGCACTTGCTCGGATTCAGCTTCATACTATGTTTGCGCAGATTGGCTAACGTTTCTGCCAGGTCAAGAGTGTGGTCGCGGCCTTTTGTTTTGATGACCATATCATCGATATAAGCTTTCATGTTTCTGCCGAGCTGAGAGCCAAAGACCCTGTTGATCATGCGTTGATACGTGGCCCCTGCATTCTTCAGCCCAAAGGGCATCATCTTGTAACAGTAAAGGCCCCCGGCTTCTCGAAAAGTTGTCATTGCGTTGTCTTGCTTGTTCATCTTGACCCGGTGATACCCTGAGTATGCGTCCAGGAAGCTTAGCATTTCAAACCCGGCTATGGAGTCTACGAGCACATCTATGCGGGGCAGTGGGTAGCAGTCTTTCAGGCATGCTTTTGTTGAGACCCGTGAAGTCAATGCACATTCGCCATTTGTCATTGGCCTTCTTGACCATTACCACGTTTGCCAGCCAGGTCGGGTACTGGATCTCTTCAATGATATCCGCTTTCAGAAGCTTCTCGACCTCTGCTTGGATAGCTGTATTTTTGTCATGGGAATACTGCCTTGGGCGCTGCTGAATAGCTCGAAAAGTTGGATCCACATTCAAATCATGGAGGGCAACACTCTCGCTGATACCCTGCATGTCTTCGACAGTCCACACGAATACATCCAGACTGTTCTTCAATAGCTCGATCAACTTTTCCCGAGCTTGGGGAGCCATGGCCTGCCCAATTTTAATTTTCTGTTCGGGGTAAGCGGGATTAATGACAATCTCTTCCAGCTCGCCCTCTGGCTGGATGTCGGGTTCGTCGCGAACTTGCAGAGTATCCATTTCAATGTCTTGTGCCTCGAGGCGTTTAGTCTTGCGCCTAGAGGGCACTGGAGCCGGGGCTTGCTCGGGTTCCTCTGTTTCCATGGGGTCAACTGCCTCAGAAGGCTCTCCGAGCTCGACATTATTTATGGGGATGGAGCCCGAGTCAGTAACGGTTGGCACGTCTTTGTCGGGAGCTACCACTGCCTGGTCGGGAATGTCCACGACCAGCTTCTGCTTCTTCCGCTGAGAATCCCGAACATACTCCCACATTGCCCGTGGCTTGCTATGAGGATTGATCGATGTTTTATTTAATCTTTTTCCTTGCAAGTGGACAAGACTATTATAGAATAGTATTGGAAGCAAGGGTCGAACCCACAGAGACAAGTGATCACGAACAGTGCAATTTATTGATAGCAAATTATTAATCTAAAGGGGGTTTTTATATTTATTTCTATTCTAAACTACTATTTATATTTAGATGTTTACTAATTAGCAGTAATTACAGATATGAAGATCTTATGGTGGGTGGCAATCTAGGATTCTGGGTTTCACTTGTATCTCCTTTATGTTCAATTCATAATAATTATCATTCAATTTTTGGGTTCGTTCACTAAAGATAGATATAGTCTGTTGAACAATTGGTTCAGCCTCCATCCCCGCAAAATCCATCCATTCTATATCCTAAGCACAAGAACTGTAATCTAGCTGTCACCTAGATTTATGATTTATCTGTCACCTAGATCATGTATGAACCTGGTCCTAACTTATCACTCTCGTGCATCGATAGGTCCAATTTATTGTGATGGTGAGCCAGTGTACGACATATGCACATTGGTCACGCAGTTATCCGCACCTCTAGGCCTTTATTATTTGCGATTACATTCATTTGTTCAAAGCAAAATAATATAGGGATTGATAAACAACACAATCAACAAGAATTGAATGATCATATATAAGAATTAAAACATAAATTCGATACAAGTTACCTCCCACCTCCTAGATTATGGATGATTTAGTTCATCATAGACAATGAACAACACATAGAGATGATCAGATACATGATTTGATCTTCAATACTTGAAATTACACAATCTAATTATGATATACAATCTAAAAACTACCTAAGAGTGCTTCCAGCCGTCTCTCCTTCCCTTGCTTTCGGCATCTAACTTCAATATATACTTGGGAGTTGTAATCCAATCGAATCACTGTGTGAAAATCCGAAAATAGCGCATTTTGACCACCTTGCGGTCGCAAGGTGTTGAGTACCTTGCGTCCGCAAGGTCTCCAGTGTGTCTGGCCTTTGGTTGCTTGACTTCTTCCTCAGACGCCTACCTTTGCCGCAGGTTCGATGTACCTTGCGTCCGCAAGGTCTTCAGATCTGACAGTCTTCATTTTTTTCTTCATTTTTTCTTTTTGGCCCTTCTTGAAATTTGCACTTAAAACCCTGGAGTTTGGCATATTTTCACTAATAACCCTGAAACTTACAAAACTCACCGAAAACATATATTAGTAGCCAAAAGCCTCGTGAAATAACATAATTTAAGTCCTAGAAGCATATAAAATCGACGTATAGAATACATCGATCAAATACCCTCAAACTTAAACTTTGCTCGTCCACGAGTAAATAGTAAACACTTATAAATACAAAAGCATATAAATAACAAAAAATGAAAATCTTTTTGGTGGGTGACACTATTTACACTCCTCTATAAACCCACAAACTCAAGGAGACTCTTTCGAGTGACTCGACTAAGCAGTTAAACACAAAAACAGATAAATACAAAAGCCGATAAAAATTAAACTAAAAATAAACATAAAATCTTTTTGGCTTCACCCTCAAGTTATAAGTGTATGGTATGCAAAGTAATCTCAGTTCGATGCTCACCACATATATGCAGACTTAGTCATATAAAACCAACTGACCTTTTCTTAAAACTGCTACTATTTTTACTTTCTCCGTGTGTGTGTGCTCACCAGTCTTAGAGAATATCTTAACTAAAACAGTTTTATTAAGCTAAACACCACATTCATATGAAAATCAAAGTTTAATAGAAAATCATGCATTAAGAATTATGAGATCTACCATCCAAACTCGGTCAGTTACAGACAAAAAGGTCCCAAGAATTTCAAAGACTTATACACCCATCCCATGCACTTCTATGTATGACATGCAATGCTCTCCTATCCCAATGACTTGTAATAGCTAAGATTATGCTAACACAGTGAGCTTTAGGGTGAACAATAATGAACATAAAGTGTGTGATTAATTCCATATGACTCACTTGACAGTTAAAACAACATAAGCATTGGCAAGAAAATCATTAGGTCTTTATTTAGCTTGTAATGTAAGGGCAAGGTGATGGGGGATATGATGGAAAGGAATTGGAATTCAAAGTGAGAGAGTAAGACTACCCCTTTATCCCTCATACTTCCAAGCAAAAGGAAGTTTTCCCTATTTAGGCTAAGACCTGCAAAGACCACAAGTGGAGGGGTGCTTTTCGTTACTTTTCAGTTTTCTTCTTCCCCCCCCCCCAAACTTGTTTTGGGCAATATATATTTCTAAAATTATCACATCATTCTTATCAGCATGATTTTTCTAACATATTTTCTCTTGAAAGCTATGCTTCCATTTGAATCTTTGTTACACTCTTCTTCTTCCGTTTCATTTTTCGTCGATACATAATTTTTTTTTTCGACGACGGAGAGAAGAAGTCTTCCGAAAAATAGCCTACCAGAAAAGAAGTGTTCCTCCAAAATAAATTTCCCCACCTACATCCTACTCTCTCAAAGGGTAGGCTAAAAGTGTATAGGCTTTTAGGGTTAAGTTAATGTAAGTAATAGAAACGATGGCGAATGGGGGTTTAAATAGTGTGCTTAGCACACTCCATTCTTTTTCATTAGGCTCAACGGGGACACTAGAGATATTTTTAGTATAGGTTAGGGAATATTTAGGCTCTAACGATCCAAAGATGGCCTAAGTCATTTCTTAATGCCAAATGCTCATGTAGTTTTTAAAGCAAGTAAGACACACAAAATATCATATCAACTATGGAAATTGGGGGTTGAATGTTTAGCATCACTGGATTTCACATAAGCATTCGCTAAGACAGATGGTAGGGACAATTGAGACTAACATGCAGACACGGTTCGAAAGTGTGCTTGAAATATATAAATGAGAAATATCCAAGGGATTTAACTAACATGCAATTGACCCTAAGTCACAATTTGATGCAACAATTATGTTCGAATTGCTATGCATCATATTCTTGTGCATATCTTGTTGTAATGAAGTAGGTGCTATAAACTTTATAAAACTATTCTAATCAATCCATAATTATGACTGGTGTGGGTGCATGAAGAATTTGGAGAAAAGTAAAAGTTTTGCAAAATTAAGTAAATTCCAGAGGGATCTACGGACTAGCTATGCGGTTCATTGCATTAACTCCTCATTGACTACGACTAGCATTACCACACCTAAACTTGAGGATAAAAATTTTGAAATATTTTATTTTTATTTCTTTTTTTTATTTATTTTTTAGAATTTTTTTAAAAAGAAATTTGGAGATGATGACGATGACTTAATTGATGATGGGTCCGTATAAGAGGAATCCACGAGCATCCAATGTGAGTGTATTCTGGTCAAGGCAACACCTCCGAAAATAAGAAAAAATTAAAAACAGGAAAATAGGGTGAAGTAAATGGTCATCAAGAAAAGAAATTTTTCTTCACCCTAGAAACATAGCCCAACTCCATTCCTCCTTAGGCTAGGACCTGCTAGGACTTTAAGCTTAAAATCCCCCCCCCCCAAACTTAATTTTTATTTTGTCCTCAAAATGGAGGAACATATTAAAGGATTGATGGGGCAGGACAAATATAAAAAGGACGTAGCAGATCCACCTAACGAAAGAGGATGGAACTTGGGCCTCGACTCACGGTGAGTCGGACGGAAATAACGAATGAGGATGTAACTCGGGGATCGTGCCAGGAGGCAGCCCATAATAGGCGGAGACATTTTGTCCCACCGTGTTAAACCAACCAAACAGCCACTCTTGGTCGGCACGAATTTGTGCCAATTGTTGAGTTGCCATCTGGCCTTCTAGAGCAACCTCTTATAGCCTACTGGAGATCCCAACGAGCGGGTCCTCCTCCTCCTCTTCGGGTTTTTCCTCTTGAGGAACCCTCACTCTCGGCTGTTGGTGGTGCTCAAACAAAATGACCCTAGTAATGGTCGGACCAGCCTTCAGCCTCTCCGCGTGTCTGGGCCATCTCACGCCTGCCCTCCTACACAACTCGGTGATCAAATGCGGGAACGCGAACCCCGCATTCATAGCACCTCTAATAAGGGTCTTGATTTGGCCGTTGATCAAACGGCCAACATCAACAGACCCACCGGACATAATGGTGTAGGTCAAGACAGCCCTCTCCCAAGTCACCGTATGTTGGTGACTGGAGGGCATGAGACGCCCACAAACAAATTTGAACACGGGCTTGGCCGTGTTTTGGAGGAAGGACTCCTCCATGGTGCGTGGACCAAAGGGTGGATTACGGTTGTAGGTCCACTCAACACCAGGGAGGATGATGGTCGCATTGACCACCTCGACAGGGATAGGGGGTGGGGGGGTGTGCTAAAATTATCGGCACCAACCGCGAAGTTGGAGGTGCCGAAATATTCATTAATGCTTTGGGACGAAAAGTTTACTACAATGTCCCTAACATTAACGGTGTCTAATACACCCCCATCTATGCCAATGCTGCCATTGGCATAGAACTCTCGGACAATAGGCACTACAGCTGCCCTTGCCGGAGAGTCGATCAAACGCCCCCACCTACGAGCCACAAAATTTGGACGGAGGCCAAATTCTTCAGCCTTGGATCCCCTCTCGGGCACCAAGGACTTGGAGAGTTTGGCCGCATATCGTCTCGAGGCCTCAGAGGATACAAATCGGGTAAGGTCAAAATTTTGTTCCTCCTCCTGAGCAAGGCCGGAGGACGAAGCACCGGAACCGGTATTTCTACGCTTACGAAACATTTTGTTTGTATAAAAATTTAAAAAAAAAAACTAAAGTTTTAACAATTAAAATAAGTTTTTTAAAATTTTAAAATTAAAAATTAATTTTTAAAGCATGCAAAATTTATCTACGTTAAAACTATCTAACACCCTAGCATGCAAATATTTGACGTGAAAATTAAAGAGAGGGGTTAGGATTACTTGTTAAATGCAGCTTTAGAGTCGAGAATGCAGCTGGAGTGTGAGCTTGATCGGCAACAATGGTGTTCTTCCTCTTTCTTCAAAAGCCTTCAAGTCTTCAATGGAGTATAATGGAGTTGGTGGAAGAAGTGTAGAAGATGAAGAGTTCAGAGAGAGAGGAGATCTTTGGAGTAATGCCGAAATTGATGAAAGATTACTAGAGATCGCCGGATTATTGAAGGGAGGGGCTGCTGCTTCGCTGCTTTGAAGAAGGGAGTTTGAGTTCTTGGTGAATTGCAAGAGAGGCCGGTACTGTCTTAAATAGGGGGACCTTGCGGTCGCAAGGTCTGCCACACCTTGCGACCGCAAGGTGGGCAGTCAAACCGCTTCAGATTCCGCTACTTCCCCATGTCTGACGGTACGATGCACGACATTTACATTTACAGAGGACCTTGCGGTCGCAAGGTCTCCAACACCTTGCGTCCGCAAAGTGTCTAGAACTTGTCCCTTTTGTTTTCCTTTCTCTCTTTTCAGCAGTTTTACAAATCAGTCCTTTTCCGTTAATTCCGTTATGTTTTGTAACTTTCTTGTATTGCAAAAACTTAACAAAAATTCTAAACTAAAAATATTAGTAACATATAAATACAGTACTAAGATGCTTTTTCTCCCCTAAACTTGAATTTTGACATATTTAATTAAAAATTAAATGTCCAAAAATTAAATTTAACGGAGAAAAACATATTTAAACTAACTATAAAAGCAAATAACTTTCAAAATAATGGGTTGCCTCCCACTTAGCGCCTTTGTTTAACGTTTTTGGCTCGACCAAACTGCAAGCCTAATCCCGGGGTGGTTCATTGTCAGCCAAACGAAATAACTCAATTGTTCGTTCAACTGACATCGGCTCTAGATATGGCTTGAGTCGGTGTCCATTAACTTTGAAAATTTCATTATTTTTAGGATTTTGAATATCAACAGCTCCATGAGGATAAATTCGTACGATTATAAAGGGACCAGACCATTTAGATTTCAATTTTTCGGGAAATAGCCTTAGTCTAGAATTAAAAAGTAACACTTTCATTCCTGGATGAAACATTTTGTTGGCTAACCCCATGTCATGATATTTCTTGGTCTTTTCTTTATATGTCTTAGCATTCTCATACGAATTCAACCTATGTTCTTCTAATTCATTTAATTGAAACAATCTTTCTTCTCCAGCCAAAGTTAAATCTAAGTTTAACTCTTTAACCGCCCAATAGGCTTTATGCTCGATTTCAACTGGTAAATGGCAAGCTTTGCCATATACCATTCTATATGGACTCATACCTATAGGGGTCTTAAAAGCAGTTCGGTATGCCCATAAAGCATCCTTGAGTTTAGATTCCCAATCTTTACGATTAGGCCTAACAGTCTTTTCTAATACTGCTTTTATTTGTCTATTGCTAACTTCTACTTGGCCAGATGTTTGAGGATGGTAAGGTGTAGCTAACTTGTGAGTTACACCATGCTTCCTAAGAACATTATTCAACAACTTATTGGTAAAATGAGTTCCTTGGTCACTTATTATGGCCTTAGGTACTCCATATCTAGCAAACAAATCTTCTACGAATTTAACCACTGTTTTTCCATCATTGGTCTTGGTTGCTACTGCTTCAATCCATTTAGATACGTAATCAACTGCTACTAAAATATATTCACAATTATTTGACACTGGAAAAGGGCCCATGAAATCAATACCCCAGACATAAAAAATTTCAACAACCAAATTAATATGCAAGGGCATCTCGTTTCTCTTTCCTAATCCACCTGTTCTTTGACACTTATCACATGTTCTATAAAACAATTCACAATCTCTAAAAACAGTAGGCCAATATAAACCAGATTGTAAAATTTTTCTAGCAATTTTGTTTCCACTAAAATGACTCCACAAGAATATCCATGGCAAAATTCCATAATATCTTGTTGGTCTTTTTCTGGAATACATCTTCTTATTAAAGAATCTGAACAAATTTTGTATAAATGAGGTGCTTCCCAAAAATAATTTTTAATTTCCGCCAAAAATTTCTTCTTTTCATAATGATCAAAATCCGGATTAATGATATCAGACACATAGTAATTGACAAAATCAAGATACCAAGGGTCGAATCTTTAATGGCTAAAAGTTGCTCATCCGAAAATTATCATTTATGGGAACAGATCATCAAGAAATTGACGCTCAAGCAAGGGTGAAAATTCCAATCTGGACAAATGGTCGGCTACGACATTCTCGGTTCCCTTTTTATCTTTGATTGTAATGTCAAATTCTTGTAACAATAACATCCATCTAATTAATCTTGGTTTAGCATCTTTCTTACTTAACATATATTTTAATGCAGAATGATCAGAAAATATTATCACCTTTGATCCTAACATATATGATCTAAATTTTTCTAAAGCATATACTACTGCTAAAAATTCTTTTTCAGTAGTTGTATAATTCAATTGTGCATCATTTAGAGTTCTACTAGCATAATGGATCACATGAGGCTTTCTATCTACCCTTTGTCCTAACACGGCTCCAATTGCAAAATCTGATGCATCACACATGATTTCAAAAGGAAGTGACCAATCAGGGCCGGATAAAATAGGGGCAGTAGTTAATTTTTCTTTCAATAAATTAAAAGCTTCTAAACATTCTTTATCAAAAATAAATTATGTATCTTTTGCTAGCAAATTACATAGAGGTTTACAGATTTTGGAAAAATCTTTTATAAATCTTCGATAAAAACCAGCATGCCCAAGAAAACTTCTAACACCTTTAACTGAAGTGGGAGGGGGTAGTTGTGAAATAACTTCAATTTTAGCTTTATCAACTTCAATGCCTTTATTTGAAACAACATGCCCTAAGACAATTCCATGTTTGACCATTAAGTGACTTTTCTCCCAACTTAAAGTTAAATTTGTTTCACATCATCTTTTCATGACCGATGTAAGATTTTCTAAGCAATGATCAAAAGAATTTCCAAAAACTGAGAAATCGTCCATGAAAACTTCAACGCATCTTTCAACTAAATCTGAAAATATAGAAATCATGCATATTTGAAAAGTAGCTGGTGCATTACATAATCCAAATGGCATTCTCCTAAAAGCAAAAGTACCAAAGGGGCATGTAAAAGTTGTTTTCTCTTGGTCTTCGGGTGCAACAGGGATCTGATTGTAACCAGAAAAACCATCAAGAAAGCAATAATATTCATGACCGGCTAGTCTTTCAAGGATTTGATCAATAAATGGCAAAGGAAAGTGATCTTTTCCTAGTTGCCGCATTTAATTTCCGCAAATCAATGCACATTCTATAACTAGTTATAGTTCTTGTAGGGACTAATTCATCTTTCTCATTTTTGACAACTGTAATTCCTGACTTTTTAGGAACTACTTGGACAGGACTAACCCATTTACTATCTGATATAGAGTAAATTATGCCCACATCTAAGAGCTTAAGAACTTCTTTTCTTACGGCTTCTTCCATGTGTGGGTTAAGTCTTCTTTGCCTTTCTCTTGAAGGTTTACTACCTTCTTCTAGATGTATTTTATGCATGCACATAGAGGGACTAATGCCTTTTAAATCAGCTAAGGACCATCCTAAAGCTTCTCTATGTGTCCATAAAACTTTTAATAAACTAGATTCTTGCTCTTCCGTTAAGTCGGCTGCTATAATAACAGGCAAAGTGTTACCTTCCCCTAAAAATGCATATTTTAAATGGGGTGGTAATGGCTTTAATTCTTCAACTTTAGGAGAATTAATGGATGGCATAAATTCAGAATTTTCTGCTTTAATTGTTTCTTTTATTTTAGCCTCCTCATTCTCTACTTTATTATCTTCTTTAATTTCTACTTCGACATTCTCTACCTCAATTTCTTCAAAGAGAGATTTCAAAATCTCTACTTCATCTTCCTTGATTTCATTACTTTCTTCTTCTACTTTTTCAAACTTATCAGAATTATTTTCTGATTCTTTATTTATTTCTTCTTTATCTTTCTTTTTACTAGCTTCTAACTTTTCTCTCTCTTGTCTTTCTTCTTCTTCTTCTATTTCTCTTTCAATTTCATCAATGTCAATTTTTATGGGAGGGATAGGACTATCATCATAAACTATAAATCTATCTCTCTCATAATCTTCCTCTTCTTTAAAAGTTTCAATTGATAACTTTTCAATCTCATCTATTGAAAAACATGCATTTATGTCACTAGGTCTATTCATGGCATCAAAAACAGAGATTTCAAAAGTTTCACCTAGGACTAACATTGTGAGTTTACCATTTTTCACATTAATCATTGTATTGGCAGTAGCCATGAAAGGTCTGCCTAACAATATTGGAACTTCATTATTAGTGCAAATCTTCCTTTCCATCTCTAGAACCACAAAGTCAACTGGAATGATTAGTTTATCAACCTACACTAGGATGTCTTCCACTATACCCAAGAGATATTTAACTGAACGATCAGCTAATTGTAATTGCATAGTAGTGGGTTTTAGTTCTCCTAACCCTAACTGTTTATAGGCCGCAAAAGGCATCAAATTAATACTTGCTCCTAAATCTAGCATTGCTTTCATCTTTTTAGAGCTTCCCAAGGAAACTTGGATATTAAAGCTACCAGGATCTTTTAACTTAGGGGGTAATTTGGGTTGTAAAACAGAACTTACGTTTTCAGAAACAATAATCTTTTCATTGTTTTCAAACTTGTGCTTCTTAGAGTGAAGATCTTTGAAAAACTTTGCATAAGCTGGAATATTTTTAATAACATTAAGCAAAGGAAGATTAACATTCACTTTGGAGAACATATTATAAATTTCCGTAAATTGTTTGTCCATTCGGTTTTTCATAAGTCTTCTTGGAAACGAAATTGGAGGAACATAAGGTGGTGGAGCCACATAAGGTTCTTCTCTTCTTCTTGATCTTTATTTTAACTCTTTTTCACTTCTACTTCTTGATTACTTGATTCATTATTCTTTCTTTATTATCACTATTTTCGATTTCTTTTCAATTTCTTTTCTTTTCTTTTAACGGGCACATTAGAAGAAGGATCGGGATCACTTACCTCTTCACCTATTACCTTACCGCGCAAGACGGTGATTGACTTGGCTTGCTCGGTTTGACTAGGAACTTCCCTTCTTCTCTTCTTATCTACTTCGAATTTGCAATGTGCTTCTTTAGATTTTCAATCTCTTCAAGCATATATTTCATCAATCTTTGCTTGACCTTTACTTGCTACATCTTGTTTGGGAACTTCTTCAATTCTCAAGCGGTTTTGATTTGGCAAGCTGTGGAGGTTGTGGTGGTTGAGGTTGGAATTGTTGAGGTTGTAAAGGCTTATTTCCTCCCCGAGAAAAGTTAGGATGATTCCTCCAACCAGGATTATATGTGTTTGAATTGAGATCATTCCTTGGCCTTTGAGGGTACATATTCATAGCATTAGCCTGTTTAGAATACATAGCACTTGACGGACCAAAATTAGTAGCATGAGAGTATAATCCACATAAAGCACATGCTTCTTGAATTTGCCAATTTTCAAATTGAGCTTGTGTATTTGAATTATCTTGCAATTGATATAGGCTTCTATTTTTACTTCTAGCACTTTTACGTTGGGAATTAATGCTTAACATCTCAAATAATTCTTCTAGTGCTTACGGTGTCATTCTATTAATAGAACCACCAATGCACTATCAACCATAGTTTGTAAGCTTTGGCGAAAGACCATGATAAAATTGAAGCACTAACACATGTTGAGCCAAATTATGATGGGGACACATAATGAGCAGATTTTTAAATCTATCCCGTGACTCATGGAATGTTTCACCTGGTTCATTTTGGAATGACATGATTTGTTTTCTATATTCAGTAAGAGATGCATGCTTGTAAAATTTACTCATAAACAAATCATATAATTGAGCCCAAGTATAAACACTATTAGGTGTTAAGTTCATAAACCATCTCTTTGCCAATTCTTTTAATGCACTGGGAAAATATTTCATTTTAATTTGATCTTCAGTCAACCCTCCTAAAGGAAAAGTACTCATCATGTATTCATATTCTCTTAAGAAACTGACAGGATCTTCATGAGGCATTCCATGAAAAGATGGTATTGCATTAAAATAATGACCTTTTAACTCAAAATTCCTTACAGCATCTGGCAAGACTAAACATGATGTCACAATATTTAATGAAGGTCTACTAAAGTCATTAATAGTTCTTTGATTTATCACTACTTCCATATTTTTTCTTGCAGGTTCTTCTTCTCTTTGATTCATGTTGACTGGGTCAACTGGATTTTCAGGATTTCTATTATTATTATTTTCTTACATTGTGGGATCAACCAGAGGATCCTCTTGATTCAATTGGTCTTGATTATCAAACTCGGGAGCTAGATTTTCAAGGACTTCTTGATTTCTTCTAACAATATTTATATCTTGATTTAATTCTACCAATTTAGGATTCAAAGATCGACGACCGTGCATAAAAATAATTTAAAGCAATTTAAAAACAACTAACTATTAAAAACAAAATAAAATATTTTTGTATTTTTTTTATTTTTATAAAAACTGAAAATTAAATTAAAAACTAAATTAAATTAAAAACTACGCTACCAACAAACTAACTACGTGAACTAGCTTGTCCCCGGCAACGGCGCCAAAAACTTGATCGATGTTTTATTTAATCTTTTTCCTTGCAAGTGGACAAGACTATTATAGAATAGTATTGGAAGCAAGGGTCGAACCCACAGAGACAAGTGATCACGAATAGTGCAATTTATTGATAGCAAATTATTAATCTAAATGAGGTTTTTATATTTATTTCTATTCTAAACTACTATTTATATTTAGATGTTTACTAATTAGCAGTAATTACAAATATGAAGATCTTATGGTGGGCGGCAATCTAGGATTCTGAGTTTCACTTGTATCTCCTTTATGTTCAATTCATAATAATTATCATTCAATTTTTGGGTTCGTTCACTAAAGATAGATATAGTCTGTTGAACAATTGGTTCAGCCTCCATCCCCGCAAAATCCATCAATTTTATATTCTAAGCACAAGAACTGTAATCTAGATGTCACCTAGATTTATGATCTATCTGTTACCTAGATCATGTATGAACATGGTCCTAACTTATCACTCTCGTGCATCGATAGGTCCAATTTATTGTGATGGTGAGCCAGTATACGATATATGCACATTGGTCATGCAGTTATCCGCACCTCTAGGCCTTTATTATTTGCGATTACATTCATTTGTTCAAAGCAAAATAATATAAGGATTGATAAACAATACAATCAACAAGAATTGAATGATCATATATAAGAATTAAAACATAAATTCGATACAAGTTACCTCCCACCTCTTAGATTATGGATGATTTAGTTCATCATAGACAATGAACAGCACATGGATATGATCAGATACATGATTTGATCTTCAATACCTGAAATTACACAATCTAATTATGATATACAATCTAAAAACTACCTAAAATCTACCTAAGAGTGCTTCCAGCCGTCTTTCCTTCCCTTGCTTTCGGCATCTAACTTCAATATATACTCGGGAGTTGTAATCCAATCGAATCACTGTGTGAAAATCCGAAAATAGCGCATTTTGACCACCTTGCGGTCGCAAGGTGTTGAGTACCTTGCGTCCGCAAGGTCTCCAGTGTGTCTGGCCTTTGGTTGCTTGACTTCTTCCCGTACTGCCTACCTTGCGGTCGCAAGGTCTGATGTACCTTGCGTCCGCAAGGTCTTCAGATCTGACAGTCTTCATTTTTATCTTCATTTTTCCTTTTTGGCCTTTCTTGAAATTTGCACTTAAAACCCTGGAGTTTGGCATATTTTCACTAATAACCCTGAAACTTACAAAACTCACCGAAAACATATATTAGTAGCCAAAAGCCTCGTGAAATAGCATAATTTAAGTCCTAGAAGCATATAAAATCGACGTATAAAATATATCGATCAAGGATACCCACCCCATTCTCAGTGTAAAACTTGGCCTTCTGGTGAGGTATAGAGGTCACCATTTGGAACTTGGCCATGGCCGTGGCGCCCAGGATACAGTTGTAGGCGGACTTTAGGTCAATTACCAGGAAAGTGATCATCTCTGTCCGGGTTTGTACACCATCTCCCATGAAAACCTCGAGCTCAATGGTGCCATTTACGCTCACTTGATGGTTGGTGAATCCTTCAAGCTTCCCCAAGTAAGGCTTGAGCCGGGTGTCTGATAACTCTAGTCCCTTGAAGTAGGAGTAATACATGATGTCCTTGCATGCCCCGGTGTCGAGCATCACCCTATGTACCTGCCACTCGTTTACTAGGCAGGAAATGACCCGATCGCTCGGAGGCCGGGGTGTCTTTGTCATTGGTGAAAGCAGATGTTGAGCTCTCTGCCATTGGGCTGCCGAGATTTAACGGCTTTAGAGATAGAGTATATATGTTTCCCGATCTGAGTGTTGGACGGAAGCTCCTCCTGAATCACATTGACCACTCCTCGAATCTGAGGGGCCTGGCCACCTCTTCCTCTTGGGGGCCTCCCTGGCTAGTCATTATTTGCATTGTTGCCTGTGCCCTGATCCCTTTTGAAGCGATCCAATTTGCCCGCGTTGATCATTTTTTGTATCTCCCGCTTCAACACAAAGCATTCCTTAGTGGTGTGGCCGTTACCATGATGGTAATCGCAGTACTTCGTGTTGTCCCTGGTGTGAGCGAGCTCAAGGTCAAGTGGATAAGGGATTGGCAGCGCATCTCCAAGTTGGAACACAATCTCTTCCCGCGTAGTGTTTAGCGGGGTGAACTGTGCCTCCTAGAATCTCTGTCCGGGGGTAGATGTTCTCTTCCTGTCTCTGCGTGAGCGATTGTTGCCCTCTGGGCTTTGGTCTGCTGGCGTGGCTGAGCTGTCCTGAGCCTTGTCTTTGTTTTTGGCTTTGTCGCCCTTGACGCTATCAGTCGAGCAGAAAAGATGAGAACTTGCCAGCAGCTCTGCTTTCGAGGCTCCCGGGTTCGTGGCCAGCATTGTTTTCAGTGGCCCTACCTTCATGTTGTTGAGGTAGCAGAACGTGATCTCAGGGTCACTGGTGGCGGTCACCTGATCGAGCATCTCCTCGAATCTCTTCAAGTAGCTGCCATATGATTCGTTATCGCCTTGTTTAATTTTGGCAAGATCAAACCAATTTTTGGGGGTTGGACCTGCAGTGCCGAATTCCTCAAAGAACTTTTCCCGAAGCGTTGCCCAACTGCCAATTGATCCACGGGGGACTCTGCCCAACCATGCCTGTGACTTTCCCTGAAGAGCACTCTCGAATGCTCGCATCTTCAAGGCTTCCACATCGGTGACCATCCGAATCTGTGCCTCGAACGATCTGAGCCAATCGCTTGCCCGCGCCTTCCCAAAATACTTTTCGAATTGCGGGAAGATAACCCCTTGCGCGGGTGGTGCATTCTCAATCTCTGGAGTGAATGGGCTGTCCTCCAGCGGCTTTGTGACCCCATATCCAGGCTTGGCCATGCCTAGATTAGCCATCTGTTTGGCCATGTCTCGTTTCATGGCCTCCATTCGTTCAGATAGTCGTTTTTCTGCATCCATGGTGAGTCTGGACGAACGAGCAGGATCGGACTGTTGACTACGCATTGGTGGGCAAAAGGTTGGTTCATAGGAAGCTTCGGCCTCCTGCTCAATGCGCGTTCTATACCTTGGACAATGTGTATCTGCTTTTGTGTGATCACGGGCCCTACGACGGCTATGGCTCTCTTCCCGAGCATGGTGCTCCTACTGACGATGATGTCTGTAGGAGAGATTCTGACGGCTGTATGACTGTATCTGCTCTCCGCCTGGTCATCTGCTCGTTTGACTGCCTCAGCTTTCTCCGAAGGTATATGAATAACGGATGGGATCCGTCTGCTCGGAGCGGGCAAATGTTGGGAGGCATGGCCATCACCAACAAGTCTGGATTGCTGAGAGCGAGTAACACCAAATCGCAATCGGAATCGGGCGTGGCCTCAGGCGCAGTGCCGCATACATCTTATTATAATACTCGCTTGACTTGCAGAGCTGCGGGTTTTGCTCGGCAAACTCACGTGGCTATCCCGCCATTCTCTACCGCCGATTTAGCCGCTGCTTCGAGATCTAACGCGCGAGCATCGCGCTTCTCGTTGATAACTTGTCTGGCATCGCGTTGGCTAGCATGGCTTTGGCTGGCGTGCTAGGACAGTTGCTCCTCGACATATGGCACATCATTGCCATGAAATGTGTGCCAAGCAGCCACTTTCTGATTCCTCGTTTGCATCCCTTGGGGTGCCCTAGGTGGCAAATCGATCAGTGGTGGTGGATTATTGTTTCCAGCCTAATGGCTTCCAGCATGGTGGTTACTGACGGTGGCATGATGCTTGCTACCTTTACCAGCCATTGCAACAAGAAGATTTCTAAAAATCTTATCGGAAAACTTTAAAGAAAGTGTTGAAACTTCGATTTTCCGGCAACGGAATCAAACTGATGTGGAAAAATCACAGCTTGGGCCGTCCGTATGAAGGGTTGTATATCTGGGCTTGAATCTGCTTCCTTGAACCTAGTTAAGAACACATAAAACCTTAGTGGAAGTGCAAGGCTTGGCCTTGCGAAACCACTCCGACATGAGAGTAAGTATCGGATGTGAATGTCAAGAAAGAATTTGACAGAGTTTATAGGCTCAAGAAAGAGTGTGTGTACCTTGTTTATGGCTTATGGAAGGATATTTATAGGCCCCCAATGTTATTGAACCCGTCTAGGATTTAGTTTCCTTAGATACCCAGTCAATTAAGGGGGGAATCCCTAAATTGTAGGCATGATAAGCGGCTGGCCGCGTAAATGTAGGAGCATATAAGTTAAGTGTCCTGTTCAAATATGGAAACCTTTGACTTGTCTTGGAGAGCAAGTTTCCGGAGTTTCCTGCTCGATGCGTGCCCGGGCGAGCAAGGCTCTGCCCGGCCATAGTAGATAGATTTGCAGATGATGTGCAATTCTCGGGCATGGCCCCTTTGGGCATGGTGCTCGACCATGTTTGAGCGGATAAGTCTCGATACTTTGCGAGGCGAGGCCTCGGTCGGACAGAGGACCAAGGCCGAGCTTAGATGGGGATCGCATTATTCGTTGCTTGATACCTCGACCACTTTGTTCGCTAGACTGGTGGACCCCATACTAGTTACGTTTGTGACTGGCATGTGGTGGGTGCTCGTGACCTGGCTTGGGCCGGGCATATCAAGTTACTATTCATGATTATCAAAACATCATCTCTAATCATAGTTATCAAAATTTGATATAATGATAATTTTTAAAAAATTAAATCCAATAGATATAATATAATAATATAAAAACAAAATTAAAATATTATGATATTAAATAAGATATCAAAATTTGTTGAGCTTGAGAATTTTAATCATGGTACTCTTAGTTAGTTATCAAAATTTGGTTTGGAGCCATTAGACTTGCCCTGGACGAAGTCGAATTGATGAGCTTGAGAATGAAATGAATGTGAGTCCGAGAGAGGTGGTTTTTGGCCGATAGCACAGACAGCGATTATGATGATACTGAAAAAAAAAAGAAAAAAAGATGAAGATTCAAGACATGACAGACAGAGCAGCTGCCTACCTTTCTACGCAATTCCACAAACCAAAGCTTTGACGTGTAGTCTTCTTCCTTCCCAATTCCTTTCCTTCTCCCTCCCCTATTTCTTCAATAATTCCTTCCCCTTTCTCCCAAACAAAACCCTGATTTTTATTTGTATACTAAATTAAATTCAAGCATCAATAGGTAAGTCTTATATATTCATTCAACATACTAAATTATTTTTATTTTTGTTATATACTGTAATTAATTTCGCACGAAATTTGTGTTTTTTTCGATGGAAATCTCCTCCTCATCATGTTCATCCCCACTCTCTCTCCACCGAATCCATTTCGCCCCACCTCTTTCAATCCCCCACCGTGTCTCCGCCACTCGCCAACGCCGTTCCCAACCTCCCCTCTCCTTAAATCACGCTACCTGTAGTACCAGTACCTCTTCTTCTTTCTTTGGACTCCGTCTCTCTTCTAAACCCTCTACCCTCTCCTTGTACTCTTCCCGTAAAAGAACATCTCTTTATATAGTAGCTGGGGTGTTCGAGAGATTTACTGAGAGAGCAATTAAGGCTGTCATGTTCTCCCAAAGAGAAGCCATGTCTTTGGGTAAAGACATGGTGTTTACGCAGCACCTTTTGCTTGGTTTGATCAAGGAAGATCGTACTCCCACCGGGTTTCTTGATTCCGGCATTACTATTGAGAAGGCCCGGGATGCAGTAAGGAGTATTTGGCATGATGATAGTACTAGTGACAAGGATGAGAATGGTGCCAAGGCGGATGAGGGTTCTTCTTCGGCTACATCTGCTACAGATGTGCCCTTTTCTATTAGTACTAAGCGCGTTTTTGAGGCTGCGGTTGAGTATTCGAGGACTATGGGGTATAATTTCATTGCCCCCGAGCACATTGCTATTGGGTTGCTTACTGTTGATGATGGAAGTGCTGAACGCGTGCTCAAAAGGTGCGTCAATGGCCCATTTTCAGTTATAAATCTTATATGCATGCCTATGATGGATTTATAAAATAATGAATTTTACTACATTGCCAAGAACCTTGGTATCCTTCCACTGATTTCGTGTACTTTTTGGGGGCCTTTGAAATAGTGGTAATTGATCTTAAAGGCTGTGTAGCCAATTTTGCATGAGCACTATCAGATCTTCCTTATTATCTTACCCCTTAGGACATGTAAGATGATACACAAATTCTTTTTTGTTTGTAGTTTTCATTATTTATTGGAATTTCTGTGGTGGTTAGATTTGCTTAACTAGAAGTTGATTGGACAGTTTTTAAAGTTAAACACACTGTCTTCTGAAAGTGCATTTAGTTTTCAATTTCATTGTACTTAATATCCTATGCTTATCCAGAAAATAATACCTAGAATGGAGCCTAGATATTCTGTCATTGGTCCAAATGTAATTCTCTGTGAAATTGCTCTGCTGATCATTAGATTATGGCTATTGGTAGTTTGTCTAAAGATCTGTGAGTGGGTCTGGGGCTGATAGATTTGTGTTTCCATTTATGTGAATTTTGTACTTACTTTTTCCCGCTCAACCTTCTAGATAATTTCTTTGTAATTTCTGCTAAGATCTGGTAGTGGATGTGCAGACCGCTAGACTGCATGAGAACCCTTATAACTTCCCAACAAATGTCTTTTATTTATTCAAGTTGAACCGCGTTAGAGTTTAATATAGTCATCACATCAATTTGATTTCAGATTAGGGGCCAATGTGAATAACTTGGCTGCTACGGCAGTCTCCAGACTTCAAGGAGAGCTTGCCAAAGATGGTAGAGAACCTCCAGCATCCAAACAGATGCGTGAAAAATCCTTTATGGAGAAAACCACTGTTGTCCGATCTATCGATAAAACAAAAGGTAAAATTCGTATGTTCATATTCTCCCAGTTTATGATCACTTTTATGTTGTTCCTATCATTGGAGCAGCCAAGAATGACCAGTTTACAACCATGTCAGAGAAAGGTGCCTTGGACCGATTTTGTGTGGATCTTACTGCTAGGGCTAGCAATGGGCTCATTGATCCTGTAATTGGTCGAGACACAGAAGTCCAAAGGATTGTTCAGATACTTTGTCGAAGAATAAAAAATAATCCCATACTTCTTGGTCAAGCTGGGGTTGGGAAAACAGCTATCGCAGAAGGGCTGGCGACTAGTATTGCAGAGGGAAATGTTCCTGATTTTCTCTTGGTGGGTTGTCAGGCCTTTAGGTTGATTGATGCTTCTTTTGTTCTTGGAGTATCTGGAATTACTGCAGAGTTCAGATGCTTATATCTCTACTATCTGAATTTTCTTTATCACAGAGAAAACGCGTGATGTCCTTAGATATAGGTCTATTAATCTCAGGCGCTAAGGAAAGGGGGGAGCTAGAAGGACGTGTAACCTCATTAATTAAGGAGATAAAGAAGTCAGGTGAGTACATTTCTTGAGTTCTGTTTATGTTCAGGAATATTTACATCATTGCTCAGCTAGATGTGACAGCATTGCAGGCAATGTCATTCTTTTCATTGATGAAGTGCATACTCTCATCGGGTCGGGCACAGTTGGACGAGGAAACAAGGGGTCTGGACTTGACATTGCTAATCTGTTGAAGCCCTCACTTGGGAGGGGTGAAATACAGGTGTTGATATCTTGTGACCAGTCCTTTTAAGGTTACTAGTCAGGTGCACGTCTGTTGCACATGTTGTTAATAATTTTTTCTAAGTGTATTATCGTACCTAACAAAATGAAAAAAGAACTAAAACTTTCAAAATCTAATAATAAAAAAGATTCATTCATTATATTTCTTTTTCTATACAAACATAAAACAAAATTGAAATCTCATTTTCAAACCAAGTAACCTTACTTTGAAAAATGTTAACATTCATAGTTAATATTACACTTTCTATTTATTTTTAAAAGGTTATATATTCATGTTACAAAATAAAATAACCAGAGACAATACTCTTTACTTCAACGTTAATATGTAACATAAGGGCTTCTATACAATTTTGAACCTAAGAGGGTCTATTAAAAAAAAATTGTGAAAATCCTAACAAGAGTCACTTAGTTAACTCACTAGGGGTTTGTTAGGTACCAATATGTTAGTTTTCAAGGCTACTTGTAATGGTCCGAAAATTCAAAGGAGCAAATTGTAAATTTTAGCTTTCTTCTCTAACAAAATGCACAGATTTCTAAACTTGGTTCTCTTTTTTTTTTCTTCATCTTCTTGAAAGTTTAGCTCATTTTCGTAACACATTTCTCTTAGTTTGATTGTTCAGTCATAATCACTAAACACGCCACCGATTTGTTTAATATCTCGATACTCATTAAGAAATCTATTATTATTATAATTAAAAAAATCATATACCTCTAGTAATGTCTACTCAAATTTCACCGTAACAAATTTTAAGCATATTGGAATTATTTCCTCAAGATCTAACGTTGATTATCCTTATTATTCACTTTCACAATTGTTGTCATTTTAAAGAAAAAATTCTTCCTCTTTTAGCAATCTCTCTCTTTCTGTGCTTGCTATTATAATAAATTTAGTAGTGAGTGATACAAAGGGAAACAAAAGAATGTGTAAATATTCATAGTAGTGGTTAATTTGAAGATGATGGATTAATACTACATTTTGTATTATTTTTAAAAGGTTATATATCCATATATTACTAAACAAAATAACTAAATACAACACGCTTACTTTAACGTTAATATATAACATAAGGATTTCTATTCATTTCTGAACCTAGGAGGGTTTAGTAAAAAATTTCAGTATCTAAATGATATATAGTGAAAATCCTATCAACTGTTATTTAGCTAACTGCTTTGGGTTTGTTAGGTACCGATATGTTAGTCTTTAAGACTACTAGTAGTTATCCAAAAATTCAAGGGAGCACATCGTAAATTTTAGTTTTGTTCTCCAACAAAATGCACAGATCATATACTGGGTTCTAATTTTTTTTCCGTTCATCTTCTTCAAACTATAGTTCTCTTAGTTTGTTGACCGATAATTAACAAACACGTTACCAATTTACTTAATACTTCGGTACTCATCAACAAATCAATTATTATATTTTAAAAAATTCATATACCTTTAGTAATATTTGGCCAAATTTCACCGTAACAAATTGAAGTATATTAGAAACATTACCTCAAGATCCAAGGTTGATTATCCTTATTATTCACTATTATTCACTCATTGATGTTGTAATTTTAAGAAAAAAATCTTCCTCATTTAGCAATATCTCAAGCTTCTCTCTCTCTATCTTCTATTTGTTATCTTTTGAGTTTCAAAAGGCTCAACTGACTTCACTTCGCAAATAAGTTTCTTGTATGTTTTCATGGAAGAATTAATTAATAGTTTGGTTCCTCAACTTGTGTACACTTTAAGTTGGGTCTCACCGTTTTTATTTCTATTCATTTGGTCTCTTATGTCAAACTTTTTTGTCGAATTCCCCCTCTTGTTGTTGCCGTTAGAAATGCCGTCTAATATTTTGAATATGATAAAAATACTCTTATTAACTTGGGGACTAAAAATAAGTACAGGTATGTAGTAAAACCCTTATATGTTCATTTATTTTCTCTCTTGTCGGGTCAATTCCATTTTATATACGTCTCTCAACAACACCATATCTAAACTTTGAACTCTGTTGTAAAAAACCGCAAACTAAAAAACCTCAAATTTGTTTTTACAAAATTCACAATATAGACACAATCCTCTATGGCAAACTCCTCTAAGAAATATTTCACCACCTCCCACCCTCTTATTCCGTCCCCGCTCTTGTCTCTAAACGGTGGCTTCACCTACTCTACTCCTCCCTAACCTCCCTCATATTTTCACACAATCACACACGCCAGATCCTCTCTCTACATCGAGTCCTCTATTATTAATTTATAGGAACCTATTCATTCTTATATAGATAGAGAGATTTAAAAACATAAAACATATTATTTTTGAGATTCATTTATATTTTTGGTGGCCCTTCAATTGAGCAAGGGTAATTTCATTATATTTAAAAATATTAGATGACATTTATAATGGTAATGGTAGGAGGGAAAATCTAACAACAAAAAAATCGACATAAGGGACCAAATGAATAGAATTTAAAAGAATATGATCCAACTTAAAGTTGGATACAAGTTGATGGACCAAAATATTATTTAATTTTTCACGACTTGATTAACCCATGAGAAAATTACTTGTTTGACTTTAATTCATGGCGAGTAGTTTATTAAATGTAGGGCTATTTTTTTCTATACATAATTTTCTACCCATGACAAATTTTCTTATTTGTCCTTAATTAATGGTGAGTGGTTTTATTACATGTATGCATATTTTTGCTTATATATTAATTTGTAAGAAACAACTTACACTTTTATAGATAACAAAAGTTACTTAGTTAACTAGATAGAGAGATATAGGGTCTAACAATTTTTATTTTTATTTTACTTATATAAAAAAAACCTACTTTGTTAACTGGATAAAGATTTGTTAGTAAAATCTATAACTTCGGACCAATATGATAGTCTTTAAGGCTGCTTGTAGTAGTCAAAAGATTCAAGGGACTATAGATTTTAGCTTTTTCTCCAACTGAACACACATTCATGAACTGGTTCTCCATTTTCTCCTCATCATCTTGAAGTTATAACACATTTTCTTAATTCATTTGTCTTTACTTGTTCACTGGTAGGGGTGGCAATTGGGTGTTAATGGATAATTTTGGATTAGGCCATTATCCATTAGGCCAATGGATAATAGCTTAACCTAAAGCTATCCATTAACACCCAATTGCCACCCCTGTTCACTTGTAATTATTAAACACGATACCGATTTGCTTATAAAAAAAACTCACCAAAAAATTCCTATTATTATAGTTAAAACCTTGCATACATTTCCAATAATGTCTATCTAAATTTCTCTGTAACAAATCTTAAACATATTCATATAGGAAAACCATATTATTTTTTAGATTCAAATAAATTTTTGTTCCCCCAACTTAGTAAGGGTATTTTTGTCATATTCAAAAATATTGGATGACATTTGTGTACATGAGGGGGATCTGAAAGAAATAAAAAATCAACATATGAGAGAACATAAAAAGGTAGGAACTAATTTAAAGTTAGGTACAAGTTGAGGGACCAAATTATTACATGATTCTTCATGGAATTGATTAGCTCATGCAAATTTACTTATTTAGCCTTAATTAATGGTGTGGAGTTTATTAAATCTAGGACTATATATGTTTACATGCCTTCTTTCTTATTGTATTCAACTCATTTTTATGGGCAGGGGTACGAAAAACCTCTAATTTTTTTCCTATGTATGACAAATTTACTTATTTGACCTTAATTCAATTGTGGGTGTTTATTAGGTATAAGACTATTTTTGGCCATCTATTAATTTCTAAGTAACAACCTTCACTTTCAGTTTAATGAGAAATTATACTATCCTAGTTTTGCAACATCAAAACCTACCAATTTAAGGTCCTAACAAGAGTATTATTTTTTGATTCATATATTTTTTTGGTCCGTCAACTAAGCAAGGGTATTTTTGGCATTAAAAAATAGTGGGCGACATTTCTAATGGTAAGAGTAGGAGGGGGAAATCTTATAAAAACAAAAATGACATTAGAGACAAAATAAATAGAGTTCAAAAAGGTAGGATCTAACTTAAAGTTAGGTACAAGTTGAGGGACCAAATTGTTATTTGATTCTTCATCGAATTAATTAACCCATGACAAATTTACTTATTTTGCCTTAAGTCATGGTGAGTGATTCATTAAATGTAGGGTCATTTTTGCCAATATGTAATTTTCTACCTATGGTAAATTTACTTGTTGACCTTAATTCATGGTGAGTGACATGTAGGGTTATTGTTGTCCATTCATTAATTTGTAAGGAAAACTCACACTTTTATACAATATATATACAATATACAATATACAATACACAATACACACAATATAATATATAATATATAATATACAATAGATAATACAATATATAATACAATAAATATAATATAATATAATATAATATAATAAATAAATAAATAGATAGATATATATGACTTCCAGTAATTCGTATAAAGTGGTTGAGCAGATGACTCTTGGTTTGCTATTGTATTTGCTTTAATTCTCTTTTTCTTGGGTTGATGTTTGCATGTTTTATCAATATACGATGTTTGGTGACAAACTACTTATCTGAAGTAAATGTGCTGTTTGTTTATCTGTAACTCTACCATGGATCATGTAATTTCAGTTTGTACTAACATTCCGTTTATAACAGTGTATTGCATCAACAACTATGGATGAGTACAGGATGCATTTTGACAGGGATAAAGCATTGGCTCGAAGATTCCAGCCTGTGTTGATTAATGAACCAGGCCAGGTAATCTACTGACATTTACAAAAAGCAATAATGACGGTTGAACAATGGGTATTCAATTAGCAGTTTCCCCCGTTTCCCCAACAATATCCAACCTGTCACCATAGTGGTATCCCTGAAGTATATGCACATAGTTACTATAGTGGCATCTCAAAAGTGTATACACAGAACTTCCTTTGACTTTACTTTATTGGTGTTTTTACATCGTTGTACTTATCCATCTACATTTGCTGGTTTTCTAAATAATTGTTATTTATGAAGATCCAAATATACTAACTTCTGTTTCTAAATCACCCATGAATTGAAAATGATGAAATAGACAAATAAAAGCAGTAAAGACAAAATCATGGATGGAGACACTAGGTTGGAGCAGACGCATAGGAGTCACTAGACTAGCAAACCTTCTCTAGCTCATACGATTCATTATTTTTTTTGATAGGTAAGTTCGACCCCTTGTTGGTATGGGGATTGGAACCAAGGACCTCAAGGTCTTTGCTTGAGTGCCCTTGCCATCTCTCCACCCCTTGGGGTTTGCACAATGGAGGGATATGTTTATGACTCTGTATGGCAGGCTACTTTGATTTCCAAAATATAGTTCAGCCTTTCTCCTTTGGTTCAAATCTTAGTAATTGGATAGATGTGCATGTTAGTTTGAGGGGAATAATGCAGCAAACAGTCAGAAAACTGGGAAATTAATTTATGAAGGAAAGTAAAGCGGGAACTGAGAGGAAGAGTAGGAAAGTTCTAAATAGAAGTGAGGTGATAGTTCTTAATATTTAGTTTTTATATTTTGATAAGTAATACTTAATCCTATAAACCATCAACAGAGTTCAAAAAATAAGAGAAAAGAAGCCCTAATGTCCGAGACGGAGCAAATGTAAAATAGGTTTACATCAAACTTTAGCTTCTTGGATTATCATAGAATTTTGTCGCAATACCATATTTAGAATTGCAATATATTGTTGAGAGTTGCTATCATGACCCATATATATTCATCTATTGTTTATACATGCTAGTCTGCTTAGTTCATTGATACATGTTGCGTTGCATATTAAGTTACAGCTAGACATTGTCTGAAAATTTGCAGGAGGATGCAGTTAGGATCCTGTTGGGTCTGAGGGAAAAGTATGAAGCCCATCACAAATGTACCTACACATTGGAGGCCATAAATGCAGCTGTTTACCTGTCAGCAAGATACATTCCTGATAGATATCTACCGGACAAAGCCATTGATCTCATAGATGAAGCTGGTAGTAAAGCTCGTATGGATTTCTTCCGAAGGAGAAAGGAAAAACAAATTTGTATACTTTCAAAGTCACCGAATGATTACTGGCAAGAGATTAAAGATGTTCAAGCCATGCATGAAGCGGTATTGGCAATGTTTCTTACTTTCCTTTTGTGGCTATTAGATTTTCCATATAACCAAGATGTGTGTGATTGAGGTTTCTCACCTTGTGCATTTATCTTGCTAATATGACATTAGTCTTTTCCAAAAAAAAGAAAAAAGAAAAGAAAAGGATCTCTTATTTTAGCAGCCTTGACTGCTTCATTGTACTAATGACATGATATTATGCCTTTCATAAAAGCAGGTTTTGGCAAGTAAGTGGATCAAAAGCATTGATGTATCAAAGATGGAAGAAGATGATATTGAACTCAATTTGCATCCTGAGTTGTCTTCCACGTCGGATGATGATGAGTAAGTTTTTGGCCTTCAAATTCTGCTTAGAAACAACAGTCTTAAGTTTGGATGCCTTGGTGAATATTCTTTCTTCTTTCTGTTTCCTGGGTTAATCTAGTTTCTTGCTTTAATTATTTTCCAGGCCAACAGTGGTTGGAGCTAGTGAAATAGCAGCAGTTGCTTCAATGTGGTCAGGGATTCCGGTTGAACAGGTCACTGCAGATGAAAGAATGCTTCTAGTGGGCCTTGAAGAGCAGCTACATAGACGAGTTCTTGGTCAAGATGAGGCTGTTAATGCTATTTCTCGAGCTGTGAAGAGATCTCGGGTTGGCTTAAAGGACCCTGATAGGCCAATTGCAGCACTGCTTTTCTGTGGCCCCACTGGAGTTGGCAAAACTGAACTGACAAAAGCTTTGGCAGCATGCTACTTTGGCTCAGTAAGACTGTCTTTGCAAAGTCTCTATCTCTCTCTTTCTCTCTCTCTGCTTAGATTTATTTAATATGATCTCCGTATAATGATATTACAGCAACTGCATTCTTTAGAACATATCAGTATGTCATGACATTCACTTCAGAATCATAATTCACGATTTATCACACTAATTTACGTAGTACTGCAATGTAACTTGATTTTATTGATCATGTCCAAAGAAAAGTTTTAATGCTTGTCGCCCGAACACAAGCTGACCCAAGATCTTAAATGGTTCACCATGTCGCCCATTAAAATGCTTAAGCCCTAGTTAGTAGCTAGTGTTAAGGTCATTATAAGGCTCTTATACATTTTCTACGTATCCGATGTGGGATAGAGGTCTCACAATCTCCCTGATTTATTGCTTGACATCCTCGTCAAGGCCCACACAATATGTAGGATCTTTCCAAGTAAACGGTCAACAGAAAATCTGGTAGGGGCAGAGCCCACCAATGTTTTAACTCTCATTTGCGGGGTCCAGTGATAGTAGTTCATATATTTATCCCCATTGACAATAATGGATCCTGCTCAAGCGGGCATGAATGCCGTCTCCGCCAGTTCTGACACCATTCAAAATTCCCCAGGCCCGAACACAAGAGATATCTCTTTTGATAGATCTGTGTGACGTGAAAGATGCCCTTCTGATATTGCAAATACTTTCGGGTGTTTGTCTAATCTTTCCCCAAGTAAGAATGCAATGTTCTTCTCACCTATCCAAAAAAAAAAAGGAATGTTCTTAAATAAACATGTATTACTCTTTTTTTTTAATTAGTAAAGATTTTAAATACAACGCCAAAAAAGAAGGCGCATCCTTGTACACAGGGAGTATACTAAACAAAAATTACATTTGTGAAGAACTATCCACCATATCCACAAAAGGGGTCCAGTCATTCAAAGACGTCTCCGAGCACCACGATCGAAGAAGCTGAAAAACATTCTTCTTTATCTTATCTAACCCATCTTCCACATTTTCAAAGGCTCTTTGATTCCTCTCCTTCCAAATACTCCACCAAATCGTCAACGGAGCAGTGTCCCAAACCACATTCCTTCTTCTCCTTTTATACAAAGACCATCCACGGAGAAGCTCTACTACTGATCTTGGCATAAACATGTATTACTATAGAGACTTGAAGAAAAAGCATGTTGATATTCCATGCTACTTGTCGACTTTGCTATAGTAAATGGCAACTATGGTCAGTCCTTGTTTCCTTCTTCGTCTTCTTTTTAAAAATAAAATAATAATAATAATTTCTTCTGCAAATTGAGCTTTCTGTTTTCATACATTTTCCTTTGTTGTAAAAGCACAAAAGATTGAGGAAATTTGAGTAGGTAGTAAGCCGCTCATCCTTGCCAACGTTCACCTTCCATCTGTTTTTGACTTCTGAATCTATTTACAATACTGATTCTAACCTGCTGTGAACATGTTCATTGTTGATATTGTCCGGCACAAGTAGAGGTGCCACATTCAGACCATGATTGTTGTTGCCTTGTAATTTTATGTTCTTATTAAATTGAATATTGACACAACTGGAAAACTTAAATAAAGATTATTTGTTTGATCTGGTATTTATAAATTAATTGCTTGTTGCAAGAATGAATAACTCCCATCAAAGATAATGAACTGACAAGAACTCCAAAGATGACATGGGTTCCATGTTGACTATAGAAGCATTACAAAAGAGTGGGGATTGGCCATTTAAGTATTTAGGATAACCTTGAAATTTAATTGTTTCTAGTCGATGCACTATAATCACCGAAGACTTCGTTTAACTTTTTGAAAATAAACATACATTTTACTTCTTGTATCCATCGTGATGTTATTGTTAATTTGTTACAGGAAGCGGCCATGCTAAGATTAGACATGAGTGAATATATGGAGCGACATACTGTCAGCAAGTTGATTGGATCACCACCGGGTTATGTAGGCTATGGGGAGGGAGGCACACTTACGGAAGCTATCAGAAAACGTCCCTTTACTGTAGTATTGCTTGATGAAATTGAAAAGGCGCATCCTGATATATTCAATATTCTTCTCCAAATATTTGAGGATGGACACCTCACAGACTCTGAGGTTCGTGCCTATTAATACAAAAGTAGCTAAAGACTTTGTTAACATCTACTCCATCCACCCCATAAAAGGAGTCCTACTTCCCGTTTTCGTGTGTCCCAAAAATAAAGCCTTGCTTTTTAAAGTTAAGCCATAAAATTATGTTTGTTTTTTCTAGATATTTTTCTTCTTTTAAACATGATGTTGTTCGTACATGTTGAACTCCTCGCCCCAAAAGAAGTACACCTTCCACTTTAGGTTGTCCAAAAAAGAATGTTACATTCCCTTTTCCAGGATAGCTCTTTTAAGCAATTTGACTTTAATATCCTTGTCAATTTTGAAATCCACCATTGAAAATTTTACCTATGACATGATTGGAGTGGGGTTCACCATATTGATGGATACTTTGGGAAGTCAAAGGATTGTCAAAAAAATTCTTAAATACTTCTGCAAGAAGTCAAGATACCCCTCTTTCTGTGGGGGAGGGGAGGGCTTATTTTAGTGCAATTTAAAGGAAATATATGGAAATCAAAATACATTATCGAAAAGTTCAATCAAAGTAGGATTTTATTTATTTATTTTTATTTTGGGGGTGTGGGGGGTGGGGGTTGATGGGAATTGAGAGTAAATTACACAACTCTATTGGATTCTGATTAGCTAATGACTGATGATTCCTGACTATGAAAAATTATTTGACAGGGTAGGACAGTATCATTTAAGAATGCATTGATAGTGATGACTTCTAATGTGGGTTCTGCGGCTATTGCAAAGGGTAGACGCCGCTCTATCGGGTTCTTGGTTGAAGATGAAGTGACGGTGTCGTCTTCATATGATGGATTAAAAGCATTAGTAATGGAAGAACTAAAGTCCTATTTCCGTCCAGAACTACTAAACAGGATTGATGAGGTTGTTGTGTTTCGTCCCTTTGAGAAGACTCAGGTTTGTCTCGTTGTAAATGGTAGAATGTTAGAAAATTTTGTGTTCCAATTAGCAGTTAAAAATTTGAAGGCCTGCCTGCCCTCTAGACCTTTCCCACTTTTAGTGGGAAAAACAGGGAATAAGAAAAGAAAAATGAAACCAGTGAACACAAATAAGATTTTCCACTAGGTCTTCTGTTGATGTCAGATTGTTACTTATTTGAATTTGATCAGATATTTTGTTCATCTCAGATGCTGGATATATTGAATATGATGCTTCAAGAGGTGAAGAAAAGGCTCCTCTCTTTCGGAATTGGTTTGGAGGTATCAAAAGCAGTCATGGACCTCATATGTGAACAAGGATTTGACAGGAGTTATGGTGCACGACCCCTTAGAAGGGCACTCACCCTCATCGTTGAAAACCCATTGAGTGAATCACTTCTAACCGGAGAGTGCAAGCCAGGTAATGTTGCAGTCGTTGATTTAGATGATTCAGGAAACCCTGTTGTCAGGAATCAATCTAGTCGAGATATCCACTTGTCTGATACGTCAGTCTTGTAGGTAAAGTATATAAAGAAACATGATGCATGTATAGTTAGTCTTTATATCCATGTAAATTTTGTATAGTCATTAATATCAGATTATCTTTCGTTGGACCATCTGAGAGCATCCAGGTCCATAATTGACAAGGGCAATTTTCATTTTAGAATTGATTGTTACAGCCAAATCCAACACGCCTCAAATATTTTGATACTTCTATGGCCAGGTTAGTTAGTGTTGTCACCCCACATTTGTCAAGTGGTTAGTGGTTACAATCACATCGGTTTCAAACGTAGTGGCAGGCAGTTAATCCATATGTAACTTCTGGTTTCAACTCTCAACCGTCCCTGAGTGTTCCTTTTTTGTTCTTTACAAAAGTTCACAAAGTTTACTATTAAACGATTCTAGTAGCACATTTGGACGCAATACGTGTAGCAAGGTGAATTTCTATGAACAATACCAAAACACTTATTTGGGAACAAATTTCTTTTGAATAGATTAAAAATAAGAGGAGCACCAAATCAAGAATGGCTGAACGAAAACCTAGCATAACACTCGTCATCTATTTTAGGTGACTATTAATGCAGCCTCAGACATTGGGACAAAGACAGAATTGGTCCGTCTTCTTGATCCATTTGATTGAGCATTGGCCATCTATTTTATTTGTTCGTCTTTCTGATTTTTTGTTCATAGACCAAAGCCAAATGTGTCTGAAGAAGAAGAGTTTGGAAATGGCAATCAACACATCAACTCAACATGATAACATTTCTAAAAATAAACAGCAAAAAGTGATAATTGTTGACAGAATTCTTTCCAGGATTACTCGACTCCTAGAAGTTTGAACTGAGTGCAGAGTGTCCTGTAGAGATAAACGTATACTCTTCCAATCAGCAAGTTTGCTCAAAAAGTAAAATGATACAACAACGGCTAATCAATGCACATGTTAAACTCTCGCCAATCCAGAAAAAAGAGAAACACTTCACATGCAGCACTATGCTTGGCTCATCTCATCATTGACAAATGGAAGGATATACTTTCGCTGCGATCAAAGCAACCTCTATTCCTGAATGAAGAAGAATAAGACAAAGCAATATTAAGCGTGTTTTTTTAAGTGCCCGGTGGGGGAGGGGTATCATCATATGCATCGGTTTTTAAAAATACAAATATTTCAAGGAATAATGAAGGTCAACATTCATAAAAGCCATTTATCAGATTTTTGAGTGAGCATTCTGTTATCACGACTATGAAAAGTTATAAACTTTAACTGCTGTTCTATAGAGGTTTTCTGCCTAGGCCCAAGAGTAAATAAACCAACGATAATGAAATGCTCCAAAGTTACTAAGTCTGCAAAAGCTTCTAACCTACGGGTTCAAACCAACTACATCCTAACCCACTGGAATTATAGTATCTGGGTTTGGTGTTTTTTTTGGGTTCTAAGTGACGCAGTGGAAATGTCAGAATGCAATAGTAAATGTGTTCTGTCTAACTAGATGTGAGCAGGTTAAAATTGCTTGGAAAAGTCTTTTAAGTCTCCAATCCTTACATTGAAAATGATAATACATGTCAAGTCAGCTCATTCATCTTGATACAATGTTTCTATCAATATTTCACTTTCACTTATTTGAGGTTCAATTACAATTAAGAATGCAAACATAAAAGGGGGGAGGACATAGAAGATGAGTCTAAAAGTGTTAGCATCCATAAATCTAATGTACGAAGATTAACAGTAAAATTTACATGAAGAAGTATCAGTACCTCCATCTTAGCAGGAAGATTAACAGTAAAATTTATGTGAAGAAGCATTTGTACCTCCATTTCAGTAGGTGCTTCATTCTTTTGTTCAGAATTGTCATCCCCTGACACAGCATCTTCACCATCTGTAGCCATATTGTCCTCAACATTTTCATTGCTCGTTGTGCTATTAGTAACACCAAGATCTAGATCGTCCGGAATTTGGCCCGACTTCAAAGCCTGCTCCGCCAGATTAAAAAGTCAAATAAAGAAATCCCTTGATATATCCACTTAGAGTGAAATGAAGGATCACCTTTTCAAGTCTAGCCACCTCTTCAAGAGTTTGAGAATTAACAATAGCAGCCTGCAGACACAACGTTTAGGAGACTGTAAATTCAAGTTTTAAAAATGAAGCACAACAGGGCAAAAGAAAACCAATTCTAAAGTTTATACAAAACACGCTGTAGACTGATCTTTACCTACACCAACATTTACAAAAGTTAATAGTACAGATCGCCCATCAACCTAAAGATGTCAAACATGATCCCATCCTACCTTTCTATCTTGATGAGCATATTGCTCCACTCTTCAACTAAGGCTTAAGCTTTAAGTTTTTCAAATCAGAAAAGAAGGAAGATGGAACTAGAGATGGGATAGATAATTAAACACACCTTGATAGCAATAATTTGTTCTGGAGTTGGGGCAACTGCTTTAGGAGCCTGCTCCTCCTTCGGGACCTCAGGGGTGCTCGGGATCTCACCGGGTACAAACGTCTTCATGGATTCTTTTTTAGCTTCCTCTTCAGCTTCTTTGGTACCAAACATCTTCCCTGCCTCAATTCGCTCCTACCATCAACAAATAAAGTATAAGAAAAGGATAACAATTTTTAAGAAGTCCTGAAAATTCTAGGTGAGATTGAAGGCATACGAATCAAAACAGAAGTCAAGAACACAAATGAGAAAATGGATCAGGAGAAAAATGCAATTTGAGTAATGAATTACGACATTACAAATTCCGCTAGGGTATAAACATGAATCTTAAGCATACACAGCTACATGAAAGCACGTGTTATAGAAAATATACAATGCATCTAAATTTGAGTACTCCTAATCCAGTTGCCAACTATTTTGCATAGCAGCTATTATACTTCTACACCATTAGGAGAGGTTCTTTCCCTCTTAAGTTAGCAATTCCTCTTAAAAGCTGAAATTGCTAGAGAGGGCCAACAACGTATATCAAGCTTAACACTCCTGATCACAATTATAGTCGAAAATGCATACTTTCTATGAAACATTTCTTTACCTCCCCTTTTCATCTTATTCAATAACCAGTTCAACAAAAAAACGAAGACTCCTGATCACAATTATAGTCGAAAATGCATACTTTCTATGAAACATTTCTTTGCCCTGTTCATCTTATTCAATAACCAGTTCAACAAAAAAACGAAGACATGCCAGAATATACTCTAGAACAAGCAAGTTAAACAACAAGTCACAACTCTGTAGCTGAAAAACATTGTTTTCGCTTTCTCCACTTTCCTAACACATGAAACACCAAGTAATGTAAACCTTCTTATGCTTTGTCAACTTTCCAATAGCCCCATAGGCTGCATCCCATGTACAAAAGACCACTTTCAAGACATTACTCCTACAAAAAGTTGTACCCCTTAAATAAAATTTGATCGTATAAACTATGTCCTGAAGGTGTCTCAAGGAAGGATACTAAGAGACCCTTGACCCCAAGGGGTGAGAGAGATGGCAAGGACACTCAGGCAAAGAACTTAAGGTTCTTGGTTCCAATTCCCAAACCAACAAGGGGTCACACTTACCTATTAAAAAAAAGAAAAAAAAGGAGACCCTGCCTATATTTGACCAAAACTTTCTTATGTCCCACAACAGCAAAATGTCCAAAAATAAATCCTTTGCAAATTGCACCACTAAATTTGACTCATCCTCATCTTGGAAGAGATAAAGTTTTTGAATCTAAGCCAATTTTTCATAATCCCCTCCCAACCCATTTCATAAAGCAACAAGATCAACCTATAAGATCAACTAAAAGCCCCCCGCCTCATCAAAAATTTCAAACACCAATTCTAGCGAAGACAGATGAAAATAAGGGTACAATCAAATCTGAACTTCTTAAATAAACTGAAGTATGTCTTTTAAAAAGTGAATCATCAAGAAAAAGTTCCCAATAACCCAACTGACTCCTTTTGGAAACTAATAGTACTAACTACAAGTGTCCCACACCAGGTTTATTGTCAGAGATAAGGAACCCCACCGAAAAATCTCCAAACGACTCATCTTGGCACAATGCTAACCATCATCATAATAAACTTTATAAAAAAGAGGTTTTTCTTTTTTTGGGGGAATGGGGGTGAGAGAGAGAAGAAGAAGAAGAAGAAGATTCTTGATGGCACAACCATGTATCGACGAGAGTGTAGGTTTGCATGTGTACACAGTCGTATAAGTACTCTGATTTTGTGCAGCTCCTTTGCATAAATTATTGCTCCTTCCCACTATAGCCCGCGAGTTTGTAGGGTCAACTAAGAAGCAGCTACCAACTGTTGCTACGAAAGTGGGAGCTGTCATCTTCTTAGAGATAGTAAATCAAACCCCAATTCTTATCAAAAACTTCAAAACATTTAAAGCTTCATATAACAGAAATTTCAATGCATAAAACAAGCAATGAGAGCGGCAAAAACTAACAGGCTTGTGCCCAAATTAATGGAACTTATGTTGCATTAGACAAACATCCATGTGGAGTTGCCATGTCCCAAACACCACGCACACAAATTTGTACATTAGATAACTGGACAAACACAAGCTCAAAGAAATCTTAAACCTCAAAAGCACCAAATTTCCCAATAATTTCCTATTCACGCCCCCAAACATTAATTGATAGATAGGGAAGAGCTAACCTTCTGCTTGACTTTCTTGAAATCGAGCAAGCGCAATGCTTTCAGTTTGTGAATGACGTACAAACGGTAATTTGGTTTCTTTGTTATATTGTTGTCGAGCAGGCTAAGGAACTGCAGATTTGGAAGTGACGCAAGTGGATCAATCTCAACCAAATTAACAAGTCGATTGTTAGTAAGAACCAAAGAGTGCAGTTTCGGCAAGAACTCTGTAAATTGAAACATTAGAACTTGTCAAAGTAAACCACCAAAAACAGAAAAATATGGGAACCACATTTAGCATAGGCATGAGGTACATTATAATGCCGTACCTCCAATGTTAGGGTTGATACGGGTGACTCTGTTGTTGTTCAATAACAACGTACCCAGGCGATTCAAATGGGGGAAATTTTCAAGTTTAACTATCTCATTGTCGGACAAATCAATAGTGTCAAATTGATCCTGCATATCAAATCAAGAGAAGTTTTATCGAGACTGCCCAGAAAACAAATTAAAATAATTAATGGGTTGCAAAAATATATTTTTTATTTGCAATTTGGGTGGCAAATGCCTACTTAAAGAAGAGAATGTTACCATTGAAGATTGGAAATATCTAGACATTTGGAAAGAGAAGGCAAACTAACCTCGGTCGCACCCAAGTTCTCTATAGCAGCAATCTTATTCCCTACACACAGAAAAGGAAAGGAAAAAAAAAGAACAAAAAACAAAGTGAATAAAACCTGGATAACAAACAAAAACCCCAAAATGTGCGAATAAATTAGGTCAGAATCCAGGTATGAACTATTTGTTAGCACGAACAATCTGGAAAACATTGGAGTTCGGAGACCTAGAAAATCTAGAATATGAATAAAAGGGAGGGGGAGAAAACGAACCGCGGAGATCTAATTCGCGCTCGCGAAGGGCATTGAAAAAGTGAGGGCTTTTCCAGATCAAGTCTGCCGTTAATCTCACCATTCTTGCTTACTCTTGCTTCTGAAGCAGCGGAGAGAGCTAAAACCCTCACAGGCGGGTTGGGTTCTAAGCTAAAAATGAAATTAACTCTTGACACCCTTTGTTTTTCCATACCGGTGGGATTTGGGTTTTACTTGCTGAGTAAAAAGCCCGCAAGGATGGGTAATAACATGGGTTATTCTCTTCTTCTTTTTTACTTGAAAGAGGCTATTTCCTCTTAATTTTTTTGGAAATATTTCGTGCGGTCTATTTTTTTTAGTTTACGATCGCTAAAGTACGTATTCTTTTTTTTTAATCGGAAAAAAGTTATTTTTGGTGCTAAAATAACTACGATATCTTTAATAAACTGAGGTGGTTACGAATGTCATTATTTTTGTACTGCGATTCATTAATTTTATTGCATTAATTTTTACACTACAGTTCAAAAATAGATTAGGAAAATTAATTTGAATTGTAGTGCAAAAATTAATGTAATAAAATTTATGAATCGTGGTGTAAAAATATTATCTAATTCATTTTTACAATGCGATATAAAAGTATAAAGAATCAGTTTACGTCATCCACCTTCTTCTTCCATGATTCCATTTTCTCCGTTGTAAGCCTTTTTCTTTCTCCTCCTTCTACGCATTCATCCTAACTGAAAAATCTTTCAACTCAACACATATCCATTATAGTTTCATATTTCATAAATCACAAAATTTGTTTACCTTTTGGGGGCGTTCCCCCGAACCCCCACGAAGGGGCGCTGCCCCCTTGCCTGACCGGGCAGGTCGATCCGCTTTTTGTTGCGCACAATCGTGATTTTTGAATCCAAAGTGTGTTATCGGGAGTTGTTGCAGAAGACAATGACATTTTTTGAACAATATTTCAAAAAATGGTCTTTTGTGATTGAAAAAAAGAACGAGGTACTAAAGGGGTCAGAAACTTTGGAAAAAGGGTCGGTCCGAATTTCCCCCTAATTTTTAAGGGAAAATTCGGACTGATCCACTTTTCAAAGTTTCTAATCGTTAAAGTACCCACCTTTTTTTGGAAAAATTACAAGCCGGTCCACTTTCAAAAGTTTTTATTCGCTTCATTACCCTTTTTTTTTCAAACCGAAAAAATGACACTTTTTGGTGCAAAAAGACTACGATACTTTTAATAAGCATTAAGCGTGCTATGAAAATGAATCACGATGCATTGATTGTTGAACCGCGATGTATCAATTTTATTGCATTAATTTTTGCACCGCGATACATCAATGTTTCAATCGCGATTCATCAGTTTAATTGAGTGCATTGATTATTGAGCTGCGGTGCATTAATTTTACACAGTGATTCATCAGTTTAATTGCCTAGTTTATTTTTGTATCGCGATACATCAATGTTGATACCGCGATTCATCAGTTTAATTGTCTAGTATATTTTTGGACCGCAATAGATTAATCCGATATTTTTGCACCGCGATATAATATCATAAATAACCAAACCACGTCTTCCACCTTCTTTTTTCATCTCTTCCGTCGTAAGCCGTTTTCTTCCTCATCCTTTTCATCCGCCTTCGTCTCTACTGAAAAATCTCAATCCAGCACAGATCAATTACACTTTCGTATTTCATAAATTTAAAAAAATATCCCTGTTTCGTTGAGCAACAATGATGATTTTCAAAATCCAATGTGTTTGTCGGAGCTGTTGAAGAACACGATGACATTTTCAAAACAATATTTCGAAAAGTGGTCTTTTGCGATTGAAAAAAAAAATATTTTTTGGGTTAGAAACTTTTGAAAACAGACACTTTTGAACGGGAAAATACTGCAATACCCTTAATAAGTAAAAGACGCGCTATGAATGAAGACTAGATGCACCGCGGTTCATATAATTATATATCGTTGTGCAGAACAATCAACAACCAGAAAATTATTCAAACCGCGACATATAAATATGTGAATCGCGATGCAATATTATGTGAACTGTGATATATAAATGAACAAAATATTAACAGTCAACATTAAAAGAAGTAAACTACCCAGCACATATATCAACAGCCTGAAATTAATGACAACAACCCTTCTTTCTTATTTTGTCTTTAAATATCTACTGTTATTTTTTTTCAAACTTATCTACTGTTATTTTGTCTTACTTCATATGATTTATTTAAAATTCTAGCTATTGTTTATGATCAAGTTTCTTCTCACGCTTTATGATTCTCGAACACATACAAATCTTAGATTAAAACTAAGTATCCCTTTTTTCCTTTACCTTTATGAAATTGATGATAAACAACCACATGAAGCTGATCTATGGAGATTTCTCACAATGAAGATTTATCTGGAGCATACCATCACAACAAAAGTTACATATTATTGATCCAAAATGAATTATTTATTTACTTTCATCTTAAACGATATTCATAAATTTTCACTTTGAAATATTTCTTGGCAGAGTTCAATTATTAATTTTGATGTATTTTGATGTATTTTAATACGAAAATTGAAAGTAAAACATGTATTTTGTATAGCGGTTTATCAGTGTTAACATTCATGATTTTTTATACATATATTGAAATAACACATGTATTTTGTATTGCGGTTCACATATTTATATATCGCGATTCATCAGTGTTAGCATTCATAATTTTAAATACAGAAATTGAAGAAAATATGTATTTTGTATCACGGTAATATATTTATATATTGAAGTACAAAAATAAAATTTGAAGAATAGGTTTTGCACCGCGATGTAAAAACCTATTCATCGTGATTCAAAAGGATACACGCGTCTCATTCTCATTAAGGTTAACGTAGTATTTTCACATACAAAAATGGCTTTTTTTCGGTTTAAAAAAGGATACTTAAGCGATTAAATTCTTCAGAAAGTGGATCGGCCAGCAATTTTTTCTAATTTTTTGTTATTCACATTATTAATTAATGGTGATAACCAAGCTGGTCTTTTTTTGTGGAAATTATAATCTCTTCAGTCCATTTTCTTTTTATTCAACTGGTTAAGTACACTTTTGGGGGTAAAATATCGAAGATACCTTTAATGAATAAAACATTCACAGACAAAGCCACAGACCGAATTTGGGCATCGTAATGAAAAAATTGGGCATCGCAATGCAAAAATTCTTGCCCAAATTTGAGCATCGCAATACAAAAATTGGACATCGATAATTAATTTTAGGCATCGGTAATTAAATTTGGGCATCGATTAAAACCCAATGTCAAACTGTTTCATACATTTATATACTTGTTTAGTTCAGGTGGTATCCAGTAATCCTTATGTAAGATCTTGAGTTCTTCATAGACATTCCACTTCATCTTCTAGATAGCATAGAGTTCTCCATCAATACAGTCTTTATACACAGACCCTTGAATAACTCATCTATCTTTGATATAACCCATCAGTTACTTCTTTTAATTCTTCAAAGTCATACACTTTATACTTATCCAAGCAATCTGAAGCATCAGCCATTAAATTTACCTCCACATCTTTTATCATCCATTTCCTCATTTTCTGCTTTCTCTCTTCATCTTCAGCCTTTCCTCTCCTTTTCCTTCACAAAGCTTCTCTGTATACCCACAAACCACACACTAACGATGCTCACATCCTGCTCTCAGACTTTTTCTCCAAAACCCTATGTATGTTGCAAGCAAGCCATATATGCAACTTGAATCATCTAAAAATACCTCAATTTGCACCATCCAATGCCAACATCGCAACAATCGATGCCCACGTCGGAGGCAACGATGCACAAATTAGATTTGCCAAAATTTGTATCGCAAAAATTTGGGTATCGCATAAATTAAATTTGCTCTTGCTTAATCATAAATATTATCAACTAGTTGTCTGATTTTGAGTTTCTCATTAATCAGAACTTTGAAGTTGCAGCGATTCCCTTGGTTTAGACTTAGCTCGTAGTTCGCGTTCTGAGTATCGCTTGAATTGTGTGAAGACGAAGATAAATATGATTTTCTGCAATTCTTATAATATCATAAGAGACGGACTAGCATTTTTATTGCTTGATGAAGGATAGGAGGAACCGAGCCCATTAATCAAGGGATATGAATCACTTTTTGGTTCGATCTAAGAAAAATAAAGAAAAAGGGAAAAAAAGAGTATATTTGTGTGTGTGTTTATGTCTCTGACATACGGAAAGCCATTTAAGGAAAAAGAACAGAAAAATGAACTTTTCCAGTTAAATAAAAAATTAGGGGAATGAAGCGGTTACAATTTTACAAAAGTGTACCGGCCTGCAATTATTCCTTAATTAATTATAGTCCCTCGGTTTTGGGCAAATAGTCCACAATTTTAATTTACTTATTCACTACATTATTAACTAATTATACTCCCTCCGTGACGGGCGAAGAGTCCACTATTATATTTTAGGATGTTTCATTTAAAGAGTTCACTTTCAAAAATTAATGCATAAAAGTGTCATTTTATTACTAATGGACTATTAAAAGTGTCATCTCTTTATTTGGAACGGGGAGAGTAGTACTTTAAACTAATGTACATTTTGACAAAACTACTCCTTAATTAATTACTTATCATTTGAACTTGAACAATATATTTATAATTTTCATAGTATTATATTTTAGTGTTAACTTCACCATTGGTCCCTATACTTTGAAAAAGTCTGGTATCAGTTTATGTACAACGCAAGTGCACACCACAAACCAAAGATTGCAAATTTTGGACATTGGTGGTCTCTGACCCCAACTCCGTTTGCTAAATTACTGTTAAGTCATCATGTGTTTATCACATGATCAATTTGTAAGGGTAAAACTGGAAAATCATAATTAATTTGTCGTTTATCTTTCAAATGAGGGAAAGAGTTATAAATGTTTGAAATTTAGGGTTGTAACTGAATATTTCTCATTTTTGTTCACCACCATCATCTTCTCCGATCGTCTTCTCCACTGGGCAAATTCTGATCCCTCAAATCGCTAACTTGAACCCAAATCTTACCACCACCAATCGCCATGATCGATCAGTCGCCACAACCACGTGCGAAGCAGAGATCGGTGAACAGATAAATCAAACCCATTCATCACAGGATTCCAAGTGACAAGATTTCAGTCAAACTCAAACAACTTGTATATACTCTCGGCATACAACAATCTCTACAACAGCTCTACATCAAGAAAAAAAAAAGATAATATAGAGAATTCAAAAAAGAGATTAAATTAACAACAACAAACTCAAGTCAAATACTTAAGGGAAAACTCTATACTAGTTGAATTCAAAAAAGTGTTCAAATTCAAAACCAACAACATCTCCACATTAACAACAAACCCTGTTCAAATGAAAAAAAGAAGATAAGATATCAAGAATTTCATTCTGTTGGGACATGAGACTATGAGGGTGTCGACTGTAGAATTCCTATAATTGCTTTGTATAGTTGGTTCTCTTATCTTTAGGGGTGTCCAGTGTCTCTATCAATAGTTAGACAGTTGAATTTGGTTTCAGATATTTCTTTCCTTTTTGATGTAATATATACTGGAGTCTCGTTTTGTACTCAACAACACAAGATATACATAAATAATAGAATGATGTTTTCTCTCAAGCTCATCAATTCTCATGTCTAAATTCAACATGGTATCAGAGCAAATTCACAATTACTTCCACAAAATCAACATTATTTGCACGATAGAATAGGTTCTTCCGATTATTTTTAGTCAATCAATTTAGGGCTTGGTTTGATTTGGTCGAAGGGAAGAGATGTCTACCAACAATGACGAACATGATGATTGTGAAGAGTAAGATGATTTTGAAGATATAGCCGATGAATACGACATTTACATATCAACATTGCAACTTCATCCCCTCCATCCTCTGTTTCTTCACCCAAATGACCATCCTGGTATGATCCTAATTTCTCAAATTCTTACTGATGCTGTTAATTTTGACCAATGGAAAAAACCAATTGTTATAGCTCTATCGGCAAAGAACAAATTAGGGTTGATTAATGGTAATAAGAAAAAGCCAGGGCCTAGATCTAAATACCTAGGTCAATGGGACAGATGTAATCACATGGTCATATCATGATTGTTGAATGTAGTCTCACCCGAAATCAAGTCAAGTATAGTCTATATTGACTTTGCAAAAGCAATTTGGGATGACTTAAATACTAGGTATGCTCACAGTAATCTTCCCAGAGTCTTTGAAATTAGGAGGAATTTGAGTGAATGTAACCAAGGAAATCTAAGTATATCTGCCTATTTTACCAAGCTTAGGGCACTATGGGACGAATTGGTAAGTCATACCAGTCTTCCCAAATGTTCTTGTAACTGTGTGTGTGGGGCATCGTTGAAACAAAATGATTATGAGCATGAATAGATGTTGATTCAGTTCTTGATGTGACTGAATGACTGTTATAATGCTATTAGGGGCCAAATTATGCCAATGGATCCTCTCCTTAGTTTTAGTAAGTCTGAAAACATTTTAACCCAAGAAGAAAGTCAAAGAAAACACAACCCAGAAAGTGTCAACATGGAGAATGTAGCAGCAGCCATGTTAGGCAAAGCAAGTCATAAATTCTTTAAGGACAAGAATGGTAGCACTACAGGCAGTAGTTCTAATGGTAATGTAGCAAAGGGGTATAATACTGGCAGTGGGGGAAACACACAGAGGAAGAAAGTTTGGTGTGATCACTACCATGGGGATACACATATGAAGGATAAGTGTTTTTTCCTTAATGGATATCCAGAAGGGCATTAATCGTGTCTTAAATTTATATCTTGCAAGTGCACAAGACTATTGTAGAATAGTTATGGTAGCAAGGGTCGAACCACAGAGACAAGAAGAAATCAGATAGCAAGTAACCGGTAACAATTAAACTAAGGAGGGTTTTTAATTTATTTAATCTAATTTATTCTACTAAAACAAGAAATCTAATTAATAGTCTAAGTAGCAATCACATATATGAAAATCTTATGGAGGAGGGAAATCTAGGAATATAGATTCACTTGTATCTACTCTATTGCTCTTTTAAATTAAAGTATCAATCAAAGTCTTGGGTTCGTTTACAAAAGATTGATATAGATTGTCAAATTATAATTCAGTCTTTATCCTAAATAATTCATCCAATCTATATCCTAAGAACAAGAACATATGAAATTCCTATCTGTCACTTATGATCATATATATGAACCTGACCCTAACTTATCACTCTCGTGCATCGATAAGGTCAATTTATCACAATGGTGAACCAGTGTACGACATATGCATTTGGTCGTGCAGCTATCCGCACCTCTAGGTCTTTACTACTTGCGATTTCATTCATCTGGTCAAAGCTAGACAGTAAAGAGATTGATAAACATCATGATCACCAAGAATTGATTGAATAAAAATATATTGAGCAATAGATTCGATACAAGTTACCTCTCAATTCCTAGATTAATGAACAGTTAGTTCATCCTTGAAGATGAACAGATCAGCGGAATGAAAGAATACATGAATCAATCTTCAAACTATAATTACAAATACTAAAACTATGTATTACACATTAAAATCGGTGCTAAAAACCGTCCTCGGCTTTAGGCTACATGTCTTCTATATATATCAGGGTGTTTGAGGGAAGCAAGGAGATTCAGTCATGGTGAAATGCCGATAAGTGCGGCAATATATCCAAGTTTCTATGTTCGACATTGCTGCACATAGGATTCCCAACAACCACTATTATATGTTCTTTATTTAAAAATTTAAAAATGAAAATAAATAGAAATAGAACTTGCTATTAACAAGATTTGAACTTGGATCAAGTTACTTTATACCAAAGTTTGCTACCACTAGACTAGACACCTTTTTAAAATTTATTTGAAAGTTTAATATAAAACCAAAGTTTGCTACCACTAGACTAGACATTTTTTTAAAATTTATTTGAAAGTTTAATATAAATAATTAAATATAAACAAAAACAAGTAATCATAAAAGTTATTGATTATTATGAAGTTATTTATTATTTTTTTGGATTATTTATAATTATAATGAATATAAGTATTTAAATTTAATTTTTTTTGTATTTTGTAAAAATTGCACCTAAATTGCATCAACTTATTGTACCGCACAATCTTCATTTACTTGTCAATTTCATTTTATTAAATTAGCAATTGGCTCTATTTTATTTATTTAGCTTAATATTTGTTGCTCCATTTCATTTGGTTTAAAAAATATTTAGCTAGAAACTAAAAGTTGGCAAGACAAAAAAGAAAACAAAGTCTACACAAGTTTAATATATTAGACACCTTGTGGGGGCAAGGTGTTGCTGGAATGCGGCAGCAAGGTGCTTGATCCGGCTGGGCAGATATGCTGGAGACCTTGCGGGGGCAAGGCCTCCTACCCCTGCGTCCGCAAGGGGTTTCAGAATCCAATACAAACTTCTTTTCAATGTTTGCACTTTGCACCCTTCCTTTAAATCTTCAATAAAAGCATTGTAAATCTCATAATTTCACCTAAAACCCTGAAACTTACAATATAGCTCAAAAACACATACTAGTAGCCAAAAGACTCGTGGAATTGCTATTTCTAAGCTATAAAAGTACTCAATAGATGCGTATAAAACACATCTATCGGGCATACATTGTATGGCATAAGACCTGATGAGTCTAGGATGCCCAAACACAAAGCTAGGGTGGCAGCCAATATCTCTACAGGTAGAACTTCTGATGATAACAACACAGTCATTGGTCAAGACAATTTTCAGGGGTTTACCTCAGCTCAGTACCAACAGCTTCTCTCTTTGCTCTCCACCAATACAATCAGAATAGATAGCCCAGAGTCACTCATATCAGGTAAGGTTACTAGAACAAGTTATGCTAATCCAAAATGTTGTTTAAGTCTTGGACACAACTCTAGTGAGTGGATTCTGGACACTTGAGCAACAGACCATATTACTGCTTCATTTGACAGTCTTGTAAGCCCTATTTCAGTTGATCTACCTTTGTATTACCCAATGGACATGTTTGCAGAATTACCCACAAAGGTAATGTTCACCTTACTACAGACATTGTCTTAAACAATGTTTTGTTTGCCCCTTCCTTTCAGTACAATTTGTTATTTGGCAGTAAACTGACCAATGACAATAAGATCACTCTTGTTTTCTCTGCATCCACATGTATTTTGCAGGACCAGGATCACAAGCAGACCAAGGGGATTGGTAGGGTAGTTGATGGCCTATACATATTCAGTACTTCAAGTAATGATTTTGCATCTGCTTCTGTTCCCCATCCACCTCAACTTGCTTCTTCTTCTTCTAGTAGTGTTAGTCTAGAATATTCCTTGTGGCATCTGAGATTAGAGCATGCTCCACTCACTTCTTTAAAACATTTAAACATTTGTACTATTGATAATTCATCTACTGTTTTACCTTGTGATGCATGCCAATTTTCAAGACAAGTAAAACAACCATTTCCTCTCAGTGTTTCTCATTCAACCAAATTGTTTTCTTTGTTCCATTGTGATCTGTAGGGGCCTTACAGACACAACACATACAACAACTGCACCTCTTTTCTAACAATTGTTGAGGATATGTCAAGAACTACATAGACTTTTCTTCTACAATCTAAAACTCAAGTGTGTGCATATCTGACTCATTTTTTTGTCCTATGTCAAAACACGATATGGGGCAGTTGTTAAAGAAATTAGGTCAAATAATGGAACTAAGTTCTTTAATGATTCAGTCGCTCCCATACTTGACTCTCTTGGTAATTCCCACCAAAGCTCTTGTGTGGCCACACCTCAACAAAATGGTAGGGTTGAGAGAAAACACAAGCACCTTCTTGAACTTGCTAGGGCTCTTAGATTCAAGGCTCACTTTCTCATATCTTCTTGGGGAGATTGTCTCTTGATTGCTACCTACCTAATCAATAGACTGCCCAGTTCTGTTCTAAAATTTAAAACACCCTATGAAGTTTTTACTGGCCTTGTTCCTTCTTACTCTCATCTGAGGATTTTTGGGTGCTTGTGTTATGCCTCTACTCTCAGTCATAATAGGGATAAGTTTGGATAGAGCAAGAAAATGTGCTTTTATTGGTTATCCTTTTGGCAAAAAGGCTTACAAATTGTATGACATGGATACTAAACAAATCTTCTAGAGTAGGGATGTAGTATTCCATGAAACTCACTTCTCTTTTTCTAAACCTACCCCAAATCTACCTTATTTTCCAACATCCCCTTGTGATAAATTGGATGAAGATCTATATCCTTCAGTCACAGTACCTCTTGTTTTTCTAGCCTATGAGTCACCTACTCCCTCTACCACAGTTCCTTCGGTATCTCCTTATTATGTTCTTCCTAGACCTACTAGAACCAGAACTCTTCCTACCAAGTACAAAGACTATACTGGTCTGCCTTTTTCCCAATCCTTTTCTGCTGCTACTTGTGATCTCACGTATTCTCTTCACTTTGTGTATAATGTGTTGACATACTCCCACCTATCTCTTGCCTATCAGACCTTTATAGCCAATATTGACACCATAGCTGAGCCTAAGACTTATTCTCAAGCTGTGAAACACAATCACTAGTGTCATACTATGGCATCTGAATTGGATGCACTGAAAAGAAACAAGACATGGGTTTTGTAGCCCTTACCATCTGGCAAGAAAGTTATTGGTTACAAATGGATTTAAAAGGTGAAGTATCTGCCTGATGGATCTGTGGACAAGTATAAAGCCAGGCTAGTGGCTAAGGGATTCACACAAATTGAAGGCCTAGATTATTTTGAAACATTGCCCCTGTAGCCAATATGACTACAATTAGGGTTCTATTAGTTGTTGCAGCAATGAGAGGCTGGCCACTCCATCAAATGGATGTCTCCAATGTTTTTTTACATGGAGACCTTGATGAGGAGGTATTTATGACCTTACCTCCTGGATTTTGTCCTCCCTTAATTCAGAATGCTACACCTCAGGTTTACAGGCTTACCAAGTCATTGTATGGGTTGAAACATGCTCCTAGATAGTGGTTGCACAAATTATCCATTGCATTGAAGCAATTTGGTTACAAACAGACTGCAGCTGATCATACTCTTTTTCACTAAGGAGTCTGCTGGTGATTTCACTACGCTTTTGGTTTATGTTGATGACATAGTCATCACAAGATCCTCTTCTACTGCTATTAATCTTCTTCAGCAATACATGTACCAACAGTTCTCCATCAGAGACCTTGGTCAGTTGAAATATTTCCTAGGGCTTGAACTAGCTAGGAATGCTACAAGGTTGTGTTTACACCAGAGGAAGTATGCCATGGACATCATAAAGGAGACATGTATGGTCAATGCTAAAGTATCTAAACTTCCTCTTCCCACTGTAGACACCTCAATTTCGTACCCATGGTATATAACATGACATGCAATATCAAAACCTATTAAAACTTAACAAATGTCAAGTTATAGGGTTTAAAAATGCAAAAGGAAAAGCAGGATGCGCAAAATAGTGAAATGCAGGGGCCAAAGTGTCAAAAAGAGGCATAAAAAAGGACCCTGGTGCCACCCACAACCACACTTGGCGCGGCGCCCAGACCCCTTATGGGTGGCGCCCAATAGTGCCTTGTGCACTATAGCTTTTTGCCTCTAGTACAATCTTTCAAGCACGCGGTACAAGTCGATGAAGCACAGAAGAGAAAACTTAATGTCGAAAGAGTCCCTTCTCCAGCCTATAAATAGAGGCATCCGGGTAGTGAGAAATCACACCGTGAACTTCACACTCATCACACACACTTCACACATCGTTGAAACTTTACGCAAAGAGCGATCGTCCTGAGAGATATGCCTTCTATAAGCCTCAAAGCTCCGTCAAATCTCCCCCAAACACAAAACCAACTAATCAAAGTGAACCTTAGCCTCCCCGCTAGAATTCCACCCTATTCAACCGGCCCAAAAATCCCAAAAAGAGCAGTTGCTCTGCCCGAATCCAGGCACCAAATCCGCAAGAAGCAAGCAGTTGCTTTGCTCGATTTCCGTCGTCAGCAAGCAAATAACAGCAAAAAGCAAGCAGTTGCTCCGCCCATTTCCCGAGGCCTAAAAGAAACTTTTGAAAGCAGTTATTCTGCCCGAATCTACGCAACAGCAAATCAGCAAAAAGACTCCCTCTCCCTGAAGGACAGAGCGAGCACACCTCACGCTCTTAAAGGTAAGCCTTTAAGAGTTTTAATTAAAGAAGTGTTATTTTTCAGCCGGCCCAATGTAATAAATATAAGCAGTTATGCTGCCCGAATTTGTATAGAAAATATCATTAAAAAGAGCCATTATTATGGCCAAATATTTATAAATATATTTGTAATTCCTAGAAGGAGGCTGCTACAAGTTTGTAATAATATAGATACATATATATATGTTTAAATGCTTTATTTCATTTGCTAAACAAATATAATAAAAGCATATTTTAGCCAAAAACTATTTTGAGACCGAAAGGGCGAGTTGGGTGCCTAACACCTTCCCACCTCGTAACTTAGCCTCCGAACCCTTTACAAAATCTGGTTATTTTTTGTTTTTCTTTATTTCTCTTTAAAATAAAGATGGCGACTCTGTTACAACATTTTGGATCTACAGTGAGGCATGGCGTATTCCCACGCGCTCTTTGCAACATCCTTTTTGCACTTTTAATTTCATTTTCCCCTAAACAAGGGAAGATGGAATGAAAAGGGCGTTGCATTTTCTGAATCTTGTTTTTCCCTAAACAAGAGAGGATGAGATACAGAAAAATCCAAAGCACTCATAGTGGACCAAAGCACACTCAGTGACCGGGGCGTATTCAACGCGTTCTTTACAACACTTTTTTTGCACTTTTAATTTCGTTTTCCCCTAAACAAGGGAAAATGAAATGAAAAGAGTGATGTCTTCCCCGAATCTCGTGTTCCCCTAAACAAGGGAGCGCGCGATCCGGGGGAATTCTCCCGGGGCACTCACACCCACCAATCATGGTCTCTATGCAGATTCTGGTGAACCTCCAGATCAATATAGGAGACTTGTTGGGAGACTAATATATCTGACAATTACCAGACCAGACCTATCTTATGATGTCCATGTTTTGAGTCAATTCTTATCTCAACCTAGGAAACCTCATTATGCGGTTGTAATGAAGGTTGTAAGGTATCTTAAGCAAGCTCCTGGTCAGGGGTTATTCTTCTCTTCTCAGGCTTCTCTATCTCTCATAGGATATTGTGATGCTGACTGGGTAGCATGCCCTACCTCCAGGTGATCTATTACAGGTTTTTGTGTCTTTCTAAGCTCTTCCTTGATTTTATGGAAGAGTAAGAAGCAATCCAATGTATCCAGATCCTATGGCGAATCTGAATACAGGTTAATGACCTCTACATGTTGTGAATTGGTCTGGCTTGAATCACTTATGAATTGTTTACTTGTACATCTTTCTGCTCATGCCTCTCTATGTTGTGATAACAAAACTGCCTTGCATATTGCTGCCAACCCAGTCTACCATGAGCGCACCAAGCATATTGATATTGATTGTCACATAATCCGTGAGAAGATTGACCAAGATCTTATTGTCACATCTCATATTCCTTCCAAGCAACAACTCGCAGATGTGTTCACCAAGGCTCTGAAGCTCAATTGGTGTATTTGGTGTTCAAGTTGTTTGTGGTCAATCTTTTCTCCACTGTCAACTTGAGGGGGGGGGGGTGTCTCTATCATTATCAATAGTTAGACAGTTGAGTTTGGTTTTAGATATTTCTTTCCTTCTTGTCGTAACCAGCAATGTTCTAAAACTCCCCGCCTAGCTCCGCCTAGGCCCATCTCTACCATCGCGACTTTCTTAGTCGCCGCCTAATCGACCAAGTCGACGCCTATGACAAACCTCGTCGACCTTAAATATTCGGTGGGATGAGAGAGGGGATAGATTAAAGGGTTAGATCTAGGAGGAAAGAGATTGGAGGATGAAAAAAATGAGGAAAGTCGTGTGCCGGAGAGAGAGAGAAAGAAGAAAAAAGGGTTGTCAGTTTGCCAGATATATAGAAGAAAGAAGAAGAAAAAAAGATGAAGAAGAAGGGGACTGTCTCGAGACTCAGAATTTAGAATGAGAAGAGATTATGGAGGATATGCTAGACTGTGAGTTGTAGGGGTAGTAGGTAGGTGGAGTAATATTTTTTTTGTTTTTAGTTCTAAACTTAGCTGGTTTATTGCTTTGGAGTTGTTGAGAATTGAAATTAATGGTAGGTTTGTATATTTTTGTTCATTTTACAAATATAGACAAGTGTTTGATAAAATGACAAACATAAAAAAAATTAAATTTGTAGTTACAGTGTTTGATTTTTGATGTAAATTATCAAAAAAAAATAGTAATTATGCCTTAATTATAGGCCCCGTCTAGGCCCCGATTACGCCCCGACTAGTCCCCTAGGCGTTAGGCGCTAGTGTGCCGCTTAACGGCCGCCTAACGATTTTTAGAACCTTGGTAACTAGTGATGCTCCCATGCGCTGCACGGTTTGTACACTGGTATAAAATTATATACTCAATTAAAGTTGAAGAATATACAATTAAAAAGTTTAATATGAAAAAATAAAAAAAATTAATAAAAAGTAAAATTAAAGATAGATCACATAAATTTGAAAAAGTAATTATAAATTTATTTAGATGTTACTTATCAAAAAAAAAATTATTTATTTAGATGTATTTCCTTATTCAGAAAGAGAGGATTGGATGGAATTCAACCATATTCGTCATTCGTTAAGTCAACAATTGATAATAGACATATGCCTCTAAATGACAAAATTTGATAGAGATAATAGTTTCTGATATTTCATACTAATGTAGTAGCTATAAAAAAACGTTAGTTATTGAAAATATAAACATATAAAAATACATTTTATGTCCTCACATTCTCTTCCTTCTTCATACCTCGTTCTTCTTCTTCTTCATTTCGTGTTTGTGTGTATGATTCAAAATAAATTTATTTTTGTGTTTGTGCTACTGTGTATATACTGTTTGATGAAAGGTCTAAATAGAAATTTGTTCGTTTTTAAATACCCTTTTTGAAACTCGATGCACCAATTTTGAATCACAATGTATCATTTGTAAATTGTGATGCATCGACTTAGATGTGGGATGTATGTAAGATGCATTAATTTTGAATCATATGTTGATTGTGTACAAGAAAGAAGAGAGATGAAGGTTTGGTACATTATGATTTAAGGCGCGATGCATAAATTAGATTATGTGATTTAAATTGATGAATTGATTAAATTATTCGTAGCGCGTCTTCGGTTCATTAAGAGTCGTAGTCTTTTCGCTCTAAAAGTGTCCTTTTTAGTTAAAAAAAACATAAAAAACTGTAATGGTTGAAAATTTTACACAATGGACAGACCTGAATTTCTCTCTAAAACAAACAACAACAAAAATGACTAAAAATACTCATAATTTCACGTTACCCAAATTTCTCAACTGATTCCATCCAAATTATTATTACTTTAATGAACAACAAATATTACTCAAATTATAACCAATCTGACTCAAAAAAATCTCAAGCACTTGTCATATAGATAAAGAGCTTCTTTCTCACTCTCTAACCTAAAAACCCAACCTCCACTCACTCTAACCTATATACACATTGTCTCACTCTCACTCTTACTCAATTAAGTCGTCTAAAAGATCACCTTTCTTATTTTTATAGCACTAAACCTAGGAAATTCATCCGATGAACATGAGACAATGACTCTTCATCTCTTCAAACCCTTCGTTTCAAAAATTCATCCGCCGACTTTCCCCAACCAAAATAGAATCAGATCAAACCATTTCGTAGCAAGGTGCATTATATTTTTTTTATAAAATATTCAACTTTGTATTTCAATTTTTTTTTAAATCTTAGAGCTTAATTTTACTTAGTGGACTGGAAAAAAATGGCTTATAATAAGATCCGAGTATTTATGCTTCTTTACCTAATTATTTTTTTAAAATACGGTTTAAATAAGTCAAGATTTTTTTATATTTTCAGTATTTAACGTTATACCCGAATTTTTTTTTATACTTTGAGTATAGAAAAAAAATATAGATTTCGAATTTTTAGATTTGTATTTTGAAGATCTATTTTTTAAACATTTTTATAATTAAAAAATATATTTTTTAAATCACTTGTATCTAATGTAGTTGTTCACTTCAAAATTGACCTCTTTGTAGTCACTAATTTATTTGTTTTTCGTCTCTACATTTCAAATTCCTTTGATTTAATTAGATTTTATTTATAAATGTTCATTATTCTGATTTGATAAAACCAAAATTGAGAAATTTGTAGTCACAGTGCATATTAATAAATAAATAAATAAAAATATATATTGGTTACCAATAAATCTATATCAGTTTGAAGATCATTAAATTTTATTAAATTTAACACATACACTTGAACATGCAGTTTATTAAATTATCGTAATTTATTCCCTACGGGCTTGTTTGGTAGTCGGATAAGGATAAGCAGTATTATTAATCTCATTACTATTAGTGTCCTCGCTATTAATCCTCACTTGTATATCAGGGGTAGTTTTGAGATTACAAATGTTAATCCCAAATTTTTTTAGTGAGAGCACTAATAATACCACCCTCCCCCTTGGTATTAATAGTGAGGGGATAATGACTTTACCCGGATAACTCGTGCTATTAATCCCGACCACCTATTGCTTACCAACATCAGACAACTCGGCTTATTAATCCTATCTGACCTTAATCCTGACTACCAAACGGTACCTACATCTTTAATCATAGACATTGCATATGTTTAAGCTATTTATTGATTACAAATGTACCCTGAGAATTTAATAATTTCGCATATATAATTGTTTTCAGTTTATTTTAGCTCCATGATCTCTAGAAAAAAAGAGATGACCAAGTACATGAGATCCTAAGCAATCGAAATGAAAAGAATACAGTAAGTATTACAGGTTGGAAAGATACATTTACATTATAAAATGTACATTTTGCACAAAAAATCGTTGAGTTATCTAGGCTTACATTTGGTCTGACTGATGTCTCTAAGCAAAATGAGAGAGGGAGACATTTTATATAGATTTCTTCTATATTGGTGTGTTATCAGTTGTTTTTAACAATGATGTTCAACAAACAAAATTGTATCAAATTTATAATTGTTTTATCTTTGAAAATTATTCGAGAAGAAAAAAGCTAAGGAACTGTCTAATTCCCTTAGGCGTCCAATTACAGCCGAAGAAATTAATCTTTAATGATAATTCATATAATTGTTTTGATAATTTATTCATTTATCATTCAATTGATAAGCGATTATTAAATTCAATAATTGAAATAAATAATTATTTATTAGCTCATTGAAATTTCAATATAGTTAAAAAAATCATAACTATTTTTTATATAGCCGGACGTGAATGAGGTTGAAGAAGTTGAAGATGACTGCCGGACCACCACCATTGATGGTGGTGGCCGGAGGAGAGGGAGAAGAGAGATCGCAGTGCACGGCAATAGAAAGAAGAGAGAAACTATTTTATTGAAATTGAATTCTTTCTACAAAAATAAAATTATTACATCACTATTTATATCTAAAAACAAACTAATGGACTAACTAACTAATGGACCCAAAATGGGCTTACATTGAAATGGGCCTATATTTTCAACAATATGGTTGTCATTTGTCTTAAGTCAAAGAAAGAATGTAAAAAAAATTCAGATTTATTTATCTAATTAATTTTGATTGTAAATTTGTTTCGTTTCCCAATGCATTAATGACACATATATAATATATAATTGTTGTCATTTTTAAAAAGTACATTTTGGCATAAGCTTTCTAAAAATGGCACCTATGCTTTTATGTATTTATTATTATTATTATTATAGATATAGATATATACTAGAGTGTCGTTTTGTACTCAACAACACAGAATATATAGAAATAATAGAATTATGCTCTCTCTCAAGCTCATCAATTCTCATGTCTAAATTCAACACATTCAACTGAAACAAAAACTTAACAAAAATCTAAATGGAATTCCTAAACTAATATCAGTGATAGTTTTTAACAGGCAACGTATTTGCCCAGGGGAGTCATTAATGGGAATTCAGATTCGAGACGAAACAAGCACCGGCTGCTCAATTCGGAGACGAATCAAGACGGGTGTCCGATTGACTCGTAACTGGAAACTATCATCATAAACTATGACATGGAGACAGCAAATGAAGGTCGGAAATGGCTCTAATGGCGACACACACAAAGATTAGTAAGATAACGAGCTCTTTAACGCAAAACACATCGAATTTGTCATCTGGGTGGTCTCGTTTCTCTTCCAATGGTGATTTAGGGGAGATTCGAGTCATCCCATTTGGAATTCAAAGTTGAAGAAGGGATTGGGTATCATGTGAAGGAGTAAAGTCCTTCAAACTATCCAATCGGATCTCCACCAGGTCAGCACCACTCAATTAAGCCTCGTTCATTTGAACCCCCATCTGATCCACCGTCTCCGCCATTAACGGCAAGCAAATCAGTGTTGGATTCTGCCGGATTTCGGCTTCCTTTTCCATCTCCACAAAACCACAAGAAATGTTCAGGTAATGGAAGGAAAGAAGAAAAAATTGGTTGGTTAGGAATGTAGGTAGAGAAATTTTTGAAAAGTAAAATAACGTGTAATTGAGAAGTCGTAAGCTGGAGAGAGATAAGAACGAAGGAGGCTATGATTGACGAATGCTTTGCGAAGAGAACCGCATATTGCTGCTTCTTTGATCATGGGCTTCCTAGCAAACACCTGCCCAGCAAATTACTCTCTCACAACAACAATGGATGATAATCACATTATACTACCAAACTCTTTAAAAATAAATATAAAAATCTATATGATACCTATAAATTATTAAAACAAAAATTTCATTAAAAATTTTAACACAAACACCAATAATCTTTCATATCCTACAATTTTTATCCTCAATAACTTCAAAATTTGAAAAAAATTCATTCGGTTTCCAAATAAATCAAATCAAGTCTCTATAAAATTTATAGATAAAAATATATAATTCTCAAAAAAATTAAATTGCAAAAAGGCCAAAAATTAAAGAAAAAGAAAAAAGAATTAATGGGACCCACGTTTATTGAGGGAGAGAGAGAGAGAGTGATATGGCTGAACCTTTCGCTTTTAGCAAAAAATGGGGAGTCTCCTCTAGTGAGACCGAACAAAGCAAATCCAGATTAGATACCCTCTTTGACTTGGGAAATCACCGTTATTTCACAAGACACTAGATAAACACTCGGGTGATTCTCCGTTAAACGTGTCTCACTGGTAATGAACCAAAAAAATTGAGAAATTTTCATTTACCACCATAAAGTTTGAACATTTATAACTCTTTCACTCTTTTAAAAGTTAAAAGACAAATTAATCATGATTTTCCAGTTTTACTTTTACAAATTGATCATGTGATAAGCACATACTGACTTAACGGTAATTTAGCTAACGGAGTTGGGGTCACGGACCACCAATGTACAAATTTTACAATCTTTTACTTGTGACGTGCATTTACGTTATAAAGAGACTGATACCAAAAATTTTCAAAGCACAGAGACCAATGGTGAAGTTAACCCTATATTTTAATTCTTAACACATCAACAAGATAGTTTTCATTTTTCTTTTTTCTTGCTAGATACTCCCTCTGTTCCACTCACAAAGTCATCATTTAAAAAGTCCAATTATTAAGAGATATATTAATGTCATTAAAATTAGTCATAATTAAAAAAATAGTTAAGCACAAAAAATGTGGTTACAACACAAGTAAAGGGTAAATATAAAATGTTATAGAAATTGTAAGCATATTTTTTTAAAGTGAGCTCTTAGAGTAAAACATTTCAAAATAATATATTGGTTTTCTTGCCTGGAACGGAGGGAGTATATGTGTTCAATCATGATTATGACTTGTGTCTTATTGCGTTACAAGAAAATTAATTCATAAACGTATTTAAAATTTTTGATAAAATGTGATACTTAATTACTCCATCCGTTCCTAAATAATCGTCCTAGTTGGTCCGGCGCATAGTTTAAGAAAAAACAATTGACTTGATTATTTATATTGATTTAATGTGTAGTTTCCTTAAAAATCCATGTGTATGTGGCCCATAATTAAAATGTGGTGAAAAAGTAAGGGTAAAGTGGTAAAAGTGATGTTCTAAAAAGATAAGTTTTAAACTGGATAATTATTTTGGGACGGACGAAAAAGGAAAAAAAGACGATAATTTAAGAACGGAGGGAGTATAATAAAATATTAATTTAATTTAAATAATGTTTTTATAAAAGTAAATTCAATGATAACGATATGGCTACTATTGTTTGATTAATTACAATTATATCTTTTAATTAAATCTAATTGTAATTTTTTTTATTTCATTAAGCAACGATCACACATTTTCTCAAAATTTGATTGACAATAAATACTTTGTATATTTTTTTATTATTATTTAGCGCGACTCTAGTCATGAACTTATTGATTAAATATTTTTCAAAACAAAGAATAATAATGTTGTTCGTGTAAATGGAAACAAAATATTGTTTGGCCCCTAAGGGGGCGACCAAGTGGTAGAGACGGGTTTTACAAAGTGTGATGTCTTAGATTTGATATCTTCCTATACCCCCTTTACCCTTAGAAGGAAAAAATGAAATGTCTTTTGATATTTTTTAAAAATATAATAATAAATATGTAAAAAGTAACATTGTTAGACAATTAAGAGAAAATTGTCCTTAAGACCACCCTACTTTTTTTAGAATTTTCATCTAGGCCACCCTACTTATAAAATATCCATTTAGGCCACCAAACAATAATTATGTTAACAAATTGACCTACTTTTTAGATTTCGTTACTTTTTGTTGTTAAGTGGGTTTGAAATATTCATTTTACTTTTTTGGTAAACTAATTATTTTGAACAACTATGGTAAAAAAAATATTTTGAGTCACCTTACTTTGTATAGGCTACCATACTTTTTAAAAATATTTGTATTGACCAACATCCATATTTAACTTTACCCTACACATATGGTATAGTCATATTGACTTTGCATGGAATGAAAAAAGTATCTCTTAATAATAAGATTTTACAAATATAGACTCTTTACGTGGAAGACAATGAAACTTATCAACCATCAACCCAAATCTTATACTCCTTTCGTTCTGGGCAAAAAGTCAACTATTCTATTTTTGGATGTTTCACTTAACGAATCTACTTTAAAAAAATAAGGCAAAACGTACCTTTGGGCCAATGTATTTTTTCAAAAATTGCAATTAGGCCACTGAGATGTTAAAATTTTCAGAGTGGCCACTGTACCAGAGTTATCTTGCATGTTAACCCACTTTTTGGATAGACATTAAATTTGGACGTTAATTTAGGTTAAATACCAATTTTGCCCTTATCTTCATCATTATCAGAAATCAAACCTAGATCTCAAACAAAAATCAATGGCTAACCCAGATCAAATCCAAATCAGAAACGAAAATCAAACTCAAATCTGAAACTCAAATCAAATTCTCGTCTTCATCGTCGACAAAAAAATTCAAAATCCTACATTAATAACTAATTCATAGATCTCTGCATCCACCTCCACCATAGCTGCTCATTTGAGAGTCTGGATTCCAACCAAGGCGCCTAAGAATTAACTTCATTTTTTCCAACACATCCTTATCCTCTGCACTCGTAAGAATTAACTCACGAGTTTCCTTCACCATACCAAAGGTTTCAGCCGACGACACGAATTTTCAAACCCATATGTTACAGAGTGGGGAGTAAAGGATATTAAACAAAAAGCATCTTTGATGAACCCTTATTCTCATCTCCAATGTGTTTCCCCCAATTCCCCCGCCATTTAATTACTGCAATTCTGTAAACAAATGTAAGAGATTCTGATTCTCAGATCTCCCAAAGCCATAGCCACCGCCATGGTGACCTCCTCTTTCTCTCTTCTCATCTTCCTAATTATCTCTCTTTTCGTTACTCTCACCGTTGCCGAGATCTGATCCAACGATCGCTCAATCATACCTTTCGATGAGTTCGACTTCACTCACACCGGCCGTCTCGAGCTCAACGTCTCCAAGATCTCCCTCTCAAACCGCAACCTCAACCTTTCTAAAATGGGCTTCTTCCTCTGCATCAGAGACTCATGGCTCCACGTTCTTCAACAGGAATCAACAACGAAAGGTGAAATCGCATCAAAGGAAGAAGCCAATGAAATGGATGAAGAAGCCAGTAATGATGATAAATGATGGAGATGTCTCGTTGATATTCATGGATTTAACATATATTTGTCAAGAAATTTTTTTTTAATCTGCACAAAAGATAATACTCCATTTTCTTTTTCACCGTTTGTATTTTTTTGTTCCATTTTATATATATAAGGGCAAAATTGGTATTTAACCAAAGTTAACGTCCATCCAAAAAAAAGTTAACATGCAAGATAACTCTAGTACAGTGGCAACCCTAACTCTAGGACATCACACTCTGTGATACCCTAACTCTACCATTGGGCCACCTTAGAAATCGTACAAGCCTCTCCATAGCTGTTGCCAGAACCTGTTTCATTCAAGTTCCTGCGTTTCATAAACAAGATACACCCAAAGTACAAAATCAAAGATGACATGTTACAGAGGTGTTTCTTGTTGCAACGCTTCCGATGGTCGTAGAAGAATAAATTATATAGCCGTCTCTCCTTTGATTCTGGAAGTTATTCTCAATATATGATGCCTGATCAATAAACTTTCAGTGATTGACACCAGGAATCATTTTTCTATTTCACCAATTAGTAACCCTTGTTTCCGCGAATTCGAGCTCTCATATCAACCTGTTCAAAGAGAAACACGGAAAGAGGGAGTGAGTTGGGAGAGTATAGGATAGTTTCCACATGTAACAATGACAGACTTCTGCAGTAAGGTCAAAATTAGGAAGAACACTTCCGCACAAATTAATTACCAACAGACTGCATAATGTTGATGGAACCATGGCCCGTGTCTATATCAACTTGCACGCAACTTTGTTGTAAATCATGAACAGAGATGTGACCAATCATATATAAATATCATTGCTAAGTATAGATTTACTCTTGAGTGGATAGCTTTAACAAACCATTCGACAGATTCATCATTAGATCAATTGAGATGTCGTTGTCTTCAACAGTGTGTCATAATTGACAACAAGGGTTGTGCAGAGATTCGCAAGTGGTCTCGAGCTTTGCCAATATTGAATTCTTCCATACATGCATTTTCCACTCGATGATTCATAAGAAGATATCACCAACAGTTCCTGCAGCTCTACTAACCTCTTCTGCACCAGATTTCCCAACCCAATTTGCTTAGAGTGAACCATCTCCTTAATCTTTTTTGTTGATATTCATAATTTTTCTGAGCCTATTAAATTTATCAACTTTACAACTCCAAATTTTTCCAGGAAGGCAAGAATATGTAGTTAGGGCATCAGATTTAATTACTTAGAGATTTATTTTGTTTGGATCCCAAAATGACCAGAGTTCAAATTCAGTGACAGTAAACACTCTGCCTCCATATTTATCTTCTGCATGAATATTGTCAATGAAATGAATCTACTTGCATGTGAAACATATATGCTTTCAGCCAAAAGTTCTTGATGTGTTCACATTCTCTGAGCCCATAGTTGTCAAAGGCGCTCGCCTTTGGCACCTGAGGAGAGAGGCGAGGCGACACTCCTCGATGAGCAAGAGGCGATGAAAGGCGGTCGCCTTTATCACCTTTTGGGGAGGCGAGAGGCGGTAAAAAGGCGTTAAAGTTGCTCACTTTAAATTTTTATTATTTTTATTTCTAAAGGACCAAACGACGTAGTTTGGCTTGGTATAAATATAAGAATAAAACCCGCTAAACCCTAAATTCCCAAATCAAACAACGCAAGCAAGACGATCCTTGAGAATTGTGATACGAGCCCTAAAATTTTCGATTTCACCGTGCGACTTCAAGGCTAGGGATTCGACTTCAGTTTGCGACTTCAAGGGCTAGGGTTTCGAGTGTCGACTGCAAGGCTTCTTCGCACCAATCTTTTCACCCTCTGACTTCAAAAAGTTCGACTTCAGTACAGACTGTACAGTACTTTCTTTTTTTAATGTACTCTCTTTTTTTAATTACATACTCTGTTCGATTACTCACTTCTCAAATTTGTTCAAGTATTCAAGTTTGACTTCTTTTTAAAAAAGTAAATTGTTTCTATTTTTGAAACAAATTTACTCTGTTCTATAATCTAACTTACTTTCATTACTTAACTTTGTAGTTTGTACTTTAAAAAAAAATAAAAAATTGATAGGTAAAATATGTATAAATTTATTTTAAAATTGTTTTTATTTTTGAAAAAAAAAATATTTGTTCTAAGTAATGAATATGTACTACTTTTTTTAACTTAAAAACATTTGTTTCTATTTTTGAAACAAATTTACTCTGTCTATTTACTTTCATTACTTTGTTTTATTTTTTTGAACTAAATAGTTATGAGTTATTCTTAGTTCCTACACAGTACATTACTCAGCTACTTGTAAGTAGCTAGTTTATTATAAAGTTTTTATCTGTCTTTTACCTTTTGATTAGAAATGTGAGTCCTCTCAGGTAGTAGTGGTCGAAAGGATCCAGCTTGGAAGTACGTGAAATTGGAAAATCCCAAAAACACCAACCGTACAACTTGTATCTTTTGTGACCAGAAATACTTCGGAGGTATTTGTAGGGCAAAACAATATATTGTTGGGGGATTTAAAAATGTTAAAGGTTGTGATCGAGGGAAGGATGAAATAAGCAATTACGTGGGGGCGAAAAAAAGAATGAAAGAGCAATCAATTCTAGAGAGAGAACTACGAGATCGAAATGATAACTATAGAAGTGGTGGTGATAATGAACATTATGAAATTAGGGATGAAAGTGAAGACGTCGAGTCGAGGACAAAGCCAAACAATAAAGGGCCGATGGATTTATTTGTTAATTGCAGCAGGAAACAAACCGCAAAAAATATTAAACAAAAAGAAAAAAATGAGAAGGCGTTGAAAGAGTTAAGAAATCAAGCATGTTCAGCTATTGCTAGATGGAAGCATAAAGTCGGGATTGCTTTTAATGATGTGAAGTGATAGTTTTCAAGAGATGATTGATGCAATCGGAAAACATGGTGATTGGTTCAAGTTACCATGAGGTGAGAGTTCCTTTTTCTCAAGAGGCAAGAGGCAAGAGGCAAGAGGCAAGAGGCAAGAGGCAAGAGGCAAGAGGTGGATGAGGTTAACAAATCCAAGGAAGACCACAAAAGGAATAAATTCAACATGGCATGAAAGACAAGAGAGAACGAACATTAGTGAATTTCATTGTCAATTGTCCCAAAGGAAGTATGTTTGTGAAATCGATTGATGCTTCCGATTATAGCAAGACCGGGGAGAACATCTGTGAACTTCAGTAGTTTTGTGGAGAAAATTGGGCCTAAAAATGTGGTTCAAGTTATTACAGATAATGCTTCAAATATGAAGTTGGCGGGTAAGAATCACTTGCGTGTTACAGTTTTACTTCATAATGGAATATTGAATTATTGATACTCTTGCTAAAAGTGATTATTCTTTCTTTCTCTTTTTTTTCTTCTTTCCTTTCTTTCATTGGGTTGTTGTTGGAGACAAAATATCCACGTTTATATTGGACACCACATGCTACACATTGATTGGACTTGATTTTGGAAGATTTGTTTGAAATACCAAGTATCAAGCCAATCTTTAAAAAAGCTATCAAGTTGAACAACTGCATCTACAGTCGCCCGAGAGTAGTGAATATGATGAGAAAATTCACTAAGTTGGAGCTTGTAAAACACGCAACTCAGTTTGCCACAACTTTCCTTACTCTTTCAAGGATTAAATTAGTAAAGAAAGGCTTGAGGACAATGTTCAACTCAAATGTGTGGAAAAACAGTCAAGGGAAAAAGAGCAAAAAAGTAAATGTGCAGCAAGGATTGTTATGGATTCTAGATTTTGGAAGGCAGCAACGAAGGTTGCCAATCCTCTTGTCAAGGTTCTTGTTGATGGTGAGAAAAATACGATATATCTACGAGGCAATTGAGATTTTTTTTGATAACATTGATGAGAGATACATGCTTATTATCAAATCATTAATCGGAGGTGGGAGGATCGACTTGACCGGCCTTTACTCGCAACAGGTTACTACTTGAATTTTGAATTTTACTACAACAATCCAGACATCGAGAGTAATATGGGGGTTAGGGAAAGGCTCCTCAAATGTAGAGATTAGTACCTGATGCTAACATACAAAATAAAATCAGTGACGAGTTGAGTGCCTATAAGAATGTGGAACGCCAGTTTGGGATGGTAATAGCTGTAAGGCAAAGAGATAAAATGTCACCAAATACTTAAAAATATTTAATTACATATTGATATACTTAATGTGAAATTGTGAACTCATTTTAATAATGACTAGTGAGAATAAATTCTTTCAATAGCTAAGTGGTGGATGTCTTGTGGTGGAGGGACTCCAAATTTACATAAATTTGCCATCAAGATTCTTAGTCTCACTTGTATTACATTCAGGTGCGAGAGAAATTGGAGTTTTTTTAGCACGTAAGTACTAAATAGTACTCAGTAATTAGTTGATTACTAGAGTATAAGCTTTTGGTTAGTTACTTAAAAAAATATAGAAACAATATTTGTGCTTATTCAGTAATAGGTTCATAGCAAGAAAAGGAATAGATTGGCACATTAAATGATTGGGTTTTCACCAAGTATAACAGAGCCTTGAGACGAAGATACAATCTTCGAAATACAATTGATCCCTATCTCCTTGGATGAAATTGATGAGACAACGAGGGGTATGTCGATGAAGATGATGAAGTACTTGAAGATAATGACATGTTTGATGATGGTCTGTCTTGGGAGCAAATTAGTACAGCTTGTGGGGCTGAGGATCCTATTTATTACACGAGGAGATCTGCCGGTCGAGGTGCCTATCGAGGTGGCAGCTGAGGAGTTTGGGCTTCCCAAGGACCATTCATCTTGTAGATGAAGATGATGAAACTCATGAAAGTGATCAAGAGGAAGAAGAAAATTTTGAGCCAAGTAATCTCGTGAATGAAGATGACAAGGGCACTCTGGCAATCACCTTGAGGTCCTTGGTTCCAATCCTTGTACCAACAAGGGATCGCACTTACCTATCAAAAAAATAAATAAATAAATGAAGATGATGAGAATTTTTAGCTTCCTGTTAGTTGTTGCTTATTACATTCCACGACTTTAGTTCTCTTTTGATTTCCTTTGATTTCTATGACTTTAATTTCATTTGTTTTGATAACTATTTATTTTCTTATTAGAAGTTTTAGGTATGTACATCTAATACATTGGAATTTCAACTATGATTCTATGAATGATGAAACTTGTGTTATTGATATTATGTTATTATGCTCACTTATATAACATGTTTTGTTGAGATTTGTTAAGTTATATATATTTTTCCACAATATTGTTTCCGTGTGTGCCTTTTTAGCTCCTCGCCTCTAGCCTAAAAAATGGACCTCTCGCCTTTCACCTTTGACAACTATGTCCGAGCAAATTACTTTATTCCACTTTTCGTCACCTTAAACCCTCGCCAAAAGCCATAGCATGAACCATTTTTCAATATGCAAATATTATAAGGAACAACTATATAAAACTTGCCTTACATGCCACTATCAAGTTATTCACATCAAACTTAACGTGAATCAAGTAGTTTTGCTACAATCCTACGCACAGAGAATCATCTCATGTGCAAGATTAAGTGTGAAATTACGTGTGACCCCTTGTTGGTATGAGAATTAGAACCAAGGAGCTCAAGGTAGGTCTTTGCCTGAGTGTACTTGCCATCTCTCCCACCCTAGGTTTATAGACATGCAATTGTTTTTGATAAATAAAGGTTGTATTAATTATGACGCCAAAAAGGGAGGTGTAACCCTGTACACGGGAAGTATACTAAACAAAATTACAATTGGATTGCACTATCCTCCATATCCACAAAAAAGTTCCATTCATGCAAAGAGGTCTCCGAGCACCAAAAACGGAGGAGCTGAAAGACATTCTTCTTTAGCTTATCTGATTCAGCTTCCACATTATCGAAAGCTCTTTGATTCCTCTCCTTCCAAATGCTCCACCAAATTGCCAACGGAGTTGTATCCCAGACCACATTCCTCCTTCTCCTCTTATACAGCGACCAACCACGGAGGAGCTCAACTACTGATCTTGGCATAACCCAAGAAATGCTTGCTGAGAGAGAAATGACTCCATACCTCTTTTGCTACAGCAGTGCAACAAAAGGTGATTAGTCGTCTCCTCATCTTCTTTACACATGTAGCACCGGTTGACGTAAATCCTATTTCTAGCTCTCAGATTATCCCCTGAAAGGATGGTCTCATTTGCAGCCTCCCACGTAAAAAAAGCCACTTTGCTGGGAGCTTTCGATTTCCAAATGACTTTCCAAGGGAAGGAAATTCTGTCGAGATCACATAAACTCATAAAGCTGAATAAAAGGACTTAACAGTGAACTTCCTGCTCTTCGATCTCACCCATACCACCCTATCTTCAGGAGGCCCTTGTCTCTTTATGGCATAGAGCTTCATAAGAAATCTTGCCACATCACCTACCTCCCAGTCTTGTAAATTTCTTCAAAACGTAGGGACCCATATACCTCTACCGTCAAGGTTCTCGAACATCTCGCTCACCATAGCCTCTCAGTTAATCACAAGATTATAAAGCCTAGGAACAGTTGGAGGGAAGTATCCTCACACCATTTATCCTTCCAGAACCTAACAATATCCCCATTCCCAACTTCGAAGAGAATGCCACGATGGAAGTCCTCCCAACCTTTAGAGATCCCTGTCCACACACTCCACACACTGGATCCATAAGAGCATCTAATGACCGAAGGGAACCACGACACTTCCTTGCCCAAATTTACCAGTCACTATTAACCTCCACAAAGCACAGAACACACCATTTTTGACGAACTAACTTTAACTCGTTCCATAAAACTTCACGCTGACCTACAGAAAACGGACCATAAACCACTGAGAAAACCCATAAGTTTCCGTCATCTGCCTTTTTAAAAAGAACATAAATAGAATGAGAGCCTGGAGTCATGTCTACTTTGGAGACTATCCTTCTGTCCCACACCAACAGAAATAGACATGCAATTATTTTTGAGTTTATCAGCAATCAAGTCAATAACCTCATTGTTAAATCCATGTTAAAAGAACCAAGGTGCCTGCCATCTAAATCCGTCAACGCTTCACTGAAGTTAGGGGTGAATAGTTAATACCAATTTCAAGAGCTAAAAATAAACAAAAGGACTAATCATTACATCGGAACCTGAAAATATAAAGAAAGAAGAGTGCTCAAATCTCTTCTTTATATCTGCACAAAAATTTCACTGATTTTTTTTTGTTTAATTGTTTTTTTCCTACGGATGCAATTTTGAAGTTGTTATGTTTAGCAAATAGTGGAATAAGCTCAACAATATAATAGAAAGTACTTTACCAGACACTAAATCAATTTTAGACAGCTCATTGCCAATTATTTCTAAGATCTAATTATATGAAACTTTAAGTCAACATATTATCACAAGACTAACAGGATAAACTTTCAAATAAACAAATGATGCCTTGAAAATGAGTTCAGAGGAATTTCAGATGAACAAATGATGCCTAGAATGAGTTAAGGTAAACAAACATGCCTGGCCTCTCTTGCAATTGAAATAAGTTTCTCTCAGCCCAACACATTCACTTGATATGGAAGGGCTCTGCTCTTTAGCACATTCTCTATATGGCCGGTTCTCAACCTATAAAAAAGCAACCCATATCATTATATGTCACGACTGGTTACCGCTATAACAAATTAACATCCACCACGCAAATCTAAAGGACATGGAACTTGATATAGTTCTTATCAATTAATAAAATAAATCATCAAAAGCTGTAATTAGAGGTCGGTTACAACAAGAAAGAAAGAAAATTAGCTGAACAATACCTACCACTGGCCTTCATTTTCTAAGCAGAATACTATGGAGAGTAAAAGCTAAGCAGAAGCAGGCTTTTAGTGGAGGGGAGACTGTTGGGCCATCTAATGGGCCTCTACAAGATTTTAATTTTTCTGGAGTGCAAGCCGAGATCAACAATTCTGAGAATGTGGGCCACAAGTTTAGTGGGGTTAGTGGGCCGGCTTTAGAAGTGGTTGTGGTGGGAGATAGTTCCCTCTGAGCCTGTGAATGGGCATGAAGCCCATTTTGACTTTGATTAGAGTCAAGACCATAGTTGTCAAAGTCGAGAGGCGCTAAAAAGGCGATAGGTCCAAATTTGAAGCGAGAGGCGAAGCGCTAAAAAGGCACCAAAAAGGCGCTCACGGAAAAAAATACTAAGGGAAAATACATAAAATACATATAACTTAACAAATATCAACAAAACATGTTATAAGTGAGCATAATACATAAAACTAAGTTCTAACATAATATCAATAACACAAATTTTTCATTCATAGTTGAAATTCCAATGCATTAGATGAACTTAACTAAAAATTCAAACAAGAAAATAATTATCAAAGCAAATGAAATATAAAGTCTCGGAAATCAAAAGAGAACTAAAGTCATGGAATATAATAAGTAACAACTAAGAACAAGCTAAAAAATTTGAGAAATTTTTTTAATTGAGACAATTTTCTTAAGAGTAATGCTAGAGCCACTCAATGAGCACTCAAATTTGTGCACCAAATGATGTGGTTTCCAATGTGTCATCTTATTTAGCATTTTATGGGCTCCACTATAAGTTAAAAAGTTATGTTAATAATATGACACATAATATGCCACATCATTTGGTATCCATAATTGAGTGCTATTAAAGTGGCCCTAGCATTACCCTTTTTCTTAATTATGATTTTTAAAACAGAACAGAGTAAATTTTTTAAACTGTTAAACAGAACAGAAATAGAAACAAATTTTTTAAACAGAACAGAAAATCAGGAATAGAAACATTTTTTTTAAACAGAACAGAGTAAAGTCTACACGGTCGAACAGAGTAAATTTTTTTAATCAATTAAACAGAACAGAAATAGAAACAAATTTTTTAAACAGAACAGAAATTGAAATAAATTTTTTAAACAGAACAGACCAAGTCTACCCACTTACACATACACAGTAGAACAGAGTTCAAGAAGCCAGGTATTTTAGACAAGAAAAATAAAAAAATACAGTAAAAGTCGAACAGAGTGAAGAAATAAGAGTTTACTTGGAATACAGAGTCAAGAAAACTAAAGATGATACTCTCCTTGAAGATGAAACTCTCTTTGAAGACGAAACTCTAGGGATGGCAATTTGAGGCACGACACGATTGACCGACACAAACACGGCACGAAATTATAGGGTTTGGGCTAGGGCTTATCGGGTTCGGGCCGTTATAGGGCCAGCACGATAAGGCACGATAAAAAAATGGGTTGTTATCGGGCTGGCTTGATAAACACGGTAAGGCACGATAACTAAAATATATATGTTTTAAAAATATATTTTTAAAAATTTACTAGGGGTTATTCACTTCTTTCGAACTATTTTCATGATTATTTCATAGTTTTATCATTTGAAAATTTATGACTTTTAAACTACTTGACTATTTATATTGATAAATTTTCAAAATATGTATTAAAAAATCAAAATTATATATTTTATAATGGTTATTGGGCTTAACGTGCTTAACGGGCCTGACTAAATAAATCGTGTTTTTTTGCTTATCGTGCCGTGCCGTGCTTTTCGTGTTTTTATCGTGTCGTATTCGGATTTTAATATTAGGCACGATAAGCTTATCGTGCCGTGTTCGTGTTCGTGCCGGCCCGATTACAGCCCAGCACGACCGATTTGCCACCCCTACGAAACTCTCCTTGAAGACGAAACCCTTAGTCGGAACCCTCCTTGAAGTCGGAAGAAGACAACGAAGCCTACAGTGAAGTCAGAAGCTGCCTAGGGCACGTATCGCTATGTCGGACTGCCGCTTGGTCTGATTCGTCAAAATGAAGTCTTTTTGGGTATTTTAGGTTTTATTATCTATTTATACTAACCTAAAACTATGCCGTTTCCTAATTAAAGAGTAATATATATATATATATATATATATATATATATAAAAAACTGAGCGACTTATTTGACTTTTCGGTGCCTCTCGCCTACAAAAAAGGCGCCAAAGGCGTACGCCTTTCCCCGCCTCTTGCACATCGACTCACCAAGGCGCCAAGGGGTCGCCTTGCCTAAGACGCCAAAGGCGCTCACCTTTGACAACTTTGGTCAAGACCGAGCCAAAGAAGAAAGGAGGATAGCGACACAGGAGGTAAAGTCAGACGAGTCTTTTGAGTCTTCAGAGGGGACAAATCCGGATAGCCTAGATCTCTCGAGGGAGAGGTACGACGCTTGTTCTGGTGACGATTCATCGTCTAATTCTGCTTTGAAGGAGACGTCGAAGGTGGCAGAGGATGGGTCTAGTGCAGATGACTCCTTGGGGGTTGCGCCACGGAACGGGGTTCGAGCTATGGGGGACTCACCGACTCAGTTATTGGGGAGAGGCTTGGGACGGATTTCGAACTTGGTTTGCGTGCGCAGTCCTCAGGTCGGGAGGTAGACTCGGAGGAGCCTTTAAAGTGTACTCCAATCTCTGTTATTCCACCTGAAGCACCTGGGAAAGAGAAGGAATGCTCTGATTGTATGACTAACGAGGATCTATCTCTTTGGGCGAGAAGAAGGGTCAAGGGGTTTGGCAGATTTTGGGGGTATCGTGTGCAGGGTTAGAAGATAAAATTATGGAATTACTTCTGGACATCGAAAAACAGTGGAGATCTTCAAAAGGGAATAGAGATGTCCAAAGTGCGAATTTGAAAGCCAAGGGAAGGAGGGAATTGAAGAAGTTGTGCTCCAGAAATTGTACAAGTCTGGGAGGGTAGCAGGGGACGGTAGGAGGAAAACGAACCCATAAATAATTGTGTTTCTCATGGATTTCGAATTATATCTTGGAATGTGTGGGGTATTAACAGTTTGAGGAAGAGACAGAGTATTAAGGCAGTACTCAGGAGGTGGAAACCTCACTTAGTCTGTCTTCAAGAAACGAAAATGGCTTCTAACGACAGAAGAGTAGTGAATAGTGTAGGGGGTGGCAGATGGTTTGATTGGGTTTTTGTTGGGGCTAATGGAGCTGCAGGAGGTATTCTCGTTATGTGGGATAGGAGAGTAATCTCTAAGATTGATGTGGTTAAGGGTGCATATTCAGTATTCTGTTTGCTGCAATCGGTGGAGAACGATTAACGCTGGATTTTTTCGGGGATTTATGGTCCTTGTGCTGATAACCTTAGGCAGAATTTGTGGGATGAATTGACGTCAATCAGAGATAGATGGGCTGCTCCTCGGTGAATCGGGGGAGATTTCAATGTGATTAGGCATCCAAGTGAACGGTCAGGTGTTAGTGGGTGTACTCAGGCCATGACTGAATTTAATGAGTTTATTAATGATTTGGGTTTAGTGGACCTTCAGTTAAGGGGTGGTAATTTTACATGGTTCAGACATGGTGATAGGAATCAATTTTCCAGGATTGATAGGTTTCTTCTTTCCGCTGATTGGGATGATGGATGTACGTGGTCTTTCCAGTATTGTCTTCCTAGAGTCATGTCAGACAATACGCCTTTGTTGTTGGAGAGTGGTGGGTTGAAGAAAGGCAAAGCTCTGTTCAGATTTGAAAACATGTGGTTGCGTGAGATGGGGTTTGTGGATTGGGTGCGATCTAAGTGGTGTTCTTTTGAGATTAGTGGATATTCTGATTTTATTCTCGCTAAAAAGTTGAAGCTGCTGAAGGAGGATCTTAAAATCTGGAACAAAGAGGTGTTTGGGAGGCTAGACATAAAGATTAAGCAAGTAATGGAAGAGGTGAGAGTTTTGGATGAGAAGGCAGGTATGGGTGGTGGCTTAACTGAGATGGAAGAGGCTCGACGAAGTGCTTTGAGAAGCGAGGGAGAGTCTCTGTTAAGTAAGGAAGAGATATCCTGGAGGCAGAAATCTAGAGTTCAGTGGCTTAAGAAGGGGATAGAAACACCAAATTTTTTCACAAGATGGCAAGTATGCATAAGAGAGTAAATCAGATCACAAATATTTCGATTGACGGAGATCTGTTGGAGGATCAGCATGACATAAAGGAGGGTATTGCAGGTTTTTATGCGAATCTTTATTCAGACGAGGGGACTTGTTGTCCGAAACTGGACGGTATCAGATTTAATAATTTGGTAGATGCTGACAGGAGTATGTAGGAGGCGCCTTTTTCTGAAGAGGAAGTGGTAGCTGTGTTGCAAAGTATGAGCGGGGATAAAGCTCCGGTCCGGATGGCTTCACTACGGTTTTCTTTGTTCAGTGCTGGGAGGTGGTTAAAGTTGATGTAATGGAGGTATTTAAGTATTTTCATGAGTACAGGTGCTTTGAGAAAAGTTTAAATGCCACCTTCATTACATTGATTCCAAAGAAAATGGGAGCTGCTACTGAGGGGGATTACAGACCAATCAGTTTGGTAGGAAGCTTCTATAAATTGCTTGCCAAGGTCCTTGCTTTGAGATTGAGGCATATTATGGGTAAGTTGATTTCTGATTCACAGCATGCATTCGTAGGGGGCAAGCAGATCGTTGACGCCTCCTTTATAGCCAATGAAGTAGTAGATGCTAGAATGAAAAGCGGTGTTCCGGGTCTTTTGTGCAAATTAGATATAAAGAAGGCGTATGATAATGTTAATTGGGGTTTTTTGCTGTATTTATTAGAGAGGATGGGCTTCAGTGAGAAGTGGATTCAGTTTTGTATTTCTACAATTCGCTTCTCAGTATTGATTAATGGGGAACCTGCGGGTATTTTTCCGAGCTCTAAGGGCTTGTTTGGTAGCCGGACAAGGATAAGCAGTATTATCAATCCCAGTACTATTAGTGCCCTCGCTATTAATACTCACTTGTATATTGGGGGTAGTTTTGAGATTACAAATGTTAATCCCAATTTTTTTTAGTGAGGGCGCTAATAATACCACCCTCCCCCTTGGTATTAATAGTGAGGGGGATAATGACTTTATCCGGATAACTCGTGCTATTAGTCCCGACCACCTATTGCGTACCAAACATCAGGCAACTCGGCTTATTAATCCTATCCGGCCTTAATCCTGGCTACCAAACGGCACCTAAGGGTCTGCGACAGGGAGATCCTCTCTCTCAATTTCTATTCATCTTGGTCATGGAGGCATTGAGCAGACTTTTAGATAAAGCGGGGGGTTTCATCACCTGGTGGCAGGGGGTTTCATCAGCGGCTCCAAGTTTGGGTCGTCTAGGGAAACGGAAGTCATGATTTCTCACCTTCTTTTTACAGATGACACACTTATTTTCTGGGATGCTGAGATTGAACAGCTGGGGTATCTTAGTTTGGTTCTTTCTTTCTTCCAGACGCTGTCGGGTTTAAGAGTTAATATTGAGAAAAGTGTTATCCTCCTGGTGGGGACTGTGGATGTTGAGCTTTTAGCTTCGGTCTTTGGGTGTACATCTTCGAAGTTCCCTTCGTCTTATCTAGGTTTGGCGATCGGAGCTTCTTATAAGGATAAGGCTATGTGGAATCCGGTGATTGAGAAAGTTGATCGGCGCTTGACGGGATGGAAGAAGCAACTGTTGTCTAAAGCGGGAAGGCTAACCTTGGTGAAGAGTTCTCTATCGTGCATTCCTACTTATTTTCTATCAATAGAAGCGATGCCCGCCTCGGTCCGAGAGAAGATGGAGAAGCTGGAAAGGGATTTCCTTTGGGAAGGGCAAGGGGAAGAGCGTAAATATCATCTGGTGAAGTGGGAAACGGTGTGTACCAGGATAAACGAAGGAGGCCTAGGGTTGAAGAAATTAAGTTGTTTAATTCTCTCTTCTTGGTAAGTGGTTGTGGCGATACTTGGTGGAGCCGAATGCGTTGTGGAGGAGAGTGGTGATTGGTAAATATGGGGAAGGGGAGCATGCGTGGTTCCCGAATGCTATAAATAGCCCTTTTGGTTCCAGAGTTTGGAAAGGTATTTGTAAAGGAAGCGGGCTGTTTGATAGAAATATTTTGTTTTCTCTAGGATATGGTTCGAAAATCAGATTTTGGAAAGATGTTTGGTGTGGGGAGGTGGAGCTCCGGAGGCTTTTCCCGGAATTATTCAATCTGTTGGTAAATAAAGATATTTTGGTAAGTTGAGTGCTCCAGGTGGATCATTGTAATGTGGTTTGGAACCACGTGTTTCACAGGAATCTTCGGAATTGGATTCTAGTGTTTTATTTTTGGCCCAATTATATTCTCTTCAATTAGATGTCAGCAGAGATGATAAGGTAATGTGGGAAATTTCGAAAGATAAAGTTTTCTCTGTCATCTCGAGGAAAAGAGCCCCCTTTTCCCATGGAGGGCTATTTGGAAGTCTCCTTCTCCGGCTCGTGTGATATTTTTTTGTGTGGGAGGCCTGTCTTGTCTTGAGGTCATTCTTACCGGGGATAATCTTAGGCGGAGAGGTAACATCTATGTTAATTGGTGCTATATGTGTAGAGGTAGTAGCGAGACCACGAATCATCTTTTGTTACACTGTCAAGTTGTGACGGACCTCTGGAATATGGTGCTTAGAATGTTCAATATTGAGTGGGTTATGCCAAGATGAATGAAGGACCTCCTTTTGTGTTGGTCTGTACCTCATCGAAGGAGGAGAAATTCCATTTGGGAGTCAGTCCCTCTCGCTTGGTATCTGGTGGAGTATTTGGAGCGAGAGAAATAGCAAACGGACGATGACCAACTAAAGGATCATCTCCTGCGCACTCTTTATTGATGGTTTGCACAAGGGTTATGAGGCAGATAGTATAGATCATTCTTTTGTGGACTTTGTGAATAGTTTTAGTCTTGTGTAGTTCGTTGCTGTATAGATCCAGTGTACATGGATGCGCCTTTTTCTTGGCGCCATTATTTATATATATCTTTACTTATAAAAAAAAAAGCATGAGCAATGGGAGTAAACCAATTATGTAGAACAAACGACCACGTCTAAAGGATGTATTTCCAACTGAAAGAGTCCACTGTCCACATTTGAAAGGTCAAACATTTTAGAGGTACATTTTTACCCTTGGAAACAAGTATACCAACAAAACAATTTTGTCTGTCTTCCATATACAATGTGAAAATTGCAAGTTAATTTTGGAAGGACTTTCTGACCAGAACATCCTAAAAGATAAAGTAGGACTCTTAAAATAAGGCAGGTGGGAAATTTATCACTACACATTATCAATGTTGTAATTATATTCAACCAAGGGTGAATATAACATCAATTCCTTTTTTCCTATAATACAGAGGTTTTGATTAGAGATAAATAGGGTAGCAAAGATGTAGTAGAACCACCAAAAAGAAAATTGAACCAAACACATGCCACACAAGCATACGAACTAACGCTAATAGATGGTGAAATTTCACTTGGTGAGCACAAAACAAATAAAATACTTCGTCATTTCCATATAGAGAGTCCACATTCTATTTTTGAATGATTCACTTTCACAGTCCATTTTCCTAAAATTCTCCTAACCTTTCAACTATTTACCCTCTACATGTGACATATACACACATACAAACATATATATATATATATATTGGGTAAGTTATAGTAATTGTAACTATGACACTATAAATACTAATATGCTCACTCAGTTTCAAAACAAGTGTCACTTAGAGTAATGAACGCATATTAAGAAATTTTGTATGTTGACAAATATACCCTTTATTACAAACCGTGCCAAGACCAGTTGGAAAGAAAAATGAGAGTAGATAACTATTGAGATAATATAAAGTATTTAATGAAGAAATGATTAATTGTAGGTATGGGAAAAAGAGAATGGTAAAATAGTAAAAACATACATTAAAAAACCAAAAACAACACAAAAATTGATACGAGGGGGAGTATCTTTTAATGACTACGTTTTCCAAGCATCGACCCGAACTAAACGGATGGAGTATAAGGCTTAGGGTTTTAGCAGCATATCCGAGCGGAAATGGGCCATAAGTCAACCTTAAACATTCCTTCTGTGACTGAATTCTGGGTTGCGCTGCACTGCACTGCTTTAAACTAAGTTGACAAATGTTGGTTATTAGGGTTTGTTTATCATATAAATTTTGGTTAATCATCCAACAAATTTGAAATATCAATCAAACAAGATATTCCCAGTTCCCTTGTACGTTGACGCAAATATATAAACAGGTAAATTAATATACCTTAACGCAGTCGGATTGGCTGAGACACTTGACTAGTTCGTTAGCTAAGCCTTTGCAAGACTTCGCCATTTCTCCTTTCTTCTTTTTTCTCCCTTCTAAACTTGCTTCTTGGTTTCTTTTCCGGCTCCCATTATGAAAACTTGTCTGCTCGGGTCTAGTTTGATTGGGCCCATTTACTTAATGGGCCTAACTAACATTGGAAAATTTACGACTTGTTCCAGTATTTTTCAAAGTTTTTTAATGGGGGAATTTCAAGTGGGTACAATTTTAAAAACATGTTTTCATATAGAACCATCAATTTTTTAGACATTTCATGTAACTACAAATTGCTTGACAAATGACAAAAATGCCATTAATGAAGACAAACCGATCCCAAGCATTTTGGAGGACCAAATTAAACAGAAACTCGATGGGCATCAAGTTGCATTTAAATTGATTTTGGAGGACCAAAATTATTCAGAAAAGTCTCGATGCCAATGCCCGGCATCGGGTTGCATTTAAATTGATTTTGGAGGACCAAAATTATTCCAAAGTCGATGCCAATGCCCGGCATCGTTGCATTTAAATTGATTTTGGAGGAACAAATTAAACTGAAAGTCGATGCCAATGCGGCATCGGGTTGCATTTAAATTGATTTTGGAGGAACAAATTAAACGAGAAAGTCTGATGCCAATGCCTGGCATCAGGTTGCATTTAAATTGATTTTGGAGGAACAAATTAAACCAGAAAGTCTGATGCCAATGCCTGGCATCAGGTTGCATTTAAATTGATTTTGGAGGAACAAATTAAACCAGAAAGTCTGATGCCAATGCCTGGCATCAGGTTGCATTTAAATTGATTTTGGAGGAACAAATTAAACCGAGAAAGTCTCGATGCCAATGCGGCATCGGGTTGCATTTAAATTGATTTTGGAGATCAAAAACTGCATCAAACTCGATGCCAAGTGGCATCAGTTGCATTTAAATTGATTTTGGAGATCAAAAACCGGTCAAACTCGATGCCGCGCCGGCATCGTTGCATTTAAATTGATTTTGGAGATCAAAAACCGCATCAGAAACTCGATGCCAGTCGGCATCAGTTGCATTTGACAGATTATGGAACACCAAAAACCGAAACTCGATGCCAAGTCGGCATCGGGTTGCATTTAAATTGATTTTGGAGCACCAAAAACCGGTCAAACTCGATGCCAAGTCGCATCGGGTTGCATTTAAATTGATTTTGGAGCACCAAAAACCGCATCAAACTCGATGCCGCCGCATCGGGTTGCATTTAAATTGATTTTGGAGATCAAAAACCGTAGAAACTCGATGCCGTGCGGCATCAGTTGCATTTGACAGATTATGGAGCACCAAAAACTAGTCCGTAAACTCGATGCCAATCGGCATCGTGGCATTTCACAGATTATGCAAAGACCAAAAACCGCCGAAACTCGATGCCAAGATCGGCATCGTTGCATTTCACAGATTATGCGGACAAAAATCGCCCGAAAGTCTCGATGCCAAGGCCGCATCAGTTGCATTTCACGAGATTATGGAGCATAAAAATCGTCGAAAGTTCGATGCCTGCGCCGCATCGGGTTGCATTTCACAGATTATGGAGCACAAAAATCGCCCGAAAGTCGATGCCAAGCCGCATCGTTGCATTTCACGTGATTATGCAAAGACAAAATCGCCCAGAAACTCGATGCCAAGCAGCATCGGGTTGTATTTCACAGATTATGGAGCACAAAAATCGCCCAGAAAGTCGATGCCAAGTTACGCATCGATGCATTTGATAGTATTTTGGAGGACCAAATTAATCCAGAAACTCTGATGCCAAGCCCTGGCATCAGGATGCATTTGATAGTATTATGCAGGACCAAATTAATCCAGAAACTCTGATGCCAAGTGCTGGCATCAGGATGCATTTGACAAAGATTATGCGTAACCAAATCAATCAGAAACTCGATGCCAATCACCGGCATCGATGCATTTGACGTAAAATCAATCCGAAACTCGATGTCAAGCCTCGCATCGGATGCATTTGACGATTATGCAGACCAAATTAATCGAAACTCGATGCCGGCATCAGATGCATTTGACAAAGATTATGCAGACCAAATCAATCAGAAACTCGATGCCAATCATTGGCATCGGATGCATTTGACAGAAAATCAATCCAGAAACTCTGATGCCAAGCCCTGGCATCAGGATGCATTTGACAGCATTATGCATGACCAAAATCAATCCAGAAACTCTGATGCCAAGTGCTGGCATCAGGATGCATTTGATAGTATTTTGGAGGACCAAATTAATCAAGAACCTCTGATGCCAAGCCCTGGCATCAGGATGCATTTGACTTGATTTTGGAAGACAAAAATCAATCCAAAAACTCTGATGCCAAATCGCATCGAGGATACATTTGATAGTATTTTGGAGGACCAAATCAATCCAGAAACTCTGATGCCAATCATTGGCATCAGGATGCATTTGACAGAAAATCAATCCAGAAACTCTGATGCCAACTGTTGGCATCAGGATGCATTTGACTTGATTTTGGAAGACAAAAATCAATCCAGAAACTCTGATGCCAAGCCCTGGCATCAGGATGCATTTGACAGTATTATGCAGTACCAAATTAATCCAAAAACTCTGATGCCAAGCCCTGGCATCAGGATGGATTTGACAGTATTTTGAAAAACAATCAAATAGAAACTCTTTCAACGAGAAATTCCTTAGAACAAGCCTATGACGGCTTAGGGTTCTTCAAGCAAAAAGCAAAAAAAAATCAAATTTTATTAAAAACTACCCAAATAATGTTCAATAGGGTATTTATATGCCCTAACAATCCAAACCCTAAAAGGAAAAGTCTTAAACAAAAAGACGAAAAAGCTCGAAACTTCAAAGGCCCATAACAAGTACTTAAACAGCGTTTTTTGGGCTAAAAATGAATAATTCACGGGTAAACCCTGTGAATCTTGTAGAGCTCGTCGAGAGCTTCGATTTGATATGCTGTGGGTCCCGTAATTCATCCGGACGCGAAAGTTATGCTCCGTTAAAGTTCTGCCGACCGTTAGGTGCTCTCTACTAGTGCTTAACGGAAACTAACGGAGAAATTGTGAAAACAAAATTTGATCTTGCTACAAAACTTGAAAGTCATCCCTACATCGAGTGAGGTAAACCAAATATACAATTCTCCACTTCCAATCAACCAAATTCCTTTCAACCTTGCTTTTTCCTCCTGATCTCTTCTCAAATTTTGGTTTTCTCAACCCAAATTACTCCGAATTCACATCTCACTACTTCTCCTAATCTTCGCCATGGACGCTCAAAGAGCTCTGCTAGATGAACTCATGGGTTCAGGTACCTTTTCAAACCTTCATTCTTCCATTATTTCTTCATTTCGCTCTGTGGTACCTGAATGGTGGTACCTGAATTGTACCTTGACAAGATTAATCCAAAAACCACCATTTCTTCATTTCGCTTTATTTCAAACCTTCATTCTTCCATTATTTCTTCATACGTTCTGATCTATCCATTACGAACTCATTGGGGTTCTGAAGTTAGAGGGAATGGTGGTTGAGGTTGACGAAGACGAGGAGAGACGGAGAGAGGGAACCGAATTCTTCCTTATTAAAGAGCGTGGCGTATTTTTCCTCCAAAATTGTATCTAAAAGATATGTCCAAAAAGTAGCTGGATTTATTTGAAAACATGTTTTAAAAAATGTACCGGCTTGTAATTATTCCTTTTTTAATTGTTCAAGAACTGTGTTTTTATTCAGCAGTAAAAGATACTTTTGGATGTGATAACTGATAAGGCAAGATAATTTTAATGAGTATGAGGCGCACTATATAATGGAATCACGGTGCATTGACTATTGAACCACGATTCATCAATTTTATTATATTAATTTTTGCATTGCAGTTCAATAGTTTAATTATCTATTCTAATTGCACCGCAGTACCAACTTTTATGTACCACGATGAATTAATTTTTGAACCACAATACATATACATAATCCAAGTTGCATCGCGGTATCAACTTTTATATACCACGATAAATTAATTTTTAACTGCGATATATAAAATATTATTAATTCATTTTTATACCGCGATACAAAATGATAATGAACCAGATAATATCCTTAACCTTTTTTCTTTCATCTCCTCAGTCGTAAGCCTTCTTCTTCCCCATCCTCCTTCGTCTTCGTTCTACTGAAAAATTATTCGACCAAACACAGATTCATTACAGTTTTGTACATAATGAATCAAATTAACTGTTCGATTCCCGTTTCGTTGCGCAACAATTGTGCTTTTCGGAATAATATTTTGAAAAATAGTCTTTTGCGGTTGAAAAAAAGAACGGTGAACTTTTGGGGTTAAAAACTTTAGAAAAGGGGCCGGCCAGAATTTTACCCACCGGTCTATTTTCCAACTTTTTCAACATGTACAGTACCCAATATTTTTTTGGGAGAAATTTGAGTCGGTTCCATGTGATGAAATTATAACAAAAAATGTCTCATATATTTGTTTTAGGGTTAACGCCACCATTCGCCCATGTACTTTGCGTTTTTCTAGCATTAGTCCATATTTTTGAAAAAGTGAACTTTAGGTCCAAAGTTTACTTTATCTGTCTGCTATTGGTCCCTCTGCTCACTGTTGTTAGAATTTGTGTTGTTAAGCCCCCATGTGATGTTCACGTGCGTTTTTAAAAGGGTAAAATGGTAAGTTATCTCCCCCTTTCGTCTTAACCCGTAACAAAAGACTAGACTAAACCAAAAGTCAAAATCACGGATAAAGTTAGGGTTCGAAATCAAGAGAAAGTTAGGGCTCGAAATCAAGAAAAAGGGTTTTCAATCGAGAGACAGGTTAAGGTTTTGAATCACTATGTTTAACATCGATGATGGTTCACGTATGGGACATTCGTCTCGAAGGATTCGCATTTGACTGTAATATCACATATTGTAAGTCTTCATCTTCTATAAACAACCATTTAAAGTTCATATGTCACCATTATTTGAGAAATTTCAGTACTTTTCCACTATATTTGAGTTCAAGCTCGTGTTTGTGAGAGATTGTTTATCGTATTTCTCCATATCTAAGGCTTGTCTACAATTTCCCAGTGTGGGATAATATGGTTGTTTTATAGCACATTTGTGGTTGTTGTGGGTTTTATAGCACATTTACATCCATATATACATACAGACAATAAGAGCATGAGTATAATTTGTTTGTAAGCATCTTTGACTGCCATGTTCCTTCTTTTGAAGGCAGTTGTCCATCCATATGCATAGTAAGTTGTAATATTTTTTTTTGTTTTATAAGACATGTGGTCCCAACATTAGCATGAAATGTTATATTTTCTGTAAAAGCATTAGTTAAGGGACTATCTGGTTGCTTTATATTCCCACGTGTGCCTCTTTGTGTGTATTTAATTTGTGTTTATGGTGTAATTGTTTAATGATTGTGTTGTGGTCCCACATGTGCAATGATGGCTGTCTATTTGTGCTTGATTTAAATAAATTTGTGACATTTTATTTTCTTTCAAAATGCAAACAAAATTAATCTTTTTTTTCCTTAAAAGTACATCACGGGGGTCACTTTTGCTGCAATCCTATTATGGAATACACTGGTGGATTAGTTAATTATGTTGATTATTTGTATGATGATGAGTTCACCATGTATATGCTAGAAGAGATGTTAAAGAAGTTATGTGTTCAGGAAAATGGAACTAGGTTTTATTATTTTTTAGATCCAGGGAGTAAGTTACAAGGAGTGTTAAGGTTATGTGTAAATGATGAGGATCTAAGAGCTATATATGATTGGGTAAAAAAGAAAAAAATGATTTGGTTATACGTGGAGGTTTCTTTTACATCTTATGTGGCTTTAAAGGAGGTCAATGAGGAATCAAGTGTGGATGCTAATCAGCATAGGTAGGTTAGTGGTTCTAGAAGGAACTTGTCTTCATATATTATAAGTGATGATATTAACTTAACTGATGAGTTAGATAATGACTTAGCAAATGAAATTGTAGGAGCATCTGATAAACAAGGTGGGGAGGGTAGGGCTGAGTCATTTTTTGAGTCCAATTCTGAGTATCAGCCTGATTTTGGGGATGATTCGGAGAATGAAAAGTTTCCTGATGATGATTCTGGGGATGAAAATGAGATGGAAGATTAGTTAACTATAAATGAAGTAAGGCAAATAGTAGACAAGGGTAAGAAAAAACTAGGTGAAGATGATAATGATTGTTATGTGAATTCTGCATATGCAGATTCTGATGAATTGAGGAGTTTATGCAAGGAAGGACAGTTTGTTACATGGGAAGATGCACAAAACAAAAGGACACGGTTTAACATGCTAACTGATTTGAAAGATCCAAAGTTTGAAATAGGAACGAGGTATGAATCAGCTCATGATGTTAGGAATGTTATACATTCTTATGCAATTAAGAATAGAAGGGATGTGATTTTTAAAAAGAATGACAAGGTCAGAATTAGGGGTATATGTAAAGGTGATAAAACATGTCCTTGGGTTTTACATGTGGCTTACAATCAAATTAGAAGAGATTGGGAAATTAGGACATACAACAATGAACACTTGTGCAACACCAGTCATCAAGTAAAATATGCAACAGCCCCAAGGCTTGTTAAGGAATACATGGAGACAATTAGAACAACTCCTCATTGGGATGTAGAGTCATTTAGAACACATGTGAGGACTATCAAATCAATTGAGATATCTAGAATTCAAGCTTATAGAACAAAGAAGATTGCAGAAACCTTGATTTATGGAAATCACTCTCATCAGTATGGTCTTCTTATAAATTATTGTTCTGAAGTTTTGAGAATAAATCATGGGTCTACAACCAAATTTGAGTTTGAGGACTACAATGAAGAAGATAGTACCAGGCAGTTAAAGAGATTGTATTGTTGGTTAGGGGCTTTGATGGAGCATTTCTGAAAGGGCCATTTCCTGGGCAATTATTGTCATCAATTGGGATTGATGCTGATAATGGGATGTATCCAGTTGCATATGCAGTAGTTGAGTTTGAAAACAAGGATGCATGGAAATGGTTTCTTGAATTAGTAGTGGATGATTTACAAATCACCAACCATCTGCATTGGGTATTTATTTCTAATGAACAAAAGGTATAACTACATTTAATTTAATATAAGTACATTTCATCTAAAAATATTGTGTTTTCATATTGTTTGGCATATATTATCTTTATAGGGTTTGGTTCCAGCTGTCCAAGAAATGGTACCTGGTAAGGGTGTAACGATTCGATCTGATTCGGTTTGAGGCCAAAACCACAAACCGAATCGATTTCTAACAGTTCCATTTTTTTTCAAACCGAATCGAATCGCGTGATATTTGGAACCGAACCAAACCGGATCGAATGGTTCGATTCGGTTTGGTTCAGTTTGGTGGTTTAAATAGAAAAATAAAATAAAACAAATTAAAACTCAACAAGCACCATACTACCATGACAGTATCATTTTAATGTGAGCTAATGTTTAAGTAATCAAGATTGATCGGAAAGTACACAAACTATAATAAATTCTCCCAAAAAATCTGCATACAACTTCAACAAATTTCTAAGTCACATGACCAAGAAAAACAAAACAAAGGAATACTGATTGAGAAGGATGGAGAAGTATTCATTGCTCAAGCTAATGTTGAACAAAATCTTGAACTAAGAGGTAGGAGAAAACTTATTTAGCAAATAACCCTAATAGAGCTTGAAGTATTTGAAAAACATAACAGGAACTTACGGAGAAAGAGGGAGACGACGAAAGCAGACAGAGACGGAGATGGCGAAAGCAGACAGAGACGGAGACAACAACGACAACAGAGAGGACGTGCGACGATGCGATGGGATCTCTATAATTGTGAGTGCCCCGGGATTTCCCCGTATCCCGCGCTCCCTTTTTTAGGGGAACACGGGATTCGGCGAAGGCATCACTCTTTTCATTCCATCTTCCCTTGTTTAGGGGAAAACGAAATTAAAAGTGCAAAAAAGAGTGTTGTCAAAAGCACGTTGAATACGCCTCGGTCACTGAGTGTGCTTTAGTCCACTATGAGTGCTTTGGATTTTTCTGTATCTCATCCTCCCTTGTTTAGGGGAAAACAAGATGCAGAAAATACAACGCCCTTTTCATTCCATCTTCCATTGTTTAGGGGAAAACGAAATTAAAAGTGCAAAAAGGATGTTGCAAGAGCGCGTGGGAATACGTCCGGCCTCACTGTGGACTTAGGTTCATTTTGGATCACTATGAATGCTTTGGGTTTTTTCGTATCTCATCTTCCCATGTTTAGAGGAGAACAAGATACATAAAATGCACTCCCTTTTCATTTCATCTTCCCCTTGTTTAGGGGAAAACGAAATTAAAAGTGCAAAAAGGATGTTGCGAAGGCGCGTGGGAATACGCCCTGCCTCACTGTGATAAAAAATGTTGTAACAGAGTTGTCATCTTTATTTTAAGGAGAAATAAAGAAAAACCAAAAATAACTAGATTTTGTAAAGGGTTCGGAGGCTAAGTTACGAGGTGGGAAGGTGTTAGACACCCAACTCGCCCTTTCGGTCTCAAAATAGTTTTTGGCTAAAATATGCTTTTATTATATTTATTTAGCAAATGAAATAAAGCATTTAAACACACACACACACACATATATATATATATATATATATATATATACACACACACACACATATATATATACATTATTACAAACTTGCAGCTGCTTCTTTCCAGGAATTACAAATATTTTTATAAATATTTGGCCATAAAAAAAAGGCTCTTTTTAGCGTTATTTTCTATAGAAATCTGGGCAGCATAACTGCTTATATTTTTACATCGGGTCGGCTGAAAATAGCACCTTTTTATTAAACCCTTTAAAGGCTTACCTTTAAGAGCGTGGGGTGTGCTCGCTCTGTCATGCCGGGAGAGGGAGTCTTTTGCTGTTGCGGAGATTTGGGCAGAGTAACTGCTTCCAAAAGTTGCTTTTAGGCCTCGGGAAACGGACGGAACAACTGCTTGCTTTTTGCTGTTGTTTGCTTGCTGACGGCGGAAATCAGGTAGAGCAATTACTTGCTTCTTACGGATTTGGCGTTTGGATTCGGGCAGAGCAACTGCTCTTTTTGGGATTTTTGGACTGAGGAAATAGGATGGAATCCTAGCGGGGAGGCTAAGGTTCACTTTGACCAGTTGGTTTTGTATTTGGAGGAGATTTGACGGAGATTCGAGGCTTAGAGGAGGGGAACTCTCACAACGCTCTCAGAACTCACTACGGGAGAAACTTTACTGTGTGATCGCGGTGTGTGAACTGTGTGCGTGAAGTCTGGAGTTCATTCGCTGAAGCCGGGGCCTTCTATTTATAGGCCGAGATGGGGACTCTTTCATCATTAAGTTTTCTCTTCTGTGCTTCATCGGCCTGTACCGCGCGCTGAGAGAGTTGTGCCAAAAGCAAAATGCTACAGTACTGGAAGCACTGTTGGGCGCCACCGCTAAGGGATCTGGGTGCCGCGCCAGGTGTTGATGTGTGTGGCACCTGGGTCCTTTTTTATGCTGCTTTTTGACACTTTGGCCCCTTGCATTTCACTGTTTACGCATCCTGCTTTTTCTTTTGCATTTTTAAACCTTGTAACTTGACATTTGTTAATTTTTAACAGGTCTTGATATCGTATGTCATGTTACATACCAGGGGTACGAAATTGGGGTGTCTACAGATCCCCTCAACGATAGAGTTTACGGGTAACGTGAAGCTTACCGAGTAAACGAACATCGTTGATAAGAAATAGACTCCCAAATTTCGTGGAAATTATAATGGGGAGTAATGCAACAGGTAGCAGTTATAATGCAACAGTTTATAATGCATTTCAAATCTCACATATCCTAGACATTTTTAGTCGATTATAGCAAGTTATCGTAGTTTTTAAGCAGATATGCAAATTAAATGCTCTGATGGTCAGACCTATCGAAATAGGCTGCCTACGTATCCCTTAATAAAAGGAATCAGACCAAACGTAGTTCAGTCTCATGCAAACAAACAACAGTCATACTGATGGGATAGGTGGGATCCTAATCATTCCACGTCCTGTGGTATGCACCCCTTGAGGAGATGATCCAAACTCAAACTGGATGGGATGACTGATTATTCCACATCCCGAGGTATGCACCCCTCGAGGAGATGATCCAACTCAAACTGGATGGGATGCCTGACTATTCCACATCCCGGGGTATGCACCCCTCGAGGAAATAATCCAACTCAAACCGGATGGGATGCCTGATTATTCCACGTCCCGGGGTATGCCTGATTAACGACTTCAACCTAGAAGTATTTCGGAAGTCTAGCTTCTGCCAACATAGGTCTTGCTGCTTCAATGAGTGTTCTGTTCTTTCGTTGAGCTACATCATTTTGTTGAGGAGTCCCGGCAGCAGAGAAGTTGTGGCCGATCCCGTGGTCATCACAATATCTTTCAACGCCGTTGTTTTTGAATTTGGTACCGTTGTCTAACATGATGTCACTTATGTCTTTAAGCTTTTGAGTTTGAAGTCTTCTGAATAGGGCGGTGACTAGATCATATGTCTCATCTTTTGATGTCATTGTTTTGATCCAAATGAATCGAGAGTAGTCATCAACTACCACAATTGTATATGTTGACCCTCATAGGTTCTAGATTTGGTTGAGTCATCTTCCGATTTTATTGCACAGTGGCTAATAGGTCTGCGTACCGATTAGTGTGGCAACTGTCTTAGAATCATGGGTGGATTAGAATAGTTTAGTGTTAGTTTCTCTTAGGCGCGGACCAGCAGGCTTCAACAGCAGCCTAGAAAGCACAGTTCGAACAGCAGACTTGGAGGTCTGCTCAAGCTCAAAAGTCAAGTTCAGCCAAACACGTGGAATTAGGTCACATGTTATTTGATATAGATATTTTTAATATCTAGTCAAATTATATTCAATTTATCATCAACAGATTTCCCTCCAAAGAAGTCAACTATTTGCACAGACAACTGTCCAGTCTGTCACCTAATTATGAAGTCTGAAGACATTACCTCATTTGGCTAAGAAGATTTCCAAAGCTGTAACGTCTGCAAGCTGAAACCTTACTCTGTTTAGGAATGTCTGCCTCTGTAACCACTGAATCTCTGATATTTGTTGATGCACTCATCCTACAAAGTGCCGAAATGCATTCAATGCATTATAATGTTGGACACAACCTCTATACCCTCAATCCAATAGTCCTAAAGATCTCCCCTGGTATTTATTCAAGTTTTGAAGATCTAAAAGACAACAATCTCTTGCACATTCAATACTCAAGCTTCATCTTCATTTTCAAGCATTCAAGAGATCAAAAGGACAAAGAACTAACATTTCACCAAACTTCCTGAAGCTGCAGATCTGCCAGTCTTTACTCTGTTTCAGCTTCATATAGTTTGCTTATAAATTGTTCTTTACTTTAGCACTTGAGAGAACAATTATTCATTGATTGTTTCTTTCATCATTATACACTTGGTTGAAAACTATTTTTGTACATGATCCATTAGTGATCTTATCTTTACACCTAGTGGATAAACAAGTGCACCTTTCAAAATCCAAAGCTAACCACTTTGGTAGTGGACGTAGTACTATTCACAGTACGAACCACTTCTAAATTCTGTGTACTGTCTGATCTGCTTCTGCCTATCTCTTAACTGCTGCTATCTTTACTTATTAAAGTCTGTTATTGAATCTGTTCTGTGTTAACAACAACCTATCTATCAGTTCTTCACTCTTTCAGTTTTCCGCTGCATTAACTCTTCTTGTAAAATTGCTTTAAAAGTAAAGAAGAAATCTTTAAGAAGTGTTTCGAAAAGTTTTTAATAAAACACTACTAGGCTATTCAACCCCCCCTTCTAGCCTAGATTGAGCCTATTTCGGGACCAACAGTATACTTGTCTCTGGAGATGCTGACGGTAGTGATTGATCCAAAAAGATCCATGTGCAGAAGTTGAAGATGTCTGGAAGTTGACATAACAAACTTTCTCTTGAAGGAAGACTTAGAGAGTTTTCCTAAATGACAAGCTTTACAACTTCTGTCGTTGTCGGCAGACACCATATGTAGACCTTTGACAAGCACATCTTTAGAGGGCTTTGAGAGGTACTTGAAGTTAAGGTGACTGAGACGCTTGTGCCAAAGCCAACTGTTGTCGAAAATGTTATTAACAACTAGGCAAAGACTGGAGGATCTCCCTAGAAGGTTTAAGTCCACGACATAAACGTTTCTTTATCTATTGCCAGTCAGCAGAGTTGAGCAGGATTCACGATCTTTGATGAGACATTGGTTGGAGGAGAATTGACAGATAAGATCCTTGTCGCAGAATTGGGATATGTTCAGAAGATTATGCTTTAAGCCATTCACTAGAGAAACTTTGCTGATTGAGAGACTTCCTCTAGTGATTGAGCTATACCCAATTGTTTTCCCTCTTGCATTGTCGCCAAAAATTACCATATGATTTTTAGCTTCAGCTATGTCTGAGAGTAGACTTCTGTTCCCCGTCATGTGTCTTGAGCAGCCACTGTCGAGGTACTAGATGTCTTTATCTTCTGAATCTACAGCCATGAAGTAGACCTAAAAAAGTCAAAGGAACAAGGTCCCCTTTATTTGCTTTTGGGTCCTGAGGATTAGCAACCTTTTGGGACCCATACCTGCCTAACCTTGAGAGAATTAGGTCTCTCAGATTTTGGTGTGAACCTTAGAAGGCATTCGGGGGCCAGATGGCCTAAACAATTGCAAGAATGACATAGATGAAAATTCCATGGAGGATTGTGATTAGCTTTTGCTGTAGAGAGCTTATGACTTTCTTTCTTTATAACAGCCCTCTTGGGTTCAACATGCTTGTTGACAGTAGGCTTAAGAGGTTTCTTGTGAGTGTTCCTTCGTATTAACAACAGACATAGCCTTGGCTGATCTGGTGTTAACAATTTTAGGAGCATCCACTTGAACTCCTATAAGTTTAGTGTCAACTGGCTTGGGATCCTTGGCCATTTTATAAACAAACTTGACAGGTACCAGCAGAGATTTCATTTGTTTATCGCCAGCAGACTTTGCCTTAGCAGAGCTGCTGTCGGTAGACTTTGATTTCTCTACTGTTCCTTTAACAAGCTTCTCATCATAAGCAGCTTCTTTGGCTTTCCCTTTGTGAGCCTTGGGGTAAACATATGGTATACTTGTATAGCCAAGTCCTTTTTTACCCTTATTACCAAAGGTCTGTTTTGAGAAGGAAAGATCAACTGCAGTCTTGGAGGATTCACATTTCTCTGTGACAAAAGAGCATGCTAGGTTGGGTTCATCATTATAACCTAAGCCTGATTTATCTCCACCTGGCTTTTGGCTTAATAGGATTCCTTCAAAGGTTTCCCTTGAGATATTCCAGGAGTCAATCGTCTTTTGCAAGGCAATTTTCTCATGGTCTAGTGTTTTGATGTGCTCAACTAGGCACTCAACTTTGTCACAAAGAACTTTGTTTTCTCCTTTTAGCTTGATACTTTCTTGTTGACAGCTAATGAGAGTTTGAATCTCAGCTGCTAGCAGAGATTTCTCAGCAGCAAGCTTTTCATAATTCTTCACGAGTTTTACATAGGCTACTCTAAAGGAGTTGAACTCCTCAAGCATATCTTGATTATCCTTTAGCAGTTCTTCCTTACTGAAGCTTTCACAGTTGGTCTCAACCTTTTCGAAGGGACCAGGTGAAATTTCGACTTCATGTTCAGAGTCATAGGTGGGACTTGATTCATGAGCTATTAAGCATATATTGGCTTGCTCACAATCATCCTCATCCTTTTCTGAATCCGACTCAAACCATGTAGCAACCTGTTTTTCTTCAATGTCCTCAGCCAGCATACCCTTTTGTTTTTTAAATTTCTTATATGGAGGCTTTTGGTATGCTTCAAATTTTGGCTTAAGACATTTAGATGCAAAATGACCAGGTTTCCTACAGTTATAACACACGAGCTCATTATTAGACGAGGCTTTAGTAGTTTTTCTAAAAGGCTGCTGGTGTGTGTCCTTCCTTCCATATTTTGCAAATTTCTTAAAAAGTTTTACAAACATAGCAAACTGCTCATCAGAAAGAAAATCATTTTCACTGGAGGAAATGGAAGGTTTGCCATCAACTGGAGTTGCTTTTTATACTATGGCTGGCAAGGACAGAGTTTTGAACTGCTTATCCTGCTCTAGAGCTTGACTAACTTCGAGCTCATAAACCTTTAAACTTGCATAAAGACTATGGAGAGTCATTTCATTTAAGTTTTTAGATTCTTTCATGGTGGTAGTCTTAACGTGTCAAAGACTACCTAGAGAGCCTAGAAACCTCATGTTCATTTCTTTCTTGCCATAAATTTTACCAAGAGAAAAGCTGCTATTTATTACCTTACTAAAACGATCATATGCTTGTCTCAAGGTTTCTTTAGGATCCTTTTTGAAAGAGACGAATTGCTGGATGAATGTGTACTTCCGGTTGTCTCTTGTATCTTGGTCTCCTTCCAAATATTCAACAAGAGCTTCCCACATCTCTTTGGCAGAAGTACATCAGATCACTTGTTGGTAGGTACTAGTGTCTAGTGAGCTTGTAATGATGTTAATGGCTTTACTGTCTAGCTTCATCAACTTTCTTTCGTCCTCAGTCCATTCTGATTCTTGTTTTGGAACTTCAGGAGGATTTCCACCAACGGAAGCCAGAAGATTTGGCTTCATTGGTACGTGACGTCCTCTGAGTACACACTTCCATAACCTGTTGTCAATAGAGTTCATGTGATGCATTATCTTATCCTTCCAAACATCGAAATGGTCTTCGTCCAATATTGAGACATGGTTTGCATTTGATGTAGGTAGCATGTAATGTGTTTGTGCCATTGGATATTTATCTCTCAAGAGGTTAATCTTGAAAAAACTTGTTTTCGAAGAGTTGAGCTATGATACCAATTGTTAGTCTCAAAGGGCACAATACTAAGCTAGAAGGGGGGGGGGGTTGAATAGCTTAGTTAACAATTAAAACTTTTCATAATTGTTCCTATAACAAGTACTTGCAACCCATAGAAAATGTTGAAGTAACGGAAGACTTACAAGGAGGACAGACTAAGTCTGCTGGTGAAGCACTACTAGTAGACTTGGCTGATTACTGAAGTTTGCTGCTCAAAGGAATAGGCTAAGATGAAGAATAGTAAAAAACAGTAAACACAGAATGTAAAGAACGCATGTATTTTGAGATGGTTCGTACTATAAAGAGTGCTACGTCCACCACCAAGGCAGTCAACTTTGGATTTGAATGTGCACTATATTTTCCACTAGTTCTGTTACAGAAATATCCAATAGATTGTGTACAAAATATTTGACTTGTGTTTGGGGGTTGAGGAATTGAATATCTGGAAAAACAGAGTATTAAATGTGCAGAAGAATAGTAAAGAGTACAACAATAAGAAGTAAATGATTAACATTTGATGCAGATCTTCTTGTTGTTGTTGAGGACTCCGTTGATCAGTTAATGATCTCTTGAATGCACTGAGTATGATTACTTGATGTTGTTGAATAGATTCAGAGCATTGTTTTCTTCAGTCTTCAATGACAGTATTTATATCGGAGCATCTTTGAGACCGTTGTAGAAGATGAAGTGAGTAACAACTCTATCAGGTTGGGAGCTTTAAATGTCGGGAGCTGCTTTATTGACTTCATCTCTGATTGGAACTAATTAAGGTATGGAGAGGAGCAGTTGCTGGAACTAGCAGGTGGGCGACAAATAGATTTGCAGACCTGCAATAGTTGGTACAGTCTGTTTGTGTCAGACTGTAAACCTGCTCTGCCTTGTAAAGGAGGCGAAAATCTTCATTTGTTCGGAAAAGCTGGAAAGGCGTGTCTTGGAAGTCAGGAGTTGATGATGATGGATTAATTCAAATTCGAACCATGGATAGCTGAATTAAATAATCCACTTGAACTTGATATCTGGCTAATCATGACACGTCATGCTGTTTGAGTGCAGACAAGGTCAGCTGCTGAAGGCTGCTGGAAGTCTGCTGGTGAAGCCTTCTGCCGAAGTCTTCTGCCGAAACCTGTGAAGTCTAAAAACTATTCTAAAGACAAAGTTCTATACACAGTTGTCACGCTAACTGGTACGCAACCCATTTAGCCACTAAGTATAGAACCTAATGTAATGAATGATCAAATGCAAATTAAGATACATTGAGAAACAACAGATGACCTATTTGGATATTTAGTTCCATGTAGGTGCCATTTATTTGTGGTTGTTTTTGGTACATTTTTGAATCATATGTTTTTGATACAATTTTGGTATATTTGGTACAGTTTGGTACTTTGGTGCAGTTGGTACATTTGGTACAAGTGGAGCAGTTTGGTAGTTTGTTTTTGGTAGTTTGGTATATCAGTACATGGGACATGGGACTTGTAAGCCTACTGGCCAAACAATGTGATTTTGGTAGTTTGGTACAAAGCATAAGGCTTTTTTGGGTACTTTTGTACAAACAATGTGATATTACATGGAAATTTAATGAATGAAAGTTTGTCCTTTTGATTCTCAATAGTATTTAAGTGTGTGTGTTTACATCTTTTTCACATAATTATCCAAATGTAATTTGATAAGACAAAGTGTTTCATATTAGCTAAAAACAACATAGCAACACCAATTAATAACAAACAAAGCATTCTATTTTATAGGTGCTTCCAAGTATAACAACATAACCAAAATACAACATAGCCACAAGCCAAAATCTTGCGTAACCAAAAACTTGCTCTCAAACACCTAACCATTAACCATACAAAAAATCTTGCATAACCAAAAATTTGCTCTCAAACACCTAACCATTAACCATACAAATATTATATGGGTTATTGTTCCATACACCTACATATTAACAATCAACATCACAATGATCAACCAAGACAAAATTAATCCATACCACATCCACATCTATTTCATCTTTTCTCTTGTAATAGATGTATCATTGTTCCTCAACCTTCTAAGAAGACCAGGGATAATTTGTGTAGATCTTTCACATATATGTAGGTCGAACCACCTAAAGTATCAACAACCCCTGTTCTGCAAGAAGAAAAAAATTGTTTGGTATGTTGCATGTTCTTATTAGAAAATATGGAATCTAACTGAAAAAGAATGAAGTAAATTTAAAAAGTTAAAGATCCAATTCTCAAGTAAATTAACAAAAAAATATGGGAGAGAGCCTATGTGAACAAGGAGAATGAGTTGTCCTTTAATAAACCCACCTCTTGTGAACAACAGTAGAACCGTCGACCTTGGTTGGCATTTGTCCAAGTTGTTTTGATTGAAGCTCTATTTCCACATGCGTATAAGTGGTGTGCCATTTTCGAGTTGAAGAAGAAGGAGAGGGGGATGGGAGAGAGCCTCTGCTCATGGAGTAATAAAGAAATTTGGGGGGGGGGGGCTACGGGTTAAGTAGAAGAGACGAAAGGGGGAGAGCGAGAGGGGAGATAACTTACCATTTTACCTTCTTAAAAACACACGTGAACATCACATGGGGGCTTAACGGCACAAATGCTAACAGGTGTGAGCAGAGGGACCCCTAGCAGACAGATAAAGTAAACTTTGTACCCTAAGTTCACTTTTTCAAAAACAGGGACTAATGCTAGAAAAACTCAAAGTACAGGGACTAGTGGTGACATTAACCCTTTGTTTTAAATTGATGGAAAAAAAATTGGGGGAAAAATGATGAAGATACCCTTAATGAAGGAAAGACGCGCATATAAAGTCACTGCCCAAATTTGGGCATCAGAATGAAAACATTGGGCATCGCAATGCACAATTGAAATCTGTCAAAATTTGGGATTGAAATTCAAAAAACCACTACCTAAATTTGGGCATCACAATGCACAATAGAAATCTGTCAAACTTTGGGCATCAAAATGTAAAAATCTCAGCTCAAATCTTGGCATCAGAATGCAAAAATGGACATCGAAAAAACTTATGAATCCCAAAACAATGCTTAAATAACGTTTTTTGGCCTTAAAATGAAGACGTCACTTGGTGAATGCAATTTTTCTTGTAGATTTCATCGAGAGCTTCGATTTGACATATTGTGGGTCACATGGTTTATCAGAAATCAAAAGTTATACCATACCGACTGATTCTTCCCCAACTTTTTGATTTCTACTAGTGCATTAGTTTCAAAACTGACAACTAACACCCTTAATCTTCATTTTCTTCCCAAAGCTTTTGGAACCCTCAACATGCTACGGTAATATACATGAAATTGTGACTTTCTTGGATTGGTTTAATCGTCTGGGTTTCCTCAAAACTCAAAATTCAAAATTCTACTTCCAGCAGGTTTTATTCCTTCAATGTGTTTTTCTATCAGCAGCTCTTTCAGTAACATGTTGAGGCTTCTTAACTGACATCAGATCTAAGAAGAGGAGGGAGACGAAATGAGGGAAAAGAAGATAGAGAGAATGGGGGGAGAGAGAGAGAGAGAGAGAGAGAGAGAGAGAGAGAGAGAGAGAAGTGGGATAAAATGAACGTGAAAGAAAGGAAACAAACTAGCATATGAGTACGTGCATTTTAGGAAAAAAATAATGAAAAAACACTCTTGCGGTTTAAATAAAAAAATAAGGTAGCTGAGCGGTTACAATTGCACCAAATGGCATCGGCCATTAATTATTCCTATTTTATTCAATCGGTAAATGACACTTTTAGGGCGAAATGATAAGAATGCCCTTAGTGAACCAAAGGCACGTGCTTGTAGCTTATGTTCAAATATTGTGATGCACATAATTGTGCATCACAAATCCAATTTTTTTGCACCGAGTTAGAAGTTCTCTACTTAAAATGCTTTTCATGCTCTACTTACGCAGTGCCTCAGGTTGTATCATGTATGGCACAATCCCCTTATTTTTCTTTGTTTTTTTCCTCCTTGTGTTGGTGTTTGCTATTGCATAAGCTGGAACTTGACATTTCCCTTTATGCTGTTAGTTCATTCAATTCCAAGACCATTAACATTGTTGTTGCAGGTCCAATTTGGGCAGAGTTGTTTGAGAAAGAACAAGACGACCTTCTTACTGAATTGAAGGCTTCTATCAACGAGAAAAAAACAGACCGAAAGCCTAATTTGGAAATCCCCCCATTTGCATCGATTTTCAATCGCGATACATCTATTTGAAATCCGATGCATCGATTTAAAAATTACGATGCATTGCGATTGCAATTAATGCATCAGGATCAAAAATTGAAGTTAGAGAGATGAAGAGATAGGGAGGGGGACTGGCCGAAGTAGAGGAGTTGATTCAAACATGTCATATTTTCTTTTTCCTTAGTCAGTCCGTCATTTCTAGCAGCACAAGAGTTTCATGGACTCATGTCATCAAGTCACGAGACTAAAATCGTAGATATGTTCTGCACAAATGCGACCAGCCAACCGAACCATATGGTAGAACACCTGGATTGGAGTCTTAAATAGGACAGAGTGCATCAAGATTGACAAAAAAGAAAGCACTTCGATATGTTCATTAGAATGAGATTGACAAACACGTACTTTTTATAATTCTCGTTCTTAACAATTGGCTAAATGGGAAATTTCAAAATAGAGATTCTTGGTGTTGGTACTTAAAGAAAAAAAAAATATATATATATAGAGAGAGAGAGACGATGCATTATTCGAGGCGAATGTTGTAAAAGAGACTGTGTACCTTCAGGGAAGGAAAGCTTTCAAATCCACCCAGCCTTGACTTAAATGAAATAGAGCTCGACACCCCTTCTAAAGTCTTCTCTTAGGATAATACTAGATGCATATTCTTGATGAAATAGAATAAGCCATAAATGCAAATGAATCCAACATTTATGAAAATAAAAATGAAAGAGAAAGGGAAAGGGACAGAGAGAGGGGGAGGTCAGACGAGAAATAGAGAAAACGTGGAAGAATACGACATTTGACATTTTATGAACAATTTTATTAAATTGAACTTTAGCGATTACAGAAAAATAGGGGACTAAAGACGTTGGAAATCTTACAAAATGGACAGGCCTGAAATTTATCTCAAATTATTTTTTAAAACCAGATCGGACCAAAGAATCAGATCGAACCAATAAAAATTGGACCGAACCAATTTTTTGGTTTGGTTCTAGTCATGAATTTTTGTAGAACTTGACAATTGGTTTCGTCCCAGTTTTTAGACTTATAATTCGGCTCTAGACTTAGTTGTAAAATATAAATAGTAAAAATTATGGTTTTGTATTCCTTTTTTTATTTTATCCATTGAAAGTAGAGAGGTTATATAATATTCCCAATAAGAGGCTTTCTAATTGTCGCCTGTTATAAGAAGAATAAAACATAATGTGAGCATCAAGGAAAACAAATAAAATGATTATTCAAGGGAAAAAGAATAAATACAAACTTTATAGCCTTCCTAACAATGAGTTGTAGATTTTTGAGAAAAAGTCGGGCCGGTGTATTTTGGTGGATTTTTAACTACTTTAATTCACGATAATATTATTGATGTGTCCAGTCTAAAGCCGATCACGAGTAGAGCACGCGGGCCCTCACGTGTAAACCACGAAATATCGAGCATATGGGAAAGATACAACGAGCTATGAGCCATGCCTCCCCGACCAGGAGGTATAACACACTAGCTTTCGACCCAGGAAGGGCCATGCCCACCAGAGCAGACTTACAGAAGTACATGTTCACCCGATAATTAAGATATTACTTCGGTGGTTACACGCTCAACCGGGATTAATAGCCATCTGCCTCTACAATCTCGCCACTACTTATTATCCGATTGGTTTTGGCTCCTTGGGGCTATAAATAGCCCCAACATCACACCTAAAAGGTGCGCTCATATACACACACCGAAACTTTGTCAAATTGTCATCTTAAGACTTGACACTTATACTCACACGAGAGTAGTTTCGTGATGCCTTACCTTGCATTCCTACTAAGTTCTTTCCTTTGCATTTGACAAGTTCAGATCCATCATAACACAAGCCCAGATATCCTACGAATTACATTGGACGGCCCAAGACATATTTTTGTCTCATTAATTATCAAACTTCTAAAGTACACTTTCGATGCATCCCCTTATCAAATGATGTATCGCGACGAATCAAAGTGAACTTTAGCGGTTTAATAATATTATCGTGGACTTAAGTGATAGAAAATCCACTAAAATGGGCCGACTCGATTTTTTCTTAGTCTTTTTTATCAACCACAAATTTAGACCTTATCGGTCGTAAGCCAAATTTTCATAATTTAGGATGAAAAGGACCGGGAAAACTACCAAAAAGTCCTACTAAACAATTTCAAGTCCAAAAAGTAAATTTTATATCTAAAAATTCTCAACGTCAAACTTTTAGTATAAAGCATTCCAAAAGTTAATGTTTCTACCAACATCGTTAGAATAAAAACTTTTTATATGATCTTATTTTTCTTTATTGTATTTAATAATAATAATAATAATAATAATAATAATAATAATAATAATAGTAGTAGCAATAGTAATATTATAATTATTTTATCATTTTTATCAAGATTATTATTATTATCATTATTATTAAAAATAATACCAAAACTCTCTCTAAAGAATCTATTCTATTAATAATAATAGTAGAAATATTTTATTTTAACACTTTTGAAAGATACATCTATTATATTAATAATAATAGTAGAAGTCATTTATCTTAAAACTTTTGAATCCAACATCCTTTTCTAACGAATGTGGGATATATATATATATATATATATATATATATATATATATATATATATATATATATTATTAATAATAGTGGAAGTCTTTTATCTTAATACTTTTGAAACCAACATTATTTTCTATCTAATGTGAGATACATCTCTTCTATTGTTAGTAAAAGAACTTTATATAAAAAAATTTAAACTAAAATAATTATTTGTAACCAATGAGGAATAAATCATTTTTACTGGTAAGATTTTTCCTAAAGACTTTTAAAGCCAACATCAACTTCTAATAATTGTGAACATATATCGTCTTTTGTTAGTTTAGTAAAAGTCATTTATCTAAATACTTTTTAAACCAACATCAATTTTCAACCGATGTTTGTTACATCACTTTTATTAGTAATTATAGTATAGATGCATTTTACATTGGTTATAAATTAATGTTGATTTTAGAAATCATTAAATTACACACCTGATACTTGTTGAAAAATTAGTGCTTTTAGTGAAATAAATTGTGCAACTTGAGACATGAATTTCTTTACGTGTCAATTATTTGTTGACAAATATAATTGTGCAAATGTGTTCTACTCGATGAAAACATCAAAATGATATTTTTATTTATCCAAATCGAGTTTTGAATGAATAAAATATCAAGACTTAAAATATGGTGTTAAAACAGAGTTAATGGCTAATCTTAAGGGTATCAAACCCAAATCAAGTCATCCAATGGTTGAATTGAAAAAAATCAAATGGGTATCTTATATGATTTAGTTTGATTTGTATCAATTTATGATACAAATTAAACCAAAATCATCCACAACCTTTTTATTTTTATTCCTCTTTTGGCATTTTCGCTATTCAAAAAATATTTTTTTTAAAATAGAGTACACATTTTTTTAATCTATAAATAGTGATTTTGTTTTCTTTATTTGGACACTAAACCAATTTTGAAGATAAAGATGGTGGGGTATGTAAAAGTGTTGGAGTTTGTGCCACTGTTGGAAAGGTTTTTGGTTTTGAATCAAATGAGTATCAAATATATTATTTTATTAGTTTTTAATATGATGTGTTTAAAGTAAAGTGTTCACTCAATGTCAATATAATAATATTATCTCATATTGGTTAAAAATTATGTTGGTAGTAAAAGTCTTTTTATATAAGATTTCTACTATTATTAACAATAGAATAGATTAATAGTAAATGATTAACATCATAATATCATATTAACTATTATTAATTATTATTTTTAGTTAATGACTAGAAAATGAAATGTCTCAAGTCAAGTGATGTGGAGACTTGAGGATTCAACAACATCAAAAGTTTGGTGATATGCTACTATTAGAGTTGTTCTCCCCAATTTTAATATACTATAATATAGATTTTGAATGTTCTTTACTCCAAAACACATTTGACACAAAATAAAACACTAGTGTTCTTTATTTCAAAGTATATACTTCATCCAATTCTAAATAATTATCTTTTTTTTTTACCTTTTTTGTCCGTTACAAAATAATTGTTGTCTTTTAAAACATTCATTTTTAGAAAATACTTTTACCATTTTACATTGACTTTTTCTATATATTTTAATTATGATTATATTCACAAGGGCATTAAAAAGAAGTCATGCATTACACCAATATTTATAATATAATCAATTTTTTTTTTGTAAATAGTGCACCAAATCAAAGAAAACAATTATTTAGGAACGGAAGGAGTATCAAACCAGACGCGTCGCTATTACCAATCCAATTAAACATGGGTAAAAGTCATCCCCCTACACTCCACCCCTAAAAAAGTTGTTAGTTCTTTAAATAACTAAATAACTAAGGTATAAGAACAATCCCAAAGGCTGTTCTAAAAGAAATCAAAATGCAATTTTCCATTCCAACGACAAATCTAATAAAATCTAACCTAAATCATTCTTTGATTTTACGGAAAAAGAATCAAGAGAAGAACCCAAAAGGCTCCAAATCCAAGGCATGCGCCTCCTTCCCCCGTCCCCCTTTCCATGTGTCAACATTTTATTAGTTATCATTTTATTTTTCCCCATTGCTTTTCTTGACGAATTTTCAGCCAAAAAAAATATTTTTTTTCCTGAATTAAAGTATACATTTTACCTATAAATAGAGACTTGGTTTGTTTCATTTAGACATCATAAAATATTTCTATGATTTTTTCAAGTTTTTCGAGTCATTTTTCTGTAAAAATATTAAATTAATGGAGATAAGGATGGTGGGATATGTAAATGTGTTGGATTTTGTGCCACTATTAGGAAGGTTTTTTGGTTTAAAATCAAATTGGTATCTAATGAATTATTTAATTAGTTTTTAATGTGTTGTGTTTGATTTTTGGTTTGATTTGAGTATCTCCATTATACATGCTCTAATATTGCCATTATCTTTTTCTTTGTTATCTCTTGCATGTATTAGATATTTATAGCAAAAAATCATTTGTAAGGCTGAAAACAAAAGAAACCTTTTTCCTGTTTAAGTATGACCTGGTTTTTCTCAACATAGATACTTGATACCACACCTAGAAAATGCTTAACACATCACTTTTTATTGTGATTTTACTAAAATATCATTGACCTATGTAAAATATTTAAAAGAAGAAGAAGAAGTGTGATTTGGGTCGGGTGGTGTGGCAGCTTGAAAGGAGAAGAAGAAAAAAGGGTGGTAGGTCGGTGGTTGTGCGGTTGGGTGGCTGGGCGGAGGGGGTAGCAAGCTGGTGATTGTGCGTATGAGAGGCTGGGTGGAGGGCAGGCTTGGGCCTAGTGAGGTGGACTTGGCTAGTGAAGGGGAAGGCTTGGGCCTGGTGGATAGAGACAAGGCTGGTGAAGGGCAGACTGTTTATGGTGGTAAGTTGGTAGGCCTGGCTTCGAGCCAGACGGATATGGACTCAGTGGAGGGTATTACTGGGCGAAGAGCAGGCCCATGCCCAATGGGGGTGGACTCCATCTGGTGAAGGGGCAAGCTCAATAATGAAAATTAAAAATGGGGTAATTACGGGCTAGTCCATTTTGCCAAGTTTGTAACTCTTCCACTCCTCTGGGTTTTTTTTTCAACCGCTAAAGTCCATTTTCGAAATATTATTCATAAAATGCACAGATTACCTTCTTAAATAGCTCCAACAAACACTTTGAATTCGAAATCACAATTGTTGAGCAATTAAACCAATTTTTCCGATTCATTAAGTACGATACTGGAATAGACCTAGGCTGGGTTAGAGGATTTTTAGTAAGGACAGAGGCAGAGGATGAAGAAGATGGCTTACGACAGAGGAGAAGGGAGAAAAAGGAGGAGGAAATGCATTTGAAACTAGTTTGCATCGCGATGCATCAATTGGTTACTTAAATCATTGGATCGTGGTGCAAACATTGATTTTAGTAATTTAAATTGATGAATCGCGGTGCATAAAATTGGTGCAACACGATGCAAAATTGGATTTGATATTTTTAATTGATGCATCACGGTGTATAAAATTGGTGCAACGAGATGCAAAAATGGATCAGGTAATTTAAGTCGAGGCATCACGGTCCAAAAATTGATTCAGCACGTACGATGCACTGAGTAAGTCCGTAGCCCGCCTTCGATTCATTAAATGTATCGTAATCTTTTAGCCCCTAAAAGCGACTTTTCTTATTGAAAACACAGGACTGGAGGGTTATAAACTTGGGAAAGGTGAACGACCTGCCATTTGTTTTTTTAAAATATACTTAGTTAGCCAAGCGAAGGGCAGGCCCAAACGTGGATTTGGGCAGAAGGTAGGATTATTAATTAAAATTTGATATATTAAGTATAATTCATGTGTTGTATTAAGTATTGCCTTTTCTCGATTCACGTTTGATCATTGTGGTGTGGCCGAGATATAATCACAAGTACTGTACATTAGTGAAGTGTGTGTTGGGCACAGTGAAAGTTGCAAACAATTAACAAAATTATGTAAGATCAATCAAGGAGAAGAGATAGAGAGAACAAATTATTAAAATTTTATTATGGTCAACCTTGTACACATTTTAGGGTTACAACTATATATAGAGATATAATATCAAACCCTAAACCGTCTTAAACAAGGAAACACAAAAAAAAAAAATTGCCACGCCGACGCTGTCGCGTCCTCTTTCTGGATGCGACTGCTTCAACTTCTAGTAGTTCGTGCCAAGGAGATGTTATAGGGTTTCCTGAATCACATCTCTCCAACATATGGGTCCACCCGCAAGAGTGAACACATAACCCGTGGTAGATAAGCTGAAGTGATTCACCAACGGTGTTTTCATAGGTTTTGCATCTTCCATGTTAAACCTCTATAACACCTTCTTAACATAGCCAACTCAAGACAATTACAATCGTCTTTACATAGCCAAAATCTTTCATGTCAAAATCTTTACATAACAAAACCTTTAATTTCTTGACAATTAGTACTTCTACTAGAAATTAACATATCACCAACATAGAGTAACAGAAAAATAATGGAACCTTCATCAAGGCTTATCACATAAACGTAACAATCATACTCACACCTCTTGTAGCTAAACCTGGTGTATCACTGTCCCAAAGACTACTTTTGCCCATAAAGCGACCTATTCAAACAACTCTTCTAACTCGCCGTGTAGAAACACGGTCTTCACATTCATTTGATCCAACACCATATCATAGTGTGCTACGAGACCCAACACAATTCTAATCAAAGCAACATGTGATTTTTTTTCATTGTAACCTACCCCTTGTTGTTGTGAGTACCCTTTTGCCACTAACAGTGCCTTGAACTTTCTCCCATATTTGTTTATATTGATTCCTTTCGCTTGAACACCAATTTACAACCAAATGCCTGCGTATCCTTGAGGAGCTCCACCAAATCCCATATATTGTTCTTGTGAAGTGACTCCATCTCCACCTATCGTTTTTTGAACTTTTTATTGTCTCCACTACTAAGAACAAGAGCATATGAAACTAAATCTTCAAACTCATACATGACTGGTGGTCTGCTTGTCCTCTTGGGTCTTTCGCTTGAAGTACTTGCCTCTTCAGTTACTTGTGTAGTTACCTTGGGATCCGGAAGAGTGCAATATTTTTCCACGTCTAGAAACTCCACTTCAATAACATGCTTATCACCTCTTTCACCTTTTTGGCACATGTTTCTACTTATCTTCATAAGTATACTTTAACATGGATTTCTCATTGAAAACCACGTCCCTACTGATCATCACCTTGCTTGACTTTGGATCCCAAAGTCTATAATTCTTTATCCCTTTTGTGTAAACGATAAAAATGTATTGTTTTGACTTTGGGTCAAGCTTCAATCTTTCTTCATTAGGAATATGCACATAATATGGACACCAAAACACCTGAATATCAGAGTAGTCTATCTTAGAGCCCATCCATACTTCTTTAGGAACTTTGCATTCTAGTTACACCCTTGGTGATCTATTTATTAAGAAACATATCAAACTCACTAAATCTGCCCAAAAATTCGTTGCTAGCTCGTAGTAGCTTTGCATTGAACCGTAGACAAACTGTTCACAACAGTGTGGAATTACACCATTGAGTTACTAAAAAGGTGAATAAAAATAAGGTTTAATTCTCTATTTGGTCATCCTACTTTCGCGAAAAGTTCGCTAAGCTCATTCTACTACCATTTTTCATAGTTTGGTCACCCTACTTTACAAAACGTATTCGTTAGTCACTCCGTCTGTTTTTAGATGAACCTTTTAAATTTTTTCTGAAAAATCCGAAAATACCCCCAATTAAATTAATTTTTTTTTCCATACCTTTATCTTCTTCCCAAGTTTGATTTCATAAAATCTGTAAACCCATAATTTTTACCGGCTCCTCGAATCACTTTAAAAAGTGATCACTGGGGGCTTCTAGTCAGGTTAAGACCGAGAGATTATAGACCAATTGGAAGGCTTATATGAGATCTGGCTAGCAAGCTAAAGCAAAATTCCCAATCTCTCTCTTAAATCTAAATTTGTTTTCTCTCTCCATAACACTTCTCCACCATAATGGAGCCAAAGGCAGAGAAGGAGCCAACGAAGGAAAAAAGACAACATACGTTGAGAAAGCTCCGACGAAGAAGAAGTCGAAGGCCGGGAAGAAGTTGCTAAAGGAAGCCGGTGATGTTGTCAGAGATAAGAATAAAAAGAAGAATAAGAAAAGCCTCCAGACGTACAAGATCTACATCTTCAAGGTGTTGAAGAAGGATCATCCTGACATTGGAATCTCGAGCTAGACGATGGGGATTATAAACAACTTTATCAAGAAGGTCGGATCTGTTGAGGATCATCAGGGATGGAGAAGGCTAGATTTGGAGCCAGAGAGAAGAGAGATCGGAGATGAAGATGGGAACATCACTGGAGCAGGGGCGATGAAGACAGCGACCGACTATGGATGAGCAAGAAAGAGAGAGAGAGAGCAATGTGATGACGATTGGGGATGGAGGCCATTGAGGTTGACTGGCTGGTGGAGAGAAATCGAAGCTGGAGAGGCTGGAGATGGAAATGAGAACGATTTGATAGACAGATTTCCCTCTTTGACTAGTGCCCCCATTCAGTAGCTTGAAACCCAAAGAGGATTTTACTGGGTTGAAGCTGAGCACCAGTTCAACAAACGAAGTATTACAAATAGGGAGTCCTTTTTTTCTTCCAATTATTACAAAGATGATTCACTCTACTTTGTTTAGGAGGCCTCAGGGCTCACGTGCACGACACATGTCACAGTTAAGGGCATTTATGTCTTTTCACGTTATTCTATTAACGACAACCACTGTCTAAACCATATTAACCAGTTTTGTAAAGTAGGGTAATCAAACTACGGAAAATGGTAGTAAAGTGAGCTTAACGGACTTTTCGTGAAAGGAAGATGACCAAATAGAGAATTAAGACTCTGTGGGCCCGTTTAGTAGCCAGATAAGAGGCTGGATTGGACTAATAATACTTAAGAGGGTTGTTTGGTTTGTTTTTAAGCATCCGGCTTAAGAAGAGGAGTGGTCCAGATAAGCAGTTTTTTACATCCTTATTTATCCTGGATGTGGGGTGGTATTATTATAGACCGGATTTAAAATATACGGTGCTATTTTTTTTATACCCAAAAACTACCCGCGTCGTATATACTTCGTACGCGTAAGAAACCCTTCTTCCGTTCCTTGGCGCAAAGGGCGGCTACTCTGCTCGAAGACGAAGACGACGACGATTGTTTTGGGTTAGTGATTTCATCTTTTGATTCCACACACACACACAACTTTTTATTTCATCTTCTGATTTCATCTTTTGATTTCATTGATCTTTTGATTCCCCACGCATATCTCTCTTTCTATCCACACACAGCTTCCATTGATTCCCTCTTTTGACCACTCGGTAAAGCAAAATCAAACTAGATTCCCACTTATTTATTTTTAATAAAATCGCCAAAAAAAAAAAAAAACTAGATTCCCACTTTGATTTGGGAAATCTTCTGTTAATTTTTGGGTGATTGTCCGTTAAACATGGTTTAATACGTTTTGGAAAAAAAATAATTCTTGGGTGATTGTCTATTAAAAATACAAGCTGTAGCAATTCCCGTTGGACCGTCCATAGCAGACAGAGCAGAATATAGGAAACAATTATGTGAAAATTACGGTTTTAGGAAAATTGGGGAACCCCTTCCAGATATTGTTACATTGAAGAACATCATGGATTCACTTCCAAAAAAGGTATTTGCTAGAAACAGTTGCCAATCCACTAAATTTCCATCTTCTTGTTCCCTGCTTTAATTTGCTTACCTACCAGATTCTTAACCTGTCTTCCTTGAGGATTCAGTTGGCCACACCATGATAGAGTTAGTATCATCTTGGTCATGAAACTCTGAAAACAGTGATCATCTTGGTCTTGGTGTATATACAAGGCTGTACTTGAGGCATTTAATATTTAAAAATAAAAAAGGTGGAATCTCTTATCTCTATGAGGAGCAGATTGAAGAGTACAGAAAGTTTTTTTTAAAAAAGATTGAAGAGTACAGAATATTTAAAAACTGCAGAAATATTTAAAAATGTTGGATTAATTTAGTTTCATGTTGGATTAATTTAGTTTCTAGTCTGCTGCCCGTCGGTGATCAAATTGATTAAACTCCTGGTTGTTGTATGCCAGGGAAAGTTGCAGTCGGGCTGATTGCAACTTGAGCTTGGATAACTTAGTTTTTCTTTCATTGTCTTTCATCTTTTTGGTAATCATGTTGTCTTACAAATTCAAAATGCCAATAAGGTTGAGCTTTATCTTAATGAGTCAACAATGTGACAAGGTTTTTGGTTGGGGTCCTTTCCTGAATTATAATAGTGAAATTGGTACAAAAACAAAATGATGTCTGGCTAGTACAAGGTAGCTTGCGAATAAATAATGCCAACATATAATTATCTCATTATCCTACAATTTCATGTTTGTATGTATGTATAGCTTTTTGCACACTCTTGAGCATGGAGTCCAAAACATAATGAATGTGAATTGTCTGACCAAGAAAATTCAGGTTCTTATAGATTCAAATACACTTTGATTTTTGGTCAATAGATTCAAATAACTATCTCATTATCCTACAATTTCTCCAACGAACATGAACTATTTGGGACAACCATAGTCCAAACGTGGGCAAGTTTTCTAAGCAGGTTCTAGGCGTGTTAGTTGCTGGAATTAATTGTAGATTTTTAGAGTGTTTGGGTGTGTTTTTTGTGGCAGTTTTGAGGAGAATTACGAGCTGTTTTGGGTAGATTTTTAGAGTGCTTGGGTGTGTTTTTTGTGGCAGTTTTGGGGAGAATTACGAGCTGTTTTGGGCAGATTTTTAGAGTGCTTGGGTGTGTTTTTTGTGGCAGTTTTGGGGAGAATTACGAGCTGTTTTGGGCAGATTTTTAAAGTGCTTGGGTGTGTTTTTTGTGGCAGTTTTGGGGATAATTACGAGCTGTTTGGGGCAGATTTTTAGAGTGCTTGGGTGTGTTTTTTGTGATAGTTTTGGGGAGAATTACGAGCTGTTTTAGGCAGATTTTTAGAGTGCTTGGGTGTGTTTTTTGTGGCAGTTTTGGGGAGAATTACGAGCTGTTTTGGGCAGATTTTTAGAGTGCTTGGGTGTGTTTTTTATGGCAGTTTTGGGGAGAATTATGAGTTGTTTTGGGCAAATTTTTAGAGTGTTTGGGTGTGTTTTTTGTGGCAGTTTTGGGGAGAATTACGAGCTGTTTTGGGTGGTTGATTCAGCCATAGGGCTATTCGGAATTGTTGAATAGATAGCCGTTTTTCTTGTGATGCATGCTGTTTTGGTAACTGTACATGCCTTCTACAACATGATGACTATCGTTGTTACTTACGCGATTGAAAATGGATTTTTCGAAAATGATGACAAGCGTTTGTATACAATGTTTGATAAGATTCCGAGGCAAGTTGAAGAAATTAATAGGTTGGTTACAGAATGTGAAACGTCTTGCATCAACAACTTGCGAATGAATAGACACACATTCATCCTCCTTTGTGATATGCTTTGGGATAAAGGGGTATCTGACTCTAGGTATGTATCAATAGAAGAGAAAGTAGCTACATTTTTAGCCATTCTTGCCCATAAAAAAAATAGAATCATAGCATATAACATGAGGAGATCAGGACAAACTGTTAGTAACTACTTCAACGAGGTCCTCAATGTAGTTGTGATGCTTGGTCCGCAATTGTTCGTAAGACCTGAACCTAAACCTCCTAACTCCACTGATTCAAGGTGGAACCTTTTTGAGGTAAAGTAAAACTAATATGTATATATTCTAGTTGTTACATTGGCATTCATATATGTACACACACATATTTCTTATTTTATGTGTAGGGTTGCTTGGGTGCGTTAGACGGTACGTATATTAGAGTGAACTATGGCGAGGAAGCAAAGCCCAGATATAGATCTCGAAAGGGCGAAATAGCCATGAATGTGCTAGGGGTATGTGATAAGAATATGAATTTTATATTCGTATTGACCGGATGGGAAGGCTCAGCAGCAGATGGTAGAGTGCTACGTGATGCTGTTACTAGGCCAAATGGATTAAGGATCCCTCACGGTAAAATAATTGTATAGGTTTATTTGTTGAATTAACCAACTTTTTTATAACATAGAAAGTAACTAAATAAAATTTTGTGTCAGGCCAATATTACTTGGTTGATGCAGGATATACCAATGGACCTGGTTTTCTAGCACCATATCGGTCCCGACGATACCACTTAGGCACATTTCGCAATGGAGAACCTCCAGAAAGTCCAGAGGAATATTTTAACATGAAGCATGCACAAGCACGTAACGTTATAGAGAGATGTTTTGGCGTACTTAAGATGCGGTGGGGTATACTTAGGAGTCCTTCTTACTACCCTATATGGATCCATGGTAGAATAGTCATGGCATGTTGTATTTTACACAATCTCATTCGCCGAGAGATGGACATTGATCCAATTGAGGTTCTGCTCGACCAAAATGAGAATGTGACCAATGAAGTTAATGGAGATGCTAATAATGGTGATAATGGTGAAGAAGTTGAGTTTGTTGATTCAGTTGACACTTCAGATGAATGGACAGCTTGGAGGGATACATTAGCCCATGAGATGTATGATGCTTGGAGAGAGGCAAACTGAACGATACTATTCCTATGCCGTACTTGTCTTGTATTTGAATTTTGCTATATTTTGAGTTTCATATTGAATTTTAATGTAATACAAACATTTCTTTCTTTCCAGGCATTATTTGTTTTGAATTGTTAATATGACACATCATTTAAACGTGATAGTGTTGATTTTATTGCTTATGTGGTTTGTTTATATTTCAATAGCTATGGCACCTCCACGTAACAAGTCCAATGATGCCACCTCCTAGAAAGGAACCAGGAGGATATGGTCTGCGAGGGAGGAGCAAGTGTTGATAGATTGTTTTTTAGATATAAACAATCATACTTGGAAGCAAGATGGAACTTTCAAGACTGGATATCTTAAGCAACTTAAAGTGGATATAAAAAAGAAAATTTCAGGTGTGGATTTAAAAGCATACCCACACATCGAGTCCAAGGTGAAAGATTGGAAAAAGTATCATGGCCTTATATCATCAATGGTGGGTCTCTCGGGATTTGGTTGGAGCAGCAATCACAAACAAATGATGAAGATGATGTGTAGAATCACTATATGAAGGTATTATACTTTGATACAACCAACAAATTTACATTACAAATATATGTCTAACTAATTCTTTTTTTAATGTTCATAGAGAGATAAAAGTGTAAGAACACTTAGAACGAAGTCCTTCCCGTTCTACCCTGACTGGTGCAAATTATGGGACAACGATAGGGCGACTGGAGAGTTTACTGAGACTCCTAATGATGCTGCAAATAATGTACAACAAACTACTACTAATGTTCATGATTTGGATGCTCCTGAAGTGGGACTCGAGGACATAGAAGCTTCAGTATGTGTTACTCAAAATAAGTTACCTAAGAAATCCGGACCAGAGCCAAGGAAGCGTAAAAGGGTGAATGAAGAAATAGGTAAGGAATTGAACAAAAATCTAGAGAACGGTTCAAAAGCAATGGAACGAGTTGCAGATTCACTACAAGCAATGGTTGGTCGTTTTGGGCATGAAAAAGACCAAAGTAATAAGAGAGAGCAACTTGATGATCTACTTGAACCTCTTGGATTGCCTCTTACAGAACGTGTGTCCGTAGCATATCAATTGGCTTTGAAACCTCATCTACTTGATGCCTTTCGTGGCTTTAAAAGTGATGAAACTCGCATGGAGATGGTGAAGATGATTCTTAAAAACAATAGTAACTAGATTTTAAACCCCCCCATTTTACGCTTAGGTTGGTGTCATTTTTTGGATTATGTTGGTTTTTTCATAGGATTATGTATGTTGATTCCACTTGATTATGTTGGTGGTGTTTTTTGATTGAAGACTGTTGATACTTAGAATTATATCGGTTTTTATATATAAGAATACAGTTGCGTTGTTGGTATTTTATGGGAGGTGTTTTAGATTATTTTGTAATATCATGTTATTGTGAAAACATATTTTCCAATTGATTTGTTGAGATTCTAGGACAAGTGAGTTTAATTTTTTAAATTAATTTATGTTGTTGGGTGGTTGAAATTATGTGGGATGTGACGCACAATTTTTTTTTGCCTTGATAAAGGAGATATCAAGTTAAGAAACCAAAAATAAAAAAAATTGATTTTTAATTTTTCTATCATAATTGTTCATACTTTTTCAAGTTATACTTCTAACAATTTTGAAAAATATTCAATTTGTGCATACGTTTGATGATTGTATAAGGGTTATCGTTGGAAAAAAATAATAATACTAACTCATATCCTAGTGCTACCAAACATCATGATAGGATTAAAACATCTAATCCTGGAGCTACCAAACATCATGTTATTATTTGAAACATGATTATTAATCCCGGTGCATAATAGTGAGAGCACTAATAGTACTGGGATTAATAATAACGCTTATCCTGGTATGGCTACCAAACGGGCACTGTTTGTTTCACAGAAAATGATTTTTGGAAAATGGAGTGATTTTATTTTTAGGTGTTTGATAATTTTTTTGAAAGTATGCCGGAAAACATTTCCGTGTGTTTGTCAAACACACGAAAAATGTTCAGAAAACAATATATAAATAAATACAAAAAGTATATTATAATATTAATGCACATATTGAATATTCCCTCAGTTTCTAAATAATTATCATCTTTCAAAACTTTTCTTTTTATGAAAACACTTTTACCACTTTATCATTACTTTTTCTACCGCTTTCATTATGACTACATGTTCAAGAGTATTAAAGAAAATCACACATTACACCAATATTTGTAATACAATCGATTTTTTTAACGGTGTGTCGGGTTAAAGAGAACGATTATTTGAAAATGGATAGTGTTGAACTTTAAGTAATTTTTTTTAGTAACCCTCAATTTATCATTAGTGGTGTCAAATCAATAAGATCTATCTTTTTTAATATCACAAATACAAATAATTTTTTTGATAATTGATATAAAAAAAGAAAATGAATAATGTTTGGGGCATTCCTAAATAATATAATTAACACTAATTTTAGGACGTAGCGAGTATTTATTAAAATTATAATTTATAAATAGTGTGTAAAAACTAAAAACTCAATTTATATTTCTAAACAATTTATTTGTTGTGTGAAATATTGTGTTTGTATGTAAATATGTGTAATTGTGAAAGGGGGTGGAGGGGTTCTCAACATTTGGAAAATAACTTACAAAAAATAAATCTGTAAGTTATTTTTTGGAAAAGATGGCTTGATTTTCTGTTGACTCGGAAAAACTTTTACGTTGAATATATTTTCTTAATGTTACCAAATACCGAAAAATAAGAAAAATGTTTTCTAAAAATCATTTTATATGAAATAATCGGAGCGCAAGTCTAAAAATAAAATTAAGTACAAGCATATTCGTACAAACCATCCTCTAATGAAAAAAAAAAAAAAGTAAGAAAAAAAAAGAAAAAGACAAAGGGCCCATATTTCGCCCGATGATAGCCTGAGCAGTCTGAGCTACACACGCATAAAACCCAACCCGATCCCTCATAATATAAGGACAGTATTTAATCTCTCTCTCTCTCTCTCTATCTCTCTCTCTCATCTCATGGTAATGGCGGATACTACTAGAGCAACTCCAACTATTATTACTTTTATACCCAAATGGCCCCTGATATCCACTCCCATTCCCACCTCTTGATTTCCATCATCGTTCTATAGTTCACACCGTAGAACCCATTACTTCATAATTTTCTTATAAATATCTTTTGGCTGATTTTTTTGTTGGGTTGAGATATGAAAATGGTTGTGGCTATGGCTGCGTCTGGTTGTAATTTGGGGTTTTGCAACAATTTGAAGGCATTTGAGAAGCAACCCATCTCAAAAGCAGCCGTGTTCAGAACTTCTTTTGGCTTGGATCCCCTTCACCAATTTAGCATACTTCCCCAAACAAGGTATATATGCCCTTTTCCCCCAAATCTAGAGATAATTACCGAGATTTTTGTTTTCTTTGATGGCATTTGCATAATTAGTTATGTCATACTTGCAAGAATTTTGATTTGAGATAAGGACTTATGCATGAATGTAGCATCGTTTATTCTCCGTGTATTTTCAGGCTGAATCTGATTCAGATTTTCATACTTGCAACTCAATTTATTTTTATTTTCTTTCTGGGTATCTCTAGTCTTGAGATTGAATACTCTGCAAAGAAAACGTAGTCTATTAGCTGTCACTAATTTGCGATTGATAAAACTTGTGGCTGAGCTGAGGTGCTGAAATTTAAAAAGATAACAAAAACAGAAAAAAAGAAAAAAAAAAGATTTTTTCTTTACTGAAAATCTTTTTAGAGTGTTGAAAATCTACTAGTTGCGAAGATTCGCATAGGCTTATGATACTAAGTGCATTATCAAATTCCCAATCAACGTTTTGTTTAACTGCATGTATCTTTGAGTTGGAGTTTTTATTTTAATACATGTGATCTCTTTTCATCAGGTTGTCATCTTCTTTGAGCATAATAACTCCAAAAGCTTCGGCAGCCCCAACCGTGGAGGTATCATGCAACTTGTTATATGCATTAATTTTTCTTATTTGTTACTGCACTCTGTTTTCTCGAGTGCTGCTTTTATTGTTGATCATGGAATTGACATAATTGGTCTTTACCAGGGTGGAAGTTTTCAAGAAACTGATGCAGTTCCGACACCCAAAGTAATCATAGACCAAGACACTGATCCAGACGCAACTGTGGTCGAGATTACCTTTGGGGATCGCCTTGGAGCTCTTCTTGACACTGTATGACACTTGTCACTTTCTTTGAGTTTTACATTCTGCATGATGACTTCCACTTGCAAATATCTTCAGTTTGTGTATATACTTGATACTTAATAGCGAAATATGTTTTCGCTCTGTTGTATGATTGTTGGGACATATGTGTCTTTCAGATGAGTGCTCTTAAAAATCTAGGATTGAATGTTGTCAAGGCAAATGTTTACCTCGATTCCTCCGGGAAGCACAATAAGTTTGCTATTACTAAAGTGTAAGTCTTGCTCTGGGTAGATATCTTAGCCGTTCACCTGTTTGATGCATCTATCCAATTATGTTGCAGTTGATAATGAAGTTTTTTTTGCTCTAGGTTTATCTTTCCTTCTTAATTTGAGGACTTGACATGTAGAATCCATCTTGAGTTCCTATCTGTGTGCTCTCCTGCACCATAAAATCTTTTGTTTTGAAACATCTTTCATTAGCAAAAGTTTCCAAAAGTTCTGATTTGTTTAGGGGGAGTTTTTGCAGGTCTACTGGGCGTAAAGTTGAGGACCCAGAGTTACTTGAGGCGATTCGTTTAACTATTATTAACAATCTGCTTGAGTATCATCCGGTAGCAATTTAATAATTGTAGTTTCCGCACTCAAGGAAAGACCTAATTGCTCACCTATTCCAGGACTATTTTAGTTTAATAAATGTATTACATTGGTGGTCCAGGAGTCGAGTGCTCAGTTAGCAATGGGAGCAACCTTTGGCATTGAGCAGCCACAACACAAGGTGCCACTTTTGTTGAAAGAAAGATTAATTAGTCCCAGTTGTTTGTTCAAATATTATTTTGCTGAAGATTTAACGATGAGTTTGTGGATGAAATTAGGTTGATGTTGACATCGCAACCCGCATCAATGTATCTGAGGATGGACCAGAGCGAAGGTAATGCATATTATGGTGGTTTCTTCTTTAGTTATTCCACTTATTGGACTTACCCCAATTTGATGACCTACCACTCTCCACTCATCAGTAGGCTTTAAAAGAATAATGTACCTTTGGTTCTTCCTTTGCAGCTTGCTCTATGTAGAGACAGTTGATCGACCTGGATTACTAGTGGATCTTGTAAAGATCATCACTGATATAAATGTTGCTGTTGAATCGGGAGAGTTTGACACTGAGGTAACGATCAGTTTCTAATTGTGGTGCTGTTGTTTTGTGTGTTGATAGCAATGTAGTGTTTCTCAGTTACTGACATTTAGTACAAGTATTTAATGCATAGAGACTAGAGAGAGTGGCTTAGTTGAAAACTGTGCGCTAATAATGATGCCCGTGCATTCTCTAGCTTACCATATTATTGGTAATAATAGCAATTCAAACAGTATTTCATTGCTTAAAAGACGTTTGGATAATGTGACGTAGGGTTTGTTGGCCAAGGCAAAATTTCACATAAGCTACAAGGGTAAAGCCATCATCAAGCCACTTCAACAGGTATATCATGCTATTCTAACACAACACTAGATGAAACAGTGTAGACTGAATCTGAATTATTCAATGAAATTGGCAGGTTGTTGCTAATAGTTTACGATACTTTTTGAGGCGGCCAACGACAGAGGATGCGAGTTTTTGAAGCATTGTAGAAGACAAATGTATCGGAAACTGTATGAACCATTAAGGATGCATTTGGGTGGTGTTGGTAATAATACATTAATACCTAGCTCGAGATCAAGAAATGTTGTTGCAGTAATATATTTGCTTTTGAAAAGGTATATGGAAAAAAACAGTGGGGGAGCTTATATCATAACTCTTGTATAACAACATTATAACTTGACAATGATCTACAAAGTGCGATACTTGGTTCAAAAAGTGCCTTCACCCTTCCATAAAAAAGATGGAAAAACACAATTAAAGCTATCATTTTCAACAAATTATACTTATTTGGGATGCTAAAAATTTACGTAAAACGGTCTTATGAATGTTTTTTTGTAAGAGAAGTTCTCATTACCTAATCCACTGTGTGTTTGTGGGTTGAGATGCAAGAGAGAGGAGTTTTGTCTTACGAATTAAGATTGGTAAGACTGTCTTATTTGAGACCTACTCATTTGGGAAATGGGCTTCTCATTGTGCATTGGGGTTGGGGGTAGTGGTTTTACTTGGTTATCGGGATATCTTGTAATTTGATCATACGAGGCTAAATTCTAGTTTGATACTAATTATTTAAAAAATAAAAAAAGGAAGAGAAAGAAAAGAAAGTTGGTGACATAGTCATAGACTATAAATTAATCAACAATTGTCCTTGTTTTTTTTGGCGCTCAAATTTTGCTGCCGTAATATTGGAACATCAAAGAAAGGAAGATAAAGGATTGGGTTAAATGCATCATTGGTCCTTGTACTATGCAAAAGTTCACTAGCGGTCCTTGTACAAAGCAAATGCACGTTACAGATCAAAGTTTGTAAATTTTGCACATCAGAAGTCTCTGATCCTAACTTCATTACCTAAGGTGCTGTTAATTGAGAATGTGCTATTCACATGCTTTAAATTAAGGGCAAACTAGTCTTTTTCATTTTCAAGAAAATGTCAGTTCGGGTAACATTCAAAATAGGGGGCTACAGGTAGCATCATCAAAAGAAAGGGGGCCATATGAAAAATTTTCTACCCCCTGCTACCCGTCTTCTCTGACAGGCAACACCCCTTCCTCCCCGACAATGCCCATCCCACCATTTTTCTTTGTGACCAAATTTTTTTTTAAGTAAAAAATTTATAATTTTGTTGCTAGATTTTGAATTCCTTGAACTATTCTATGGGCAGAAACCCGTTTGTACCTATAATTAGGATTTCCAACCTCAAACGAAGTACATGATCTAAGACAGAAACGAATTCAATGTCAAGTTCTTTCTTTAGCTAGGGAAGGAACCTATTCAAATTCAAAAGACGAATCCAACCAACTTTCTAGGATAGGTCCCCAATTCTTACCCATAATGTCGATTTATTTCAACAAGCTGAGGAATTTGAAACAGAGGAATGTCTCAAATACTTAAATACTCAATTTTCCGTCCTCAGAGAAAGAAAGCTTAGCCTGAATGCTCTGTACTGACGCTCACGAAGAAAACTAGGAGAAAGAATATTGACTAATACCAAACCATTTTTCTCTGTACGAATTCCAAAGAGCTTGTTGTATTTTCTCTGTTACCAATGCGATCCAATATTGACTAATACCAAACCATTTTAAGAATACCAATTAACAAACAAATTTGAGGTCGTCGTATTTAAAGCCGACAATGTCGCAAAAGCGGCATCGATTCGGGCATTGAATAGGCTGAAATAACGCCATTGACCATGGGATATAAGACAGTTTGACAGAGGAAGTCCAACATGGGTCTGAAAACGAGTTCAATGAGTTCGGGTCGGAAGGATCCAGATCTGACCAGCGGGATTGCTAGACATGGCGGCCGTGGCGACGACATTACCTACAACATTTCCGGAGACGACTTTCTAGCACGACGAAGAATAGGCAGTTGGGGGGAACTAGAGGTGTTTCTGGAAAATAAAAGAAAGAAAAATGGCAATCAACATGATATCAAAATTGAAGATGAGAGAGAGATAGAGTGACCTGGAGGTTGGAGATGATTAATGGTAAAAAAATGGTGGATTACGTTACAAAGGAGGGGGGAAACGGAAGAAGAATAGGCAGTTCCGCAGTTGGTACTAAAACTTTCATATGGGCCCCTCATTCTGATGATGTTACCCATATCCCCTTGTTTTGATAATCTTACCCAATTAGTCTCCTTTTGGGAATGGAAAAGACTGTTTTGCCCTTAATGCAAAGTACGTGAGTGATCACGTGCTCACTTAACGGTGCTTGGGCAAACGACATCACGGTCAGGGACTTCTGATGTGCAAAATTTGCAAACTTTGGTCTGTGGCGTACATTTGCTTTGTACATGGATTGCTGGTAGACTTTTTCATAGTACAGGGACCAATGATGCATTTAACCCTAAAGTATTCATCTTTTGTTACCCTAACATAATTTAACTAACGTTCTCTCAGAAACCAAAAAGAAAAAGAAAGATTGATCGTTTTCCAGGATGGGAAAGTAAAATTGTCAATTTGGTAACTTCACGAGAAATATTTAATGTTTGGGCTAAATGCACCATTAGTCCTTGAACTTTGGCCAAATCCATCATCAGTTCCCTAACTTCAAAAGTGATCACCATTGACCAAACTTCGCCCTTTTTGTTCACCGCTAGTCCCTAGCCCTAACGTCGTTAGTGTGTTGCCATTAAGTGAGTATGTGCCACTCACATACACAAAAAATGAGGACAAAACATACTTTTTCATTTCAAATAAAGGGTCAGTTTGTTATCATCATCAAAATAGGGGGTGATGGATAACATTATCAAAATAAGGGGCCAATTGAAAATTTTAATATCGATTTCATCTTTACCCAGTCTCTCTCCCGATCTCCGTTGTCGGCCTCACCCTCCTGATCTCTGCCGCGCTATCTCCATGTTCCCCCAAGTCCTCTCCTCCCCTCTCCCTAACATCATCTCCGTTTTCACCTTCCTCCTCCATGAAGCCCACGTCTTTGGCCACCAACTCCGTCGCGCCATCCATGCTTGTCCTCCGTAGCACAGATTAAGTTCAAGGCTTTTGCGATGAGCAACCCGCCAATTAGAAGATGGATCCTATGTACGGATCTCGATCTCATTCGATAACTTTGCAGGCACATGTAACCCAGAAACCTAAAAATACAATATAAGCGAGAAACATGATGAAGTAAATTGTTGGAAGCTGAGTCAAGTCGACGAGAAGGTAATCCTTGACGACGCCGGTGTCTAGATTGTATAATTTAGTGTGGACGTCCATGATGACTTGTGATTCTGGTGTGCAGTTGGCGAAAAAGAAAAAAGTATTCATTGGGGAGGGTGACCGGGAAGGATTTGTTCGCGGAGGAGAGCGGTGGCGTGAAGAGGTTGTGGAAGCTGAAGAGGAATGTGATGAAGTGGGAGTCGAATTTTTCACATGACCCCCTTATTTTTATGATGTTATCCATAGCCCCTTATTTTGATGATGATAACAAACTGACCCCTTATTGAAATAAAAAAGTCTGTTTTGCCATCAATTTTTATGCATGTGAGTGATACATGCTCACTTAACGGCAATACACTAACGGTGTTAGGACTAGGGACTAGCGGTGAACAAAAAAGACATGTTTGGTAAATGATGATCACTTTTAAAGTTAGAGCATTGATGATGAGTTTGACCAAAGTTCAGAGACTAATGATGCATTTAGCCCTTAATGTTTTCGCAGTAACACATGAAATGCTTTTTTGTGCTACATCACGACAAATAATGACTCATTATAGTTTCAATCACTTCAAAAAGTAAGGTTCACTTTAATATTATAGCATACCGCTATTGATCATAGTGTATCATGTAGACATATTACATGATTATTTTATCATAAATTCACTTTTGCGCCTTATTGTCTGAGAAGATAAATTAAATGTTGGTATGTAGCCATATATGGGTTAGACCTTTGGTGCGAAGGTAATGTTGTACTCCCTCCGTCCTTAAATTATCGTCCTCCTTTCCTTTTTCGTCCGTCCCAAAATAATTGTCCACTTTGAAACTTATCTTTTTAGAACATCATTTTTACCACTTTACCCTTACTTTTTCGCTCTACTTTAATTATGGGCCACATACACATGAGCTTTAAAGGAAACTACACATTAAACCAATATAAATAATCAAGTCAATTATTTTTTCTTAAACTGTGCGCCAGATCAACCAGGATGATTATTTAGGGACGGAGGGAATATTAGGTTCTTGTCAAATCCAAAACGGTGAAAACATTATGTCCCAACTTAGAACAAACAGGATACGAAAATAAGATACCATTAATGATAGTTAGATTGTACAATACATTAATGTACATAATCTTTTTTCTATAGGCATGAATTTTTTCATTTTTAAATGAGCAGGTCTTCTAGAAGATCGTTTTACGGATCTTAATTCGTTTGAGAGAATCTCACTCTCTTACGACTCAATCTACTAATACAAAATAAATAATGTGAAAAAGATCTGTCTTAAAAAATATAGAGCTATGATATTACAAGCTAGAGCTTGTGATATTACTATAAGCTTGAGTGTTAGTGCTGTTAGATCAAATCTACTAAAAATTTTATACCGTTAGATCAAATATGATATTTTTTAAATAATGATGTAGATATTCCAAATCACCATCAACTTAATTATCCAACGGCTATAACACTAAAGCTCGCATGAATATCACAAGCTCTAACTCGTAATATCATTTGTCAAAAATATATATACAAGACGACACAAGTTTTTTCCTTTACATGCGAATACATATACGTATAAGAAAAGCAGCATGATCTGCAAACACTATGGTAAAAACCTTGTATGCAATCAGGCTTTTATCCATTTGAGGATAGGAGGACAAATTTTAAAAGATCCAAGGGATTCGTTTAATGTTCCCATACTTGTGGGGAACACAGAATTGGTTTCATGCCTTTGTACTGCAACTGTGTACCGGCATATCCAATCAGTCTGTAGAGAGAGAGAGAGAGGGGAGGCTGCGATAAGATTCTGATGAATAGATAAGGATAAATGGATAATGGTCACTCTGGATGGCCAAAAATCATTGGTTCACGTGAGTACCCTTCTCCCATAGTCCTTTTTAGAGCACGTAGATATAAGGAAAGGATATTAGATGTAACTAATATTTATACACTTCGTCCCTAAATTATCGTTTTAATTGATTCAATATAGATTAAAAAAAATTGATTAGATTATTTATATTAGTTTAATGTATAATTTTCTTTAAAGTTCATGTATATGTGACTCATAATTAAAATATGATGAAAAAGTAATAATAAAATAGTAAAAGTGATGTTCTAAAAAAATAAGTTTCAAACTAGATAATTATTTTGGGACGAACGAAAAACCAAAAGAGGACGATAATTTAAGGACAGAGGGGGTATGTTTTTTGAAAAAATCTCTTCAATATAAATATTGATGAGTGGTTTGGATATGATATGTTATCTAAATTTATTTACATTATGGATAACAATATCAAAAAAAAATATTTTACTTGAAGCTTGGGGGTAGAGATGTTAATATGGCTGTGAACCGCATGTCTGAACTTATTAAACCGAGTTTTTTTTAGGGTTAAGTTTGTAATTTCAGTAGATCATTTAAAGCGGACCGTTTAAATCGCAACCGATTAGAGATCGAAACCGACAGGGCTAGATCGAAACCGACAGGGTTGGATCAATTAACATCTCTAAGTGGTCACACTAAAATTTAAGTTGTCATTCTAATATTCCATCTGTTTTTTCATACTAACATTTATGTTAGTCTTACTCTCGGTGGTACAATTTAAGTTTTATCTTTTTTTAAAAAAAATGTAAAATTGCTTTATAGTTTTTCTTTTTGGTCATCTCTATTTTATTTTTTCAATCATTACACAATGAAAATCTAAAATTGAAATACTATAAAAAAAAACAACTATGCAAGTCAAACTCATAATGAATCAAGTTATTCAAAATTGGATTATGTTTGGTCTAATAAAAGTTTAGTTTATGATATTTATGATTCTCGAATTATTTTATTATTTCATCTTTGATTAGGACTTTTTAGTTTTTAACTAGTAAAACTTGAAGTCTTGAAGTTTGTTTGTGTTTTAAACTCTATCACATATGTTTAATATTGTTGACTCGTTGTATGACTTATTTCAGTCATTTTGTTTTGAATCGTGTGTTGTTGAATGTTTATTGTTGGCTCGTTGCCCGATAATTACTTGTTTTCGAACTTTATATTTATATAGTTAAGTTGTTTTATTTTGTTTAGGTGTAACCCGTTAGTGACCCGTTTAACACCGAAACCTAGAGGGGTAGGTCTAGGTTTGCAATTTTAATGGACCGTTTAAATTGCAACCGATTAGGGACCGAAACCGACAGGGTTAGACAGAAACCGACAGGGTTGGACCGATTAACATCTCTACCTGAGGGTAGGGGTGAGCAGCTCAGCCCATGAGCCCGTACAGCCCACTGTGTCCGTCTGTACCCGGTACAAAGTGCCCGTACCCATGGGCTGATACATAGTGCTGAGCTTTAGAGATGTTAGATGCCCGCGGGCTCGGGCACACCCGGGCCTTCAAGTTCTAATGCCCATCTAAACCTGGCCCGGCCCATCATCACATTAAGTTTTTAAAATTTAAATATATTATAATTATACCATTACTCTATTAGTGTCCCTTAGTATTAGCCTATTAGATATATCATATATAAAATTATATATAAACATAATCACAAATTATATTATTATATATTACTATAATATATTATACGCTAACAGAATCCACTATCCAGATTAGTCAATATAGTGAAATGAATTAATGATATACCAATAGGTCCAATACAAAAGGCCAAAACTCAAAAGGGAAAGTGAAAGTGTGAAACCCTAAATCAAATTGACTGCTAGTCTGCTATCTTCAATTCTTCAGTACCTTGACGGAATTATGATCCTTCGGCAGAATCGTGACTTCCCGTTCCCATTTCTCACATCACTGCTAGGCCCGCTACCCACTCGATTTTTTTTTCTCTTTGCGAGACATTGCAGATCTTGTTATCTGGTGTTCATGTAAGTTTGTTCTGATTTGAGTTTGTTTTCTTACTTCTTTATTGAAAATAACATCACGGTTTCAAATTTTAAGTGTTCATGATGTTTGATTAGGGGTTAATTATCATCTGTGTGTTAGTTTGTAAGTCAAATGAATGATTTCAAGGTTTTTGATTATATATAGCTTTGTTTGGGAGCTAATGAAATAATGAAAATACTTTGTTTTAGTTGAATTTTGGTTCTTGATAGTTCTGTTACATTGCAGACAATCGAATGAACTGAAGGGGAGGGAGCAATCAATGCCATCACCATTCGATGCTGCACCCCTTGCCGTCAGAGAGCCCATCTAAGCCTGTGCCCGCCCGTGCCCGTCCAATGCCAATGGGCTTGTCTATGGTACTGGGCTTTTTAAAATGATGTCCGCTATCATATGTGTCTATATTGGACATTATCAATACCTGCGGGCTTAGGGCCCATGCACACCGACCTGAGGGTGTACATACATCCTAGTCAACATATTTCTTTTTAAAAACTATTTCTATTGGTTGTTTCTTTTGCTTTTATTTTTTATTTTTTAAATCAAATTTCGTCATAGTGATGAGATACATGTCACATAAAATTAAATTCAGTTTTACATTGGAAGATCCATTTTGATTAAATGCAAATGACAAAAGAAAAATTGGCACGCATGATTAAGAGTGTATTACCTACGACTACATATAATCAAATCTACGATTGCGTTGATGAGCAAAACTTTAGATTTTCTTTCTCAATAGTCAATATAATCTTAGGAGCATCCTCTCGTTTCACTGATAGCTTTCTTAGTTTATTTTTTCAATCCTTATAAAAAATTGGAAAATCAAAATCACAATTCACGAAGCCAAACACACCCTTAAAGTTAGTCCAAATTTCTCACATTTAAAAATGTAACACTTTGCACTCTTTCCAATCTGTGTATGGAGTCCACTATTTTAATTGATAAAAACTTAGAAAAAACTTTCTTATATGTATTTTGTGTAGAATAGATCTCGTGACTTGACCCATTGTGTATATATGGACTGAGTTGTGAGAGTGAGATTCCGTCTTAGAAAAGATAGACTCATTCTAATTTAAGATATTTTACTTAAATAGGTCACTTTTAAATATGATTTAAATATGTATCAACGGTATAAATTTTTTTTTACACAAACGAGCCTTAGAACATGACACATGACAACCAAAATCTAAAAAAAATAAGATAAAAATTATGATTGACATGTGTTATTATCCAATAACCGCTTATATAAAAAAATATTCTATATTACCCGTGGATGAAAATGTTACTCTTTAAATATTATGTCTAAAATTTCATAACATTTGAATCTTATCATTCACATATGACGCAAGAGCATCTCCAATGACGATGTTTTTAAAATTTTACAAAGATCTCAAAAGGTTTATGGCTATAGTGAAGCGTCAAGTCACTGTTGGTTTGAAAAGGTTGAAGAATATCTGTAGAAACTAACAAAGTTTAGGAATAATGGCATAACCTTTCCATTGAATAAAACACCTATTTATAGGGGAATTTACAATTAGAGTTACACTAGGAGTAGGATACAAGAAACCTATACAAGGAAGGTAATACAATTAGGAAAGAACTCTACATGGTAATTACCACTAATTACTCAATACAAATCAACAAGAATAATTAAAAGATATTATTCTCTAACATGCCCCCGCAAGATGGACGTCCGAGAGGAGAGACCAATCTTGTGAAGTAAGTGATGAAACCGTTGGCGAGCAAGAGGCTTGGTCAAAGCATCGGCTAGTTGATCGGCCGAGGAGACATGACAAACTCGCATAAGCCCATCCTGAACTTGTTGCCGAATGAAATGAAAGTCCAGAGCCACATGCTTCATGCGAGTATGAAAAACCGGGTTGGAGCAAAGACTCGTAGCGCCCACATTGTCACAGTAAATGACTGGTTGAGTCGAGGAGGCGAGATCGAGTTTGCTAAGAAGATAGACAATCCACGACTTTGGCGGCCACGCCCGTATTCGCCTTCGATCGAGGAGCGAGCTACAGTGCGTTGTTTCTTGGAGCTCAGGGAGATCGGGTTCTTTGCCAAGATAGACAATGTAGGCACTGGTGGATGTGAAGTCATCCTTGTTGCCAGCCCAGTCGGCATCAGTAAAGGCATGGAGAGCAGGAGGAGACTGGCGATGAAGGAGGATGCCCGCATCAATAGTACCACAGAGATACCGAAGAACTCGTTTGACCGCAATCCAGTGCTCAGTGGTCGGCCTATGCATGAACTGGGAGAGTTTGTTGACAACGAAGGCAACATCAGGCCGAGTGAGAGCAGATATCTTGAAGCTAGCCGACCATTGCTCGAAATTGCCGGATCGAGAAGCGTGCCTATGTGAAGAGTCAAGGTAGGCGAGGTAGCAAGAGGCGTAGCTACTGGGCGAGCATCGGTCATGCCTGTACGAGCAAGGAGATCAGCTATATACCCTCGCTGGGAGAGCAGAAGACCATTTGGGCGCTTAACAACTTCAACCCCAAGAAAGTAGTGAAGATCACCAAGGTCCTTGAGAGAAAAGCGAGTAGCGAGCATAGAGATGAATGTCTGAACCCCAGCGGGCTGGTTTCCAGTGACAATGATGTCATCCACATATACAAGGAGATAGATGATGGTGCCCAGTACGAAGGATGAACAAATGATGTGTCGCCCACCGACCGAGTTTTGGAAGCCAGAGGCTAGAAGAAACTGACGCAACTCATTATACCATGCTCGGGGAGCCTGCTTGAGACCATAAATAGCCTTGCGAAGTCGGCACACATGTTGAGGTTTGTCCTTATCGGTGAATCCAGGCGGTTGAGCCATGAATACCTCCTCGGACAGGTTGCCTTGAAGAAAGGCATTGTTCACATCCAGTTGACGAAGATCCCATCCTTGACAAACGGCCAGAGAGAGAACAAGACGAACAGTGGTCGGTTTAACCACCTGGCTGAAAGTCTCGTGGTAGTCAACCCCTGGTCGCTGGTGAAATCCCTTGGCTACTAGGCGAGCTTTGTAGCGATCAACAGTACCATCAGCATGTCTCTTGATACGGTAGATCCACTTACAGCCAACTATATTGCGAGCATCTTCGGAAGGGACTAGATCCCAAGTCCCATTGCGAGCAAGGGCATCAAACTCTTCAGACATGGCACGCCGACGCCACTTCACATCCTTGAGCCCTCGAGTAACACACGTGGGTTCACGTCCACGCTAGCCGAGCCGAAAGACTCATTTTAATCTTCGGTTTGAAGATGTTGTTCTTGGAAGCGAGTGACTAAGGAGGATGTGCCAACGCGGGAGGCGGGAGCGATAGGCACGATGGCTGGATCGGCGGGCATGGGAACCAATGTAGCGGCACAGGACTTGCAGCCGGTGCTCCTCGGGCACAGTTGCTTAGGAGGATGAAGCAGCACGAGACAAGGAGCGAGGCGTGGTATCCTCGGTGATGGCCGATGTGGGGGTTGGGCGTGGGCGGCGAGATCAACCAAATTCGATTAGTGGCGAGGAGCCACGGATAGAGAATGCTTGGAGCGGCGGCCAGAGCGGTGTGTATGAGGGACCGAAGCGGCTCATGAGGGGAGCCAAGACTCACTATCATAGGTGTGCGGCAGTGGTGGCCGGGGTGGACATGGGAAAGGTGGACTCGACAAAGCGAACATGACGTGATATGTACAGCTTGGTGGTGTTCAGATCATAGCAGAGATAGGCACTCTGAGTGATCGAGTAACCAAGGAAGACACACGGAGTGGAGCGAGCATCGAGTTTGTGGGCGGAGTAAGGGCGGAGCCAAGGATAACAGAGACAACCAAAAGCACGAAGCTTGGCGTAGTTCGGCAGAGAGCTAAAAAGTTTATGGTAGGGAGGCGGCGAGGCAAGGGTGGGTGTAGGTAGTCGATTTATGAGATAGGTCGCGGTTTGGAAGCAAGCGACCGGAAGGGCAGCGGAAGAGAAGCACGAGAGAGAAGGGAGAGACCGGTCTCAACAATGTGGCGATGGCGGCGTTCAGAAACCATTGTGTTCGGGGTGTGAGGCGAGGTAAGGTGAGAGATGCCATGGGCGGACGGGTAGGCGCCAAGCCGAGTCAGGCAAGCCCATATACTCGCCGCCATTGTCCGAGTAAAGGGTGACGATGGTTGTTTTAAAATAATTTTCCACTAAGGCTTTAAATTTAGGAAAGATGGTGGCAACCTTAGATTTGAGTCTGAGCAGGTAAAGCCAGATGTAATGGGTATATTGATCAACAAAGATCACATAGTATTTGAACCCATAAATAGAGGGAAGGGGGGAAGTCCAAACATCAGTATAAATAGTTTGAAGAGGGAGAGTAGACACAATAGTATTTTGATGAAAAGGAATTTTATGACTTTTATTAGAAAGGCAATCATTACAATGAATTGGAATGCGGCGGTGTCTAATGCTAAACCTAGGCTAGATAATATCGACTTTGGATGGGGCAGACGGATGGCCAAGACGATGATGCCGATCTGATGAGACTTTGGAGCCGACACAAGCGAGGGGTGGGGCGGGGAGGCGTGGTCGGCCATTCATACACATCCTTAGGCCCGGTCAATATTCTCCTGTCGCGCCAGATCCTTCACATGAAAAGAAGTTGGTAAGAACTCAATAAAGGTTTTATTAGAGATGTAAAATTGAGATATGGATATAAGATTCTTTTTCATGTCGGGAACAAATAGAACATTATGAAGGGAAAAAGTGTGTGAGGGAGTATGAAGGAGGAGAAACCAGTTTGGAGATAGTTAACCCCATACCATCACCAATGACCATATCATCCATGCCCGGTGTAGTTGGAGTGTAGCGAGAGATTGCCGAGGTCGCTAGTGACATGATGAGAGGCACCACTATCGAGGAGCCGCTCGGTGTCCCGTGTCTGCCGTGGTTGCAAGGTGAGCCCATGGTTGCCACTTGCGACCACTTGCCGAGTGGGAGTAGCGGGCATAGAGGTGGTGGCGATCGGTTGAAAGTTTGGGCGGCGAGTAACCGAGTGGCCTGTTGGCATTTTACATGCTTGACACTTGCCTAGATACGGCCGCCGTGGCCGAGGAGCGGATGCCGAGGTTGGGAAGGTGGCCGAGGTTGCGAGGGCGGCGATACCGAGCTTGCGAGGAGGATTGCCGTGCCGAGCTATTGCTCCATGGTGCCGAGGGTTGGCGAGAAGTAGGGAGGCGAGAAGGACGAAGGCTGAGGAAGAAGCTCGCGATTGATGAGTTTTTCATGAAGCTCATCAAACGAGATGGGGGTATCCGTCCTTGACCACATCCACGATGTGACGGTAGTCATCATCAAACCACCGAGGATGGTCTCAATGAGGTCCTCGTGGTCAAGAGGTTTGCCCAGCGGCGAGTTCATCGGCCGACTCTTGACAGATCGCATGTAGTCGGTGATGGGCGAGTTCCCTTGGTTGCTCGCTTGAGATAATCTTTGATCTGTTTAATGTGACGAAGTTGGGCGAGAATAGGTATGAGCAGGGATGTCCCAGCTTCACGCATGGCGGCTTTGTTGGATCGAGGAACAGGGGAGCGAGCAGGGAAGCCAACAAGAGCCCCAAAGAGGAGTTTGTCTTGGCGAATCCAAGGCTGGTAGTGAGGGTTTGGGGTGGGAACGTCCTTGGAAGTTTGGGCATCCTTGGTGAGGACAGTGGGAGGCGGACATGGGTGTGAACCGTCTACAAACTTGTAGAGGTCATAGCCAATGAGGGTGGCCTCAACTTGGAGTTTCCAAGCTATGTAATTGGTAGAGGTGAGTTTGGTGATGTTGTGGTGGGAGATATTGATGAGGTCGAAGGTTTGGGTGGGATCAAGAGGGTTTTTGACGGTGAGAGAGTGATTTCCGTTAGCCATTGTAGGGGATGTTTAGGGCGGCGGCTAGAGGAAGAAGGTTTTAGGAGCAGAGCTCTGATACCATGTAGAAACTAACAAAGTTTAGGAATAATGGCATAGCCTTTCCATTGAATAAAACACCTATTTATAGGGGAATTTACAATTAGAGTTACACTAGGAGTAGGATACAAGAAACCTATACAAGGAAGGTAATACAATTAGGAAAGAACTTTACAAGGTAATTACCACTAATTACTCAATACAAATCAACAAGAATAATTAAAAGATATTATTCTCTAACAATATCAACCGTGTTATATATGTCATAATGATTTTTTTTTCAAGATTGACAAAAGGTAGAGAAAAGGTTGACAAAAAATAAAATAATTAGGAGTGAGTCAAAATTATAAAATTTTTGTAGGTTTATCTATAGTGGATGAAAAGTTTATGGTGAAAAAGTTTTAAAGTAATGATGTGGCATGGTTGAAAAATCTTTTAAAGATTTCTTATTGGTGATGCACTGATGCTTCTATGACAAACTATAATACTCCCTCAGGCCTTTAATAATAGTATTGATTGATCTGGTGCATAGTTTAAGAAAAAATAATTGACTTGATTATTTATATTGGTTTAATATGTAGTTTTCTTTAAAGCCCATGCGTATGTGGCCCATAATTAAAATAGAGTGAAAAAGTAAGGGTAAAATGGTAAAAGTGATGTTCTAAAAATGTAAGTTTCAAACTAGACAATTATTTTGGGACGGATGAAAAAAGAAAGGAGGACGATAATTTAGGGACGGAGGGAGTAGTATTTATATACAAATAATAGAATTTCAAATATAAACATTTTGGATGGAATGGAGAAATACTATTACTGATCCTTTTATTTTTAAATTATCGTCTTCTTTGATCTGATAAATTGTTTAAGAAAAAATAATTGACTGTATTATAAATATTAGTGAAATGTGTGATTTCCTTTAATTCCCTTGAGTATGTGGTTATAATTAAAATATGTAAAAAAAAGTAATAGTAATGTGGTAAAAGTGTTTTGCTAAAATGAAAAGTTTTAAAAGAAGACAATTATTTTAAAACAAACGAAAAAGAAAAGATAACGATAATTTAAAAATAGATGGAGTACTCTTAGGAATGTAGTACTTTCCTTAATTTCCCCCTTTAATTTTTGTTTGTTCGGTAAATTAGCAACAAATTGATTTTTTTCGATATTATTTTTTCAATTCAAATATGTGACAATACTAGGAAAATGTGGTCAAATATAAGAGAATCACCTCCGAGAGAATTGGAGATATGCATCCAAACTCCAAAGTCACATTAATCAAGCAGTTTGTCAGAATTTATATCTATAATACTCCTAATTGGCTAATTCAGTTGTTTGTTCAGTTTTCCATTTTCGACTTAGCTCAAAAAATTTATTTTCAAAAATTATATATATATATATATATATATATATATATATATATATATATATATATATAATTCCTCTATATTTGATATTAACATATTAATTATAACAAAATATTATTATAATTATGACTATTCTAAGCTAGTTATATACTCCTTACCTCTCGAATAAAGAGTCTCTGTTTGAAAGTCAAACTTCTTAAGAAAATGATATTTTTAATAGCTTATTAATAATAATATGACATTTTATGCCTTAATTTTTAAAAATAAACTCTTTAAATAAAAAATTCAAAATAAAATAATAGACTTTTACACCGAATGAATATAGTATAATTTAATTATTAGACTTTTCAAATATAGTCTATTTTCATTATTTTTCAAAAAATGTGAACCCATAGATGAAGCTCAACAACTGCTTTATTTTCAAGTGGGAGCTTCATGTGCAAGACTGGTGCAGTGGCGCAACATGAACTTGCGCTATACCCTCTTTTTTTCGTTTTTTTTTTTGGAATAATTACAAGCCGGTACATCTTTGAAAACATGTTTTCAAATAAATCCACCTATTTTTTAGACATATCTTTTAGATACAATTTTAGAGGAAAAGTACATCAATGCCCTTTCCACCCCACCTTCCCAACAGTAGCCCTGTCGACACCTCCATGGCCCTCACTATCTTAGTCCTCCTCACTGCTCTCTTCTTCATGAGTTTCTTCTCCTTCTACATCCGCCGCTACGCCAACGACGCCTCCACCACCACCGGTCGTTCTTCCACCAACAACGCCGTCCACCACCCGTCACGCCGTAATATTACTCCACTTAATTCCCAATTCACCAAGGGCCTCGACCCCTCACTTATCCAACCATATGAACACCTTTTAGTGAGGAAGCTCTGATATCCGTTTTTATAGATTCAGAGCTGAGATTTACAAGCTCCGCTCTTGACATTTCCTTTCTCTTAAAAGAGTCATTCCAAAAGGAAAGAATTCGGAGAATCAGGCTCAGGAGAATCGGGTGTGTTGCAAAAGTGAAGGAGCTTTATAACGCACTAAAGCTTCAGGATGTATTTGCAGATTACGAAAACAAGAGTTATGAAAAGTTAATCAACTCGATCGAAGCTCATGCAAGCAAAGCGATCTGGCGATGTTGAAATCTTTCTTGGGGAAGATATACAAAAGGCAAAGTAGAAAATCCCAGGTCAGCTATTGAGACTAATTCCAAGTCTCAACTATTCTTATTCTCCAGCTGGAGAAATTGTTGTATGTATCTTTTCCTATTGGCTTCTTGCTTTTGCTTTTGACATTGGTATTCAACTCTTATTTTTTGCAATTGGCTTCTTGTTGTATGTATCACATTTCTTCTTGATTTTCTGCTATTTAACAACATTAGATTGTCCTTTTGTTACTGAGGCACATAAGGTTGGCATTTGGTAAGAGTTCGAAGTTCTGAAAGTTGGGTTTGGCAGTTTCTCCGTTAGTTTTCGTTAAGCAATAGTAGAGAGCACCTAACGGTCGGCAGAACTTTAACGGAGCATAACTTTTGCGTCCGGATGAATTACGGGACCCACAACATATCAAATCGAAGCTCTCGACGAGCTCTACAAGATTCATGGGCTTATCCCGTGAACTGTTCATTTTTAGCCCAAAAAATGTTGTTTAAGTACTGTTATGGGCCTTTGAAGTTTTTGAGCTTTTTCGTTTTTTTTGTTTAAGACTTTTCCTTTTAGGGGTTGGATTGTTAGGACATATAAATACCCTATTAAACATTATTTGGGCAGTTTTTAATAAAATTTGAGTTTTTTTTGCTTTTTGCTTGAACCCTAAGCCGTCATAGGCTTGTTCTAAGGAATTTCTGGTTGAAAGAGTTTCTATTTGATTGTTTTGCTGCGTCAGGTTGGTTCACATTTTTGCAACTAAAAAACTCGGGTCATCTTTCCTGTGAATGGAACAATGGTTTGCAGTGGGCGTTTAGGAAGCACCTACGCTGGAGGGGTACATGTCACACTCTCCTTCTTCATGTAAGCACTATGCTTGAATTTTATTAGTAATGTATTTTGTTTTATTAGTATTGTCTTTTAAGTAATGTCTTTAGATTAAGTTTTATTGGTTATTTTCTCTGTAGGTAAATTATGTTGAACGCAGAATGAAAACACTTGTGAATTTCTTTCTTGGACAACACAAGGATCTGAACAAGCCTAAATTCAAATGCAGCATTGGAAGATTTGAAAAATCACCACAACAAAATCCTAACATAGAATATTGTGGTGTTTTTGTATGTTCTTTAATTGAATGTTTGCTAAGAGGACAAATGACAAATGATTCCTAGTAGTATTGATGCTGTTAAATATAGGGTAAATATGGCTGAAACATTTATTTTGAAAGGGGACAACAAAAAACAATGACAAATTTGTTTGAAAATGTGATAATTAAATTTTTATGTATATTCCATGTTTGTGTTACTGTATTTTGTTTTGTAATCGTAAAATGTTGAATTAATTTGGTCCTACAAAATGATGTGAAATCCATCCTGATGCCAGGGCTTGGCATCAGAGTTTTTGAATTCATTTTGGTCCTCCAAAATACTGTCAATTCCATCCTGATGCCAGGGTTTGGCATCAGAGTTTTTAGATTAATTTGGTACTGCATAATACTGTCAAATGCATCCTGATGCCAGGGATTGGCATCAGAGTTTCTGGATTGATTTGGTCCTCCAAAATACTGTCAAATTCATCCTGATGCCAGGGCTTGGCATCAGAGTTTCTGGATTGATTTTGGTCCTGCATAATGCTTTCAAATGCATCCTGATGCCAAGGCTTGGCATCAGAGTTTTTGGATTGATTTTGGTCCTCCAAAATACTGTCAAATGCATCCTGATGCCAGAGCTTGGCATCAGACTTTCTAGATTAATTTGGTACTGCATAATACTGTCAAATGCATCCTGATGCCTGGGCTTGGCATCAGAGTTTCGATTGATTTTGGTCCTTCATAATGCTGTCAAATGCATCCTGATGCCAAGACTTGGCATCAGACTTTCTGGATTAATTTGGTCCTCCAAAATACTGTCAAATGCATCCTGATGCCAGGGCTTGGCATCAGACTTTCTAGATTAATTTGGTACTGCATAATACTGTCAAATGCATCCTGATGCCTGGGCTTCGCATCAGAGTTTCTGAATTGATTTTGGTCCTTCATAATGTTGTCAAATGCATCCTGATGCCAGGGCTTGGCATCAGACTTTCTGGATTAATTTGGTACTGCATAATACTGTCAAATGCATCCTGATGCCAGGGCTTGACATCAGAGTTTTTGGATTGATTTTGGTCCTTCACAATGATGTCAAATGCATCCTGATGTCAAGGCTTGTCATCAGACTTTTTGGATTAATTTGGTCCTCCAAAATACTGTCAAATGCATCCTGATGTCAGGGCTTGGCATCAGAGTTTCTGGATTTATTTGGTCCTCCAAAATACTGTCAAATGCATCCTGATGCCAGTGCTTGGCATCAGAGTTTCTGGATTAATTCGGTTCTGCATAATGCTGTCAAATGCATCCTGATTCCAGGGCTTGGCATCAGAGTTTCTGGATTGATTTGGTCCTCCATAATGCTGTCAAATGCATCCTGATGCCAGCACTTGGCATCAGAGTTTCTGGATTGATTTTGGTCCTCCATAATGCTGTCAAATGCATCCTGATGCCAGCACTTGGCATCAGAGTTTCTGGATTGATTTGGTCCTGCATAATGCTGTCAAATGCATCTTGATGCCAGCACTTGGCATCAGAGTTTCTGGATTGATTTTGGTCCTGCATAATGCTGTCAAATGCATCCTGATGCCAGCACTTGGCATCAGAGTTTCTGGATTTATTTGGTCCTCCATAATGTTGTCAAATGCATCCTGATGCCAGCACTTGGCATCAGAGTTTCTGGATAGATTTGGTCCTCTATAATGCTGTCAAATGCATCCTGATGCCAGCACTTGGCATCAAAGTTTCTGGATTGATTTTGGTCCTCCATAATGCTATCAAATGCATCCTGATGCCAGCACTTGACATCAGAGTTTCTGGATTTATTTGGTCCTCCATAATGCTGTCAAATGCATCCTGATGCCAGCACTTGACATCAGAGTTTTTTGATTGATTTGGTCCTGGATAATGCTATCAAATGCATCCTGATGCCATCACTTGTCATCAGAGTTTCTGGATTGATTTTGGTCCTCCAAAATGCCGGATCAGTTTTGTCTTCATTAATGACATTTTTGTCATTTGGCAAGCAATTTGTAGTTACATGAAATGTCCAAAAAATTGATGGTTCTATATGAAAACATGTTTTCAAAATTGTACCCACTTGAAATTCCCCCCTTTTTTTTTTGTCTTAATACTAGCTTTGGACTAGAGGTGGCAAATGGACGGACATGAGTGGACCTAAATGGGCAGCAAGTTCAAATTGACGGACAAGTAAGTGCTCATTTAATAACATCGGTATATATGAGCGGACACTAAATGGGTATGGGCACCATGGGCGCCAATTTACTCATTGACATACACTTATCAAATAAATACAAAAAATTACAAAACAATAATTTTCTTTTACAAAAAATTATCAAAAGTTATATATATGATTACAACCACAATAATTGGAAAAGACCAACATTTTTTGTGACATTTTAACATCTGTTACGATTTCCAACGCAACCAAATTTCTAAAAAGAACTTAAAAACTTACATGACGTGTTAGTGTTTGTAGAACTACTAATAATATCAAAACAAGAACATATTTTCACTTTTGACGTATGTTAATTGAAATAAAATACTCCTTTAATTTCTTAATTTTTACGTCAATCGATTGTTTTTAAATAAAAATCTAATTTTTTTTTTCATAATCGGAAAATACGTAATTGACCGTATATAAAAAGTAATATGATATCGGGAAAAAAATTTAAAAAAATGGGCCAATTATTTATTCTTAGAAAGTGACGGTTACTCTCACCTAGAAGTGGCAAATTGGCAGGTATGAGCGACGGGTTCAAATGGGCGGGCGAATAAGTGTCCATCTAATAATATGGGCATATACGGACGGACACTAAATGAGCATGGACGCCCATTTACACTGCTTAGTTCAACCAACTCGACACCACTTCAAACTCAGCATTACTGATTTCAAGTTGCGCTTGATTATCATCTTCTCTCACAAACTGCAATGCTTAACGAAACCAGACTACAACTCAATCACGTAATTCCCCACACAGATTGTACACACAACACAGACAAAAATTGCGAAGGAGATTTAAATTTTCTCGAGAAACAAACAGGAAAACAATGGAAGGGGTGAATAAAAAAGCTGTTGAAAGAAAGAATTAATCGAGATAAAGGAGTGAGAATCGAAAAGTTGATCACCTAAATTATTAAAATAATTAAAATAATGATTATTATACAATCTCTCTGTTTTTTCTTTAATTATGAATTTCAGTAGAATTTAACTAAGAAAAGGTGACATATAGATACAATGTGAAAAATGTGGACGCCCATTTATGCCCATAAAATTTAATGATCTAAGTGATCATGCCTATTTGTGCTAAGATTAAAATTTAAGTGTGCCCATACCCATGTTTTAGTGGGCGGTCTGGGCAGGCATATGGACGTAAGCAGAATTAGCCACCATTACTTTGGACAAATAAAATGATTCTTGGAATATTTCTTTTTTGACATAAGATAGTTGGAGATAGGAAAATATATTTGGTGTAAGAATTGCATAATTTTTTAGATTTGATGCAATTTTTAGATTAAATTGTTGAAGATTATCTAAATTCATTACACTTTTCAAAAGACAAGTTACCTAGTCTTTTGAGTAAAGTTACATGGACAAATCTGATTATGCCATGTACAACGGAGTATTTATTTTGATACTCTTTAAAAAAAATAAAAATTAGACCTTTTTCTAAAGGGGCATGGGAAATAATTAAACTTGAGACCTTTATTTTGCTATTCATTTGATACTCAACTCATTAAAAATGAATATAAATATTCATTTGAAACCCATAAGCTACCCAAACAAAAAACGCATACAATAGCTTGACACAAACCTCAACAATCTTTCGTATCCTACCAACTTTATCTCCAATAACTTTAAATTTTGGGAAAAAATCATTTATTGCCCAAATAAGTCAAACTAAGTCTCTATTTATTAATAAAAATGTGTACTTCTTAATTTTATTTTATTTTTTGAATTGCAAAATGACCGAAAATCAAAGAAAAAGAAAAAAAATTATGGCCCCACTTCTTTGTTTGGAGAGAGAGAGAGACAACTGGCATAAGGAGGGAGTCTTCTTTCGCTTACGGCTGAAATTTTTGGTCTCTCCTCCAGTTACTATCTCCATAATATCCAAAGTAGATTTCTTTAAGATTTGAGTAGATACTATGTTGTTTTTCTAGATACCTGGTTTATCCAAACTTGATACACCGTTGTACCAGGGCGGATGCATGGTTACCGTACTGGAGTCCATGTACACTTCTAAAAAAAGGGAGTAAGTTTGTAGTTTTTGACAATTGGACCCCTTCCAAATTTTCTATTGACCCCTTACTAAACCTCCTAAGACAACTAGACAACTATCTACTGTGAACTATCACTATCTCACTCACTCACTCTCCCCCACTCACTCTCCCCCTGTGAGTCTGTGACCCTGCCCCCCACTGACCGAGACTCCCCCAGTCCCTCTCAATCCCATTCTCAGATTCTCCCAACTCCAAATTGACAAATTCCCAATCCTGTTTAGAGAACGAAGAGAGACGGAACGAAGCCAACTCAGCCAAGTACTCATGTTGATTCTCATTAGTATTTAGATTTATATCTGCTCATACATTACATTAGTTTTATACTCTAGTGGCTAATTGGGCTGCGTATCAATTAGCGTGACAACTGTGTATAGAACTTTGCCAAAGAATAGCTTGTTTCATAGGCTTCACAGGTTCAGTGGAAGTCCTCAGTTATGCTTCACCGGAAGACCTGCAACAGCAACCAACGGCAGACCTTGTCTGTACATGGTCAAGCATGACGTGTCCAGTCAAACAAGTCTTAATGGATCAATTAAATTTATCCTTATCAGTTTGAATTTAAATTGAGACATTCTCTGACTTCTTAGACACGCCTAAAACAACTTTCCGAAAAGCAGGAAGACTTTCGAAGTCTGAACAGTGACAGAGCAGGTGAACAGACTGACACCTACAGTCTGTACCAACTCTTGCAGATCTGACATCCGGATTGCCCTACTACCAGTCTCTACACCCATTCCATGCTCGATATCAGTGAAGACGGAATCTTGAAGATAGCTCCATGCATTTAATGCATTCAACCTAATAGAGCTGTTACACTTCATCTTCTCCAACGGATCTCTAGAATGCTCCAGCTATAATGTTGCCATTAAAGACTGAAGAAACATATACTTGATGAAATGCTCTGAAAATCTACAACAACTCAAAGTCTTTATACTCAGTGCATTCAAAGAGATATTAAACTGATCAAGAAGTCCTCGACAACAACAAGAAGATCTGCATCAACTCCTATCTACTTACTTCTTGTTGTTTTCCTTCAAAGCTATTCTTCTGCACGAATTAAATATCTAGTTTACCCAGATATTTAATTCCTAACCCCAAACACAAGTCAATATTTTTGTACATGATCCATTGGGTATATTCCTTGTAATAGAACTAGTGGAAAACATAGTGCACTTTTAAATCCAAGGTTGACTGCCTTGGTGGTGGACGTAGCACTTTTTATAGTGTGAACCATCACAAATACTTGTGTTCTTCCTTTACTACTTGTTTATTTTGAACTGTTTATTATTTCCTTTATCTATATCCTTAACAGCAGACTTGAGTAATCAGTCAAGTCTACCGGTAGTCCTTAATCGGTAGACTTGAACCTGTTCCTTGCAAGACTTCAACTACTTCAATCTCCCAAATAGATTGCAAGTGCTTGTCAAAGGAACTTACTTAAAAAGTATTTAAGTGTATAATAAGCTATTCAATCCCCCCCTTCTAGCTTATTATTGTACCCTTTGGGACTCACAACCCAACAGGCCAAGCCAAGTGCCGCCTCATCCCTTGCCAGTTCCGCATGTTCCGCCTTTCCCGGCAGTCCGCCATGGTGATGACGCTACCAGTCCCGATCAAATCTGCATATCTGTTTCACTGCTTGGTATATACAATATTTTGATACTTTTTTCTGTTTTTCATAGATGATAGAGTTTCATTTCATGTTATTATATATTTTCAATCTTTCTCAATTAGTCAATTTACAAATCACATTTTATTTATCTTAAATTAGAGTTTTTGAATTTCAGTTTTTTTTTAAGTGTAAAATTGTTGATTTGATTAATTGATTGATAACTTTGTATAGGAAAACAACTTTTGGTGCCTTTGGTCGAGCTTATATTTATTGGAGAATTTGGGCAATTTAAAGGTAAAATTTGATTGTTAGAATTATCTTTTGTTTTGTTGGGTTTCTTAAGAATTTTTTTAAGTTTATATATGAAATTAGAGGGTTTTGTGTTTTAAAAAAAATTAATTTAACTATTTGTTAGTCATCTCATGATCATGTAATTACACGTTTTTAATGTATGAAAACTAGTGTTCTAAAAATCGGCCTAGGCGGGAGTCTAGTTGCCGCCTAGGCGACAGAAGTCAAACATAGCGACTTCCTTCAAATCGGCCAAAAAATCGTTTGTAAAAAAAATCGTCGACTTGTCGCTCTAGGTGTCGATTAGTCGCCAGCTACGTTAACTTCGCTAAACCAAATTTCAGAAATTATATGGAAATTATAAGCTTTTTAGGAAAAGAGATGGAACAAGGAAAGAGAAAATATAATAACAAAGAAAGAAGGAAGGTGGAATATGGGAATAGGGGCAATGAGGAAAGAAGAAAAGAAAAGAAATGACCAAATTACTTTTTACCCCTCAAAGTTTCCACAAAATCCCATTTTGCCACTAAACTAAGGTTTGTCCCACTTTAGCATTCAAGGTTGCCATTTGTCTCATTTAACCTCCTCCCGTCCATTTCCGTTACTAAAATGTCGTTAACTTGCACGTGGTCTTCCACGTGCGGGTTATTTTCGTCTTTTTCCATCCCAGTTCACTCTCACACCACCTTTTCTCTCTCCTCTCTATTTTACACGTATTTCTCCCCCTTAAACCCAGCAACCAAGAGAGATTGAAGCTTAAAGAGATAAAACAAATGGAAAAAAAATCCCCTTTTCCATTCTCAGTTATGTCCACTCTCGCGATCTCTCTCTTAAAAATCCGACCTAGCAACCATCGCTAGCTCCAACTTCACAAAATCCTCCATCTCCAGCCAAACCCATCCTCATTTGCCATTATCCATTCGCTCTCCCAGCACCATTCATCCGACCCCTTTTTCGGATGTCTTCCAGCCAGATCCGACAAAGATCTCCTTCCGCTCCGCCCATATTTCTCTTCTCCATCTATGTCAACGGCAACCTACGAGAGAAAGACGAAATTTTCTTGCAATCCATAAATAAGAGGAATTTTATTATTTTGTGAACCTATTTGCCTCATGAGACTCTTTTGTCGATTCTTAATGCAAAGCCGAAGTTTCTCCCTCGTCAATCCCTCAAAATGCCACATGTAAACACCCCAATTGCGTATCCCCTGGTATGTAACATGACATGCGATATCAAGACCTGTTGAAACTTAACAAATGTCAAGTTACATGGTTTAAAAATACAAAAGACAAAGCATGATGCGTAAAACAGTGAAATGCAGGGGCCATAGTGTCAAAAAGGAGGCTAAAATTGGAACCATGCGCCGCCAATATGCAAAGAGGGCGCGGCGCCCAGATCATAAGGTGTCAGCGCCCAGTCCCAAATAGTGCCTTACGATTTGAGAATTAGTACAAGTTTTCAAGCGCGCAGTACAAGCTGATGAAACACAAAGAAGAAATTTTAATGCCGAAGTAGTCCCTTCTTCAGCCTATAAATATGAGTGCCCGGCTTCAGAATTGAGGGCCGAGAAATTCTCACTCATACTGTTCAGCATTTATTTTACGCAGTAGAGAGCGATCGTGAGATAGAGAGAAACTCCTCCTTCTATAAGCCTCGAAGCTCTGCCAAATCTCCTCCAAACTCAAAACCAACCGATCAAAGTGAGCCTTAGCCTTCCAGCTATGATTCCACCCTATTTCCACGGTCCAAAAATCCCAAAAAGAGCAGTTCCTCTGCCCGAATCCAGAAGCCAAATCCTCTAGAAGCAAGCAGTTGCTCTCCCCGATTTCCGCCAGTAGCAAGCAAACAACAGCAAAAACGCAAGCAGTTGCTCCGCCCGTTTTACGGTGCCTGAAAGCAACTTTCGGAAGCAGTTATTCAGCCCGAACCGCAGCAGCAGCAAAAGACTCCCTCTCCCGGGAAGACAGAGCAAGCGCACCTCACGCTCTTAAAGGTAAACCTTTAAGAGTTATTATATAAAAAATGTTATTTTCATCTGGCCCAATGTAAAAAATATAAGCAGTTGTGCTGCCCGGATTTTTATAGAAAATAGCATTAAAAAGAGCCATTATTATGACCAAATATTTTTAAATGTATTTGTAATTACTGGAAGGAGTCGGCTGCAAATTTGAAAATAATGTAAGTACAGATATATCTGCTTTTAATGCTTTATTTCATTTGCTAGATAAATATAATAAAAACATATTTTAACCAAAAACCATTTTTGAGACCGAAAGGGCGAGTTGGGTGCCTAACACTTTCCCACCTCGTAACTTAGCCTCCAAACCCCTTTTTACAAACTCTGGTTATTTTTGGTTTTTTCTTTATTTCTCCTTAAAATAAAGATGGCGACTCTGTTTTAAACATTTTGGATCACAGTGAGGCCTGTAACATCCTTTTTTTGCACTTTTCCATCTTCCCCTAAAAAAGGGACGATGAGAATGAAAAGAATGATGCATTTCTTGCAGCTTGTTTTTCCCTAAACAAGGGAGGATGCGATACGGGGAAGCCCAATGCACTCATAGCGATCCAAAATAAGCCTAAGGTCATGGTGAGGCTCATAACATCCTTTTTTGCACTTTCCCGTTTTCCCCTAAACAAAGGGACAATAGGGATGAAAAGGGTGATGCCTTTTCTGTGTTTGGTCTTCCCCTAAACAAGGGAGGATGAGATACGGAGAAAAACCAATGCACTCATAATGACCTAAGACAATTTTCAAAAAGTCCATAGTGAGGCGGGGCGTGTTCCCACGCGCCTTCGCAACATTATTTTTTTTTTCACTTTTCTGTTTTTCCCTAAACAAGGGACGATGAGAATGAAAAGGGTAATGCGTTTTCTGTATCTTATTTTTCCCTAAACAAGGGAGGGTGAGATATGCAAAAATCCAAAGATCTCATAATGAACCAAAGCTCACTCGGTGACCGAGGCGTACTCAACGCGCTTTTTGACAACACCTTTTCTGCATTTTTAATTTCGTCTTCCCCTAAATAAGGGAGGATGGAATGGAAAGCGTGATGTCCTTCTGCATGTCGCGATCCCCTAGAAAAGGGCGCACGGGGTTTGGGAGCATTCTGGGGCACCCACAGTGGCGACTCTGATGGGGACGTCGTTTTTATTTTAAAGAAAATAAAAATGGAGGGCTAGACTCAGTTTTCACAAAAAAAAGAAAAAATCAGTTTTCTTGGTTTCTGGCTAAAATATGCTTGTTATATTTCTTTGGCATTTTAAATATTGCGTTCTTATATATCTGTGTATATATTTGTGGATATGATCCTCCATCTTGCAGCAGTTTCGTTCCAGTTACCATTACAGGTACATTAAAAAAATGAGAATAAAGTAGATTTCCGGGCAGCATAACAAAAGGGCTAGGGCTTTATTTTATTATCGCTTTATTTCTGCTACATATTTGTTCTATGTGCTTTATTTTTATCGCACAAAATATGTACATATTTTCTTTCATTCTGTCATTTTATTTTGGGGACTAGGACCAATATGTAATTAATAGGAATATATAGATTCCACATTTTTCTTTCTATTTCTTGATGTGATTGGTTGCTTGCTCACGCTCAAACTAAAAAGCCGAGAAAATCCACAAAAAATAGTAAGACTGGCCATATCTGTTTTATTTACTGCTTTATATCTGAAAAAAAGAAGAAGAGATTTTACTGCTTTCTAGATGCCACACACACGCGCACGCATGTAGATATATTCTGAACTGCTACCCTACACCATGGCCAGCACCCCCTGCATCAGCCAATATTAAATTGCATATAGACTCTCAGGACACCTCATGGACCGATCGATTTTTACATCTCTGAATCATTGGTTAGCCCCTGTGCAAAAAAAAAAAAAACAAGGAAAGAAGGCAAAAAAAGAAAAAAAGAAAAAAAGAGAGGATGTGAATAAAAATATACACATGGACTGACTGATTATTTTCTGATGTTCGACTTACACCATTTTGAATGGTGGATCCCGAAAAGAGTATAGGCCCTTCGTCTGAGATCAGTTCAATCTTGGGGAGTCGAAAGACAGGTGGAATACGGAGGTCCTATACTCTGGAAGAAGAATCCACTGTTCTAGGAATAGTCATGAGACTGTCAAAATAAAGTGGCTGCTTGTCCGATCAATTGTAGGAAAAATAAATAACAATAAAAAATACTAATAAAGACACACTGTACTCCAAACCCAGAAAGCCTTCAGCCAACCCTTCCTGATACCTTCAAACCCTTTTCCTCAGAAATCTGACCCGAATTTGAAAAGACAGAGATAGTACTGATCAGTTGATACGGGATACATGCACATAGATCAGATCAGAAAGTATCAGGATCAGTACAGAAGGTGCAAATTTGAGTAGAATGGCCACTAAAAATAAACAAATTATGACTGGAGCCAGCAATGATCAGAACAGTCGGGAACCAGAAAAAGGAACTCCTGAGTACGCACCTCCTTCTGGATTTGAAATCTGGCTAAAGAAGGAACTGGATGCCCATGCAAAAAGAAATAACAAACCAGGTGATTGGCAATCTTTTAGCAAGTTTTGCAGAAACTCATGTCACTATCTGTCAACAAGTTAAAAGCCCAAAGTTTGCTCCTGATATTTCTTCCCTTCCCGAAATAAACTGTCCTGATACCACGGAAAATATCCTTTTCCAAGCCTCCAAAAAGCAACAAAGTACTAGCCTTGAACCAGATATCAACCCTATTTCCCAAGGTAGTATTATTCCAAATGCTTATAACTTCAATCCACCTCCTCCAAAAAATCGACCCTGAACTCCTTCACCTAAATGCCTGTTACCATAACCAGAAAAACCACCTTCCCCTCGATCCTTCAAATACTTATTCTCAGCAAATGGCTCTGGGAAACCCAACGGGAATAATTTGTGCACATGAAGAAGAACCTCCCTTAAACAGGGGCCCATGCAATCAAATCCCAGTACAATATTACCCAAGAGAAAAGACCCAACCCAGCTATTTGACCAAACCTCTGCCTGGTATTCTACCTCGACCAAAAGGAAGGAAAGAACTGATTCTAAGGCACTATGATGATCTACCTGCCCCAAGATTCGAAATATTTCAAACACTATGGGCCCAATAGATACTTAAAATTATCAACCTCCCAATCTATTGCCTAGTATGTGGAATCATGCATAGTATTGTGAATACCATCGCTACAGTGGTCATATCACCGACAAGTGCTACGCACTCAGAAATGTCATTCAGGATCTTATTGACAACGAGATAATTACGGTGGCAGGTACAAGAATTTTTTAGACCAATCAAGAAAAGAAAGTTTAAAGGGCAAGTAAACCTATTTAGTCAGAATAAATGTGTTGTAAATATCCCCTTCAATAAAAGAAGTTTCTAATAAATGTCTGGGAGACAGTTTCCTGGGAATGATAGATGGAGACACTAGCTATGAAAAGCTCCCTGCTGAGTTCGAGTCTATTGCTGATAAGCCACTGCAGAACTGGTATACTACGACCGACCGCTTTTGACAACCGCAGATTTGGTGGACCGTTTTGGATATAATATTCCCCATCCTTACTATAACCTTACGGATTGGTCATCTACTGACCCGCTCCCTAAAATTGAGGATCTCAAACCCCAGGTTCTCAATAATGTAAATAACCTTGTATAGTTTGCTAATAATGATAATCTAAATGTCTTTACTTATTCCTTAGTTGCATCTTCATTAAAAGACGCATTAAATAATATTAATAATGAGTCATTTGATGAAATTGACCCAAAAGATAAAAATTATTTGCTTGAGCTCGCGAAGTCAGTCAAGCACCAGGAAAAACATCAATCATCAGCAGTAGATGAAGACTTATCTACTATCAATCTGGGGCTGAACAATGAAACCAAAAAGGTCAAAATCAACAGTTACCTACAAGGCTCTGAAAGGGTGACACTTATTGACCTCCTCAAAGAATACGTGGACATTTTTGCATGGTCCTACGAAGATATGCCTGGGTTGGACCCAGCCATTGTTGAACACTGGATCCCCACTAATCCGGATGTTCGGCCAAACAAGCAAAAGATCCGCAGAATCAAGCCAGAATGGTCACTACAAGTGAAAGAAGAAATCATGAAGCAGCTACATGTCAAGTTTATTCGGGTAGTAGAATACCCGATTTGGCTGTCAAATATAGTGACCGTTCTAAAGCCCAACGGAAAGGTTCGGATCTGCGTAGACTTCCGCGACCTCAACAAGGCATCGCCCAAAGACGACTTTCCTCTACCCAACATTGATATTGTGGTAGACGCCGTCGCTTCTCACAAAATAAGATCCTTTGTCGACTACATGCTGGGCTATAATCAAATCAAAATGGCAGTAGAGGATCAAGAGAAAACATCATTCACCACCCCCTGGGGAACCTACTGCTATAATGTCATGCAATTTGGGCTAAAAAATGCCGGGGCTATATATCAAAGAGCTGCCACCGCCCTCTTCTACGACATGATTCATAAAGAGGTCGAAGTGTGCGTAGTTGACATGATCGTACACTACAGCATGTCAAAGACCTTCGAAAATTCTTCGAAAGGTTAAGAAAGCATCAGATGAAGCTTAACCCCACCAAATGCACATTTGGGGTTACCAAAGGCAAGGTCCTGGGATTCATGGTGACCGAGCAAGGCATCGAGATCGAGCCGGCCAAAATCAAAGCCATCATAAATATGCCACAGCCAAAAACTCCAACAGAAGTCAAAGGCTTCCTGGGCCGATTACAATATATCAGCCGCTTCATCAAACAACTGACATCCACATGTGAGCCCCTATTCAAACTCTTAAACAACAATACTGATCAAATCTGGGACGAGAAATGCCAGCTAGCCTTTGAAAAAAATAAAAGCCTACCTTACCAATCCACCAGTTCTAGCTCCTCCCCATACACATAATCCCCTGCTTCTATATTTAACCGTCACAGATACGTTAGTAGGGGCTATGCTCGCCCAAGAAAAAGAAAATTCCTACATTGAAAATGCCATCTATTTCATAAGTAGGAAGTTGCAAGGAAGCGAGCTTAATTACTCAACATTGGAGAAAAGCTGCACTGGCCTAGTCTGGGCAACGCAAAGGCTCAAAACCTATTTACAAGTTCGATCCTCAAGCTCATCTCCAGGATGGATCCTATAAAATACATCTTCGGCAAGCCATCACTTTCCAACCGACTAGCTAAATGGTTATTTCTCCTCAACAAGTTTGACATCACCTATGTCACGCTCAAATCTATCAAAGGCAGTATAATTGCAGACCATTTAACTGATCTTCCCTAGAAGCAGAAGATGCAGGTGAGCCCATCTTCCCAGAAGAAGGTGTCCTGGAAATTGCCGATCAAGACACCAGTTGGCAAATGTTCTTTGACGGAGCCGCAAATAAAAGAGGCTTTGGCATAGGAATCTTGTTAACTGACCCAGCAGATTCCCACAGTCCGTTGGCCATAATTTTGGAATTCGAATGCTCAAACAATACAGCTGAATACGAGGCATGTATCGTTGGTCTAGAAGAAGCCCTCCGAAAGGGAGCCAAGGACTTGGAAGTCTATGGTGACTCCGCCTTAATCATAAACCAAGTCGAAGGGAAATGGAAGACCCAGGATCCCCAGCTGCAGCTTTATCATGCCAAATTGACAGCACTAGCCACCGAATTTGATAATATCTCGTTTCATTACTTGCCGCGAGAGAGAAATCAATTCACCGATGCCTTGGCCACTCTAGCATCATTGGTCCAAATTCCCACAGAAACCAATGTCCAACCATTTATAGTTGAGAAAAAGGTCACTCCGGCTTACTACTTCAAAATCAATGCTGCTCCTGAAAAGGACCACGAGCCTTGGTATTCAAACATCGTGAATCTGCTTCAGAAAAGAGTCTATCCTCCCAACCTAGACAAAAGGGGGAAAGTCTCCCTACGAAGATGGGCATCGCAATTTGTAGTCAGCGGTGGCAGCCTGTACAAAAGGCATTATAAGGGCCTAAATTTATTATGCGTCAATCAAGTAAAAGTCATCCGATAGGGCCACACATGAACGGGCACATGCTATCCAAAAAAGTCATCCGATAGGGGTACTATTGGAGCACGCTAGAAACCGACTGTATCCAGTGGGTACGTCATTGCGATAAATGCCCGCGCTTCGCAAATCTACAGCACGTGCCCCCGCATATCTTATATAACTCCACAGCCCCCTGGCCCTTCTCAACTTGGGGAATCGACGTCATAGGTGAAATCCATCCAAAGGGATCTAATGGCCACGAATATGTCTGAATTCATCAGGACCAATATCATATACCGATATGGCGTACATTTCGAAATTATCTCCGACAACGGCACATACTTTGAAGGGGACGTAAATAGTCTACTCGACGAATTCAAGATTCAAAGGCATAAATCCTCCCCATACCGACCACAAGCCAATGGTGTCATTGAAGCAGCCAAGAAGACACTAGAAAATATTATCAGAAAAATGACTGACACAGGAAGAGACGGGCCAGAAAAATTGCCACTAACCTTTTAGGGCTATCGCACTTCATTTCGCACACCCACTGGGGCTACCCCCTATTCTTTAGCCTATGGCATGGAGGCAGTGCTACCTATGAAAGTTGAAGTCCCATCATTAAGAGTAATGATGGAATCAGATATATCAGAAATTGATTGGGTCAAAGGGCGATATGAAGAATTAGCCCTGATCGACGAACGACGGCTGCTAGCCCTGGAACACACTCGAGCATATCAAAGGCAAATAGCTCGAGCATTCAAAAAAAAAGTCAAGGGCCGTGACATCCAAGTCAGAGATCTAGTGCTTCGAGAAAAACCCCTTAGTTATGTTGATACTAGAGGGAAATGGAAGTCTCCCTGGATGGGACCATACATTGTTAAAGAGATCCGGTCATGAGGTACAGTACTCCTCACAAATCAAGAAGGAGAGGACCTTGTTCAATCTTTCAACCTCGATAAGCTTAAAAGATACTATGCGTGAGCAAAAAATATATCTGGCAATTGCTTCTCTCTCCAGCTCGCTAGGTTGAAAACCCAAAAGGGCGGCTTAGGCAAAAATTAGAGCATAAAAAAACAACAAAAAGAATAAATAAGGGCTCGCTAGGTTGAAAACCCGAAAGGGCAACCTAGGCAAAAGTCAGAGCAATAAAAGAATATATAGGTGAAAAGAAGAGGGAATGCAGTTTCTGAATCCTCAGTATCTGACCTCCAGCCTGCCAAAGTCTTTAGCATATGTAGAGTCTTGACTGACTAAAGAGAAAAACCACGATAGAGCTCACGTAAAACATCAAAATATAATATAAAACGGGTCCTATGGTGCAATCTATGAATAATTGCCTAAGACGTTTAAGATTGTGTATTTATGTCTGTACATTTGTGTATTACTACTTGCTACCTATATCCCCCCCCAACTATCCTTTTATTACAACTTAGCCCCGAAGCGGTCCATCAGCATCTGCGACGTCCGCCCAACCGGGACCATATACTTCTGCGAGGCACAGAAGAGGCTCCAGTCTTACCAGCATGAGAACCACCAGAAGTGTCCTCATCTTCTTCATCATTAGCGTCCCCATTATCCTGAAAAGCCGGACGACTTGGGCCAGCGTCGTCATCCCTATGGGCAGTGCTTCCTCTGCCAGCCTGAGGAGGAATAGCCTCATCTACTTGCCGGGGATTGCTCCGCCGACTTACATTTCTCAGACGAGGAGGAGCATTACTGGGGCCTGCCTCATTTGGATCAGGAGCCATCCGGGCACCAAGGCCGTGCACCCGCCTGAAATCCTCTTGCAGAGCCTAAGGGACTACTAGCCCTAAGCTTTCCAAATCCTCGCCTATCTCCATTAGGCGAGCATCCAAGCCACTGCTCACACGTCGGCCCAACATCCGCCTCAATGCATGCCTAATAACGTGGGAATGCCCCTTATCAGCCACTAGCACCCACGACAGATATTCATGGGACAAAAGCATATATTCAGAATAGGCATAAGATGCCTCCCGCGAATCAAAATCAAGCTGCCATATGTTGCGAATAGGGGTGCCTACGTCCCTATCTATCTCCAGCTTTTCAGCTAGAGGACGGCTCACATCTGGGATAACCTACTCCCTGCCGAACTGGCGAAGGACCTTGTACGCCAGATAAAATGAGGTGTGCTCAAGACCCGGCAGAATAACCTGGGCATAGACCCCGGTATACATAAAGAAGTTACGAATCTGCCAGTGGCTGACAACCCATATGATTTCCATGGAGCCAATGCATAAGAAATACTCAATCCAATCAGACTCCGAAAAATTCGTCTGGTGATAATGGCCACCAGAGCCATAGAGCCCCGGATCATACCTTGCTCCCCTCGGCACTGGGCCCATCACCCAGTTAAAATGTTCCTCTAGCCATATATGAATCAAAAGAGGATCACCAGTCGCAAAGGCATCCATGCCAGACAAGGTTTCAGCCAGAATCACCGGGATGATATTTACCCGGCGATCCCGAGCCTGCAACACCAGGTCTACCACCCGCACATCTATATATCCGGGTCGGCCCACTCTGAGGGTACCGTCCCATGAGGCAAAGAAAGAGAGAAGCCAGCCGGCACCGCAAATAAATTGGGTCATCTTCCCTGTACTTCGTATAAGCACCGAGAACGATGGTCAAATTAAAGTTCACTCCGTTGTAAAAACCCAGAGTAGCCTCGCGAGTCGTGTCGAACAACTCCCTTATTGCCATATAAGGACGTCTCCGTGCAGAAGGCACAACGATAGGTCCAGTGGCTGGCATCCCCACCATGGCACAAAATTCCTCGAAAGTGGGACACATCTCATTCATGCAAAAATTGAAAAGGTGGCTCTGAGGCGATCAGAACCTGGAAACTCCCCGCAGCATATCCTAGTTAATATAAAGGGTACGCACTACAGCAAGCACCGGTACCCGTAGATATGCTCAAACCACTCTCGCTCATCTGACCGCAAAGAAATGACCCAAAAGTCCAGGGCATTTTCATAAATTTCTATCTCTAAAGTCGTATGAGCTAGAGCGGCCATCTCTGGATAAAAGTAAATTTTATCTGACAAAAAGAAAGGAAGATTGAGCAAAAAGAGAACTCAAAAGGCTTGAGCAGAAAAGAAAGATAATAGGTTGATGATGAAATGAGCGTTACCTCGGCTTCCATTTATACTGAAAAATCGAAGAAGCGGACGAATTCTGAGCACAGTGCATGAACAGGCTGAAACAGGGGCTGCACAAGAAAAGGCTTGGGTGTCACCCATACTCCTTCCTGGCGTGGTGCCCACTTCTCCTATGGGTGGAGCCAGGATCCCCACTACTGCTCCCCCGATACTGTCTGGCATCCTGGTTTTGGCTCCGACTGTTCCAACGCCAATTCTGTTTGAGCACGGGAAATGGAAGAAATGGCAGAGGCTAGGCCGTAGCCTCGTCGGCTGATTTTGCAGAATATCAAGAACATGAAAAGGCAGTTGCCTTTCCTTCTCCGCAGAGTACCAGAAAAGCCCGCTTTAAATCTAAAGGTGTATCTTTCTAAATTTCCATTCATGAGTTGCAGTGTGCCGTTATCCCTAGATAATGGTCTAGCTTTCTTTTATGCATGAAATATTTGATTCTGCATTTTAAATCCTTGCATCATATAAAATCATATTGCATTGCATAAAAAAATGTGTGTACAGAGTCTGGTACAAGAAAAAAAAGAAAGAGAAAAGCTAATAAGTGCAGGAAAATGAAGCTAATGAGCGCGAGAAGATTTGTCCCTTTCAAGGTTGCCACCCATGACTCAAGGGCCGGATTCGCCAATCCTATACCCTCGTCTCCTCGCCTGAGCACGACCCGATCCGCCGGCCGCTTCATCATCATCATCCCGGTGCCTGCAGGTCTGCCGCACTGCATCATTCCCCCGGCAGGAAAATTCGTCCATGAGCCGCTGGTAAAGTTTGTTGATGCTAAAAAAACCCTGCAGCAGCCTCTTGTACGTCAACACATTAACCTGGGAAAAGATGTTGAGACGACAAAAGAAAAAAAATGTCAGTCTCCATAAAAAAATGAAAAAATGAAATGATGCAAAAGAAAAAAAAAAGAAAAATGAGGGCGAGAAAATGTTTACCGTGTGAGCCTGCTCCGGGACATGATACTCCTCGGGGGTGTCCGCATCAGGAAGAACTTCCTCCACGATTCTTCTGTCACGATGATACCGGAAGGTGGAAAAAGCATCGACAGGCGCAGAAAATTCTAGCTGCGTGTCAAGGGCCAGAAAAGAGGGCCTCGGCCTGTCAGAAGCATTAGAAGCACGCCTGGCTACCACAGGGACAAGAAGGGAAGGATGAAGCATAATCTTGAAAAAATCCTCGTATGCCATGACTGGGAAATCACTTGGAGGCATTAGCAATCTCGACAAGTACTGATACCTGTTCAGCAAAAAATCTGGAGCAATCACCCAAGGGGGAGGCATAGGCGGCGTCACTGGGAATGTCGGGAGCGCATAATGCTGGCGGTTGACCCGTTCACTCATATATAACGAATCAACCATGATAGATACCTTCAGTATTCGGCATCTGCTCATCTCTAGAGTGATCATATAATGCCCCACCAGGGAAGAAAATGCACGGTGCTTGCGCTCGAGCTAGTTACTCTCTCCTGCAGCCTCACTTTATCCAAGCATTTGCCATCTCGATCCGACCCAACTCGGTTAGTATTCACAAATTCAGCTAAATAAGGTGGCTCGTGAATGCGATGGCGTACTGGACCCGGCGTGAAATGGAAAGCCGAGTAAGTCCAGACATGCAAGAAAAAAAAATGAAGGAATCAGCAAAAAGAAGAAATACTGCCAAAAAAATATTTTAAAAAAAAGCTGGAAAAGACAAAATCAGGAAAAAGAAAGGATACCTCCCAAGCCGGAGCAAATCCATTGAGAGTCGGTGAATCGTTGAGGCTAGCTCTATCCATATAAGCATAAAGCTCAGCCAGGCCTGCCTGCCCCCAATCATAGTCAATGACATGGTCCAAATCCCTCAAACATTCCAGGAGGGAAACCCTCAAAGAAGTGGACGAATTGGCGAAGAGCGACGTCCCAAGAAAAAAGAACAAGAATGCACTGGCTACACGAGCTACGGCTTCACTATCATTCTCTGCAACCTGCCCAGCGTTTGCTAAAAGCCAGTTCCTCACACTGCCAATAAAGATCTCATCAGCAGATTTATATTCGGGCACAAAGCCCAAGAGATCTTCCACCATGTCGTGGTGATGACGGAGTGTATAGTCCTGCCGATGCTCGTAGGGATGCCCGTAATAGTAGCAAAATCGCACGAGGTCAAAGTCGCATCCCCCCTAGCTAAAATGGAAAGTGTGGGTGGTGTCCCACCAATAGTCCCTCAAAACATCGAAGATGGGCAAATAAGTGCGAAAGGGACGGAAAGCCCGCAGAAACACGCTGAAGCCAGGAGCTTCCACTAAAACTCGTGCCACCTTGGATATTAAGTTATAAATGTCCGAAACTTTGGCATAGCTTGCCCGAATCCACTTCAGGGTCCTGCGAATCTAAAAAAAAGAGGGGGAGACAAAAAAAAATAAAACAACAGCATATCAGCATCAGAAAAAAGGAAGGAAAAAGGTAAAATTCTTATCTTTTATTTAATCTCCTGTGCATGCCATTAAATTAAGTCATAAAAAAAACATTTATCGCATTTTGTAAATGATCATCATAAAAATCTTGCATAATATATCAAATAAATATATGTGTGTTGCATTCATGCATTAAAAAAAAAGAGTATCTGCATTCAAAAACAAATATATATATATATATATATATATATATATATATATATATATATATATATATATATATATATATATATATATATATTGCATCTTTGCATTCAGAAAAAAATGTGTTATACTTTTGCATTCGAAATAAATAAATATACTTTGGCATTTCTGCATTAAAAAAAAATTCGAAAAGAAAGAAAAAAAATGTGTATTTTGCATTCAAGAATAAATGCATGTTGCATTCTTACACATATTGAATAATGCCCATGCAACATATTAGTAAGCATCTAATATTTTTTCTATGTCACATTTGCATTCTCATGCATGAATCCAATAAAAATGATATATGAATGCATTAGCAATTCATCATTTGCATTAATTTTTCAAATAATAGCATTCGCAAAAATAAAATTTTGCAAATATTGAAAGAAAATATTCCTATTGCATTTATCATATCTCTGCAGCATATGCATTCTTAAAAGTGAATATTATTGCATAAAGTATTCATGTTACATTTTGCATGCATCCAAAAATATGTCCGAAAATGGATCCGACAAAAAAATGCATCATGTCTCAGAAAAGTCTATTGCATAGACATGCATCATATTAAAAATATTTTGAAATTCGAGCATGCATCATGTGGTCAAACTGCATCAGTAACGTAAAATATGCATCGTAGAGTCAAATAGTGTCAATTATTCAAAGTATGCATCACAAAAATAAATAACATGAATTTCATGTTTTTGCTATGGATAAATTGCAAAATTGCATCATTTTAGCACATAAATTACATGCATAAGCATCATAAGCAAGAACAAGTATGCTCCAAAGATCCAAAACAGCAGAGAAATCTAGCAGATCTGAGAAATCATCCAATTGGGTTTGAGAGAAAGAAACTTACTGTGGCAATCGGAAGATTAGACAAATGGGTGTTCCGATCGTGAAGAAGGTTGCTCCAGTCACCCTTCGAATAGAAATATTTGACGTGATTTCGGATAAAGGGAGGAAGTTCCTTCCTTTCTTCGCCCGAATACGGATACATCGGTGCCTTTCCTTTCCGAGATCTTGAGGAAGATGCCATCTATTAAGCAAAACACGCAAATTGGCGGAAGAAAATCGAGAAAAGGAGAAGAAATGAAGAAATGAGCTCATTGACAATGGAGGCAGAAGGAAAATGACAAAGAAGAAGAAAGAAGCTGAAGCTGCTTCTGCTTTCCTCCTCCCCGTCACTTATGAGGGAGAGAAAAGAGAAGTTTCATTTTTCCCCCTTCGAAGTTCAAAAATTCAGCACTTTAGTCCTCAAGTTTCTCAAATTGCAAAATGACCCTTAAAGCTTAACGGAAAATTAACAAAGTTAGCTTTGTTAACAAAAATTGACGGCCATCAATCCAAAACCAAAAGAGAGCTCACATCCCCAGCAGGTCAACCGCAAGATGATCAGAAAAGTAAGAAGAACAGCAGTAGCAAAGGTAAAATTCTCAGTAAAAGGCAAAAGGAAAAAAATGTGCAAGCAAAAGAAAAAAAATGTGTGTAAGCAAAAGAAAAAAAAAGAAAGAAAAAAAATGCAAAGAGAAAGACTGAAAAAAAAGCAAAAAAAAAGAGAGAGAGAAATGCAAGAAAATGAGCAAAATGCAAGAAGCGTAAGAAAAGGAGAAAAATGCATGCAAGAAGCGCAGCAAGCAAGAAAAAAATGCAAAAAGCAAGCAAGCAAAATGCAAAAACGCAGCAAGAAAGAAAAAGAAAGAAATGCAAAAAGGAAGCAAAAGAAAATCTCCAGTAAGAGTTGGAAATGCAGCAAAAGGAAAAAACCCAGCAGCAGAGGCAGAAGCAGCAGAAGCAAAAGCAGCAGTAAAAGCAAGGCAATGGTAAGAAAAGGTAAACTATTTTACCTTTTGGCACCCATGATGTGTTCCACCATCGTATTCGACGAAGGTTATCCACACCTGAGGATGCGATGCTTTCCTGCTTTATAGGAGTAGCATAGAATTATCTCCTTGCGGGGCGTAACCCCGAGATGAATGATCAAAATTTGAATCTGTGTTCAGCCTTTTCTGCAAGGGGGCGTAGACCCCGGGCCAGTTAAAAGGCTATCGTACTTCGACGAAGGGCCCTGCCCTGAAGAGGCGATCAATCCCACCATCGTGTTTGGCAAAGGGTTCGACCCTTTGAGGATATGATGTTTGATCTGATTGTTGTTCAGCCTTTTCTGCGAGGGGGCGCAGACCCCGAACCAGTTAAAAGGCTATCGTACTCTGACGAAGGGCCCTACCCTGAGTAGGCGATCTATCCCACCATCGTGTTCGACAAAGGATTCGACCCTTTAAGGATACGATGTTTGATCTGATTGTTGTTCAACCGTTTCTGCGAGGGGACGAAGACCCGGGGCCAATTAAAAGGCTATTGTACTCCGACGAAGGGCCCTGCCCTAAGGAGGCGATCTATCCCACCATAGTGTTTGGCAAAGGGTTCGACCCTTTGAGGATATGATGTTTGATGTTAATATTCCACCTAGCGTTTTTGTTTGCATCGGGCCGAACTACGTTTGGTCTGATTCCTTTTATTAAGGGATACGTAGGTAGCCTACTTCGGTAGGTCCGACCATCAGAGCACTTAATTTGCATATCTGCTTAAAAACTACGATAACCTGCTATAACCGACTAAATATGTCTAGGATATGTGAGATTTGGTATGCATTATAAACTGCTGCATTATAACTGCTACCTGTTGCATTATTCCCCATTATAATTTCCACGAAATTAAGGAGTCTATTTCTTATCAATGATGTTCGTTTACTCGGTAAGCTGCGGGTTACCCGTAACATCCATCATTGAGGGGCTCTGTAGATACCCCAATTTCGTACCCCCTGGTATGTAACATGACATGCGATATCAAGACCTGTTGAAACTTAACAAATGTCAAGTTACATGGTTTAAAAATGTAAAAGACAAAGCAGGATGCGTAAAACAGTGAAATGCATGGGCCAGAGTGTCAAAAAGGAGGCTAAAATTGGAACCAGGCGTTGCCAATATGCAAAGAGGGCGCGGCGCCTAGAACATAAGGTGTCGACACCCAGTCTCAAATATTGCCTTACGATTTGAGAATTAGTACAAGCTCTCAAGCGCACGGTACAAGCTGATGAAGCACAAAGAAGAAATTTTAATGCCGAAGTAGTCCCTTCTGCAACCTATAAATACGAGTTCCCGGCTTCAGAATTGAGGGCTGAGAAATTCTGATTCATACTGTTCAGCGTTTATTTTACGCAGTAGAGAGCGATCGTGAGATAGAGAGAAACCCCTTCTCCTATAAGCCTCGAAGCTCTGATAAATCTCATCCAAACTCAAAACCAACCGGTCAAAGTGAGCCTTAACCTTCTAGCTAGGATTCCACCTTATTTCCCCGGTCCAAAAATCCCAAAAAGAGCATTTGCTCTACCCGAATCCAAAGGCCAAATCCGCCAGAAGCAAGCAGTTGCTCTGCCCGATTTCCTCCAGTAGCAAGCAAACAACAGCAAAAACGCAAGTAGTTGCTCCACCTGTTTTACGGTACCTGGAAGCAACTTTCGGAAACATTTATTCTGCCCGAACTGCAACAGCAGCAAAAGACTCCCTTTCCCGGAAGGACAGAGCGAGCGCACCTCACGCTTTTAAAGGTAAATCTTTAAGAGTTATTATATAAAAAATGCTATTTTCATCCGACCCAATGTAAAAAAATATAAGCAGTTGTGCTGCCCGAATTTCTATAGAAAATAGCATTAAAAAGAGTCATTATTATGGTCAAATATTTTTAAATGTATTTGTAATTACTGAAATGAGGCGGCTGCAAGTCTGTAAATAATGTAAATACATGTATATCTGCTTTTAATGCTTTATTTCATTTGCTAGACAAATATAATAAAAGCATATTTTAGCCAAAAACCATTTTTGAGACCGAAAGGACGAGTTGGGTGCCTAACACCTTCCCACCTCGTAACTTAGCCTCCGAACCCCTTTTTACAAACTCTGGTTATTTTTTGTTTTTCTTTATTTCTCCTTAAAATAAAGATGGCGACTCTGTTTTAAACATTTTGGATCACAGTGAGGCCCGCAACATCGTTTTTTTTTTTTGCACTTTTCCGTCTTTCCCTAAAAAATGGACGTTGGGAATGAAAAGGGTGATGCATTTCTTGCATCTTGTTTTCCCCTAAACAAAGGAGGATGAGATACGGGGAAGCCCAATGCACTCATAGCGATCCAAAATAAGCCTAAGGTCATGGTGAAGCTCGCAACATCATTTTTTTGCACTTTCCCGTTTTCTCCTAAACAAGGGACGATGGGGATGAAAAGAGTGATGCCTTTTCTGTGTCTTGTCTTACCCTAAACACGGGAGGGTAAGATACGGAGAAAACCAATGCCTTCATAATGACCTAAGACAATTTTCAAAAAGTCCATAGTGAGGCGGGGTGTGTTCCCACGCGCCTTCGCAACATCCTTTTTTGCACTTTTCCGTTTTTCCCTAAACAAGGGACGATGATAATGAAAAGGGTGATGCATTTTCTGTATCTTATTTTCCCTAAATAAGGGAGGGTGAGATACAGAAAAATCCAAAGTTCTCATAATTGACCAAAACTCACTTGGTGACCGAGGCGTATTCAACGCACTTTTTGACAACACTCTTTCTGCATTTTTAATTTCGTCTTCCCCTAAACAAGGGAGGATATAATAGAAAGCGTGATGTCCTTTCGCACGTCGCGCTTCCCTAGAAAAGAGCGCGCGGGGTCAGGGAGCATTCCGGAGCACCCACAGCACCACAATCCTTTCCCCAACAATTCGTAGTCTCCTCGCTTCAATTTAGACCAAACTCACACAATTCACACTTACCCACCTCAAGTTTTTAGTTTTCGATCCGTAATTGATCGGACCCACAACCCGTTTTCCATCCCCAGTTCCAGTAGGGGCTAAGCTAGGGTCTTTCCTACCACCATTTGTCATTGATTAGTGTTAAACGCTACCAAATATTCAACTTCTGGTGAGACCTGTGTGAATGACAAGAATTACGAGCTGGTTTATGTTCAGGGTGTTGGATGTGAAGCCGTTGGTTGAAAGGATAGACAAGGATGAAAGTATTGTTCAGGATGGTTAATTGGAAGGAGATGAATCGAGGTTTGGGGTTGAGATTGAGGATGGTGATAAAAATTTACATAATTAGAATCTCGATGGTTTGAATGAGGCTGTAAATTGTGACTGCTGGGAAGGGAGGCGTGGGAGTTGTTACAGAAGAGAAACAATTGGTAAAAAGACAAAAATAACCCGCACGTGGAAGACACGTGCAAGTTAACGACATTTTAGTAACGGAAATGGATGTGATGAGGTTAAATGGGACAAATAACAACCTTGAATGCTAAAATGGGACAAACCTTAGTTTAGATGGCAAAGTAGAATTTGGTGGAAACTTTGGGGGGTAAAAAATAATTTTGCCAAAAGAAATTGAGAAGGTGAGACCGTGCTCTTACCGCCCTCGTCAGACACCTTGTCGTCCCAGAGATGAGGGAAAGCTGGGGAGGGGGTACGGCGGGAAAAGAAGAGGGGAAAAGAAAACCATAGTTTTAAAGCCTAAAAGTAGTTGTCTGCCACTCACTTTTGATTTTATATATTCCTTCCGTCCTTAAATTATCGTCCTAGTTGATCTGGCGCACAGATTAAGAAAAAATAATTGACTTGATTATTTATATCGGTTTAATGTGTAGTTTCCTTTAAAGTTTGTATATATGTGACCCATAATTAAAGTATAATGAAAAAGTAAGAGTAAAGTGGTAAAATTGATATTCTAAAAAAGTAAGTTTTAAAACGAACAATTATTTTGAGACGAACAAAACAAGAAATGAGAACGATAATTTAGGGACGGATAAAGTAATAGGTTTCACTTGAAATAGTTAAGTTATTGGATCGGTTTATTGGTAAATTGAGTTGCACTAGTCTTCACCCTTTTAGTTTCTTAAAAGCACTATTTTATTATTAGTGATCGTCCAGCAAGTAATGTGGGGAAAGTGGGGAAAATTATACAATTTACCCTATGCGCTTTTACCAGCTCTTATTCCATTGTCATGGATGGTTCCTTAAGGTAAAAAACTTACAAATAACCCCTAAATTCAGAATTCTTATTTTTTGTTTGTATATATTTTAGTTTTAGTTGATTTTCAAATTTTACAAAGCTTAGTCAATGTGTTTGATAAAAAGACAAAAATAAGAATTTTTAGAAATTTTAAATTTGTGGTATATGTATTTTGAAATTCACCCTAAAAATTTGAGGACTACTGTAATTATGAATTAATTTCTAGCCTCCGACTAGTCCCCCGCCTAGGCCCCTAATTGTAATTTCTAATTTTTTTTATGTAATAGTTAAAATTTTGAAAATTGGTTAACATTATTCCTCGATCCCCTATTGGTTGTACCAAATCTTATATACCGTATTGGTTGGTCATAGCCTCATAAATTGCTAGTATCATTCACAATTGTCACGTATATAACCAATAACATATACTCCCCCTATCCATAAATAATCGTCTTGGTTGCTCCGGCACACAGTTTAAGAAAACATAATTAACTTGATTATTTATATTGGTTTAATGTGTAGTTTCCTTTAAAGTCCATGTGTATGTGGCTCATAATTAAAGTAGAGAGAAAAATTAAGGGTAAAGTGGTAAAAATGATGTTCTAAAAAGGTAAGTTTCAAAGTGGACAATTATTTTGGGACGGACAAAAAAGGAAAGAAGGACAATAATTTAGGGACGGAGGGAGTATATTAATATTAGCTGTCAAAACGGGCTGGCGGGGCGGGAAAGCCCGCGGGCCGAAAAAGCCCGCTGTGAAACGGTGCGGGGCGGGAAAGCCCGCGAACATAATGGGCCTGAAAACCCCTAACCCAAACCGCCCCGCGTAGGGCCGCGGGCAAAACAGGCAAGCCCACGGGCTTTTGGGTTTATTTACCAATATACACCAATTAGGAAAAAAATGAGTTTATTTAAATTTTTATTTATTTATTTTTAATTATTTAAATTCAAGAATCATGATAATTGATTAAAGCTAATGGGAAGTTGGCATGAAAAAAATGATTCATGCGATTTAGGACAGGTTCACCAATTCACCTTTTGTCTTGTGCCCCACGCAATTCAGTTTAGATGCACAATTCAAATAGAAAGAAAAGAGCCCTGAATCAAATCAGTTCATGAATTGTTTAATACTCAACCCCTCCCCCAATAAAGGTTTGCAAAGCGAAATATACCAAAAAAAGATACTCGTTTGAGACAGAGAGGGAGTAACACCTAATGTTATTATATCAAAGCAGTAGAATTAGTGAGTTGAACGCATTGCCTCCTGGCCGCTAATGCTTAAAACTTAAAAGTTATAACAAATTAACAATGCAACTTACAATTACAAGTCCAATCCATATTCCACTAAACCAGAGTCCATAAAATACGGGCTGCCCGCGTCCCACCCCGCCCCAACCAGCAAAAGCCCGCGGCCCGCGCGGGCAAAGCCCGAAAATCCCGCATCCTAACGGGTATTAAAAACACCAGCCCAACCCGCCCCTAATAATATATACTAGTATTTGTGTTCGTGCAGTAGGCACGGTGTTTGTGTGAGATTAGTTCAATGGATGTTTGGGATAAACAAATTTCATAACTGAGGGGGTAATTCAAACAAAACCCACAACTGAAGGCTTTATATATAATTGTAGAGGGGGTGGGGGAAATTCAAACAAAACGCATAACTGATGGGTTTATATGTGATTAAACCTAGTATTTGTGTTCGTGCTATAGACACGGTGTCGGTATGTGATCAACTCAATGGATGC
>CM028378.1:22802914-22932914 GCA_013146195.2 Codonopsis lanceolata | reverse complement strand
TTCCATCAAAAGTTAGCGACAGAAATGGCAACGGCTTTTGGCCGAGGAGCACAAAACGTGAACTCTGTATATTTCAAGTAAGCTGTTAATTGACTGCATAATTTGTACATATATTACTTTTCACTTCAGGAAAATTTGCATTTTTCATTGAAAAGGATGATCTATAGTGTATACAAGATTTCCATCTCTTAAAATATTGTCATATAACTTGTGTTAGGATTTCAACTCCAAGTGATTTCAGGATTTGGATAATATTTGAAGTCAAAGTCCTATTACAAAACCATCAAATTTCAAAAAAAAAATCTGCTTGGGCTAAAACTCCATTGATCTTTTCCATCAAGCGTGATGGGTTGACTTAGATAATACCAACTAAGATTCCATGAAATCCCTTTGTATAATTTTCAATCGCTTTACATCATTAAATATTTTTTTAATCAGAAAAAAACATGTCATGCTTTGCAATGCATGCAGTAAGATATTTTCATGCATCATGATATGCAAATGATCAATTGCGATTATGATGCATCGCAATATATTAAGTGTTTTTTTCTAATTAAGAAAAAATATAGGGTTATTAAGCTGTTAAAACTGGACATGCCCTCATTTTTTCCATCTTAAAATACTAGTAAAATCCAATTTTAGGTGGAGCCCGTACCATGAATGTACATGATCATGCAGCAAGTAGCAACTCAAATTCCGGCTAAACCACGCCGGCCAACCTGGGTTTATATGGTTATATACCCCCACTATTTCTAAGAAATTTTTATATTTGATTTTTTGACTCAAATAAAGTGTCTTTCAAATAAAAGTTTGTCATATATATATATATATATATATTTATATAATTTTATTTTATTAAAATCATAAAGCACATAATCCAAACAAGTTTTTTTTAAATATTATGAGTTATGTGTGTTTACGATTTAAAAAAAAATGATATATAGATCAGATCTTTATTCGTATCACGCTCTGTTTGACTTAACATGACAATATTTTGGGAAAGCTACTTGATTTAGGTAAAAACTTAGTAGAAGCGGTCTTACGAGTATTTTTTATAAGATGAATCCCCTTGATCCAACTCATCGTGTATTGGATTGAGTTGTGGTTGAGTGAGACTCTGTCTTACAATTTAAAATTTGTAAAACTATTTCACTTGACACTTACTCTTTGATTATGTATCTGACTTGACTCATTACACCACTTAGTGCTTGTTTGTTGGATCATTTTGATCAAAAGGCTGGTAAAAAACATACTGTTTTTTCTTTAAAAGTTTTTCAATGCAGTATTTTAAAATGCAACGTTTTAAAAATGTGTAGCGTTTTAAAACACTCCAATTTGGAACGTTTTAAAAATATGTTGCATTTTCAACTACTTTGTTTATGAAAATAGCGTTTCAAAATAGTTTTCCCAAACGTGTTTAAAAGAAAAAAATTACATTTTGAAAATGCTACGTTTTAAAAAAACTGCGTTTTTAAAAACATGTGTTTTTAAAACGCTGCACCAAACAAGACCAACTAGTGCAGATTTGGCAATTGTTTTGGTTATTATAAATTGGATTTTGAAAGAAAAAAAAAAGGAAAGTGATTTTAAAAAGCTAGACGATATGTAAATATTACTTTTACGGTAAAAATTTAAGTAAAACAATTTTATGAATTTTTTTTGTAAGACGGATCCTCTTTATTCGACCTATTATGTGTTAATAAATTAAGTTGTAAGAGAGTGCAGCTACGTGTTATGAATAAATATCCGTAAATAGCACTAATTTAAACTTCAAATATTCGCTGGTTTCCAGGAAAAAAAAAAGGTTTTGGTTGGAGCAATCATGTTCCACTCTATAAGAAAGTTGAACACACCAAAATATGTGGCTCCATAACACACAAAATGAAGCACACATGTGACATGTCATACTATTGATGATATGTATATCCTTTTTTTACCGAATCCGTATTTTTTTGAAAGGCCTAGTGGGCAAGGTCGTTCTTAACATTTAATTGGTTCAGAACAAAGTTCAAGAAATGGTTCTTATTTAATAATTAAAATTAATATTTTAAAAAATTGTGGATCGTTTCATTTTTTGAAACTTTTATTCTTTAAAATACACCCCTTTTATTTTTAACCGAAAAAAGTCACTTTTAGTGACAAAATGACTACGATGCCCCTAATGAACCGTAGGCGCGCTATGAAGATCATTATTTTTATATCGCGATTCATCAATTTTATCGTATTATTTTTTGTATCGCGGTTCAATAGTATAACTGCTAGTCTATTTTTGAACCGCGATTCATCAATTTTTATTGAATTAATTTTGCACCACGGTTCAAGAGTGTAACTACTAATTTATTTTTGTACCGCGATTCATCAATTTTAGTGCATTAATTTTTGCACCGCGGTTCAATAATATAATTGCTAGTCTATTTTTGAACCGCGATTCATCAATTTTAGTGCATTAATATTTTGCCCTAATATTTATACATAAGTGACCCAAGTCATAACATACTCAAGAAATATTAAGACTATAACTATTACTAATTTGACTGTTTGAGAATTGCCAAATTGGAATGTATGAAGTGAGTCAGGGCCGTGTTTTAAGTTTGAGAATTGCCGAATTTGGTTGTTTTCTTTGGATTTTGGGCCTCTTCAGCTAGCTGCATTAAAAAAAAAACAATAACTCAATATAATACTATTGTTAATACTCACAAAATTTTAGGTCCCTAATTAGCTTGGGCCCTGAATTGGTGCCCAGCCTGCCCTTGCCCAGGGCCGGCCGTGCTAGTGGGACTCCTACCCATCATCAACTAGCTTACCACTAGACCTGTCAATTTGGTGGGTTGAGTTGAATTGGAATGAGTAATGTGTTGAAACATGTCGAAATCCATTAGAACCCAAATGTGAAACGGGTTGAAATGGGTTGGGTCTGATTGAAACGGGTAACGGGTTAAAGCGGGTCGACCCGCCTCAACCCAAAAAATTTCCCAAAAAAACATAAAGTTATAGCATAAAAAATTATGGGTCGAAAATGGGTAACAGATCCGATCCGCTTTAACCCGACCCAACACAACCCGTTGAAATTATTGACTTGAAATGGGTTGCCCGCTTCAACCCAAAAATATTAATGGATTGGGTTGGGTAGGGTAATTAGTATGTTGGATTTAGTGGGTTAATGGGTAATGAGTTACAATTGTCAGATCTACTTACCACTATCATATTATTTATTTTTTTAAATTATCGTTCTCTCAAAATTTAACAGGCATGATGGTATTTCTTGTTATGGCAAACAAAATAGTTAAGGAAGAATATATATGACGTATTTTTGTGATATAATGATGAGTGCAGCAGAGGTCAAAATTGCTACTCAAAAGTAAATATTTTCACAAAGAAGGAGGGTGGGGACTGGGGGGGGTGTGAAATAATCTATAAATTACTGAAAGAATTTGTTACTTTGAAAATTTTACTAAAATGAAGTACGAAGATGTTAATCCTTAGAAATTAAACGGAATCTGTTAACCCCTTTACCTTTAAGGCACTAACTGAGGATCATTTTATTACTTGATTTTTTAATGTTTTTTTCAAGGTATTTTAGGCATGTAGGCTCAAGACTAATATTTCGAGTCTGATATAACCATTAGGATTTAGGGCTATAGAATTCTTCTTATTAAGGTTTAATGTACCAATGACCTAAAACCGATACCTATGGGCTATGGTTCATCTACCAACTCATATGTATGCTTGTTGGTCATTTTATCACTTGATTGTGTTGGGGCTAATAGTAGTATTTCTAATTTGAACACACTTATTATCAAAGAGCGTTTAGGAAATTGATATTCACACTAGAAATAATGCAAAAGCACCTTTTATATTCTTAAAATACTAGGAAATTGATATTGACACTCCACAATACAATACCTAAAGTATCTAATTCTTCATTTGTGTCACTCAAATAGTTCTTGATTGAAAAGTCTAAAAACTAGTATTAGAGTTAATCATAATTAAAATAATACATTTTTTAAGTGAAAATAAAACATCCTGCGCCACTCCTTGCCTAAAATGTATTAATAAAATAAAACATTGATGGAATGTCACAAATAATGGAATAAATAATAGAGTGCCATCAGTGATCTCAAAACACTACTCCCGCCACTTATGACTTATGAGATAGGTATGGACAAACTTAAAACACCATTTTTTTAAAGGTTAAGTCTTACGGATTATTATTCGTAATATGGAGTTTCATTCTCACAGTTCAATCTATTAACATACGATGAATCAAGTATAAATGATTTGTCTTACAAAAAATATCTATAAAATCGTCGTACCTAACTTTTGACATTTCTTACATTATCTCTTATAATCCTTTCATTAAGAAAAAAGAAATCCAAAGTTACAATTGTGCAATAGCATTAGATAATGTGATTTGACTTCCAAAATAAAATAGCGGCACTGTTTGGTTAGGAAAACGGGATCGGAAAAGGGAGAAAAAAACATTATTAATGAAGAAAAAAAAACCTTGGTACAATTTCACAAATTTCAAAATAAACTTTTTAGTTATTTCCAACTTGTAAAACTTTATACAAAAATCTTAAATTTTAATTAAAACCTTTCGTCCTTTGGGTGTTAGGAAATTGGACGAAATGCTTATCTTATGTTGACTAATACCAATAAGTACGTAAATCAGTTGGTGAAAAGGTTGATCTAACTTAATTAATGTCTTGGGTTTGAGACCTATGAGAACGCAGCTGTGTTTAAATACTTGTTGAGAGAGCTTCTACCGCCACTTAGTGATCCTACTCAACGCAGCTGTGTACATTTTTCCTTCCAATGTATTACTGACATTAGTTGGTCAAAGTATTTATGTACTTATTTGAACACATTGACAGCCTTTTAGTACTCTTATCTAAATCTCTATCTTCATCTCCATTTTCATTTGATGTTTAAATCAAATGAATATAAATAGAAGAGTTGTTTGTCATTGTGGGAGAAGCGTAGATTTTGGAAATAGCAAAGTCATAGGAGGTGACTTGCAATCTGTGGTGATCATGAAGAACAAATCAATGAATAGTTTAAAAATCTCCATCCATATTTTGCTATGTATCATGTATGTTCATGTTCCATGTTCCAAGTTCCAACATAAAGAAAAGTTCAAAGTGTGAACAACATATTACTGTAGGCCAATGCTGAGAAAGGCTTACCACAGAAAAAGCACGTCACCGGATATGGTCGGGGACAGTAGTGTCAAACTGAATGGAGAGGAAGCCCATAACAAGAAGAGCTTTGTTGTGGGAAATTTAAATCATCTTCATCTTCATCAACAACAACATGATGATGGGAATATGAATGTGTGGATCCCTGATAATCGGACTGGGATTTACTATCCCAAGGGCCAAGAGAAAGTTATGGAAGATGTTTGTCCTCGAGCCGGAAAGGATTTCGGTATCAACTGGTTCTCCAATCCTTAATATTTCCTTGTTACATATATAATCTATAACTATTTCGCTTTTGCATTCATCAAGAGATGACTATTCTTGTTGTGTAATCTATATATTGTTAAATCCCAATGCATCAAATTACTTCTATTAACATAATTCCTCTAATATCACGGTTTTATCATATTGCAAGAATCATGAATGGTGTAAAATCAAAGCATCTAACAGAGTTGTGGAATTGACTTTTGCATTTTAGATTTTTGTTTTGTACTAAATAAAAAAAAAAGTGAGAGATATCGAGATAATTTATTTACGGTTATGGCTAAAGAGAAAAAAATTAAAAATCAAAAACCAAAAACCAAAATTATTTAATACAGTATTGAATAGAGAACGGACCCCACATATTCTGTTAAAAAGTTTAAACAAATAAATATTGGTACCTAAAAATTGTATACAAGTTCAAAACAAAAATAATGGAGTAAATAAGACCATCTCTTTCCATTTTCGCCATGGCTTCAATGAAGTGTTTTTTTTTTTTTTTTTTTGCGTTGGTGGATGGGTTGAAAAGATTTTTTAAAAAAAAAATTATGTTACGAATTGGTGAATAAAACATGATGTCATTCTATAGACATTGTAATAACAATAATCCTTAACAAAAATTCAATCATTTGAATATGCCAATATATGAGTAGCCCGAATGTATTATTCATCAAATCCCAATTTCACCTTATTTTCAGTTTGTCTCATAATTATATGCTTAAGTTTGGGACATTAGAAATAGTAACGGAAATTGTTACCATCCAATATGCTTGTCTAGACTTCATTGTTTCACCCTTCAATGGACGCTCTTTGACCCCCATTTTTACTCCTATCTTGATATATCTCTCGTGGTTGTTTCGTCCTTCGATGGTGGCAGTTTGATAGTTGGAAAGGGTTCTGTTTTGGGAAGATTAATTCTTTGAGGTGTAGATGTGTCGTTTGGTAGTCATGATTAATGGTAGATATGATTAAAGAAAATGTCATGCTGTTTGATGTTTGATACGCAATAGGTGGTCATGACTAATAGCACGAGTTACCCAGATAACGCCATTATCCTCTCACTATTAATACCGAGTGAGAGGATGATATTATTAGTGCTAGGAGTGTAAATCGGAACTACCGAACCACGGAACCAAACCGAATCAAACCAAACCAGTCGGTTTGGTTCGGTTTTGGTCGAAAACGGTTCGGTTTCAGTTTCAAAAATTGGAAAACCACCTGGCTCGGTTCGGTTCACGGTTTTTAGTATCGAACCAAACCAAACCAACCTATATATTATTTATTTATTTATTACTCCCTCCGTCCCTAAATAATCGTCCTAGTTGACCCATCGCACAGTTTAAGAAAAAACAATTAACTTGATTATTTATATTGGTTTAATGTGTAGTTTCCTTTAAAACTTATGTGTATGTGGCTCATAATTAAAGTAAAATGAAAAAGTAAGGGTAAAGTGGTAAAAGTGATGTTCTAAAAAGGTAAGTTTCAAACAGGACAATTATTTTGGGACTGACGAAAAAGGAAAGGAGGACGATAATTTAGGGACGGAGGGAGTATATAATATATATTATATTACATTTATTAACTACTTTGAACATTTAGATCATCTTATATACATAATCTAAACTTTTGATTTATTCATATAATATATATATATATATAGACATATACTAAACCAAACAAAATCTTGATTGTTGGAGAACTATTATTTCTTCAATTGTTTGTGTTTATTTTAGAATTTGTATTGTTTTCTATATGAGAATTCGTTGTTAGTAGGTTATTTCCTAATTTTTGATATTAATTCCAAATTAAAATCTTATTTTTATTGTTATTTTTAATATTAGTTAATTTTATTAAAAATAATTTATACAAACCACAAAATCGAACCGAACCAAACCGAGTGGTTCGGTTCGGTTCGCGATTTTTGTAACCAATTGGGGGTGATTTGGTTTGTGATTTTGGCATAAACCAAAGCAAACCGAACCACTTATAGTGCTCTTACTAAAAAAATTGGGATTAATAATTTTTTATTTCAAAACTTCCCCCAATATACTAATGATGATTAATAGCGAGGGCACTAATAGTATTGAAATTAATAATACTACTTATCTCTACCCAACTACCAAACGAGTCCTGAGTGTGATCAGTCTGCTACTGCGGTTGAGAAGGCAGCCTTGAGCGAACTGGAAGGAGGTCAGGAGTGATACTTGAAATAATATTTTATGACTATTTGAGTGGAACGAAGAGAATGTATTACATCCTTCAGACTTTTCCAACATACTCTTTGTGGAACTGTGAGAATATATTATATCTCTTCTTGAAATTTTATGATTATTCATAGATGTTTGAGATGAGGTTACTGATGCGTACGGGGCTTTCAAGTTGGACTCATTACGGGCAGGAAGATGGGCCGAGGGAATTAGCGACCAGAAGAGGGTCGTGCAAGTGTATTCGGGCTGGGGCAGTGCAAGCAAGGGGACACGGGAAATGTTGTACACACTTAGAAGCGGGCTGGGGGCATTGGGTGTGGCGAGCAAGGCTGGTGTTGGGTTCACGGGAAGAGGCCACGAGGAATGCATGGGGAGTTTGGGTGGAGGGTCGATCGAGCAACAAAGGTCGGGCTTGGTATGGAAGGAACTTGCAGGGCAAGTCAAGTCGTTCGCCAACGGATGGAAGGAAGGAAAGGGAGACCACCCGCCTTAAAGAAATCCTAGGAAGACTAGGATTCGGTTTTAAATCTGCCTAATTGGTTTAGATAATTTGTTTCCTCATTTTTTTTAAAGTCTTTCTTTAATTAGGACTCTTTTATTAATTAAGGTAAGATTCTTCTTTTCTAGTTTTATAGGAGATCTTTTTAGTTTGGTAAGTAGATTTGGTTGAAATCTTGTAGCCTTTTTAAGGCATTGGCATCTTAATGAAACGATAGAATGTTTGTTTGAGTTTACAACTCGGTTGAACAAGTTTTGTTCTTCTTTTTCGATTCTTCCAACAAGGTGAGTGAAGCTTTGTTTGTCGGATCAAACGGATTTCTTTATAACGAGTGAGTGAAGCTCGTTTGGTGAAGCCGAACTATCCTTTTCCCAACCTAACTCTTCTTTTTAATTTTATGTCGATTTTGGGACTGTTTCGGGGACAGATCCTAGGTTGTTAAAAGCTGTTAACAAGTCTAGGATTTTGCGGGTTAGTAGTGTAAGGGAGGTTGATTAAAATCCGGGTGTAGTGGTGAGGGTGATTGGCGGGTTGTAAGGCTGTTTCGGTGGAATTTGCTCAGTCAAAAGGCTGCCGAATTGCTGGAACAAAGTTGCTCGTGATCAGATTTTTGACGCCGCATCAAAAATCACATCAAGTGGTATCATAGCACAGCTATTACGAACTCCTATTCGTAATCAATCATGGCAGATGAAGCTTGCCCGAGGGGACTTACGTTGGAGGAGGCACACAACAGGAGACGGACAATGAACTCCGCGAACTAAGGCAGATGATGGGAGAGATGATGTTAGGACTGCAAGGGCTGCAAGCGAGGGCGGCATTGTTAGAGGGACCGAACGCTGAAGATGAGGAGGGAGATGCTAGGGTGCGGCTTCTCAGGAACTAGGATGATGACGATCGGGGTTTGAAGTTAGATATTCCTGAGTTTGAAGGCTCAATGGATACGGAAAAGTATTTAGATTGGGTTCGAAGAGCAGAACGAGTATTCGAGTATAAAGACTTCAGTGATCGGAAGAAGTTCAAGGTAGCTATCCTGAAGCTCACAAAGTACGCCTCTGTTTGGTTCGAAAATTTGAAAACTCATAGGAGACGCGAAGGAAAAGAGAAAATCGAATCATGGGACAAACTCAAAAAGTATTTGGACCGAAGGTTTTTACCCGCTACATACCTACATGATAATTTTATTATCCTTCATCAACTCAAGCAGGGCAGTTTGAATGTGAGCGAGTATATAAAAGAGTTCGAAAGGTTATCTATTTTGTGTGATGTTCAAGAAAAGGTAGAACAGAAGATTGCAAGATTCATGACGGGGTTAGAATCTGAGGTAGCGAACATGGTGGAATTGCAGCCGTGCTTCACTTTCGAAGAACTTTGCAAACTAGCAGTCAAGTGTGAAAGGCAAATCCAGAAGAAGAAGGGAAGCAAAGGGACGGCTACAAAGGGAACTGTGGGGTTCAAGGCGTCGCCAAGCAGCACAACCGCAAAGGAAGAAGAAGCTGCGACTAAGGAGGATAAGGGGGACAAGACCGAAGGTAAGCGGCCAGTGAGAAGTAAGGACTCGGTTAAGTGTTTCAAATGTCAAGGATATTGGCATTATCAGTCTGAGTGTACAACGAAGAGGGTTCTAACGGCTCAAGAAATTCAGGCCATTGAGGAAGAGCTTATGACCAAACAAAAGGAAACTGAGAAGGAAGAAGAGGACATCTTGGATTGCGAGGACGTACAGGGAAACGCCCTAGTATTGAGCAGGTCCTTACACGCAAAACCAATTCAGGAGGGTGAAGGGACACGAGAACAAATTTTTCACGCGAATTGTCTTGTCCAAGGTAAGGTTTGTAAACTTGTAGTGGACGGGGCAAGTTGCACGAATACGGTGGCCACAATCCTCGTTGAAAAGCTAAAGGTTCCTACGACAATCCATCCACGACCGTACACATTGCATTGGCTTAATAACAATTCAGAAGTTAAGGTGGATCGACAAGCTTTGATTACTTTCTCGATGGGAGGATACAAAGACGAGGTGTTATGTGATGTCATACCCATGGATGTATGTCATGTCTTGCTGGGTAGACCGTGGCAGTATGATCGGCACGTCATACATGATGGGAGGGAGAACACCTATACAATCACTCGAGAGGGGAGGAAGTTCCGGATAAAGCCATCAGCCGAATCTTCGAAGGGTCGGTCTTCTACTGTTTTATCAATCAAGTGGAGTTTGTTCGCGAATAAAGAAAAGGGAACTGAGGATAGTGCTACTGTCAGGAATGAAGGATATGCAAGAAAGGAGTATGGGCTGGGAATAAAAACTCAAAAGGGCAGCAAGCACAAACAGGTCGAAGAAGGCCTAGACTTTCAGCAAATTATCTTCGAAGGAAACAAGATCGAGGGGGAGAGAACATCGAAAGCAGACACACATGATTTATCAGAGTGGTAGGAATTTAAGAATATGTTTTTACAATATGTGTTGACACGCAAGAATGGAGGATCAACGGATAAGTGTTGGGCGTTGGCTAAAGAGAAAGCTAGAACTATGGGGTTCGAACTTGTGAGAAGTGTAAAAAAAATGGAAGATCCAGTAGTGGCACTTGGGAAGGAGGATGTTAGTAAGAAAGAGGACCAAGGATTGAGGTCAATCCTTTCCAAAGAAGGGGGGTTTGATGCGTACGGGGCGCTCAAGTTGGACTCATCACGGGCGGAAGATGGGCCGAGGGAATTAGCGACCAGAAGAGGGTCGTGCAAGTGTATTCGGGCTGGGGCAATGCAAGCAAGAGGACACGGAAAATGTTGTACACACTTAGAAGCGGGCTGGGGGCATTGGGTGTGGCGAGCAAGGCTGGTGTTGGGTTCACGGGAAGAGGCCACGAGGAATGCATGGGGAGTTTGGGTGGAGGGCTGGATCAGGCAGGCAGCAGCTCGGGTTGGGCTTGGTATGGAAGGAACTTGCAGGGCAAGTCAAGTCGTTCGCCAACGGATGGAAGGAAGGAAAGGGAGACCACCCGCCTTAAAGAAATCCTAGGAAGACTAGGATTCGGTTTTAAATCTGCCTAATTAGTTTAGATAATTTGTTTCCTTATTTTTTTTAAAGTCTTTCTTTAATTAGGACTCTTTTATTAATTAAGGTAGGATTCTTCTTTCCTAGTTTTATAGGAGATCTTTTTAGTTTGGTAAGTAGATTTGGTTGAAATCTTGTAGCCTTTTTAAGGCATTGGCATCTTAATGAAACGGCAGAATGTTTGTTTGAGTTTACAACTCGGTTGAACAAGTTTTGTTCTTCTTTTTCGATTCTTCCAACAAGGTGAGTGAAGCTTTGTTTGTCGGATCAAACGGATTTCTTTATAACGAGTGAGTGAACCTCGTTTGGTGAAGCCGAACTATCCTTTTCCCAACCTAACTCTTCTTTTTAATTTTATGTCGATTTTGGGACTGTTTCGGGGACAGATCCTAGGTTGTTAAAAGCTGATAACAAGGCTATGATTTTTCGGGTTAGTAGTGTAAGGGAGGTTGATTAAAATCCGGGTGTAGTGGTGAGGGTGATTGGCGGGTTGTAAGGCTGTTTCGGTGGAATTTGCTTAGTCAAGAGGCTGCCGAATTGCTGGAACAAAGTTGCTCGTGATCAGATTTTTGACACCGCATCAGAAATCACATCAGTTACAATTATATTTCTCTTTAGGTCTAACAATTGGTTGAGTTTGGGTTGGGTTGAAATGAGTAATTGGTTGAAACGGGTCGAAATCCGTTAGAATCCAAATGTCAAACTGGTTGAAATGAGTTGGATCAGAACGGGTCGGGTTGAAGCGTGTAACGGATTAAAGCAAATCGACCTGTCGCACCCCAACTTTCCCCCGAAAAACATAAATTCATAACATAAAAAATCACGGTTCGAAATGGGTAATAGGTCCAACCCGCTTTAACCTGATACAACCAAACCCATTAATATTATTAGGTCGAAACGGGTTATCCGCTTGAACCTAAAAATATTAATGGGTTAGTTAATTAGTGGGTTGGGTTAGATGGATTAATAGGTAATGTGTTATAATTGTCAGGCCTACTTATATTCATCAAATATATAATTTAATTAGAAAAATGCATGTTGCATACATAAAATTTAAACAAATTATATATATATATATATAATGCTATACTATTTTTACATTACAATCATTGAACAACACTTTAATATATAATGCAATTTGTTCATAAATTATGAATATGCATCTTTTTTATTTTGAGTTAACTACTTATTTGATTCTCATACTATTTGAGGATTATCAATGAGATTGATTAGAGCTTCCCCATTGTCATTTTTTGCTCAACTTCTTAATTAGAATATGAAAATTTGTTTCCCATTGTGAGCTTTTTAGAAGCCACATAGGAAAGAGAGTAAATTTATATTCTTAAATAAGAAGTTGAGGGGAGGGGAGGGAAAGAGGGGACAGCCGGCTTTTTGAGGAGTGTGTGGGTGGGGGTGGGTTTTGTTTTTATTATAAATGGTGTTAAATTAAAATTTTTTTTTGTGTAAGAAGTTGTGTAAAAAGATTATATAATAGGAAGATATCTATACATATATAAGCCCCTAAGGGGGGTGGCCCAGTGGTAGACATGAGGCTTCACAAAGTGTGAGGTCTCAGGTTCGATCCCTTCCCATGCCCCCCTTAGGAGTAAAAAAAAAATCTATACATATATAAAAAGAGAGGTGCATCATTTGGAAAGTTCCCGCCAAAATGAACTTTCCAAAAATGGTAACACTTTTGTTTAGTTTAAAAGTCATTAATATATCGGTTTTTGATACCTAGATATTGTCATTATCATTAAATGTATAAAATAATTCAAAACCCTTTCACATTTCTATTTATCTTTAGTCAATTGAATAATATAAAAAAAATCTAGGATAAATCGTAAACAAATACAATATGAAAACAATTATAAGATTGTCATTATAATAATAATAATAATTTTTTTGTGGTCATTTACTGTTACAACAGAATATCAAATTATTAATAAAGAAATACAATATCAAAACAATAAAAATAATTAGTTGACAAATTATTTCATTCAGTTGTATTTGGATGTATTGGAAGAAGGATAGTGCCATGAATATTCATTCCTCAAAGAGATTCAATGATGACTTCCAATATAAATATGAAAATTTTCCTTTGATAAAGATAGTAAATCTTACTGATCTTTATATAAAATGAACAAAATATGTTTAAAGATACTTTTCATTGGCCCGAAAGAGATAAAAAAAGAATGTGGTGGTGGTACATTGAAATCCCAGGATATGTGAAGACATTGGTTCAAGTTGATTTAAGTAATGTTGGTATTTATTTGCTCCTGCTACATCATGCACAAATGATGAAGATATGAGACCATCTGTTCAAGATATTGCAAGTATCGGATAATTTATTGTAAAGTTACCATAATACAATAGCCGATAATTTAAATAAATCACCTAGAAAAAGTAAGAGATGCCGATCAAAAATCCACACATACAGACACAATAACAAATTACATGTTACATCGTCTATGTGGAAATATATTTAGAAATACACACAAATTTAGTATTTTGTATATTTCATTGGATTTGATGTTATACGAACCAAAAAAATCAATGTATTGACATATGATTTTATTTTTTGAAACCGATACATGTTATAAAAATGAGGATCTAATAATTTATGATTTATGTGTCTCATATTTAGACACATAATGATGAAATTAAACGAAATTACAGAGAAATTGTATTGTAGTTCAAATATATCGAAAATATACTTTATTAGGTAGAATAAAATGATAGATCTGCAAAATGTAATTTTTTTTCTCTAAATAATAAAAAAATTGCATCATTAAATGAGTTTTTCATAAAATTGTTAACTTATCAACAAGTCTTCGGCATGACAATTTCATATCTTCCGTCACCGAATATGCAAAATGTGGACACTTGCGTTAGGTGGGTTTCTAAATTTTGGCTTAAGTTTTTCAAAGCGAGATGTAAAGGATTGTATATGACTTTAACTTGGGGTTATGAGTTTAAAATTTTTGTAGAGTTTCCTAGAATTCTATGAGAAAAGAGCCATAGAAATAGAAGACACCGCAAGAGTGAGCAAGTGTGAATGAGACTAACAAACTATGATTTGTTGTTGACTCTTGACGTTGTTTTGGGGGGTAAATCTGGGTCGGTCCACTTTGATAAGTTTTCAATCACTACAGTACTCTATGTTTTTTTAATCAAAAAAGTCATTTTTGGGTGCTAAAAAAAACTACGATACCTTTAATGGATCTGAGGACTGCTACGGATCACTTACTCAAATGAATCATGTTGTATCAATTTTACACTACGATGCATCAATTTAAATCGCATCAATTTTTTAATGCGATGCATTAATTTTATTACCTATTTCAATTTGGGAGAAATTCGGGTCGGTTCCTTTCAATACTTTTCAACCTTTATAATATTCTCTTTTTTTAACCGCAAAAATGCACTTTCGAATCGAAAATACGAATATATCATTAATAAAAGGAAAACACGCGCACATTATCCACAATCATACATCTGAAACCGATCCATTGCATCAGGCACGCATTGCGTCAGGCACGCTGTGCATCACAGAACCAACGTTTGTGCCTTGCAATTTAGGCAAGCAATGCATTAGACATGTAGTGCATCGCAAAACCAAAGTCGGTGCATCGCAATTCAGGTTGTGAAGGAATGAACCTGCTTCAAAGGATTACAAGACCCAACTTTCATAAATTAAGAACGAAGGTTAAGAGCGAATGTTGCACGTAAATGAAAAGATTAATCTCAAGGTGTTTTAGTAAATAATGTAGACGAAACTACTTATTCCAATTGGATTCATCCGAATTTTAATTGGTTGCATCACAAAATAAACCGGAGCTCATGTCCCTTGACGATGCATAAATTTGAAATTGCGATGCATGATTTTGATGCATCGGAATTTCATTAGATGCATCGCAAAATGAACCAGACCTCATGTCCCTTGGCGATGCATGGTTTTCATACATCGGTTTTCCAATTGGATGCATCACAAAATTAATCAAACCTTATGTCTCTTCTTTCCTGTACACAATCAAACAAATTATTCGTTGATGTATCTTTCCTGCATCGCAAATCCAAATTGAAGCATCACGATTCACAAATAATGGATTGTGATTTAAAATTGATGTATCAAGATTCAAAAAACAGTGTCCAACAACGAACAAATTTATATTAAAAAATTGATGCATTACGCTGGTCAGACCATTCAAATGGTCCAAAATATATACCAAACCCGTTTTAGGCAAATTATCTGATTTTACTAAAGTTAAGAATTGAAACCAAATCAATAAATTAATGTGGTCAAATTTTTTGGTCTGATCTGATTGTAAATAAAATTGGAGTAATTACGGGTTGGTCCTCTTTCATGAGTTTTTTAAATATTTTTTTAATCGGAAAAAGACGACTATGCTATTAATGAGCCAAAGGCACGCTAAGGATCACTTACTCAACACACTGTTATGCATCAATTTGTTAATCACAATGCATTAATTTGAATCGCGATACACAAAATGGATTTGCGATGCATACATTGGTTTCAATTGGGTTCTGATGCACAAATTGGATTCCCAATCCTTAAATTGGATTTTATTTTGTGGATTGCGATGCAAAATCGATGATGCTTAAAATCCTAATGTACAAGTAGGATTTGATTTGTGCATTGTGATGCAAAATCAATGCATGAAATGATACTTTGCACGCACATGTTGTGTTCATTAAAGGTATTGTAATATTTTTCTCCCAAAAAATGCTTTGAAAACTTTTAAAAAGGGGCCGGCCTAATTTCACCCCAAAAAATTTGCTCACCCCTAATTGTCGTTGTGGTGTAATTTATATCTTTCAAAGTAAAAGAGACTGTGTCAAGGACATATAGGGCTCATCTAAATCTTTTGTATTTTAATTGTTCAAATAGTATAATCAAGGATAAGTTAGCCCCAAATTTTATCTCATTTTTTTTATAATAGAAATGTTGTTTCTTTGAAACATATTTATACTTATGAATTTTTAAATGGAATCAAATGTTCTATAAATGTTAATCATATGTTGAATGAATGTTGGAACTTCAGTAATATTATTAGGTAACATATATATAATAATTTTAATATTTGCGTTAAAATTATTTAACTAATTTATATATATCAAATTTATAATATTTAGTTACAATGATTTGTCTATTTTGTTAGCATTAATTAATTAATTTATTTTTATTTATATCAACGTATTAGTTATTTTATTTACTTCGAATGTTATTATGTGTTAGTGATAGTCGTAATAATTGTACAGGTTCAACGACAAATGTTGTATATAAAGAAGTATTTCAAAATTATAATAACTTTTTGAAATTTATGTAATTTTCTTCTTTTATTTTATTGTTTATTATTGTTTATTTATTTTGTTCATATTAAAGTTTTTAATTATATATTATTCAACTTTAATTGAGTATATGATTTGACACATGTGTATAAACCGTGCAACGCACGGGTGTATCACTAGTATTCTTAAGTGGTTAAGACTACATATAACAAAGGTTCCTAAGGGATGCTTACCAGATTCTTGCAAAATAACAAGGGAGCCAAACGGTTGCCTAATTAAGCAAAATGTATTTCAGGAGCTTTTTAAGCTCCTCCGCTTCAGAATTTTTTTTCATCCAAAACGACATTGTTTTATGACAAAAGTCACCAAAACTCAACCGTTTTGGAAACTTTCCTCCAACAACCCTGCATGATTCTGAACCACCTCTGTTGTTGTTCCCTTTCTACTGTTTCCAAGGTGGACTAAAATAACTTTACTTTTCCTCTATTTTTGTTTTTAACCAATTTTAGGCTATAAAAATTATTATTTTTTTAGTTTTATTTTATGAATTAAAGTTTAAATTTGTACCTATAAATAGAGACTTGGTTTGTTTTATTTGGATATCAGGAAAAAAAAAAGTTATGATTTTTTTTAAGTTTCTAACCATTTTTCTATAAAAATATTTAATTAATGGGGATAAAGAGGATGATATATATATATATATATATATGTTAAAGTGTTGAAGTTTGTGCATTGTTGTAAGGGTATTTTTGTTGAGGAGCTTAATGACATTTTTGTAATAAAATGATAAAAAAAATGAGCTTAAGCTCCCCAATTTGGGAGCTTTGTTGTACCTGGCCTTAAGAAAATAAAAATATATAGGTGGTAGTGGGACCTAATTAAGAAGTTGTATAAGAAGTTGATGTTAAATTTAACATTGAGGATGCTCTTCCAAATGTCACATTTGTACAACTAATTTAATCATAAATGTAACCTAAACTAGATTTTTATGTATGTGTCTATAACACGGTGTTAATATATCTGATTTTATTAATTTAAATGACAATGTATAAATAAAAGGTGTGATTTAAAAAAAATTATAGTTGAGGGGTATATTATTTCAAGTGATAGTTGAGGAATTGATATTTTATAAGGGGTGACTATTTAGAAGATTAATAGGGTGTAGTTTTGTAATATCAAAAATATAGAAAGAAGAGAAGAAAAAGAAGAAAAATAAAGAGAAAAGAAAAGGGGAAGAAGTCAGGTCAAAGCCAAATCGAGTGATGGAATTGACGGGTGGAAAAAGGTCAAACATTGGAGAAAAATTGGGTAGTGTACTGAGAGTGTAAAACATGACTAATTTATTAGAATTTAGTTCAATTACAAGTTGTGTAAAAATAATTTGGTTTGTTGAATTATAGATTTGAGCAAGTACAAACAGCAATGTTTTATACGGGCGAGTTAATTATTCGCTACATTATGATAAGAGATTATATTTCTTTAGGTTATTTGATCTTCTTATTTATTTGGTAGGCTTTCGCTATAGTTTTATTGGCTTAACGACCTTGTAAGTATATGCTCGGAATTCGTCGATATTTGCTATGAACTTCGTCAAATTTATTTTGTTCAAACTCTGATTTTTGTATTTTTGTATCATATGTGTAACATCACTTGAAATCTCAAATCATTGAAAATTTGATTATATACACTTATTGGACGTTTGACTTTATTGGAACCCCTTCCTTCCGTGATCATTAAGTAAAGTAAACTATTACGTGATATACGTAACGCTAATGAAATGATGAACTATTTAACACCACTGGACATGTGGTGAGGTAATCCAGATATACTTTCATGCCCTTTGGGGCAGCCAGTTAGGTCAAAGAGATCGTTTACGTGGTCATGAAATCTACGAGTGACCATTGTTTTCAACCGGTATGAGACAATTGACGACAAACGGACATCTCGTATTTGTTTTGAGGCTTATCTTTCACTTTGAATTCCAGGAAACAATGATATCTTATCTTAATTTAAATTGAAAATACATCTGATTATGTAGTTCTTTGATTTGTGGAAATATTTGACTTTTGATGGTTATTTTCTTGTTGGTCAACTCCTCCTTAGAAACCGGAGGAGTTGTATATAAACTTATGCTCCGTTTGTTTCACGGAAAATGACTTCCGGAAAATGTTTTCCTCATTTTTCGGTGTTTGGTAACTTTAGGAAAATGTAGTCAACGTAAAAGTTTTTCCGAGTCAATGGAAAATGAAGCATTCTTTTCCGGAAAATGACTTATAGATTCATTTTTCGTAAGTCATTTTCCAAAAGTTCGAGCACCTCTCCGCCCCTTCCACAAGTACACATTCACTCAACAAATAAATATATTTAGAAATATAAATGGAGTTTGTGTACACTATTTATAAATTATAATTTTAATAAATACTCACTACGTCCTAAAATTAGTGTCAACTATATTATTTAGGGACGTCCCAAATATTGTTCATTCTCTTTTTAAAAACGTTTTTTTTTTCATATCAATTGTCAATTTTTGTATTTGTATTTTTAAGATTGAAAAAAGATGGACCTTATTGATTTGACGCGACTAATGATAAATTGAGGTTACTAATAGAAAATTACTTAAATCTCAACACTATCTTATATTCAATATGAGCATTAATATAAAATATATTTTTGTATTTATTCATATATTGTTTTCGTAGCATTTCCATACGTTTGTCAAACACCCGAAAATATTTTCTGGCATATTTTCAAAAGATTTACCAAACATCTAAAAACGAAATGTCTTCATTTTCCATAAATCATTTTCTGGAAATCATTTTCCGTGAAACAAACGGAGTCTTATTGAGCATTGTTCGCTCACCCTTTTCTACTTCTTTTTTTCTCCAGATCGTAAGTAGATTTGTGATGCTTTTAGGTTAGGGTAGACCATGTCGAGGGTGACTCGAGAAGAAATAAATTTCCTTAGCATTTGAAGTTTTATTTATGGTTATTTTAATGGATAATTATTTTGTATTGGGATTTGTGGAACCAATTATGTTTTGGGTTATATATGTAATATACAATTAATGTTTATTTGGTTGAAAAAAAATTGTAATGTTTTATTTTGGATATTTAGTAGTTTAGTATTTAGTAATGGTAACGTGGTCAAACTGTGGAACCGCGGTATCGGTATCGAGCTTGGGGCGTTATATGTACAATTCATATAACGCACGGGTGCATTACTAGTAATAGTAAAAAAAAAATTGTTTATTTTATAAAAAATGTATCATCTTATCATTTATTTACACGAAGACGAAGACTTTGAAATCTATATATATCTATATATATATAATGATACAGTCATCCTAATACACCAATTTTCCGCTTAAAATCATTAGCTAAAAAAAAAGCTCTAATCTAAATCCATGCACTTGAAGATGAAATGTTTATCATGTTTCTATGTCTCCAATTTTGACTAATAGATTGGTAATTACGAGACATAAATGATCCTTTGGTTTTCCTTCACATATATATTTAAGAATCTTAAACAATATAAATTGTGACAACACATCTTACATAAACTCACATTGAGCTCCTATAAAACTCACATAAAACAGTATGTCCTCCAAAACTCATCTATTTTGCAAAAAAATTAGTTAAACACTGACAAATCAACAAGAATTATAACAAATTAATGCCGCCTTCATTTGATTCAGTTATAATTTCAATCAGTATGCAAAAGTATTATCTTATGAGCTACTTCCCCCGTTCCGGGCAAAGAGTTCACTATTCAATTTTGAGATGTTTAACTTAAAGAGTCCACTTTAAAAAATTGAAGCATAAAAGTGTTACTATCTTTGTCCCAAAATTATCGTTTGAGTTGACTTGACGCACAATTTAAGAAAACACATTTAACTGAATTATTAATCTTAGAATAGTCTGTGGTTTCCTTTAAAGCACATAAATATGTGGCCCAAAATTAAAGTAAGAAGAAAAAATAAAGGTAAAGTGGTAAAAATGATATACTAAAAATGAAACTTTAAAAAAGACAATTATTTTGGGACAGACGAAAAAAGAAAATAAGACAATAATTTTGGGACGGATGAAGTATTTTATTAATTAAAAACTACTAAAAATGTCATTTTCTTAAAAAGTTTAATTTTCAAACGGAGACTCTTGACGGGAGTACTTTTTTCCTTTTCCATAATTAATAAAGTTTTTTCATTTCCATTAAGAAATATGCTAGCAAAGCATGCCCTGATTGGTCAACAAATGAAACAAAAAATAAGTTAGTAATGTCATACAAACTCTCAAGTCAAAATATATGTGTTATAGCAGTCAACGACTCAACATACAGATCTGAAACTTTTACGTGAATTTCAATTTCTCTCATTATGTTAAAACAAAGCAATTTAAACAATAACAAAAATATCTTGAATAATGAATTAATATTTATAATTTTCACAATATTTGAAACAACAATTGAAAATTTTATCTAAAATTTTCAATTATTTTTTCTAAATTATTATATAAAAATATACATGTTTTATTCTATAAAATAAAAAAAACCTCCATTGCCGCCGTCTCATGGTCCGCATCTCTCATTAACACCAGCACGACCTTCTACCTAGGTTTGAGATTTACAGGCGGCGAGGAAGAGGTGGTGTACGTACGAAGAAGGAAGAGGAATGTAAATGTCAAGTAATCCCAACTTGCTAACAAAAAACTCAAAAGTTGGTTTGAAGCCTTGAACTGCCCCTTAGTTAGAATATCAACCGTTTGTTCTGTTGTTGGAATAAACGGTATGCATACCACATCATTCTCGAAATATCTGTGTGCTATCCAACAATTCTAGATTGGGGTCATTGGGTCGAGGACATTGATAAATAACAACTTTTAGTCTTTTAATGGATTCCAATTAAAGCCTAACTTTATTATTTTCTTCTCTTTTTGGTTTCTGATTTCTTAATTGAAATGTCTTGTATATAAAAAATGTTATGGTCAACATTTTTTTAATTTAAGTTTTAGTTTCTTCTTCTTTTTTATTTAATTGTTGGTTCTCAATAATGTATGGTTGAAGGTTCTACAAAAAATATTAGGTATCATATTATTTAATAATTAAATTATTTTTTATTAATTTTATCGTTTTGCTTGGGTATAACATAATTAAAAAAGTTTTGTTTTCGTGTGTTAAACACACGGGTATAAAACTAGTTTATATAATGACAAGGGTGGATTTCTCATTTCTCTCTTCAAAATCTCACTTTTGAATTATCGACTTTTGAGTTACCATTTCACTCTCTCTCTCTCCTATCTTCTTTGGTTATATTTCTCTTTCTTTCTTCCGTCCACTCCATATTTTATCTCCCATCACCACCATCCCCTCTCTTTTAAATACGTTTTAAAAAATTCTCTCTTTCAACATAAAAAATAATAGCTAAAACAAAAATAATAGTTTTAGAGTCAAGAAAACAAAAATATAAGAAGTTAATAAAATAAAAATAATTTATGGAACAAGCCACTATAAAAATAAAAGTTATAGAATCAACAAAACAAAAATAATTTAATACGGAGGTTAGTAAAATAAAATAATTTACGGAACAAAAGTTTAAAACAAATTCTTAATATATATATATATATATATATATATATATATATATATATATATATACGTTAGTAAAATAAAAATATTTTATGGAACAAAAATAATAGTTACAAAGTCAATAGAAACAAAAATAATTTAAACTAAGGTTACTAAAAGAATAAAAATAATTCACGGAACAAAATTTTAAAACAAATTCTTAAAAATAGCTATGTAAAACACAAATACATTAGTTAAATAAAAATATTTGATGGAATAAAAATAATAGTTGCGGAGTCAATAAAACAAAAATAATTTAAGCTGAGGTTAGTAAAATTATAAAAATAATTTATGAAACAAAATTTTAAAACTAATTCTTAAAAATAGTTAGGTAAAACAAAAATAAGTTAGTAAAATAAAAATATTTGATTGAACAAAAATAATAGTTACAGGGCTAATAAAACAAAATAATTTAAACTGAGGTTAGTTAAACAATAATAAAAATTACGAAACAAATTTTTTCCGTAAAACGAATTCTTAAAAATAAAACAAAAATAATAGTTACGAAGTCAATGAAACAAAAAAAATAATGGAAGTTATTAAAATCAAAATAATTTACAAAACAAAAATAATTGTTAACGGTAAAAATAATTTCGTTATTTTGATTTTAGCTTATTTTTTTTCTCAGAAATTTATTTATTCATAAAATACAAATATAATTTAATAAAAGTAATCATTCAAAAGAAAGAACTTATTTTAGTTCACATTCTATTTGAAGGACGGAAAAAATTTAAGTTTATTCGAAGATATTCATTATACAAAAGTTTTTGAATAGTATAAAGTGTTCGGGGTTGTCAGACCATGAAATGACACTTAAAATTAGTGTTCTAGTAATGATATTGAGAAATATTGACCATGCTACAGGGTTGAGACTAATCATCATAAATCTTGTGGATCATATTGTTGAAACAAAAAATTTGAAAGGAAGCAATGTTGGAGAAAATGTTTTTATCCCAAGATTGTCATTAACTTATCCGATGTAAGATTGTCTTTGAAGTTTCAGAGAAGATAATTTACATTGTTGAATCATATGCAATGACAATTAACAAGTTTCAAAGACAATAATTGCACGCATGTCTCTTTTAGGAAGAAAAAATCAAGTATTTAGTCATAGACAGTTATATGTCGTAGTTTCTAAAGTAACAAATTATTTTGGTTTGAAGATATTGATATTCAGTGAAGATGAAAACCAACTAATAAGACAACAAATATTGTGTATAAGAATTTTTTTAAGAATGTATAATAATTAGTGATATACTTATAAGTAATTGTTAATAAATCGATCATCTTTATTTTATTTATGTATGATTAAAAAACTAATTGGTTATACAAATGTGAAGTTAGTAAATTGTGTTAAATACCAAAAGACGGTTATTAATTTATGTCACATTTAGGATTAAACTAATAGTAGGATGGTGGCTTACAATCTGAATAGTAGATGAGTGAAGTGGATGAATATGATTGTCAAATAACAGGAGAGTTAAAAAGTAGTTAGGTCTTTTTATTTTAGGGCCGAGTATCTAGAAAATTAACAAGGATAAATTGACATTTTTTAAAATTTTGGGGAGCTAGGCATGACGTTGTCGCCCCGCCCTCAAATACATCTTCCATTGATCGTCTTGTTTTTCGAGTTTGCTTAGATTTATTTGGCAGCGTTATGCGTATTGTGAATTGTGATGGTGTTCTATTTGGATTATCAAAATAGAAAGAAAAGACAAAGTCTTTTTGGAACTCAACTACTTCATTATTACGGATTAAATTAACCATAACAGACAACAATCCCCCATCACGGTTGATTAACTTAATGTTATTGAGCCTTGAGGGAGCACATTGTAGTAGGTGAAAACACGCCTACGTGGAATAGTCTCGTTTTTTAAAGTCAAATTGACACTTCACCACCAACCCATGAAAGTTGAAACTTGGAACTCACCACCAGCTCTCTCTCTCTCGATTCATCTCACCAACCACACTTTCTCTCCTCCGCAGATGACCCACTCATCATTTTTATCTTCCAAATTTACCCCTACAACAACCCAATATCCCCATCAACTCCCCTCACCAACTCCCCCCTACCCCAACTTTCTGCTCATTTATATATATATATATATATATATATATCCCAATCCCCTGTATTGAAATTCAGATTTCAGCAAACCTGAAATCACATTTCCCTACCTATTTTGTACAATTGTACCCGTATTTCTTACAACATTCCAACTCCAATTTCCATGGAAATGGAAACCCAACCACCAATTCCAACTTCCGTTACAGTGGAGGAGTCCCAACCCGTAGTCAAACAAGAAATCATTTTTCGATCAAAACTCCCCGATATCTACATCCCCAAACACCTTCCTTTACATTCTTACTGTTTTGAAAACATTTCCAGGTTTAGTGAGCGTCCTTGTTTAATAGACGGAGCAACCGGAAAGGTATATACCTACGCTGATGTCGAGATTACGTCTCGAAAAGTCGCTTCCAGCCTTAACAAACTCGGTATCGGTCAGGGCGACACCATTATGCTTCTACTCCCCAACTCGGCCGAGTTTGTTTTCGCCTTCCTTGGTGCTTCTTACCTCGGCGCCATTTCTACCATGGCTAACCCCTTCTTTACGCATGCCGAAATCATTAAACAAGCCAAGGCGTCCAATGCGAAAATCATTATCACCCTCGCTTGTCACGTGGACAAGGTGAAAGAATTTGCCTCCGAAAATGACGTCAAGGTGATCTGCATCGACACGGCTCCGGAAGGTTGTTTGCACTACTCTGAGTTGACTCGGGGAGACGAGAACGATTTGCCGGAGGTTAAGATATCTCCGGATGACGTGGTGGCCCTGCCTTACTCCTCCGGGACGACGGGGCTGCCTAAAGGAGTGATGTTGACTCACAAGGGACTGGTGACGAGCGTGGCTCAACAGGTGGACGGTGAGAATGCGAATCTGTACATGCACAGCGAGGATGTGTTGATTTGCGTGTTGCCGTTGTTTCATATATATTCGTTGAACTCGATTTTACTATGTGGGTTGAGAGTTGGGGCGGCGATTCTAATTATGCAAAAGTTTGATATAGTGCCGTTTTTGGAACTGACCGAGAAATATAGGGTGACGATCGGGCCATTTGTGCCGCCGATTGTGTTGGCGATGGCGAAGAGCTCTCACGTGGATAAGTATGACCTGACGTCCATAAGGACGGTGATGTCCGGCGCGGCACCTTTGGGGAAGGAGCTTGAGGATACCGTGAGAGCAAAGTTGCCTAATGCCAAACTTGGTCAGGTATCATATTCCAGATAATTAATTTATTCTCTTTTATCATAAATATATATTCCGTAGGGCTAGGGATATAAATATATAGTCATTAATTAATTTCTGTGATTTATTTTGAACATGGATCATGAACATTGCTATAATTAATTATTTTTATCCCGATAATTACTCGTAGATTCCTAAGGTGTCAACAAAGCTCCTCAGGGCATTAGGGATATGGCTAAAAATTTGAAAAATTCATAGATATATCATTATTTATAAAAATATTTACTTTTAATTAAAAATATATTATATGACTGAAAATTTATTGATGATGGGACATGTGGAATGGAGGAAAAGGGAGGAAGTGGCAGGAGAGTGCAGGCCGTGCAGGTGTTGTTGCAATTTAAACTCATTAATTTATTTTACATCCAAGCATTTTTATTAAGAATGAGAGCTTGTTTTGCTCCCAAACCACCTTTTTACTTATTAAGCATTTCTAGAAATTTTTGTTATTTCAAAAAAATCTCAAAAAATTCTTTAAGCAGCCACTTTAGATCCATTGTTGTTTATGGTCTCACAATCTTTCTTTAGGAGTTAGGACCATTTTTAAAAAGTTTAAAATGACAGAATGGATGGACTATTTATTATTGTTCAAAAATATAGATTCCACTATTTACATTTAATAAAGCTAATAAGACGGATATTGAATTTGGGCCTCGAGATGATTTACGGGTCGCTGTCAGTTGGCTCATTGGCCGGTGTAATTACCACTTTCTAAATCAAGGCGAGGCTATCGGGAATTTTAATATTTGCGATTGCGACTCTAATGTATCAAGGGAGTTAAATACTCCAATATATGGTCATGATTCTAATAAAAAGGAAAAGAAAAATAAAAAAGAGATTTTGCTTCCTATTTTTATTTTTTGGAAATACCGGAATCACTATCTCAGGTGGGTGGTGACTTTTCTAAAATAGAACATTTAAAGACGATTTTATGGCTATAATTGTATACACGTACAATTATGACTTGGTCGAGTCCAAGTGGAAGTGGAACCAAAGAATTTGTATTTCTGGTTTGCCTAGCTAATTAATAAATAAATGAGAACATTATATATGATATTCCATTTTGGCCTAATAAGATAAGAATATTAATTAAAGATGAAAATAAAATTGTACGTTATGATTGCAGGGTTATGGAATGACGGAGGCAGGGCCGGTTTTGGCCATGTGCTTGGCGTTTGCGAAGGAACCATTCGAGATCAAGTCCGGGGCGTGTGGGACTGTGGTTAGGAACGCGGAAATGAAGATTATTGATCCCGATACTGGTTACTCTCTACCACGTAATCAAAGCGGTGAGATTTGTATTAGAGGTGATCAAATCATGAAAGGTATGTTTCCACTTTTAGTTTTAAATTTCCCATACCATTACATTAATCATACTTAAAATCTATCTTTTGTATAATGATAATCGAATCTCCCAATCAAACCCCACCTAACTATTCCTACCTCCCCCTCATGCGTATATATTTGACCATCATACAATTATTAACAATTTTATCTATTTCTAATTATCCTAGCTAGCTCTAATTATTGTTAAAGCTTAAAAATAATTAAAGGGGAAAGAAAGAGGTTCACCTACCCCCACTAATCATCTGCTCTTACACCTAATCCTAATCCATTAACTTTTCCTACACCATTGCATTATATTCTTTTTAAGGCAATATACTCTAGCAATTATAATCGATTTGAAAATAATTTCTTTTAAAATAAATGGAAAATTTAACAAAAAACAAGTTCACGTTAATAAATTTAAAGTTTGGAAATTTATAGGTATTAACAATACGAGTTATCTTTCCAAAACAAAGAACAAAAGATTCAAGGTTGGATGTCCACCGGTAGATCTTCAAACCCAAAAAAGGAATCACATTTGTGTAGGGTCAAGTGTAACTATTGTTTATTAGGTTGATGTTTTAGAAATTTGCACACATTAAGTAAGCTTATAAAAAAAATTGATCTATCATTATTTAAATACGACTAAATGTTTAAAATGAATTGCAGGTTACCTAAATGATCCAGAGGCGACCGAGAGAACAATAGATAAAGAAGGATGGTTACATACAGGAGATATAGGGTACATTGACGATGACGATGAGCTCTTCATTGTAGACCGGTTGAAGGAATTGATCAAATATAAAGGCTTTCAAGTAGCGCCGGCGGAGCTCGAAGCCCTTCTCCTCAATCATCCTAACATATCTGATGCTGCTGTTGTCTCGTAAGTATCTTCCAACTTTTTTCTCTAATTAGAATCTACGTCGAGTCTTTTATAGTTATTTTAATTTAAAAGGTAAAAGTTAACGCGTGTCACAATTGGACATATAGTGTTTTCAAAGTAATTACTTAATTAAATAAGTCAAATTGCGTCAATGAATGGGTCGAGATTCCAATGCAACCACAAATGTCCAATACAGCCAAATAATACCAAAACCAAACCCAGGTTAGAGTCACAGCACAGCTCACTAGGTGTTTGTTTGGATGTGGTTATAATTAAACATATTCTGTTTAATGATATCAGGATGATAAATGAGGCAGCAGGAGAGGTTCCAGTTGCATTTGTGGTGAGAGGCAATGGTTCCACCATAACTGAGGATGAAATCAAGCAATTCATCTCCAAACAGGTACCTACTTAATTTTCAATTTTCATTCCTCTTGAATTTGTTTTATCCAGTGGCAGTGCACTAATTAATTAAACATGTGGATATGCAGGTGGTATTTTACAAAAGAATAAACCGAGTGTTTTTCACCGATGCTATTCCTAAAGCGCCCTCTGGCAAAATTCTTCGTAAGGAATTGAGAGCAAGATTAGCCGCCGGCATACCTAATTAATTTCATTTCTCAACATAAATTGTTTCTTTTTTTTTTTTCTCCTTTTTCCTGAGCTGTGTAACTTGCTTCGGGATTTGGGAATAGCCAATCCTTATGGTTATATGGTTATGGCCGATGTCGCCGCACAACCTTAAAATGACGTTGTTTGTCTGTATATTATTATTATTGAAAGTTGAAACTGAAGAATTCTATAAGTCATTATTTCTTGACAATTTGCAATTTGCAATTTGCCTTAAATTTAATCATCCACTTGCTACTTTTATCTTCCTTACTAAATACTAATCATCTCATCTCTTTAGATATCATTAAAATTTTAAAAGAATAAAAATAAATAAAAATCCTCCACTTTGCATTCCGCTCCGCTGCCACTTGAATTGTTACATTTTCGCTCTAAATTATTTGGACAACTGTGTTTTATGTCTCGTTTGGTATAACGTTTTAAAAATACAGTTTTTTTTTCTTATAAACACATTTGAAATACTATTTCAAAAAGTTATTTTTATAAACAAAGTAATTGTAAATGTATTATATTTTGAAATCGCTCCAATTAAAGTGTTTTAAAACATTGCATTGAAACATTTTTAAAAAGAAAATGTTGCATTTTTTCTCAACAAATGAAAATTTTACATCTATATATATATTTTTTTTTCTCTTCTTCAAAATCATATAGCACGTGATTTCCAAAGAATTGAAATATGACAATAATTTAAGAATAGAGAAAGTAATATATTGTGTATGTTTTAACATACTCCTTCGATCTTAAAGGAGTTTTACTATTCTTTTACATTTGCCAATAAGATTATAAGAGTTGTAATTTGATATATCTCTAAATTGTCATATAAAGGAGATGTAATTTTGGTCCAATTTAGAAGAAGTACAATTTTTTTATAAAAAATAAACTTTATTAGGGACAAAAATAATGTATTTTTAGGAGTTGAGATCTCATATGCCACCAAACAAATTTGAACATGGCTCACCGTGAGTCATATTACTTGGAGGCTCAGTGAGGGCTATACTAAATGGCACATGAGATCACAAAGACAGAGTTGAGATCTCATGTGTCATGTAGTAATAGTATACCATTCCATGTGCCCCAAACAATGTAAAGTATGTGACCCATGACCACAGAAAGAGATTAGTGTGTGATATATGGGATCTTAACTCACTCCGTCAAGTCTAAATAAAAACATCATTTACTATATGGTAATAAAGTATAATTTGCGAGAGAGTGATTGCTTCATCTAACAAATAAGGATCCGTTAGACGGGTTCACAAGAGACGTATTCTTACGAAAAATGAAAGCATCACAATAATTTTGGAACAAAGGGAGTAATATATATAAAACATATCCAAAAATAACAAATCTCAATCTTTAATATATATACAACATATCCAAAATAACAAATCTCAATCTTTCTTGATTCATCAAAAATCCTATCAAGAAAGGAAAAATCAACTAAGAATTAATCAAAATCAATTTAGTACAAATCAATCAAAACAAATTGATTGAATCAGATCTTCTCTTATCCAACAACATTTTTCGCTTTAAAAAAATTAAGTGTAATTTTTTTTTCTATAAAATCTACGTATTTTATTTGGATTTTGAATATTGTAATTGTGTCTCTTCTAGAAGTTGTATTTTTTAGAATAAGAAAACTAAAAATTAGTTTACACTCAGAAAAAATATTTATTACATGATCTTTGATTCGACCCACTTTATGTTGATGGCCTGAACGGAGAGAATGTATCTGTCTCACGAAACATAACACCAAAAGTATATTTGTATAATTTGTACATTTGTCACGAAACATAACACCAAAAGTGATGTGTCCAGCTCAAACACAGTCACAAGCGAGGCACGAGTGCACATCACGTGCCAGTTATGGGCTCAACTGTCGTGGGACCCATCGACCTAGCAGGCAGAGCTAGCAATGTATCGAGCAATGAGTAATACAACTCCCGTCTAAATCTGGTCGGGCACAGGCCTTGCCTGCCCGACCAGGGGCCATGCCCGGGGACACACTTACCTCAAGGTAAAGAATCAGACTCATCCCGCCCAAGCTTGGCCAGACAAAGGACTTGCCCGCCCGACCAGGAGCCATACCCGGGATTCACACTTGTTTGCAATTAATCTGCATCATCAAGACTGGGCAGAGCCTTGCTTGCCCGGGCATGAATCAAACAGGAAAACTCGGAAATTTGCTCTCCAAGAGAAGTCAATGGTTTCCTTATTCGAGCAGAATACTTAGCTTATCTACTCCTACATTTACGTGGACAACCGCCTATCACTCCTATAATTTAGGGATTTCCTCCTAAATTGGCTAGGTAATTATGGAAGATGAATCCTAGATGGATTCAATGACATTGGGGCATATAAATACTCTTACATAACTCATATACAAGGTACACACTCTTTCTTGAGCCTCGAACCTCTATCATTCTTTTTTTACTTTCTCACACGATACTTACTCTCACGTCGAAGTGGTTTCGCGAGGTCGGGCCTTACACTCCCAGTAAAGTGTTTTCGTGATTTGAATCAGGTTCAAGGAAGCAGATCAAGCTCAAATATCTTACCCATCACACGAACTGCTCAAGCTGCATTTTTGTCACGTCAGTTTGGTTTCGTTGCCGGGAACATCGCTGTTTAAATTTTTTTCCAAGTTTTCCGGTGAATCTTTCGATAATCCGTCCTATTGCAATGGCTGACAAGGGTAGCAAACATCATGCCACTATTAGTAACCACCAGGCTGGCAGCCAGTTGGCTGGGAACAACAACCCACCGCCTAGTGATCTGCCACCAAGGGCACCACAAAGGGTGCAAACGAGGAATCAGAAGGTGGCAGCCTGGCATGCGGCTCACGGTGAGAATGTTCCGTATGTCGAGGAGCAATTGTCTCAACATGCCAGTGTAGACACCCCAATTTCGTACCCCCAGTATGTGACATGACATGAAATATCAAGACCTGTTAAAACTTAACAAATATCAAGTTACAGGGTTTGAAAATTCAAAAGGAAAAGCAGGATGCGCAAAACAGTGAAATGCAAGGGGCCGAAGTGTCAAAAATAACCCCCAAAAGAGGCCCAGACGCCACCCACATGGAAAGTGGGCACGGTGCCCAGACCCCCCATGGGTGGCGCTAGAATAGTCCCCATGCACTATAGAACTTTGTCTTCGATACACTCTCTCAAGCGCGCAGTACAAGCCAATGAAGTACAGAAAGAAAATCCTAAATGCCAACGAAGTCGCTCCTCCAGCCTATAAATAACAGTGCCCGGCTTTAGTGAATTCATTCACGGAAGACTCTGCACACAGTTCATTTCATTGCATGCAGTTTAAAAAGTCGCGTTCAGTTTACGCAGTGAACGAGAGAGAGAGAGAGTACCCCTCCTCCTATAAGCCTCAAAGCTCCGTCAAATCTCCTCCAAACTTAAATCCAACCGGTCAAAGTGAACCTTAGCCTTTCAGCTAGGATTCCACCCTATTTCTCCGATCCAAAATTTCAAAAAGAGCAGTTACTCTGCCCGAATTTAGAGGCCAAATCCGACAGAAGCATGCAGTTGCTCTGCCCGATTTCCACCAACAGTAAACAAACAACAGCAAAAACACAAGCAGTTGCTCCGCCCGTTCCACGGTGCCAGAAAGCAACTTTCGGAAGCAGTTATTATGCCCGAATCACAATAACAACAAAAGACTCCCTCTCCCGGAAGGACATAGCGAGCATATCCTACGCTCTTAAAGGTAAGCCTTTAAGAGATTATATAAAAAAGTGCTATTTTCAAGCCAGCCGGATGTAAAAATATAAGCAGTTATGCTGCCCGAATTTCTATAGAAAATAGCACTAAAAAGAGTCATTATTCTGGTCAAATATTTATAAATAATTAAATATATTTGTAATTCTTGGAAGGAAGCGATTGCAAGTCTGTAAATAATGTAGATATAGATATATTTGTTTAAATGCTTTATTTCACTTTCTAGATAAATATAATAAAAGCATATTTTAGCCAAAAACCATTTTTGAGACCGAGAGGGCGAGTTGTGTGCCTAACACCTTCCCACATCGTAACTTAGCCTCTGAACCCCCTTTTTACAAACTTTGGTTATTTTTGGTTTTTTTTATTTCTCCTTAAAATAAAGATGGCGACTTTGTTACAACATTTTGGATTACAATGAGGTCCGCAACATCATTTTTTTGCACTTTTCCGTTTTCCCCTAAACAATAAACGATGGGAATGAAAAGGGTGATGCACTTTCTGTATCTTGTTTTTCCCTAAACAAGGGAGAATGAGCCACGGAAAACCCAAAGCACTCATAGTAATCCAGAATGTACATCAGTCCACAGTGAGGCAGGGCGTGTTCCCATGCGCCTTCGCAACATCCTTTTTTGGCACTTTTCTGTTTTTCCCTAAACAAGGGTCGATGGGAACGAAAAGGGTGATGCGTTTTCCGTATCTTGTTTTCCCCTAAACAAGGGAGGATGAGTTATGGAAAAATCCAAAGCATTCATAGTGGACTAAAGCACACTCAGTGACCGAGGTGTATTCAACGCGCTTTTTGACAACACTCATTTTGCATTTTTAATTTCGTCTTCCCCTAAACAAGGGAGGATGGAATGAAAAGAGTGATGTCCTTCTGCAGCTCGCGTTCCCCTAAAAAAGGGAGCGCGGGGTCCGGGAGCGTTCCGGGGCACTCACAGCCAGCCAAAACCAAGCGAGCCAACAAGATGCTCACCAAGTCATCAACGAGCAAAGGGATGCTCGTGCTTAAGATCTCAGGGTCCAGCTGAACCATTAGCGAGAAAACGGTCAGGGAAGTCAAGTAAGCTTGCCCAGACAAATCCCTGACCAACAGGCTACTGCTCTGCAAGTCCAAGCAGAGTATTATAGAAAAATATATGCGCTTAACCAGCAACTACTTGCCTTGGGCCATGCCCCAGTCCCAGTTGCAGATTTGATGTTACCCGCTCTCAGCAATCCAGGACTACACCGGGCTCAGTCCCTATTAACAATATTGAGCTCGGGGAATCCTTTGGAACAGCAGACCTTATGGAGGTCGATGATGTCGAGCACGCTTCAACACCAACGGTCTCTGTGCGTAAGGCATGACGTCCCACTGTACAAGATATCGAGCTGGATACCTAACAAGTTCGAGATGAACCTGAGTTCCAGCCACAAGGTGAGTTGGAAGAGATCATCATCAATCCTACTTACCCCGAGCAGAAAATCAAAATTGGGAAGGCCATGCCTCTCGAAACTCAGGCCAGATTGATGGACCAGCTTAAGAATAGCTTGAATGTGTTCGCATGGACAGCCGAAGACATGAAGGGGGTCAGTGAGAGTGTTGCCCGCCATGATTTGAATGTGGACCCAACTTTCCGACCAATCTAGTAGCGACCAAGGCAATACTCGCCAAAAAAAGAAGGCAGCGATCAAAACAGAGGTTAAGAAGCTCCTGAAAGCTGACATTATTGAGGAAATCTAGTATCCGACCTGGTTGGCCAACGTGGTGATGGTCAAAAAGGCCTATGATAAATGGTGCATGTGCGTCGACTTCACAGGCCTCAACAAAACTTGCCTGAAGGACTGCTACCCGCTATCGCGTATCGATATGCTCGTCGACGCTATAGCCGGTTTTGAAATGCTCAGTTTCCTGGATGCGTACTCAGGGTACCACCAAGTCAGGATGAACAAGCAGGATAAGGCCAAAACAGCTTTTCGTGCAGCCGAAGGTTTCTACTGCTATAAAATGATGCCTTTTGGGTTGAGGAACGCAGGGGCCACATATCAACGCATGGTTAACAATGTTTTTGACTCCCAGCTCGACAAGAACATAGAAGCTTACATTGATGACATGGTCATCAAAACCAGAGGCTGCGACCACACTCTTGACCTAGAAGAGACGCTTGCCAATCATCGCAAACACAACATGAAGCTAAATCCGAGCAAATGCGTGTTCGGAGTCAGAGCAGGAAAGTTTCTCAAATTCATGGTCAATTAGCGCGGGAACCTGGAGAAGATCTAAACCTTGATCGAGATGGAGCAGCCTTACTGCATCAAACACATCCAGCGATTAAACGGCAAGATCATTGCCCTTGGTCACTTCATCCCTCGGTCAGTAAAGAAGTGCCTTCCATTCTTCAAAATCCTGCACGGCAATAAAGGTTTCGAGTGGAATGAAAATGTGCTAAAGCCCTCGAGCAGCTCAGGGAGTATCTTGACAAATCGCATTTCCTTAACAGCCCCGTACCCAGGGAGCCCTTATATGTGTATCTAGCGTCCACAGACCAGGCTGTGGCCGCTGTTTTAGTTAGGGAAGAGTTAGGCATACAAAAACATGTGTACTATGTATCAAAGGCCCTTAGTCCGGTTGAGGGTCGTTATTTTAATGTAGAAAAATTAGCCTACATAGCTTCCCGAAAATTAAGGGCTTATTTTTCTGCACATGTAATCATATAAACACGGACGCACCACTGCACAAAATCTTGTACAAGCCCGATTCATCGGGTAGACTACTTAGTAGGTCGATCGAGCTCACGGAATTCCACATCGACTACTAGCTCAGGTGAGCAATCAAAGCTCAAGCCTTGGCTAATTTCTTGGTAGAAACAAGCTTCATTCAGCAAGAGGAATCTAAAGCTCAATAACCAACAGAGCCTGGGCACGAGCAACTTCCACGGCCTCGATCGACCTACTGTTGGGACCTTTATGTGGATGGAGCAGCGAGCAAGGTCGGGAGTGGAGCTGGCATCCTTCTCACAGCTCCTGACCAGGTCACAGAGTTCGAATCGACCTCTGATTCAAATTCCCTGCCTCCAACAACGTGACCGAATACGAAGCAATGATCGCTGGTCTTGAGCTCGTAGCAGGCATGGGCGTAGAAGCGGTCACATTGTACTTGGATTCAAAACTAGTAGTGAACCAATTCCAGGGGAAATATATGGTGCATCACCCTTCCCTGGTAAAATATTGCGAGCTTGTCAAGGAAATCTTGAAAATTTTCAAGTTCTGGGAAGTCATCAGGATTGACCGAGCTGATAACATGCGAGCAGATTACTTGTCCAAGATCGCCGAAGCAAGCCTAGCATTACTGAATCTGTCAGTCATGATCGAGCACTTGGAAACTCCGGCCATTGATAGGCCAGTGATAATGGACATTGAGCCAGCGGTCAGAAGCTGGATTGACGAATACAAGGATTACATTGAGCAAAGAATCCTGCCTGCGGATAAAGTCAAAGGCACTACAGTTAGAAGCTAGGCTTGTCGTTACTCAGTAGTCGGGGGAATCTTATACAAGCGATCTAAGGTCAGACCTATGCTCCGCTATATTCCCCCAGAATTAACGGAGGGTGTTTTGTATGAGGTCCACGAGGGAGAATGTGGCGGCCATCCGGGCACTAGAGCCCTAGCCAAGAAAATTCTACGTACACGATATTACTGGATCACCCATAGGAGAGATGCAGAGAAATACGTCCGCGAATGTGATAAGTGCCAAAGGTACGCGGACATTCCGAGGTTACCCTCCACTATGCAAACCCCGGTAGTCGCTATCTAGCCTTTCGATATGTGGGGAATTGATTTGATCGGTCCATTCCCCCTAGAACAATACAAGTACAAGTACACAGTTGTCACCATCGACCACGATTTCAGAGGCGAATGTCATCAAATTCATCCACTAGCAAGTATGGTGTCGATTCAGTCTCCCACGGGCAATTCCGACCATGGCACTAAATTCTCGGACAAATTCACGGTAGAGTGTGCTCGCCTAGGCGTCAAGCATTAGCAGTCATCCGTAGCTTACCCACAAGGCAATGGTCAAGCAGAGGTCGGGAACAAACAAGTCTTGTACGCACTCAAGAGAAACATAGAGGGGCATGCAGGAAAATGGGCAGAAGAGCTACCATCAGCTCTATGGGCAGTCAGGACTACTATCTGAAGTCCAACAGGGGAAACTCCGTTCGCGCTTACCTACGGATCCGAAGCTATGATCCCAGTAGAAATGGCCTTGCCAAGCTATAGAGTTTTCCACTACAGCGAGCAAGACAATCAACTTGCCCGGGCAATAGACCTTGACCTACTCGAAGAAAGAAGGTTGGATGTGTGAGTATGGTCAGCTACAAGCAGCGAGCAAATGTACACCATGACAAAAAAGTCTGCGGAAGAACATTCATGGTTAGAGATTGGGTACTCAGAAAAATCGAGGTCACTGGTCACCGAGCAGAAAGGGGAAAGCTCTCACCGAACTAGGAAGGGCCTTTTCAAGTTACTGCAATAGTCAGAGAGGGCACATACATGCTGCGGATACAAGAGGGCAGAGACTTGAAGCTTCCTTGGCACGCAGACCACTTGAAAAAGTATTTTTATTGAGCAAGTCTCAATCTACACACGGGCAGAACCCTCAGCCTTGTTGAGGGTCAATATCATATTAATAAAAGGCAAGTTCTTTCATATTTGTTGATTCAAATTATTTATTGGTCATTTATGAAATGTTTTCGGATTGCTTGACAAGACCTGCTTGCAAGCCGAGCGGGTAGGGCCATGCCCGATCAACCTTTCACTATACCCGAGTACTAGTGAACATATCTTGCCCTCCCGGCGAGCAAGATAGGGGCCTTGCCCGATTCGCGTACTGGGAAGCCCGCAAGTTGGTAGGGGTCATGCCCACAATGTAGCTGTGACACCCGGGATTTGTGAGATTTATATTAAAGATTTATTAATAATATTTAAATATTGTTTTTGTCTAATTTGACTTTCTTAATTGGTTTGACCGATCAAAGCTTGGTCTAATTGGTTGGATTAATCATAAAACTTAAAGTTTTCAACCTTTGGCCAACCAATAGGAAGGTAACACCTCAAAAGTTAGACTAGCATCCTTCGGCCACCTCATGCTTTAGATAAAATGATTCACCAAGGCATAATTAGATTTTGGCTGGAGATTGGACCACAAGGCAACAACCAATTCTTTACTTTTGGGATTTCTTTTTCTTGGTGGAGAAAAAACTCGAGAAGAGAGAGAGAGAGAATCGGGTGGAGAGAAGGAATTGTCTTCCAAATTTGAGTTAAACATCTCCTACTTTGGTGACCTTGTCCAAAGTATATATATATATATAATATAATTAGATTTCACATGCTAGAGCTTTCTTTGTACAGAAAGCTTTCTCTTCCACTTGATCTCTAAGGCAAACCGTACGGGGAGAGAGATAATTTGATGGAAATCAGTTTTAATATTTTGCAAGTTTAAACCAAGAACTACCGATGGAACTTCGTACAAATTACGGGTTCGTGCCGTGGACTATTATTGGAGTTAGAGAATGGTATTTAATCAGTAGAAATTCCGCCAATCTATAAGTAACTAATTCCCTTGTTTACTTGTGTATGTAATAATATATGTTACATATGATGTTTTTTGTGGAGGTTATATTAGTTAACGAATAGAAAATATATTACTTGTTAATTGTTTTAAACTTGTAATTGGTATACGTGTTCGTAATAAATAATTGCTCAATTTAATCGGTATAATAGCCGATAAAAATGAAATAGGATGATACTACAAAATGGCAGTTATGACCCGAAAATTATGGAGTTGTAATTATTGCCGCTCCAAAATTTGATTCGTTGAATAATTAACTCTATAGAGTCAAGTTGAATGAAATAAATTATATGAGGTTGTATAACTAACTCCTATAATGTTTGTATTTATTTGGGGAATGATTTATACCCTTATAAATATTACGATTCGATAACAAGAAATAGTTATTTGATATTTATGGGCTAAATAATAATTAGTGATTGTGGCCCAAAATTGTTATAGTATTATAATTGACCATACAAGGTTAATTTATATGACAATAAATTATTTTATGAGAGAATTATATATTAGTTCCTACATGTTAAGAATATTATTGTGATATTGTAATTGACTTTACGGAGTCAAATTGGAGTTGATTAATAGTTAAGTCAACTGAGTAGTATGGTTCCAAGTTCCAACGGGGAATTAAAGTATTTTAAAAGATATTTTTCCTAAGTTGTACATATTACGCTTTGGGAATAATTGGCAGTGAGTAAATTAAGGTTTAAATAGATGCTAAAAATATGAAAATAGTATCTGAAATCTAGTTACGTGAAATTGTAACAATTAGTGGATGTTCGCATATCAGTACTAAATGACAGGTAGATTTGCACTAGTTATGAGTAGATATAACTATATGTCAATGGATGAGTATTATAGCTATTTAATAACAAGTGGTTTTTGGGTTTGTGACTTAGCAGAGTCAGTATTGAAGATAACTAAGTTATCTGGATTGATCCATGTACTTAAAGAAGAAGTGGCTAGATCTTAGTGTAAAGGTTGATATAAGAGACACCTTAGATATTATAACTGCAAGTCAGTTATGTGACAGTATTGTATGAATTAAATACATGTAAGTTATGAATGGTATTCTGCTGGGTAGTAGACGTCAATGGCTTGTTCCTATGAGTGATTTGAAATCCATGACTTGTAAACTTGGGTGTAGTATTAGTGGAGAGTGATTAACCTTGAGGTTAATTGTGGGTATGTTACGAGACTTATATAAAGAGTTAAAGTGCTCGTAGGTATTGTTTGGCATAGTTATAAATAGCGGGATTGAGAACCTGCTATTATCATCATATGTACACCATTTGGGTACCGGATAGTTGTAAACTAAAATATAAAGTTTATGGATGATACGGATTGCTATTGACAGCAAGTTAGTGTATTGTGTGTAGTAAAGTCGTTGACTTGCTCTTTGGCTATCTAGTGCTTGATACTCACAAATAGCTAGTGACAACATTGCATGTTATAAGACATAATGTTCAAATACTCGCTAGCAGTCACGTAGTATTTTATGACGTAGTAGGTACTATTGACCTATGCTAGTGGTTGAGCATGATGTCTAGTATTTACAGACTTGTCTTCTGTAGTGGGTGTTTGTGGTAGGATCAGTGGCCTACTCTTGTGTTGTTAAACATTTAGTATTTACAAATGTTACAGTCGTTATCGTTAAGGTGATATGTTTATAATATTTGTTTTAAGAAAATACATGCTTAGTGTTGTTTATATACGAGCAAACATTCATGCTTAATATGTGTGTTGAGCTCCCATACTTGAAAATCAACAATTGTGTTTATTTACGAGCAAACATTCATGCTTGGTATATGTGTTGGGTTCCCATACTTGGTACTCAACAGTTGTGTTTATTACAAGTAAACATCTATTTGTGCATCGCATTGAGTCCAACTGGCATTTGTGGTTGTGTCGACAATGAGACGACAGTAGTTTTTACGAGAGTTAAATCTCGTGATCGCTACGGGTCGTTGCATGGGTCTCTCCCTTGTTATTGGCCGTAACAAGGATGTAGCCTTTGTTAGAGCAATTCGCATGACAAACAGAAGGCTAGACACGTGGGTAAAACTCGAGGTAATGAGACTCCTGGTTAAGTCCCAAGGTCATTGGTTCTGGATATTATTGGGTTCAGACATGCTGAAAAAACTCGGGGTGATGAGACTCCTGGTTAAGTCCCAAGGTCGGTATTTTTTGGATACTATTGGGTTTAGACATGGCTTTGGTTTTCAGTTTCAGACTGTATATTATGTGTATCGCGGCAGCAACACATCTACAGTGATCTTCTGGATTTCTGGTGCAGTTACAAATGTGCATTGCTTCAGCAGCACAGCTACAATGTTTATAGCAGGACATGTCAAAAGCTCTCCTGCAGATTCAGCTCAGATGCAGATCAGACTGAGATGTTGATTTATATCCTGACTATGTGTTTATATTACGTTGAGTCAATGTGCATTATAACATGATCAACGTTAATTGTGTGCAAGTATATGAATTGTTATACTTGGTGTATCGTGCATTGTGTATTATGTATTGGTTATATGTGCATAACAGCATGCCATATAGATCATATAGTAACTTACTGAGTTTTCACTCACCCTGTGTTTGTTTACTTTAGTGTGCAATTATCCAGGAGTTTCATCCAGCGAGATCGGAAGTTCACGTGTGATCAGTGAGACATGCGAGACCTAGCGGGTTATTGAGTTGTAGCTCCTGAAAGGCTTTTTTTGTATTGCGGTGAGGACGAGGATGTATGGAGTTATATAAACTTTATTATGGGTTTTAAATGTTACTAGTGTATTATATTACACTAGTTGGTTGACCTGAAGCCATGGTGTTTAGTTCTCGAGTAATAACTTGTGGGTTTTTGTTTTGCCGGCTTTTCAGAAGCTGTGGTGTTTATATTATTCACAGGAATTATTATGATTTGTCAGTTGACTTTTGTTTAGTTGTAATTAGTATAGGCTTTGCAAGAGTTTTATGTGTTTATAGGACGCTCGACCCGAGGCGCGTATAGAGATTGGGGGTCGGGGTGCAACAGTAATGGCTAATTACCTCGGATTTCTATAGTGACCAAGCAACACTTTTAGTCGCATATCTCTATACCCAGTTGATATACTAGCAACAGCTTCGACGTACAAACGTCGGGTATGGCCAAGCCCGGTTAGCTGGTCGCCGCTCAGAGTTGGGTCGTGCCCGCTAGGCAATATATCTTCAGGATGCTCGTTCCAGGGTGATAGGGGCCATGCCCGCTCAAAGCCTTGGCCAGAACCAAGCACTCAATCCGGGTAAGAACGCTTTCTCGGACACTTAAACTTAAAAAATATGTCAGCTAAATTAGCCTATTATTTTTAAGCCACAGTTTGCACTTTCTACTGCGGTCAATCAAATTGTGTTCGCCCTACATTTGCGTTCGTAATTATGCATATCACTGAGTACTACTCAGATACAGAAAAAAAAATACAAGTAAGACGAGCAATGATCGAGCAAAAATAAATTGTTCATTTCAAAGTCAGAAGGAATACAGTTAGGAATCAAAAAATATTAGCGCACAGACCAGACATAAATATTCCTGATCTAAACTTGATCTGGGGGAGGAGGAAGATTCTTGGCTGTAGCCCGGCACTACATCTCGTACTGAGCGTTTAGCTATTTTCGGGCAGCCTCCTTCTCTACAACCTTGGCAGCATCCTCTTCAAGCATTCACTCGGTCTTGGTAGACTCCAAAACATCGACCAGTGAACATACGTTCATATCCAGAGGCGTCAGGGGAACCCAAGACTCGCGGCTAGCTTCAGCATCGCCCTTGGCTAGAGTCTCCAACTCTTTCTCGGTGTAAGGAACCAAGTTGTGGAACTGACGGGCAGCATCTGAGTAGGGATCAAGCAAGACCCATTCAGCCATTGTCTGCATGTCCACCACTCCACGACCAGCGAGCATCCTGAGAACGTGGTTCACGCCGTGGGAATAATAAGGGATGATAACTTCATCCACAACGGCCTCGAAATCCAAGGAGCTCTTGTAGTCTTCCATTTCCTTCTCTCTCGCCCCGGACAGCCTCTTCATCAGGTCGACCACTGTTTTGGCATCCTTGACCGCCTGCATTTTAAGAGCATCCCGCTCAACCTGCAGCTGCTCCCTTTGCTTGGTCACCTCCTCAACCGCGGTCTGCTCTTTTTTCAGTTGCCTCATCGCCTCTGTTTTTTCAATAGTGAGCATGATGTTCTAGGCGACTAGCAGAAGGTTGAACTCTAACAACTCGACCTCCTTCAGTTTAGCAGGCTCTTCCTTTTCCTTCAGTTGTTTGGACAGAGAGGAAACTTGATTGAGTTTTTTGTTTCAAAAGGTAGTCCCGGGTTGCATTATCAGCCTCTGCTTTCTTGCGAGTTGTCTTCTCCTTGGTATAGCGATCATACAGATTGGTGCAGGTAGAGGCAATCTGCAAGCAGAATATAAGAAGGATTAACATTAATTCAGACACAATTAAATCAAAAGGCTACATGTTTTCTTACCTCGCTCAAGCAGAGGCCAACGTTTCCAACCAGGACGTGGCCGACAATTTCCCGATCTTGGGCCAAGTCATCATGCATAGCCCGCTCAATGACTCCACTGCCCACCAACCCTCCAGGGCTCCTACGGGCAGATAGATTGATGCCCCCAACATCGGGGCATCACTAGAAATTTCCTTCACGAGCGCCCGGGCAGCGCTAGTGGTAGAAGGCATCTCAAAACCTAGCTGCCTCCAGGTAGCGACCCTGTCGTGAGTTGGGGGAGTGGCAGAGATGGGCTTAGAACCCAAGCCACATTGGCGTACAGTTCGAGTCGAAGAAGGAGGGGAATTTATTTTTCTCTTTCCCACTGCCTTGGCGTCCTTGGCAGTAGGGACTTCAACGACCTCAGCAGCGATGGCCTCAACTGCCTTATCAATGACGGTCACAGCTAGCTCTTTTTGCCCACGAGCAGGGGCTTTGAGAATGACCACCTTTTTGACCGGGCTCAAAGCTTTGCCAGGAGTCAGGGCCTTCTTGGCCGGTGGACATAAAGGGACCTTGGGCAAGGCCACAGGCTCGTTAGCCTTCAAGTCGGCAGCCCGCTGGTCGACCTGCTTCTTACTATTCTTTAACAAGGCCAAGCTCTTCATTCCTTAAATAAAACAAGACCACTTGGTCTTTTCCTCGATCTCTATCTAAAGGTTGAGCCTAATCCTAAGAATCCTACCTAGAAATGCATGAAGATGAGGGGGAAGAACCCAGAAAAATTCATTAAACCCAGAAGGGGCAAGAAACTTACTGTTAAAAAATGAATGGGTGTTTTTTCTTCAAAGATTCTGGAGACTGGACCGATGAAACCGAAGACAAAAGAGAATCACGAACTTCGTAAACGAACGTTGATCGGAATCTGGGAAGGAAAACGTCAGAATCAAGGGAGCTCAAGGTAGCAGCAGCAAGAACACAAGAAAGCTAAAAAAATTCTCTCTCTAGAACTCAGAAACCGTAAAAGGTTTAAGGGGAGAAGGGGGTGACCTTTTATAGGCAGGGATTTCGATTTTTGGGGGGAAAATGGATTCCCAAACGGAGCTCAAGAGGACGGCTGACGTCACCTCAACACGCGTGCATTTAATGCGCCGCTTCAGAAACCACGCCTCCATCAAGTCACCGTTCCTTGACGGCTCACGTGTCTCCTCGCCTACTCGCCCAACAGAACTCTCAATGGCAAGCTACCTCAGCACGCTTCAGCTGTCTTTTATTAAGGTTCCAGAATCTTCTACCAGTCTACCTTCCATCTAGACCATAAAACCCTTCACAACTTTCTCAAAAGTTCGCAAGTGTTGGAGCCCGGAACAAAATCAACGTCATTGAGCATAGACGCTCCCCGCTCCGAGCATGAATACTCGCCAGGTAAGGAGCTAGGGGCCACTGATGTGCCCAGCCCAAACACAGTCACAAGCAAGACACGAGCACACATCACGTGCCAGTCACGGGCTCAACTGTAGTGGGACCCACCGACCTAGCGGGCAGAGCTAGCAAGGTATATATCGAGCAATGAGTAATACAACTCCCGTCTAAATTTGAACGGGCACAGGCCTTGCCTGCCCGACCAGGGGCCATACCCGGGATTCACACTTGTCTGCAATAGATCTACATCATCAAGACCGAGGCGAGCCTTGCTTGCCCGGGCATGAATCAAACAGGAAACCTCGAAAATTTGCTCTCCAAGACAAGTCAAGAGTTTCCTTATTTGAGTAGGCTGCTTACCTTATCTACTCCTACATTTACGCGGCCAGCCGGCCTATCATGCATATAATTTAGGGATTTCTTCCTAAATTGGCTAGGTAATTATGGAAGCTGAATCCTAGACGAATTCAATAACATTGGGGGCCTATAAATACCCTTCCATAACTCGCATACAAGGTACACACTTTTTCTTGAGCCTCGAACCTCTGTCAAATTCTCTTTGGACTTTCTCATATGATACTTACTCATTAACATGCTTACTAAATTTGGAAACATTTATAATTTGTATATTTGTCATATTTTTTTGGAAATTGAAATGAAAATCAATTAGTGAAGTTGACAACAACTCTTCTGATTCAAATGACTTTTCAAATATCGTTAGTACATTTAATGTAAACAAATTGCATAACATTTAATATAGTTCAATATGATTTACGAAATGACAAGAAATACAATATCAAAATAATAGTATCAGATATTGAATAATTTATTCTATATCCGAGTTCATATTTCTTTTTAAATTTTTTTTTTCATTTGTAATTGGCATATTGGCTTCTAAATCTTCACCACGGTAATATAAACTCTCAGAATTAAGATTAAATGATGAAACAATCAATTCAATATAAATTCTCTGTTACTATTATTAATAATTGTATTGACAAATAATTACAATGCAGTATTATTCAAACCAGTTTAAAATCATAAATTAAAGTGACATAGTTACTTTTCATCACTAATGAATTAGTGAATGGTTTTCTAAAGAAATATTTTTGGTAAACGTCCAAAATAATGATAATATTTTTTCATTTAGTAAAAAATGAATTACATTAACAGACTTACTAAATAATGTATTGTTCAACATAGAATATTATCATTACCTCATAAAAGCTTTAATATTTTAACTAACTTTATTTAAAAGCTATTCATCGATGTAATAAGAAATATAAAAGATAGATGTCCGATAAATTTGTTAATAGACAAAGACAAAGTAATAAAAGAACTAATGCATTAAATTAGTGTTTATCTAAAAAGTATATAAAATAATTATCAACCATAGTTATTTGCAATCGTATGAAGTGTATAAACTAAATGCAATAAATATTTTTGAAACAAATCATTTTGTTTAGATGTTTTGAAGCTTAATTTATAAGTAATATGAGTAGTTTTATGAAAAGTTTAATTCTTCTTCATTCTTATAAATTTTAAATTCTTATAGTTCTAAAACTTAAAGATTTTTATAATCAATTTGTTGTTCGAGGTGCTTAGGTATTTTCATTATTCTAATAAAAATATTTTATATATTTTATAAAAATATTATATATCAATAAATTATACAACATCCTGATTTCAAAAATTAATAACGGAGCATCCACAATAAATTTATTCTTAACATTTACTTGTCACCGATAATGGTAATAGTCCGAAAAATAATTATTGTATAAAGTATCAGTATATGCACTACTCTTATTGTCATTCAAGCAATTTTATATGTGAAATTTATAGATCGAATATAGGCTAAAGTTAGATTGAACAAATAATTGACAAATTTATAAGAAAATAAATATATATATCTGACTCAAGTGGTGGGAGAGATAGAAAGACTAGGGGTCACACTTACCTATCAAAAAATAGATAAATAAATAAATATATACATTTATATGAGATTTTTTCTATTACATTTTAATCAAATCTAAAGCTAAAAAATAACATTCTTAATATATTTGTCTAGCCTACTTGTTTAAAAATTCAGGTCTAATATATGCAACAAAAATAAAACTTTAACCTAAATTAACTAATAAAAATCTTAATATATTTGTCAAGTCTACATGTTTAAAAATTCAGGTCTAATATTTGTAAAAAACTTTAACCTATTAAAGTGAGTTTACAAAAGATATATATTTATTCAACTTAATCGGTAATAGGCCAAGATTAATTTGAACTTTAATTTTACAAATATTTACCAAAATATACAATTCTATGATGTTTTTCTCAATTTTCATTAGATCCGAAAATGGAATGCAGATTTGAAGTCAAAAAGTGCATATTTGATGTTTATTTGTCCATTTTTTTTATCAAAATCAAATTTATAAAACAAATGTCCAACATAAAAAGTTGGGATCAGAAGATTTTTTTATCCATTTTGAAAAAAAAAAACTCATATGCTTAAAGATTTTCTCAGATATGATAGATCTAAGTTTCAATTTTTATAAATTGTTTTTTAAAGTAAAGATTCATATCAATATATACTTGGATATAATTAATTAACTATAAGATCTGTATATTTTCGAGTTTATTGGGGGAAGACGGTAAATGAAATCTTGAAACGAAGGGTTGGAGGAGATGAAAAGGATGATGTGGCTATATATTTTGAAGAAGGGAAAGGAACCTACTGAAATATCAACTATCTGTTATAGGACTTCTTCCAAGGGACACGAAGGATCTAAACTCAATAATTTTTGTTATTAAATAGTTGTATAAAAATTATGTTGCAGAATATGTTATTCCTAACATTTTAGTGTTAGAGGTTTTGTTTAGAGTATATTATTTTGACTTCAATTATCTTTTTATAAGATATAACAAACAGTTTGATATTTTACTATTTAATTAGTAAAGTAATTTTCATCTATTTATTTTTATATGTTTGTATTTCAATAACCAACATTTTTTTACAGTCATTACATCATTACAGAATAATAAAAACTATCATCTATATCAGTTTATGTCATCCACATACACAAGACTCTTATCAATTGTTGACTTAACAAATAATAATGATAGTTCAATTCCATCTAATCATGCCTTTCCAAACTAGAAATGCATTTAGATAATTCACTGTCACTTTCTCAATGTAATTTTGTTTTGTTATATCTTATATTTTGTATTATTTAGGTCGTACTTTTTAAATGTGTTTTTTTATTCCTTTGTTTATTAATGATATTATTTATTTGTTAAATAGACTGCATTGGTTTTGTTGTTGGAATATACGGTAATTAACAATTATATAATAATTTTGAAGGATTATATTTTTACATCGACAAACACATTAATAAGGAATATTCAAATTTGTTTTACAATTACTATTTTGTGTGTGTTTCGATCAAAGTGTGAATAAAATAAATGGTAAAATTGTTAAACTAACATTCAAAAAAAGAGATATTATATATTATGTATACTTTTTAAATCAAATTTATGTGGAAATGAGTCATATCTATTGATTATTATATTTTCATATTTGTTTATCTATGAAATGTTTTTACATTGCAATGTATTTGGAATTTGTATTATATATATATATATATATATATATATATATATATATATATATATATATATATATATATATATATATATATATATATATATATATATATAAAACATTAACATTTGTGTTTTTTTAGGTTATTTGAAAATTACCAATCTAACATTTAAATGTAATTTTTTGTGGTGCTTTTATTTGGTATCAAGAAAGATTATCTCGCTGTTTTAATATTAGCAATTCGAAGTACAGTTTATGTCGTATGTAAGGATAAATACAACTTCATACTTTAAAACCACCACTTCTAGAATTAAAAGTAATAAGCGTACGTTTTCAATGATAAATATTATATATAAAGCAGCATTCCAAAATTCATAATATTTTTTTTCAAATATATATGATTTTCTAGCTTTAATTTTAGTGTAATTTTTATTTATTTTGTTCACATTAAAGTTCTTAATTGTATATTATATTCAATTTTATTTAAGTATATGATATTCTATCGATATATTTAGTTTTATTTAAATATATGATATTTTATTGATATATTAAATTTTATTTAAGTATATGATATTCTATTAATATGTGCAGTTTTATTTAAGTATTTGATATTCTAATATTCTATTTGGAGGTAAGACAATTGTGTTTGATGGAGTTTTTTGACAGATATTGCTTGTGATTCCAAAAGGAAGTACACTAGACATAGTTCATCCCACTATTAATTCATTGTATTTATGGAGAGATTCGTCTGTGTTGAGGTTGACAACGAATATGAGATACAAATTATGAGTTCAATGAGAGTTCCAAATAATTGAAACTTTTTATCTATTGGATTGCGAAGATTAACGATGGTAAAATTGGTGAACCAAATGATAATTGTGCTTATGTTGATATTTTCAATCAACTGCTGCTTAAGGAATTCAATGATCCAATCGCTCCAATTGTACAAAGCACATATCCTTCATTTAGAAGCAGTCCCGATAATTCATCGTTTTTGGAAGAGAAAGTATTATAGATCCAACTATTGATGTGGTTAATTTAATAAATAATTACATGCTATTGAAGAACAATTCAAAATGAAGATTGTTTTAGAGCTCAGATTTTTCGTGTCATTTTGATAGAAACGTGATCTTTTGAACGATCTAGTTATTCCTAAAGTTTTAAATGAAATTTCATGTTCTGGAATTTCAAATCACGAGTTGAATTTGAAAGTTGGAACTTTATTAATGTTGTTTCGTAACATTGACTATTTCCTTGAGTTATTTATTATCACGAGATTAATTATTATAAGGTTAAGAAACCATGTTTTAGAATGTCGAGTTCTTTGAAATGGTTATTTTGGTAGTACTGTTTTATTTTTAAAAATATCACTGACATCATCTGATCATAAAATTTCATCTAAATTTCAAAGAAGACAGTTTATGTTGATAGTGTTTTACGAAATGTCTATAAATAAAAGTGTCTAACGTCGGACTTCTTTTGAAAAACCCTATTTGTAGTCATGATCAGTATGTCGCTTTGTCTAGAGTTACTAATCTTAAAGGTCTTTGAATTTTTTATATAATAGTAATATTTGTAATAATCGTACATCTTTAACGAAAAATGTTGTATATAAATAAATATTTCAAAATTTATAACAACTTTTTTAAAAATTTATGTGATTTTCTTTGATTTTACTGTTTATTAATTTTTATTTATGTTGCTCATATTAAATTTTTAATTATATATTATTCAACTTTGATTAAATATATGATTTTACGTCTGAGTATAAATTGTGCAGCGTACGTGGGTGCATGACTAGTGCTCTTAAACAGTAGGATGAAGGTGCAAGCTGGAAACATCCAGTCCCAAACTCCCAATATGGAATCGTGCAACGCACGCGGTGCATGACTAGGCTCTTAAACAGTAGGGTGAAGGTGCAAGCCAGAAACATCCAGTCCCAAACTCCCAATATGGAATCATGTAACGCAAGCGGGTGCATGACTAGGTTATTATAAATTTTGAAATATTTCTTTATATACAATATTTTTCATTAAAGATGTACGATTATTACAAGTATTATTATTATATAAAAAATTTAAAGACTCTTAAGATTAGTAACTCTAGACAAAGCGACATACTGATCATGACTAAAAATATGGTTTTTTAAAATAAGTCTGACATTAGACACTTTTATTTATAGACATTTCGTAAAACACTATCAACAGAAACTGTCTTCTTTGAAATTTAGATGAAATTCTATGATCAGACGATGTTAGTGATATTTTTTAAAATAAAACAGTACTACCAAAATAACCATCTGAAAGAACTCAACATTTTAAAACATGATTTCTTAACCTTATAATAATTAATCTCGTGATAATAAATAACCCAAGAAAATAGTCAATATTACGAAGCAACGTTAATAAAATTCAAACTTTCAAATTCAACTTATGAAAACATGAAATTTAATTTAAAACTTTAAAAATATCTAGATGGTTCAAAAAATTATGTTTTTATCAAAATGACACATTTCTATCAAAATGACACGAATTATGGTTAGCATTCTTTTTGTCACGGGCCTCGCGGCTCTTACATGAACCGGAGTGGGATCGGATCGGATCAGGAGTTCAGGACCTGATCCGATGAAATTTGACAGCCCTAAATCCAGTAAATTTAGGCTTACACTGTAAAATAAATCTTTTTCCCAATTTAAACACCAACAGGAGTTTTCTGGGTACTCTTTAATGGAGGCGGGCGGCCATGGATTAAGAGTTTGTAGAGTTATAAACTGTAATCTGCAATAAGGTATTGGCTACTACGTTCTTGTATAGTAATAAATATCTGAAGCTTGATCCTTGCATCATTGCTGATGTTTATGAACTAGAGTAACTACATCAGACCATGATATAACAAAAAGTATTTAATTTTAGTCTGTGTTCTTCTTATTCCCGTTCAACTTGGTATTTTTGTTGAGAGGATTTTTTCTCCCAAAAGCTGTGTGTGTGTGTGTGTGTGGGGGGGTAGATTGCAACTTTGGTCACACACTATCGAATGCAATTTTGCAAGAGTGCGCCCTTGGGCTCACTTGAGATGGTGGATTGCGCCCTTGGGTTCACTTGAGATGGATTATGTTGAGTTTGTTTTAAACTTACTACTTCCTTTCCTGGCAAAAAATAGGATATTCCATTTTGAGATGAATGAGTCTGGGCTTTAAAAAATTCAGGCATAAAAGTGTTATTTTATTACTATTGAATTACTAAAAGTTGCTTTTTTAAAAAAATTTGACTTTCAAACTTGGACTCGTTGAACGTTCCGGAGCGAGGAGTATTAACTAATTTTTCTGACTAGTCACGGAGACAGAGAAAGCAAGATAAGTTTTCGGTTTTATTCTTGTATGATCTGATTACAATTATATGAAGTAAAAATCTTATTCATGAAGCCAGTGGATTTTTTGTGCCCACAAAACCAATTACATTTGGTTTGGTTTGGTTAGTTTTGTGAATTTAATTGATTTTGTCTGATCAAATTTTCTGCTGCAGCCTACATGGGTATACTCTCTTTATTGAAGAGGTATGTTGCGTAAATTAAGAAAATTATGGAAAAATCTTTAATTTTCTAAATTACTCTGTGTCCACAATTCCAACTTGGTTTTGTGTTACAAAGTCTACTGGGACAAACTAAAAAGAAAAACATACCTCTTCTGTTGAAACAGAGCAAGTTCATTCCTTACTAAGGGGTGGCCCAATGGTAGACTTGAGACTTTACAAAATGTGAGGTCTCAGCTCGATCTCTTCCCATGCCCTCTTAGGGGAAAGGTCTAAAAAAAAAAGGTGGTTGATAAGCTATTTGCCAAATTCTCTCAGTTGTGTTGATACACATATCTTGGAAGCCAATAGGGGTAACTTAAGTTAAATCTTTGACTTGAAATACTATAGGCTCAAGCATCTAAATCAAATATCACGAATAACTAGTGTTTATAATACGTGATATTTTGGTAGAAAAGGAACTCACTATCAGGCAACTATCAAGTTCTATTTTACTGGAAAAAAATTGTTTTTCTTTTTGTATGCAACTTTAACTATCTAAACTTCGTTGGCAAAAACAGTCAATTTGGTGGGTTATTTTAGATAACATAAGATAGTTAAGTTGTAACAGTTTTATTTGATGATTTTCAATATATTACTTTAGATTGGTATCTACTACAGTTTTGCATATGCAGTAGTTTGTTGTTTCTATTTTTCTTGTTCCTTATTTGATTTACTATTGAAGTATATAGGAGTGAATTGCTATAATGAGCACTTATTTCTAGTGGCTCATGCCAATTATTTTTGTAGATAAAGAAGAGCCTAGAAAAGAAAAACACGCGTTGAAAAGGATTGACCAAATTACCTAAAGTTGATAAAAGCTCAAAAGCTAGAACATTTCTTTAAAGTTGCTTTCGCATCTCCAATGAAGTAAAATAACTTAATCTCTAAGTCTCTGTGTGGGCAATCTCGAAAGTGATGTAATCGATTTGCATTTAGATGGACAACAATAATGATGGAAAAGTGAAAACCTCAGGATCCTCATATTTTCAATATTCTAATTTTTATGGAAATGTTGCAGTTCTATTATTATCTTTCACAATTAAAAGTTGAGAGACATAGGGTAGAAAGTGCTCACAAAGAAGCTAAAAAAAAGAGGAATATTGATTGTTTCATTTTATCTTTATTTATTTCTCCATACTAAAAGAAAAGAAAAAATAAGAAGAACCTCAGTCTCTTGATTTCTTTACAAAAGCCCTGTCATTTCTTAAGCTCTTTTTTACAATTCGAAATCCCTTCTCAGCTCAAGAAAATTAACGCTATGGCACAAGAGTCAACGTCTGGTACGTTTGTGGATGATGAATTTTACTTCTTAGCAGCCCTCTTCAAAGAAAATGAAGATGGAAATGTTACTATTAATTGCAATTGTAGTGATCAAATATGTGGAATATTACTACCAGATGATGCCAAGTATGCTGAAGAGTTGCAGCTCCAAGAAGCTATAACCGCCTCCCTCATCACAGACAGTTCAAACCAAGACGAAGGCGGAGGAGGAGAATCATCAATGATGGCGACCAGTACAAAAGAAACTGGCAGATCATCGAGTAGCAGCGTTTGTGAGATTTGTGTGGAAGACAAGGATAGTGATGAGATGGTTAGACTCCAGAACTGTTCTCACCTGTTTTGTTCTGTGTGTGTAACCAAACATGTCACCGTGAAGATTGAAGAAAAGAATGTGAAAGGCGATGTGTTTGTCAGGTGCCCAGGTTTGGATTGCTGTGGAAATATTGAACTCGATACTTGTAAATCACTGATTCCCAAGGAAGTGTTTGATCGTTGGACCGACGCGTTAGTTGAGTCCATGATTGAAGCTTCACAGAAATTCTACTGTCCGTTTAAGGATTGTTCAGCATTGTTGGTTAATGACAGTGGTGAGGATGGAGTTGTAATTAGTGCATCGGAATGTCCAGAATGCAATAGATTGTTCTGCGCTCAATGTCATGTGCCATGGCATTCAGATGTAACGTGTGAGGAGCTGCAGAGGCTGAATGCGGATGAAAGAGGAACAGAGGATAGAATGGTGAGGGAGCTTGCTAAGGAGAAGAGCTGGATGAGATGCCCAAATTGCAAATTCTACGTGGAAAAGACTCAAGGCTGCTTGCACATGACCTGCAGGTAAAGTACCTGGCTTTCTTAGCTTAGTTTTCCTTGGTTGTGAATTTGTCATTGAAATTGCTCTTGTGGATTGTGGCAATTTGCAACTTGTTCAGCATGAGACCTGTTGTTAATGTGTTCGATGAAGACATGGCTAGTAAAATGGTTCGAGTAATGATGTGAATCCTGTCACCCTAACCCGAATTTGACAACTAACAAATTCAACAGAAACCAAGCTGCCCGAAGACTACCTTCCAAGGCTGAAACTCACGCAAATCTTCTGCCCAAATCACACGCCTAGGCTGCCAACACCCCACGACCTAAACAGCCCCCACAACAGCCCCCACTACACACGGCAATAACAAGGGAAATTAAAGGACGGATAGGCGGACTCACCAGTTGAGTTTCACTCGCTCAACGTAAAGAAATCCGACGATGCAATTAACCTTAGCTTCACTCACCTTGATTAGATTGAATCGATTTTAAGAAAAGAACATGACTTGTTCTTGAAAGAGTTTTTCTCACACAATAATAATCTGCCTTCATGAAAAGAGAATGCCTTTTATAGGCTACAAAATAAACCCTAAACAAGAACTAAATTAAAAGACTTCCTAACCAACTAAAACAATAAAAGGAAACTAAATAAAATAACTAACAACTAATGGCAGATTCAAGCCTAATCTAATTAGTCTAGACTTCAAGGAGGGCGGTCCCTTTTTCCATGCTCAAGGCTGCCTTCTTTGTGATCCACCCCTTCCATGTAATCCTTCCAAGCGAGCCAACCCAACAGCCTTGGTCCATCTGTGTTGAGCCCAACACTCCCTTTGCTTCCTATAACCTACGCTCCTTCCTTCAGCCCACTTCCATGCGCACCCAACCTGCTTGACACCCTCTTGTCCGCACTGCTCCAGCCCGTGTCCCCTTTTACAACTCCCTTCCAGCTGCGTGTGTCCAGGGCCGTTCCTCGCATTTAATTGGCCCAGGGCGAAGCTCAAGAAATGGCCTTTACTTGATAACCAAAATTAATATTTAGGAAAAATTGCGAGCCGCTCCACTTTTTGAAATTTTTAATCGCTAAAGTACACCCTTTTTATTTTCAACCGGAAAAAGTCACTTTTAATGGCAAAATGATTACGATACCCTTAATGAACCGTACGCACGCTATGGAGGTCATTATTTTTGCACCGCGATTCATAAATTTTATCGCATTATTTTTTGCATCGCGGTTCAATAGTGTAACTGCTACTCTATTTTTGAACCGCGATTCATCAATTGTTATTGAATTAATTTTGCACCGCGGTTCTATAGTGTAACTACTAGTTTATTTTTGTACTGCGATTCATCAATTTTAGTGCATTAATTTTTGCACCGTGGTTTAGTAATGTAATTGCTAGTCTATTTTTGAACAACGATTCATCAATTTTAGTGTATTAATATTTTCCCCTAATATTTATGCATAAGTGACCCAAAGTCATAACATACTTATGAAATATTAAGGCTATAACAATTACTAGTTGGGCTGTTTGAGAATTGCCGAATTGGAATGTATGAAGTGAGTCAGGGCCGTGTTTTAAGTTTGAGAATTGCCGAATTGGGCTGTTTTCTTTGGATTTTGAGCCTCTTCAGCTAATTGCATAAAAAAAACACTGACTCAATATAATACTATTACTAATACCCACAAAATTTTAGACTCCTAATTAGCTTGGGCCCAGCTTGCCCTTACCCAGGGCCGGCCTTGCGTGTGTCCTTAGCCCAACTCCCTGCCCTTGTTATGTCTATCCAGGCAGCTCCATTCGCATCAAAATCCCTGGCTTTCTTAGCTTAGTTTTCCTTGGTTGTGAATTTTTCATTGAAATTGCTCTTGTGGATTGTGGCAATTTGCAACTTGTTCAGCATGAGACCTGTTGTTAATGTGTAATGTGTTAGATGAAGACATGGCTAGTAAAATGGTTCGAGTACTCCCTTCATTTCGATTAAAGCATGTAAATGTGTTAGATGAACTCATGGCGAGTAAAATTGTTCAAGTATTCCCGAACGGAGCGAGTAGATTAGGAGTATCTGGATTCTGGAGGGAGTAGTTGTTATTCGTCTAGATGAGGACTATCAGGTCTCTTGTGTGTGTTTTTGATACTTGATACTTGATACTTAATGAATGATAATTAAGTGCGTGTGGACTAAATAATGATGATGGTTGTAGGTGTGGTTGTCAATTTTGCTATGCATGTGGAGAAATGTGGAGCGAAACTCATGGTGGTTGCAGGGCATAACTAGGATTCTATGATGAATGATCAGTTGATCACATAGCAGATGGGTGCTGAACAGAATACATGATACCGAATTTTGTGTCAGATGGTGCCACTGACACTGCCAATGCATCATTACTAAAAACTTGTTCTTATTTTCCCTTTTGTTTTCTTATTTGCGCTTATAGTTATTATTGTTATTGCAACCTGCTCACGTTCTTAAGCATTTTAGCGACTTTTCCGAGTGTACAATTAAATATATTGAATTTTTTAAAACAAAATAACAAAAACCCATAAAATTATGAGACTTACCGTATAGTATTCTGACAACCTTATGTTTCCAAACCGGTATCCTCTTTAGCTTTACATGGTTTTATCTTAATTTTCTTTAATTTTCTCAAAATATCCCTTTTGTATTCTCAAATCAATTCAATATTTTTAAAATGGGAACATCTATTGCGTAAGAGTAAGAGAGAGTCGTAGTCCAATTATACAACACGTGCAAAAATGCTAGATACGCATTTTTTTTTTCTTCCAATTTTGCGGTTAGCCCATTCAGCATTAAAAGACTTGCATCTTAAAAATGAATATTGATTTTACAATTTTGCCCATGAATTTATGTTTTCTACCCTCGTTTTTTTTTTTTTTGTAATTTTAAGCCTTTCTTTATAATTTTGAAGCTTTTTAGCATTTTAAAAAGTTTTAAAAAAATTCTTTTTGAACTGTAAGTTGAAGATCTGCAAAAGAAAAAAACGATAATTTTATCTAAAGATTTTTTAAATGAAAGATCTTTAAAAAAAAATTGTAATTGAGGGAAAGGTCAGCGACCTAGACTAGTTTGGTTGGAGGTATGGAATGGCTCGTTGATGTAATACTCTTCATTTCGGGTAAAGAGTTCCCGTTTGAAAATTAATTTTTTAAAGAAAATGATACTTTCAGTATTCCATTAGTATAAAAATGATACTTGATGTGCCTAGCCCGAACCCGGTCACGAGCAAAGCACGAGCGGTCACCACGTGCTAGTCACGAGCTCGTTAATATGAGATCCACAAGCCTAGTGAGCAGAGCTAGCAAGGTATCCGAGCAGAGATCATTGATATATCTCGTCCAAGCCTGATCAAGCACAAGCCTTGCCTGCCCGACTAGAGGGTCATGCTCGGGAATCACACTTAGCATCATCAACTTCATACCAAGCAGCCGGGAAGCCCGGGTAAGCATATCTCAAAGACTTGCTCTCCAAGACATGTCAAAAGGTTTCCTTATCTGAGCAGAGCACTTACCGTATCTACTCCGACATTCACACGGTCAACCGCCTTTTATGCCTATAATTTAGATGTTTCCTCATAAACCTACTAGGTAACTATAGAAGTGAATCCTGAACGGATTCTATGACATTAGGAGTCTATAAATACCCCTCCATAAACTCTAAACAAAGTACACACTTTCTATAGCCTCAAACCTCTATCAAATTGCTTTTTGACTAAACACGTCTCTTACTCTCACGTCGGAGTGGATTCCCGAGGCCAAGCCTTGTACTTCTACTAAGGTTTTCTTTGTGTTCTACAGGTTATAGAGGTGATTCAATCCATATAATCAAGCCCAAATATCCTACACATCAATTAGACGGCCCAATGTTGATTTTTGCATCATCACGCTACTACTAGCAACCATCCAGCTACAAACCAACCGGCTGGAAACCAGTCATTGCTCGTTGCACACGCTGATCTGCCACCAAAGGCACCCTTACAAGTTCCCATTGGAGTGCAAACAAGGAATCAAAAGATAGTTTCTTGGCAGGCAACGCATGGCGATGATGTTCCATACGTTGAAGAGGAACAATCTTCCCACCATGCTAGCTACACTCTAGTAAGTCAGCGGGATGCCCACGAAGTGATCAACGAGCAGCAAGCTCATACACGAGATTTGAGGAACCAGCTTAATGGGCAGCGGGACAACAGTTAGGGTAGCTAAGTGTCCTTGCCCGAGCTAACTGCTGCCCTGCAAGTCTAAGTGCAATACTACAACAATATGTTCGCGCTTAATCAGCAACTGCTCGCTTTGGGCCAAACCCCGGGGTCAGTCGCCAACATCGTTCTCCCAACACTTAGCAACCCATTTCCTGATGGCGGTGGCCAGACCCCATAACAGGTACTTGCTTCAGGCAGAATAATATAGTCGGTCGTACAAATAGAATCGGATCGGGATGATCGCGAGCAAAGGGTTGAGTAACAGGTGGAAAAGTGGGAACAGCCGTCAGGCCCCGCCCCATCATCATCATCGCGGACAGAAACGCCATGCCCGGGCAGAGGGGAATGATCGGCATAGAGCTCGTGAATATGCTGAGCCCGACGAGCAACGATCAAGGTCCAGAGCCCAAGTTGACCAGGAGGTGGAATCCTTCAATGATCCATCATGGTATCCCCTACCTCCAGACATTCTGATGTTGGATCTCGCTCAAAGAGGGGGCACAGTTGTCGGTTGGAGGATGCCCGCTCAAGGGGCTCAACTCACACTACATCTTCCAGGCTCACGATAGACGCCGAGAAGCGTTTGATCGAGTAGATGGAGGCCATGAAAGAGGATATGGCCAAGCAGATAGTCGAACTGGCGGTCAACAAACCTTCGAACGGGATAGTGAAATCGGTGGATGGCAGTCCCTTCACCAAGAAGATTAAAAACGCACCGCCTGCTCATGGTGTCATCTTTCCCCAGTTCGACAAGTACTTCGGGAAGACACGGGCTAACTATTAGCTTAGGTCGTTTGAATCTCAAATGTGTACTCATACAAAGCATACATGTGTACTCATTGACCTCAAATAGCAAGCACTTTGTTTTCCTTAGGGTCAATGAGTCCAAAATCCAAAAGAAGAGAAGTAGTAGCTTACCTTCAACCTTCACACAAACAAAGAAAACCAAATACCATCAGAGGGAAGAAGACTACTCGAGAAGCTCTTCGATTCTACGGCCTCGGCTTGAAGAACGGACAAGTAGAGCTATGGAAGCCCAAACAAATCACCCAAGAACTCTATACAATCTCCCATGAAAGTTTCTCTACGTTTTTGGACAAGAAAGGCAACAAAATGAGGTCAAATGGTTGGTTGTGGCTTATATGAAGTCAAAAACCTTAGTGGGGCAAGTGTCAACAAGTTGTGGTGCCTCAAAATCTGATTTTTAACTCTTAATTCTCACTAATACTCCCACTTAATCACCATTAAGATTATGCAACCATGTTAGGATATGATTAGGATCATTTAGGAAGGTTGGGGGAGTGATTAAGATAGGTTTTAGTAAGGTTAGTATAGGTAATTTGATCCACAAAGCAAAACAACAAAATGCTGGTTCGACACCCATGCGGTCGCATGGGCCCCAAGCCATGAGACCGTACGTATCCTCCTAATGCTAGTCTTTGTAAACTTTTTGCTAACCTTGTGGGGGCAAGTCCTTCCCCCATGCGACCGCAAGCCCCATTTATGCCAATGGTCTAAGAATCAACCCCAAAGGACCCCAAACACATAACCAAACCAAATAAGGTTCAAACCATATTCAAACTAGGCCTAGAACTCCCACAAAACACACACAAACAACTCCCGAGACAACCCTGAGCGAAACCGAAACAAGGCACAACAATGTGCTAACGAAACGACGAATGAACTAGCGATCAAATGAGCAATAATATGAGACTTAAAACAAGTCAATAGGCTAATAAATAGGCTTGAATACTTAGAAGAAGTTGAACAATGATCAAGAGTATCTAAACTCCAAAGGACAAGATGCTAACGCAACTCGATCTCAACCAATCAAATGAAGATGAAAGCTATGCAACGATCGTCCTAAGCCCAAGATCATCTCCAAAACACTTCTAACATAATCTAGATCATGTCTACACATGTGAATAACAATCAAGCAAGGACCTGGGGTTCAACCGAGGTCACAACACAAACAACACAACGAAACTGTTAACCAGGTCGCATTCCGACTAACGTCGAGTTACGACTAGTGACTTTAGCAAGTCAACAACCATGGAACATATATCAACAAGGTTTTGGTCTCAATATGGTTACTCATGCACATCTAGACACTCTCACAAACCAAATCAAGAAATCATCAAAGGAATAAATGCGAGCATAGCATGCAAGTCAAGTACACGAGGAATTAGGGTATTACAATGGTGGAATCACCGTCAATCTCCCAGACAAGGGCCCGTGCAGCCCTGATGGTAGTGGGCATCTCAAAGTTAGGACGCTTCCACGACTTAACATAGTCTTTGGTGGGCAAAGGAGTGGTAGAAGTGGGCTCAGAGCCCGTGTCCCGATGGCATACGGGACGGTCAGAGCGGCGAGGTGAATCCCTCTTCCTTTTTCCCGCTGCCTTGGCAGCGACGACCTCAGTGGCTTTAGTAGCAGCAGCCTTAAAGGCCTTGGCAGCAACAACCTCAGCAGCCTCCACGGGAGCACAAGCCGGAGGGGTAGGGACAACGTCCTTCTCAGTCGAGCTGGGAGTTTTACCCACTACAGCAACTTTCTTGGCCAGAAGGCCAAAAGGGACCTTGGGCAAGTCCTTAGGCTCATTGGCCTTCAGATCGGCAGCTCACTGGTTAGCCTGGGCCCTTCTCTTATTGATCAGCGCAAGGGACTTCATTCATGAAACAGAGACGAATGAAGATCAATACAAATATTGAAAGCATGCATGATCGAGACAAAAGAAAATCATAAAAGTAAGCAAGTAACCATTTCCATCCTAAAAAATAAGGCGACAGCTCGCCCCAGTAGTGAGCAACCTACACTCAGAGCAATCAACCTTAAACTTCTTCCCGTGACAGTCACCCAAGTATGGATGAACTACTTCAAGTCCGTGTATCAGAAAGGGCTCTAATGAATTTAGAGTTCTAATGAATTCAGAGTTCTAATGAATATGAGATTTTATGTATGTAACAGTTAATATGAAATACATGTACCTGTTATTGTTCATGTGGTAATGTTCTGTGTGGAGAGATGTTGTGTTGTCGGGTCAGGGGCTGCTGTAGTTAACTTTCCATTGATGGGCATTAGCTTTCGTTAAGTAACCATTGTTGGAGGAGGGGCTAACTTGCAAACTTGAGCAATTGAGGGGGTTTAAGTGTCTAGGTCAAAACCTCGAGGGAGGGGAAGGAAATTCCTTCCCTTATGCGTGTAACAGCAGCAGTTGCAAACAGACTTCATCTGTTTTTCTTTCCTCCATAGTCGCCGCCTCCAATCTTCTTCATCTTCCTCAATCTTCTTCATTTCTCAACCATTTATCTTCAAATCAGTTGCATTGTGTTTGTAATGGCTTCGTCTTCACGATCTCGCAAAGGAAAAGCTTCGGTAAACTCTGAATCGCGTTGGAGAAAACAAGGTGAAAAACCTTTGTCGAGGAATGCCATGTAGTACCAATTCTCCGGGGATGGTCGGGAGAATATCAGTAGGGATGAGAGCACCCATATTTCCACTTTGGCTCCGCCTGCTGTAAGTTTTCAATTTTTGTTCAAACCCATTTCGTTTGAAATTTTGAATTTTGAATTTTGTCGGAGACTTTATGTTGTTTGTTTGTCGATTTTCTTGCGATGTTAGTACACAGGGGCAATATCTATTGACATAACATAACAAATTATTGTACGAGTTATGTGAGGTATTTGATGCGTGTAAATATTAAAATGCAATGCATGTACTATGTTGTTGTTGTTGTTGATGTTTGCGCAAGGCAGGATGTTGTGTTGGCGGGTGGGGGTAGCCTGTAGTTATCTTTGTTGAAGGTTACCAGCTTCCGTTAAATTGGAGTTTGTTTGGGGGGTTAACCTGCAAATTGGGCATTCTGTGGGTTTAAGCTGTAGATTTTTCGCATTTTGAAAGGCTTTGATTCACAGACTAATCCCTTTTCTGTTCAAATTTTCATGGCTGTAAACATGTGACTGGCATAACACATTGTTGATTGTTGAAAAGCTTCTTCAATATCTCCTGCCTGTATCAAGGGAAAAACACAAGTAGTGCTTGCGCCAAGTGGCGGTGTCGATGTTTCCGGATGGAAGGATGATGAGGCCAGCAGTATGTAAAAACATGTATATTGAGAGACACGTAAAATGAATTGCATATTAAAATTGCGGTGTAAAATTTAAGAATATGTGGATGCAACATGAAATGCAGAATGAAGTTACATGAGTTGTGATGGTTGAACCTATCATGATAGGGTGCCTACGTATCCTTGAATGGAATCAGACCAAACATAGAGCCTAAGCCGAACAGAGTAGGTGTCGACGTGTGTGTATGCGAACATGCGAACATTTCGATGTAAATTGTTGTGCTGTGATGTTGTGATGAAAATATTTTGTGACGATCAGAAAGTCTTCGTTCCTAGGGGTGGACCTAGTAAATATGATGCTGGAATGTCAATGTTCTTATGAGTGGACGTAGTAAACACGAAGTTGGAATGTCTATGTGATGATAGTCTATGTTTCTAGGAATTGACCTAGTAAACATGGTGTTGCCGTGTTGGAAGTCTATGTTCCTAGGAATGGACCTAGTAAACACGATGTTGGTATTTCTATGTTACTAGGAGTGGACCTAGTAAACACGTTATTGAAATGTCTATGTTCCTATGAGTGGACCTAGTAAACACGATGTTGGCATCTTCTATGATGGTCGGACCTACCAGAATAGGTTACCTACGTATCCCTCTCATGAATGAGACCCAACGTAGTTCGGTCTAAGACGAAACATGTTGTGGTGCAGAAGGATAATTTGTAATATTCACTGCAACATAGTGAAAATAACGCGAAACTAGATGAAATATTCATTGTTTCACCGGACCAAACCAGATGCAATATTCATTGCATCACAGAGTGCGATCAAAGAAAATTCAGATGTAATATTCATTACATTACAATGAAACTAGATACAAATCCATATGTAATATTCATTACATTCACCAGGAACCTAAAACAAAATCTGATGCAATATCCATTGCATTACCATGATACTAACGCAAAACCCAGATACAATATCCATTGTCGTCACCAGAAATGGAAGCAACAGAAGAACTACTGGAAATTGGGAGCAAAAACACCGGAATCCGGGACAGTTGAAGGAAGCTTGAAGATTTTTTCTCCCTAGAAAACTCAAGGTCAGTAAAAAAGAGGAAGGGAGAGGGGTATAGCTTTATATACGCGAGATGTTTTAAGTTTTTTTGGGGTGGGGGAAAGGACGGAACCAAACAACTCTGACATCATTGCAGCACGCACGCATTTAATGCGCCGCTTAGTAAAGCACACCCCACTACGGTTGTAACAGCAACGACGGCTCACGCGCCCCTACGCCTACTCTCCCCAGTACTCTCTAAACGGCAAACTTCTACAACACCCTCCAGCTGTCCGCTCCCCAAAGTTCTAGAACATTCCACCATCTTGCCTTCCAGCCAAGTCATAGTAAACTTAGAATTTGCACAAGTGTTGGAGCCCGTTGTGGTCATAAAGTCAACTCTTCCGAACAAGAACACTTCTCGCTACGAGCATTAATACTCGCTAGACAATGAGCAAGGGGCCACTGACGTGTCAACCCAAACCCAGTCACGAGCAAAGCATGAACGATCACCTCGTGCTAGTCACAAGCTTAGCGAGCAGAGCTAACAAGGTACCCGAGCAAATATCATTGATATATCTCATCCAAGCCTGGCCGAGCACAATCCTTGCCTGCCCGACCAGTGGGCCATACCTGGGAATCACATTTATCATCACCGACTTCATACCAGGTAGCCGGGCAGAGCCATGCTCACCCGGTTAAGCATCGAGTAGGGAATCTCAAAGACTTGCTGTCCAAGACAGGTTAAAGGTTTCCTTATCCGAGTAAAGCACTTACCATATCTGCTTCGACATTCACTAGGCCGGTCGTCTATCATGCCTATAATTTAGGAGTTTCCTTCTAAACATACTAGGTAACTATATAAGTGAATCCTAAACGGATTCTATAATGTTGGGAGCATATAAATACCCCTTTATAAACCCTAAATAAGGTACATACTTTCTATAGCCTCAAACATCTGTCAAATTGCTTTTTGACTGAACACGTCTCTTACTCTCACGCTGGAGTGGATTCGCGAGGCCAAATCTTGCACTTCTACTAAGGTTTCCTTCGTGTTCTACATGTTATAGAGGTGATCCATTTCATATAATCAAACTCAGATATCCTACACATCAATTGGACGGCCTAAGACTGAATTTTGCATCATCATTAGTATAAAAATAACATTTTTATGCCTTAATTTTTGAAAGTTGACTCTTTAAGTGAAACATTCTAATTGAAATAATTGACTATTTACATTGAATAGAAGAAGTAATTAAAATTTATAACCCTGCTAAAATATTTTTCTGGATCCACGAACAATAGTACCCGAAAGGAAGTCAAAGTGAGCAAGTTGTTCAATTCTCAACCAAAGAAATAAAAGATAAAACAAAAATATTTGTTGGCAAAATTATAGGGGAAGTTGGTCATTCCATACTACTACTATTTTTCCAAAATTAAGGCTAATCACGCCACCGATTTCTTATTTCTACGCCCCCATGTGTTTCTTCGTAAAGTATTGTGTACAATATGTTGTATTGGGGTTGGGTTAGCTTAGGGGTGGCAATGACTGACACGACACGATAATACGAACCAGCACGATACGATAATAAAACACGAGTACAGAGACAAATGATACGATAAGCCCAATACGACACGATACAACACGAAACATGACACAAAAACACAAAATTATTAATATATTCAAAATAATATTAATTGCTATATTTATGATCAAATAAGATAATAATATAAACACACGATATTGAGGCATGTACGAGACATGATAGCACGAATTGTCGCCCCTAGGTTAGCCCCCACACTTTCTCAAAACTAGAGCCGTCAAAATGGGTCGGGACCCGTTGGGTCAACCCAAACCGTTGCTTAAAATAGTGGGTTAGGTTGGGAAATTGACAACCCATAAAAAGATGGGTCATATGGGTTGGACCCGTATGGGTCACGGGTTGAAGTGGGTTGGGTCGGATTTTTAACGGACTGACCCGTTTAGAGAATACTTCTTTTTTTTAGAGAATACCTGTCTAGTGTGCTTTCATTTTTGCAGAATACTCTTCATGTAATCTTTCATTTTCTTTTATTATTATTATTATTATTATTATTTGTTTTTTGTTTTATTTTTTTATATATAACAAATCTAAGGTTTATTAAATTATTATATAGCAGTCAGTTTGAATTATACTGATCTATGCCATATTGTCATTCTACATGAAATCATGTCTTGACATCCAAGGTTTTTTTAGTCATGTGAGAGGAATGTCCATAAAATATTTGGCAGAAGTCTGAAATGAAGATTCAATTATTTTAGTTTATTTCTTTTACGTTAGCCAACAACAATTGAGTTGGTTACTTGATTTTGAGTGGTTGTATAATATAGGGAAGTGAAAAAACAATGGAAAATTGAAAATAAAAGAAGTAATCTTTAGGTAAGAAAAAATGGTGGGTTGACCCATCTAACCAACAACCCATATTAGGTTGGGTTGGATTGATGTTTTATTGACCCGTCTCCTAGCTGGATCGACCCGCACCACACAATTATATGGTAGGTTTTCTTGACCCATTGATTGACCCAATCCCCATCCCGTTTTGACAGCTCTACTCAAAACCGAAGTCTTTCCCTGATTTTAATTATCACCGGTCAGACTTGATGATCGTGTGCCAGCTCCGACGGTGCGTCCGCATTCCCTTTCTCTCCCTCTAGATTTTCCGTCATTTTCCATCAATTTCTTCATTGGTACTTTTCTTTCGCGAATTATTCGTATTCTGTTTTTCACTGATCTCTTTACGAAATTGCCGTTCTTGTTTTGACTGATATATTTGAACATCTTTCTGCATTGTTGCTAAGGTTTTCATGTTCGGCATTTTGTAAGGTTATTTTGGATCTAAGAATTTGCAATGTCATACAATGGTTTTTTTTGGAAATTTAAGGTGATATAAAGACATTTAGTTTAATTTTGTAGATGATGCATCCAACAAAACATTCCTAAATCTCATTGAACTTTTGGGAATTTATTTTATTTATTTATTAATATTCTTCTTATACCTGCAAATTTTTCCGTTTCTAGATTCACTCATCACGTTCTACATATTATTCACATTCTACATATCCTTCACGTGCATTTATCTTATGAATTTCTCACAACTTTCATTGTTGGAAGCAAGACTAGTTCTCCCCCCTAGGTGGGACCGTGGGAAAAATCACATTAGTCATATACTCGTATCTTTCAAGTACGCCTGTTTACTTTCATTATTTGTTCAATGTTCCAACTGAGGTGGCTTCTTAGAGAGGGAAGTTGATGAGAGATTTCTATGGTCAATGGGTTGACAATTCCTTAAAAATTAATTAGGGATTTTGGCTAAGGTAACTTCATTAAACCTTAACAAGTATACAGTTTCCCCTTAGAACCAAGTTCCCAGGCATTATGGTACTACAAATAACAATCCTGAGACGTTTTTGACTCTCACTATCTCGCTATATGAGTTCTTGGAAGACGTTTTACCAACTTTCGGTCCCTGCCTTTGCGCATGTTTCATACTGGGTATGGTCTTCACAATTGCTTTTGGGAGGTTTCTTGGTAAGGTTTCACATTCTAGGTAAGATGATTCTTTTTATATAGAAGTAGAAAATCATTTAGATTGAAGAAATAAGATAAGACAATACGACACCCACCTAAGAACAAGTGAATAAATGAAACACCTACAAACTAAAGCACATTTTAAAGACCAAATAGGATTTACCAATCTACGACAATCTGTCCAGGTCAACGCACGGAAAATTCCAGAAGTTCAAGCCCAAAATGAAGTCAAGACTCAAGAAACTATATGATCCCAATGCAAATCAGAAAGCATTCCCTTATAACTGAATTCATCCAAGTTCACTAGGTACAATCCACCAAAAGGATGGCAAACATTGCAGATTACTAAGTCTTGCCCTCCTTCTCATTCCTGAACCACGCTCCATTTGAACAAAATGATCCATATCACTGATTGGCGCAGGACTCTTTAACACCAAAACAAGACAAACCTAAATGCGCAATTTATAGGTCACAATGGAAGTGCTACATTGGAATAAAAGAAGGGGATGAGATTTGCTACCTTGCATGCCCAGAAAACAAACATCCATAAGTCCATACTTAATGCTACTTTGTAAAACCTTTTCTTTTGCTGCAATCATATTAGTATTAAGCTCATTGTGAATAAGAGACTAAGCAAAAGCTCTACTCCTGGAAGGGAATTTCCGCTCGTGGAGTTCTCATTTTTTCTGAGTTCAATCGGAAGTGAATTTGTTGAATTTTAATCCCTCTTTATTCAATGTTCATCGAGTCTTTACAAAATGCATACTGAATTTTCTGATCTTAGGACTATCAATCCCTCTCTATTCACTGGGATAGACTATCTCGATCGAATTTTCAAGAAAATCTTCTCCACTAAGTTCCAGAGAGAATTTGTTTAAAGAATTTATTTCATGTGTCATCATCAATCCCATATTTGTACTCCAGGGATTTGGTTTCTCTTAGAGATCACTAAATTGCTTTCTTTCTCTAAGCCAGAGTTGAATAATATCTTGTGATCCCATTTGATAATCTTGTAGCATATGCATAACATATTACTTGACTATCTCGTACATATGGATTACAAAGTGGGCTAGGCTAACCACACACCAACATCTACTCTCTACACTCCACTTATTTAACCAATTTTCTAACTTTATTTTTTACACCCCACTCTAACTTCCCATTTTACCCTTTTAAATTTCCTACCTCACTCATCCTATTTTATACCCAATTCTATCTACACCCCACACATTTAATCACCAACCAACCTCCATCCACCCAATTAATACTCAATCACCCTCACCAACCCAACAAAAACGTTATTTCAAAAATATTAAACATTTGGTGTAGAGTAGGAGGAATGTGATTCCATAGCATAGAAAATAAAAATTAAACATAAACCCAAATTAGGCTAATGGTGTAGGAGCCTGGTTGAGAATTCTTTGAAGGGGTGGTGTAAGGGTAAAATAGGCATGACCTATTTTATCTTGTTTTCACCTTTCTTGGTCAAAGAAGAATTTTAATTTAGTCAATGTTTATTTTAGGTGTTAGATTTTTGTTTAGATTATTTTTGGTAGATTGATTTGTTTTTTATAGGAAAATCTTTCAAAAGATTTTGGGTATATTAGTTAGGTAACTAAATCTTTGCAAATAATTTAGTTATTTCTTGTATCATAGTTTTGTTAGGAAAGATATCTTGTGATATATTTTTTGGTAACTAAATCTTTACAAAATAATTTAGTTATTAGAGGTATCATAATAGGAAACATAATCTTTTGTAATATTGTGCTAATCTCTTACCCAGTTGGAGAAGGTTTCCTTGTGCCGTGTTCTTGTAGGTTTGTGCCCTATATATGCAGGCGTGATTTTCTGGTTTGAGACTACGCAGAGAGCTTGACACAGAGAAGATAGACAGGCTGCAAGAGCTTACAAGAGAGAATCTGTGCACGCAGCAAGACCGAGAGAGAAAGATTTAGAGAGCTATACGCTGAGTGTGTGGTGAGAGCTGAAAAGTGAGAAGATTAGAAGCCATACATTCAGAGTAGTCTTGGTAGAGTTTTTGAGCGGTTCATCCATATGAGCGAAGTGTTTTGAAGCTTCGCTGCTGCTATAAAAAACAGTTTCTATGAACCTTGAAGAACTGTTTTGTGTTGCTTCTTTTTCTGTCTTTTGGAAGTAGATCTTCCTTCTTTCTTCCCACGTTTGGTTTAGTGTTTATGTGGGATTTTTGGTTCTCCAAGATACGATATCTTGTGAGAATCTTTGTAAGGTTTTTCATTGAAAAACATTGTTGATTTTAGTAAATTTTGTGTGGCCTTGAGGCTTGATCTACAAGTTTGATACTTGTAGATTGTTTTTGTGTGATTTTCTGTCTTCCTAAGTCTGTTTGATTTTAAATCTGAAAACAAAACTTCCGCTGCTATTTTCTGTGATACACTTGCTGTTATCATTGTTACTGTCATTGTTGCAACATTCACTGCAACATTGGCAGTAACATCGTTCCATATTGAGTTTCCGTGGCATCACGTTCTTTCAGGTGGGAGAGCACGAGATTTTGTATTAATGTTTGGCCCAGATTTTGTATTACGTTAGATTTGAAAATGAGTTGTACGACCCTAGTTTGGTGCACAGAAGGAGGTGTGTGCGGCCATAGATTGATGTACAGAAAGAGGTGTGTGCGGCAGACATGTGGTGCACGAAAAGAGGACTGTGCGGCAACCACGTGGAATAGGAGGACTGTGTGGCAGACATGTGGTGCACAACAGGAGGATTGTGCAACACACCAGAGTTGGACAAAACAGACAAATGATAGTTCAAAAATTTCGAAAAAATTGGTAAAAAATGAAATTTTAATCGAGGAAAGTGGAAGGAATATTTATATTATTTGTCCACATAATTTCTTTAGGCTCCATGTATGATATTTTTTCAACAATGTGATGTTTAGGGTTTGAGTTTGAAAGAAATTTTTTTGTAGGAAATTTGGTAGAGGAGAGAAAGTAAAGAAAAATGAAAATGGAGGGAAGAGATTCAACATGTATAAAATTTAGTGAGAGTGTAATTAGAATATTTGGGGTGTAAGTAGAATATATTCACATTTTATTATTATTATTATTTTTGATAAGTAAAGTATAAGTATTATTAACATGCATCCAAAAAAGAGACGCTATCTTGTACACTGGAAGTATACATGCACTAAATTACAAACCAAAAACCCCAACCTAATTACAAAAAGGATCCTCTGAAGTTGGGTCGACAGTAAAGCACCAGAATCTCAAATATAAGTGAAAAGACTTTTTAATTCCTATAAGATCAGATTCAATGTTCTCAAAGGCCCTTCTATTCCTCTCTTTCCAGATGGTCCACCAAATAGCTGAGGGGGCAAACTTCCAAAAATTACTCCTTCTATTCCGGGTAAAGGAAGGCCATCCCCGAAGCGTATCAATAACAGTCCTGGGCATAACCCACGGGACATCAGCAGAGAGAAAAAGGGAGTTCCAAAGTTCCCTTGCCATAGAGCAATGGAGCAGCAAGTGATTTACATCTTCCTCTTCACTTTTGCACAAGAAGCACCGATTAACATAAGTCAAACCCCGAGATCTCAAAATTTCCCGTCAATATGACACCCCTCGCTTCCCAAACAAAAAGATACCTATCGGGATTTTATGTTTCCATATTACCTTCAAGGGAATGAACTTTTTCCTTCTCAATCAACTTCGAGTAGAAAGATCTAACGTAAAATAGAAAATCTGCATTACTAGAAGCCTCCCGAGATAATTTTATCTTCACTCAAAGCTTGTCTTTTGTAACCACGGAGTAAATCCATGAACCGAACTACCTCGTCAATCTCCCAATCATGCAAATTCTCGCGAAAAAAGGGGCTCCATAAATCTGAACCCCTTGATTGACCACCAAAGAACTCACCATTTCCTCCTTATTAACCGCCATGTTATAAAGATTAGGAAACATCACCGCAAGGTATTTGTTCCACACCAAAAATCCTTCCGAACCTGATTTGATTCCCTTGCCCTACCTCGAATTTGATGAACCTATTGACATCATTCCATACTCCCGTAATTCCTTTCCGCGCTAGTGCCGCGAGAGATCGAACTTTATTTGGGAACCAAAGATGATCACCCGCTCCATATTTGCTTACCACTAACCTCCTCTATAACGCCTCTTTATCCACTAGGAACTTCCAAAGCCACTTACCCAACAGAGCCTTGTTGAACAATCTGAGATTTTTAACTCCGAGGCCCCCATTCTCCTTGTTAGAGCACACAGATTCCCACTCAACTAGATGATAATTCCCCTTCTCTTTGTCTCCTTCCCATAGGAAATCTCTTTCTAACTTCTCAAGCCTTTTTAAAACAAAGACAGGGGCCATAAACACCGATAGGAAGTAAGTGGGAAGATTAGAAAGAGTACTCTTAATGAGAGTAAGTCTTCCTGCCTTGGATAAGAACCGTCTTTTCCACCCTGCCAACCGCCTTTCAAATCTGACCAAAACTGAATTCCACACGTTTCTGTTCTTAAAAGACGAACCAAGAGGTAATCCTAGGTATGAAGTAGGAAGATTAGAGACTTTGCAGCCAAAGAACGAGGCTAAAGCCTCCACATTCTCCACTCCACCTATGGGAATTAACTCACATTTCGACACGTTGGTCTTCAAACCCGATAGATCTTGGAAAATCAGCAAAATAAGACGAAGGCAACCCAACTGATCACTATCTGCATCGCAGCAAACTAGAGTGTCATCAGCAAAAAGGAGATGAGAGATAGAGACACCCCGACCATGATCATTCCCCACCTCGAAGCCCTTAATAAATCCTCCTTCAACTGCCTTATCGATGAGGCGACTGAGGGCCTCCATTACCACAATGAAAAGGAATGGAGAAAGAGGATCCCCTTGACGCAAACCTCTCGAGCTCGAGAAAAACCTTCAGTGACCGTTGATAAGAACCGAAAACCCGATCAGAGAAATGCGTAATAAAATCCACTTCTTCCACTTTTCTCCGAACCCCATTTTATCCAATATATGAATCAAAAATTCCCATCTAACATGATCGTATGCCTTCTCCACATCCACTTGCAGAATCCACTCCGGCACTCCGCCCCTCGAATCAACCACTTCATTTGCTATCAAAGGTGCTTCCGAATCGGCGATCACCCACAAAATCATGTGCGTATCGAAATTACTTTGCCTATCACTTTCCTCATTACGTTGGACCTTGGAGATCGACTTATATACACCGCCAATGAGACTTATAGGCTGAAGTCTTTAAACTCCTCTCCCTTTCTTTTTGGGAATAAGAGCAATGAACGATGTATTAAGACTTTTCTCAAATCCTCCTCCTCAAAGAAAGAGCGAAAGACCTCCATAACATCAATTCTCACCACATCCCAAAGCAATGTTTAAAAACTCGAGGGTATAACCATCAGTCTGGGACTTGTCACCTTTCAAACTACCCAAAGCCTCCACCACTTCTTCTTCATTGAAACTTTGCTCTAAGAAACTCCTGTCCTCCTCAATCAGGCTATTAAACGTGATCCCTCCTATATCCAGCACTCTCCCACCGTCTTCCGAGAACAAATTTTGGCAAAACTCTACAAAGCCTCTACTGATTTGATTCTCATCTTTCGTCACAAAACCATCAATTTTCAGCCTACTAATCTGATTGAAATTCTTATGCGCATTAGCCATCTTATGGAAAATTTTGGAATTTTTATCTCCCTCTTTAAGCCACAAGACCCTGGATTTTTGCCTCCAGCTTATCTCTTCACTGATGAGCAATCTTTTGATTTCCAGCTTAAGCTCTTCACGACGTGCGGCTTCAGATTCCTCTAATGATCCTTCCCCTTCCTTTGCATCCAGGCGCTTGACTTCCTCCATAACTTCCTTAATTCTGATTTCTATCCTCCCGAACACCTCCTTATTCCAAATTATGAGATCGTCCTTTAAAAGCTTCAATTTTTTTGCAATTCGAAAACATGGTTTACCGACTGCCTCATAAGAATCCCATTTTGACCTCACCCATTCCTTAAAACCAGAAGCTTTCAGCCACATGTTCTCAAATCTGAATGGAGTTTTCCTTCTACCATTATCACCCCCAAACTGAAGAATTATAGGAGAATGATCGGACACAACCCTAGGAAGAGTTCTTTGGACGAAGGCCCCTATACTTTCCTCCCAGTCAGAACTAATAAGGAACCTGTCAAGCCTTGAACATTGTCGCTCCGACCCTCCTCGGAACCAGGTGAAAGTGTTCCCCTCCAGGGGCAAGTCCAACAGTTCCCTGTTATTTATGAAATCGTTAAATTCCTCCATAGCATGGGTATACGATTGACCCCGGCTTCTCTCACAGGGAAAACGAACCACATTAAAATCACCTCCCACACACCACGGATGATTCCATTTAAGTCTAACAGAATTCAATTCAGCCCACAGATTTGACCGAATGTTGTCAGAGCAAGGACCATATACTCCAGAGAAAACCCAACGAGAGTCATTGATTACCCGCTTAAATAGACACGAAACTGAGAAATCCCCTAACACATGATCTTCCATAGATAGACTTCTGCTGTCCCACATAATCAGAATACCCCCTGCAGCTCCAACTGCGTCTAAATGAACCAGTCCATCCAACGACATCCACCTATGCTATTCACTAAGTTCCTGTCCATGTAATCCATTTTGGTCTCTTGAAGACAAACTACAGAAGGCTTCCATCTTCGAAGAGCTTCCTTGACAACCTGCCTTTTCCTGAAGTTATTCAAACCCCAAACATTCCAGCTGATTAAGTTTAAATCCATTAACACCAACTAATTAACTTTTTCTTTCCCGGACCTCTTACCAATCCTCCCCGCAGCCCCATCGAAATTGATGTCACAGAATAAATTTTTTACCTCCCTACTCTCAGCCCCCCGAGCCTTAATTCGACTGGCTCCCACCTTCTTACTAACTGACGGCTTACCTTTTTCCATTTCCAGAAGTATATCCACGATTTTATCCTCATGGCCTTTATAGTAGACCCCCAGGTAATTCACAACTCCTTTAGCCTTCTTACTCACCCATACAGACATCTTTTTGTCGGGATCCCCATCAGTCAGCAGCTTCTGTTCCATGACCTCCTCAGGCCTGATCATCGAAATTGGGCTACAAATCACTACCTCCTCAAATCTGACCTTCGGAATTGGACTACTGAACGACACCTTATCCTTATTCATTCCACCATCACTACTATTTCTTGTACAGTCCTCGTTTGGGAGAGACGGCGAGCCTTGCGAGTTCGACGAACAGTCCCTTACCTTTGAAGTATCCACCGAGACTTTGCTAGAAAGGAAATCATCGTTCTTCGGTTCTCCACTTACCTCGAACTCATCATCTGCAGCAGCGCTGTCCGTCTTGCTCGAATCCACATTTTATATAATGACATTATAATGACATTATTATAATTAAGTAGTGGGGTGTAGAAATAAATTGAGGTGCATTTAGTAGAAGGGTGTCTTTTGTCATTTTACTCCATGATATTTTTGTAATTTTTTAACTTGGGGTGTAGAGAGTACATTTTGGTGTGTGGTTAGCCTGGCACTTACGGAGTGAGTCTTAGGGAAACAAGGGTAAGCTAGTCAATTGAAACACCAAAGGGGCATTATGGTAGAAAAAATACCAAGGATGGTCATGTGAGTCTCAGACGCGCATTTCCCGTCAACTCGAATGGCTGAAGGTGCGATTAGGGAAAATGTTATAGTTAAGGGGGGAACATGGCTTTCATTGGTAATTGAGGGGGGCAATTTGAACCTGTCCCATAGTTGAGGGGCGTCATCTATAAGTTACTCTTAATTTAAATTGCTCCCTTTTGTTAAGTATGGTCGTCACACTTGATGGAAAAAATAACAAGTGAAGTGTATCTGATCAAGTAAACACACACACACTTGTATATGTAATGTGTGTGTGTGTATTCACTATGACAATTTAACCATCCAAATACCCGGAGTGTATGTGTGGAATGCATGACTGGAGTTTGACTAAGGACATAATATTGTGGTGGCCGAGTTTTTTAAGCTCATCAGAGGTATATGTGAAAGAGAGAGAAAGTTACAATAATTAAGTTAAGACTGCTATAAAGAATTGGGTCATAGACGGTAAGGGTAAAATAAGAAATCAAACAAATAAAAGGGTTGACCATGAATATATGTTTTTTTTTTTGGCAAGTATGAATATATGTTTAGTTGGTCACTATGGTGTTTTCTAGTTAGTTTAATGATCAGAGCATAGTATGAAAAATGATCATAGTAGCATAATTTGAAGATATGGTGATTCAACAAGAAAATTATTTTCACTCGATGAAGAACTGTTGCAACAGATTGAATGCAAATGTTAGTGTCATTATCTTTCGTACATAGAAAAATTACCATGGTCAATGGGAAAAGGGACACAAAATTATGGGCAAGATGGTAAATTTGTTGAATTTGCGTTGGGGTGGTACATGAAATTAGGGGTGGCAAATCGGTTGTGCTAGCTGTTTTCGGGTCGGCATGATAACAGTACGACTCGATAAGCACGAACATGGCACGATAAACTTATCGTGCCTAATATTAAAAACCTAAACCATTTACTGATCCATTGTCCTGTTGCGACTCATATGTGGGATTTGGTCTTCAATATGTTTGGAATCTCGTGGGTGATGCCGTACTCGATCAAAGAGCTTTTTCGCTGCTGGTCTTTGTAAGAATTGTTGGTTTTAACTGAAGCTTCCTTTGTGTTGAGTCAGTGCGCTGTTCAACCTAGGGTTTGAGTTGTCGGAGGAGGTTCGGTGTGTTTTGAGGGTCACTGTCTAGGCAGAGAGTTTCGCCCAGGCCAGGCGACCAGATCTGTCCTTTCGCTGCCGTCAGAAAGTCGCCGGAAAGTTCTCCGCGCCCGGAAAATTTTCTTGGTTTGTTCTCTGACCGACATGCATCGGGTCACCCGGAGGTTCTCGAGTATTGCTTGGTGGTTGGGTTTCCTGTCTGATTAGGTCAAATCTTCCAATCCTTGGTGATGTGATGGGTGATAAAACTGTGTTTCAGTGCGGTAGGTTAAGGATCTTGTGGAGTTCAAGGTAGTGGAGAGGAGTAGAGGTAGACCGCCCGAAATTGTGCTCTCGGTAAGATACTTCATAGTAGTTATTTTTCAAGAGTTTGACAGACTGTCCGGAATGATTCAAGGGGAAGAGAAAATCATATTTCAGGCGGGTAGGAAGACGTTCGATGTTATCAAGAGTTGTGATCAGGGTCGAGTATGCTTCAAATTTCAGGAGAGAAGCAAGGGACGAGTGCATGAGTTGATTTTCACTGTCGAAGAAACTGTTTGGATAAGCGAGTGGATGAAGAAGGCCTCTGCCCAGCAAGGTTTATTCTGGAAGAAGTTATCTGCAAAGTGGAGGGAAGTGTTGTTCGCCAAAGAAAGAAACCGTCAAGGTACGTTCCTAAGAATCTCCCTTCGAGGCAGAGGCAGGTCTGGTGTGTTATACATTCCGGAGGTATCTTCAGGAATAGGTTACTGGAAAGATTTTTATATCCGGATAAGGTTTGTAATGAGAAATCTTATAAAGAAGTGGCTGAGATTCCCCCTTGGCCCAATTTAAATCATGTTATTGGGAAGTTTTCAAATGATTCCACAGTTGATTTCGAGGTGGACGAGAGTTCTTGTTTTGGGAACCTGGAGTTTCTCGGTAGATGTTTGGTGGGTAGCATAGGGGACCCGGAGGATCCCATTCCTCCTCAAGAGGAAATCCAAAGATGGGCGAATGTACATTGGAAAGTTGCTGGAGGAGTCAAAGTGCTTGATTTAAGTGGTCGCATTGCTCATCTTCCTTCCAGTAAGGAGGCATCTCGAATTCGTAATTACAAGAAATGGGTGGTGAATCGAAGTCCTTTGCTTTTGGAGGTTTGGGACCAGGTGGGTCTGTGCCATCACGTTGATCGTAAGCCTAAAGAAGTGTGGATTAGGGCGCTGGGCTACCTCTTCATCTGTGGAGTAATCAGGTTTTTTCGGAGATAGGGAAGGTATGTGGTGGTTTTGTGAAGGTAGATGAATTTACCGAGAATAGAGTAGATGTTAGACGGGCTCGTATTCTGGTTCGTTATAAGGAATCAATGCCGGCGGAGGTACGAATTGGGGTTGGAGATAGAAGCTTTGCCGTTCCAATCTGGTCGGAATTTGCGCCTTTTTGCCGTGAAAGGCGTAGGGTGGTGGAAGTAGATAGACAGAGGAGCTTTACCAATCCACTCATTTCTGAGAAGGAAGGTGAGGTGCACGCGTTTTTTCAGTAAGTGAAGGAGAAGGGTAGTAAGAACGGTGGAGTGTCCAGAGGCTTTGATAGAGGGGTGGGGTCGAGCACATGGGTGAAGCAGAATTCAAATTTTAAATTTGGAGAGTTTAAAGATTTGGCTAAGAGTCAATCCACTTAGGGGGTGGATAAGCCTAAGAGTTCAACTATTAGGTTTGGGCTTAAGAGAAATGGGCCTTCTTCCAATAGTGAGGGGCATGGTAGAGGCCCATTTGAAAGAAGGGTGAGACCAAAGTCTTTTTGGGCTCCTATTAGAGCCAATTCGAGAGGAGTTATAGAGAAGGAGACAGTGGGGGGGAAATTAGTGGGCCTTTCAAGTCCCTTTTCTCTGTTGGCCCTAGTTTCGGTCAGAGTGGTGGCTTTGGGTCTGGGAAAAAGGAGAACCCGATTATTATTGACGATAGGGCTCATGGGGCTTTGGAGGAGAAGATTACTTCACAATTGAGATGGCGAGATGCAGCTATGTACGAGCATCATGAAGGAGAGCAGGGGTCAACTTCATTGGCTCGAGATGATACAGAGGTGTGCGACAGGATGAATATAGGTACAAACAAGGTCTCTTCGAAGGTTATCTTGGAGCATGAGCGGAGGGCTAGTAGCGAAAAAGGAGGAGAGCTTTCTGGGGATAAGTCGAGCAAGAGAGAGGAATCCATCATCGATTGGATGCGGAGAGGGAAAAGGGTAGGTTGTTTTCGAACAACATAGAGCGGACCTTGGAGAAGGAATCGCCGCAGAATATTGACTTGGTTCAGGAGGGGGCTTCGAGGATTTTTGGTGAAGGGAGGGTAGTGGGATAAATAGTAGTGGAGGGGCTTCGTTTCAGAATGTTGATCACGTTTATATAGATTTGGAATCTTTTCAGTTGCAAGAGGAGCATGTTCAGAAAGGGGTAAAAGGTGATGGCTGTGAGAATAAAGATTTGTCTCATGAATTTGTAGACTCTACAGATCAGAGCTGTTCGCCATCGGGAAAGGTGGAGGACCTAGGTGAGTCGGGTTATGATAAGGAGTGTGATGTGGGAAGAAGAGGTCCACTCAAACCATACAGGGGTAGATGGTCACATGATTATTACATCTCCTATGAATGAGGGTCTTACAGACCCAATTTGCTGTACTCCGATTGCGATGGTAGAACCAGGAGATTGTCGCGGCTTTGAACCATTATTGTGTAATGGGGAGTCAAAAGGACATTTCATTGTGGGTGCAGAGCAGGATTAAGGATTTTGGCACATTTATAGGGGTGTCAAACCATGGTTTTGATGACAAAATTCAGGAATTACTAATGGAGATTGAAAGGAGCTAGCGGGCGACAGAGAGAGATACCAGCTCAAAATAAGGTAAATCTCGAGCAAGGTGCACTAGAGAGCTGAAGCAATTATGCTTCGATTTTAACTCAGCTCATCTCGAATTCAAGGAGGGGGAGAGTCGACGTAATAGAAATCTGACTTGATTTTCCATGGATTTAAGAATCATTTCTTGGAATGTGTGGGGATTAAATAATTTGGAGAAAAGAACTGTGGTTAAGGCGTCATTGAGAAGATGGAATCCCCATGTGGTTTGCTTGCTAGAGACTAAAATGGATAAAGTGGATAGTGATTTCATTTGCAGTGTTGGTGGAGGAAGAAGGGCGGACTGGTAGCATCTTGGAGCTTCCGGGGCAGCGGGAGGGATTCTAGTTATGTGGGATAAACGAGTTCTATCTAAATTGGATGCAGTAAAAGGTCGTTTCTCGTTGTCCTGTTTGCTTAAAAAGGTGGATAATGATATATGTGTTGGTCCCGAAATAGGCTCAATCTAGGCTAGAAGTTGAATAGCCTAGTTGCGTTTTTATAAAAACTTTTCGAAACACTTCTGAAAGATTTCTTAAAGAGATTTTACTAGAAGTGTTAATGCAGCGGAAAACTAAAGAAATTCTGACTGATAAGCTCCTTTAGTATAGCACAGATTCAGTAGTGGCCTTTGATAAGTAGCAGCAGTTAATAGAAGGATAGAAACAGATCAAACAAAACACATAATTTAGAAGTGGTTCGTACTGTGAATAGTACTACGTCCACTACCAAAGTGGTTAGCTTTGGATTTTAAAAGGTGCACTTGTTTATCCACTAGGTTTATAAGTAAGATCTCTAATGGATCGTGTACAAAATGAGTTTTCAACCAAGTGTATAATGGTGAGAGAAACAATCAATGATTAATTGTTCTCTCACATGCTAAAGTAAAGAACAATTTTTAAAAGCAAACTAGATGAAGCTGAAACGGAGTAAGGACTGGTAGATCTGCAGCTTCAGGAAGTTTGGTGAAGTGTTAGTTCTTGTCCTTTTGATCTCTTGAATGCTTGAGTGTTGAAGATGAAGCTTGAATGTTTAATACGCAAGAGTTATGTTTTCAGATCTTCAAAACTTGAATAAATACCGAGAGATCTTTTGGACCGCTGACCGAGACAGAGGAGATCGTGGTTCAACGCTCTATTGCATTAAATGCAACTGGCGCTTTGGGGATGTATGCGCACGCTCATCGAGATGCAAGTGTTTGCAGAGAAGACATTCCCGAATAGAGTAAGGTTTCGTGTTGCAGTGTGTGTGAAAGTCTTCTTAGCCAAAAGAGGTAATGTCTTCGACTTCATGTTTCAGAGACGCATCGACAGCTTGTCTCAGATATAGTTGACTTTTTGGAGTGAAATCCGATGAAGATATTTCGACTAGATATTTCAAAAATATCTAAATAAGACGTTATGTGACATAATTCCAAGTTTTGGCTAGTCTTGATTTTCCGCGCTTGAGCAGACTTCCAAGTCTGCTGTTCTTCCAAGGCTGCTGTTGAAGCCTGCTTATCCGCGCCTAACTAACACTAAACAGTTCTAAACAACCTTGATTCTAAGACAGTTGCCACACTAATCGGTACGCAGACCTATTAGCCACTGTACAATAGAATCAGGAGATGACTCAACCAAATCTAGAACCTATGAGGGTCAACAGTATGGTCCTTGCTTGGATGTGCCCCGAAGAGATTTGTGGGAAGAGTTAAAGGTGGTTAAGCAGAAGTGGAATCATCCGTGGTGTATAGGTGGTGACTTCAATGTGATCAGGTTCCCGCATGAGCGTAAGGGTTGTAGCAGATTCTCACGGGCGATGTTGGAATTCAATGACTTTATTGATGATATGGCCTTGATAGATCTACCTTTAGCAGGAGACGGATTTACTTGGTTCAGAAATAGTTCTAGCTCTCAATGTTCCAGAATTGATAGATTTTTAGTGTCCATGGAATGGGAAGAATGTTGCGGTAGTTTGGTTCAGTCTTGTCTGTCTCGAACTATTTCTGATCACGCCCCTTTACTTCTTCAGTGTGGTGGTATTGCAAAAGGGAAATCTCCGTTTCGCTTCGAAAATGTGGTTAAAGGAGCAGGGCTTTCTTGATTGGATTCGGATTAAGTGGGTAGGTTATTCTGTGGTGGGAGATCCTAGTTTTAAATTGGCTAAGAAGCTGAAGCTGCTGAAAATTGATCTCATTCTGTGGAATAAGGAGACTTTTGGGAGGATTGAGGAAAAAATTAAGGTAGTGCTGGAAGGTATTCAGTTGTTGGATGCTAAAGAGAGCTCTGAGAGTTGTCAGAGGAAGAGTTCTTTCGGCGTAATGAGTTGAGAAAGGAGGCAGAGACCGTGTTGATTAAAGAGGAAATTTGTTGGAGACAGAAATCTCGGGTTCAATGGCTAAAGGAAGGTGACAGGAACACCAAATTTTTTCATAGTACGGCGAATGCCAATAAAAGGGTTAATCACATTCATAAATGTTCAAATGATAAAACTATAAAATAATCATAAAATTAGTTCGAAAGAAGCGAATAACCTCTTGTAAATTAAAAAAAAAATATTTTAAAAACATATATATTTTAGTTATCGTGTCTTACCGTGCTTATCAAGCTAGCCCAATAACAACCCATTTTTTATTATGTCTTATCGTGTTGGCCCTATAACGGCCTGAACCCAATAAGCCCCAGCCCAAACCCTAAAATTTCTTGCTGTGTTCGTGTCGGCCAATTGTGTCGTGCCTCAAATTGCCACCCCTACATGAAATGGGACGACTTTGTTCAGCACAGCATAGTACACAACTCAAAGGATTAGTGCTCTACACATCGAAAAATCGTTTGTCAAAAGTTGATCAAATCATCTAATATTCAAATATTATGTAAGTTCAACCAATAAACACTCAGGCTTGCAATATTTGAGAGAGGAATTTTTTTTTTTTTTTTTTGAGAAACGAAATATAGTAATTGTAAAAATGGTACTTGGCTTCTCACCACATATTAAAGAGAGTCTGACTAGTTCTTCAAAGGCAGAAGTGATCAGAAAGTCAGAGAGTCATGTATGGCGAAGAAAGTTTTATAACTTTGAATTATATGATTGAGGAAGTAATGTTCTTGCTATGCCAAACACATACAACTTTTTTTTTATATGTTAATATTTGAAAAAGATGGTGATATGCTGTTGAGGATTGATGAAAATGTGTACTCAACTGGAGTATATTTGATCATAAGCATTGTACAAGACAACGAAAAAAAAAAGGCATGTCTCCAATCCAGACTGAAGCATGCAATTTGAACAACTCTAAATTGGACAATCTCCAAAAATTGTCGATAATTAAAATACTTATATCTTGCAAGTCTGTTATAAAATAACCATAAAACAAAAATCTGCAAAACCCAGAGACTACGGATATCATATTTGATATCTACCTATGACAAAACTATTAATAGTTTCAATATAAACATTAGTGGCTAGGAACTCTAGTATAATCAAATTTGGAGTGAGTAATGAAATTGTCAAATTCTCAACTAAAGAGAAAAAAAATTGGTTGGCAAAATATTATGGGGAAGTTAGCCTTTAGTTTTCAATATACTGACAAGTTATACAACGCTGTATAGACTTAAATGTATCTTCTATAACATTAATAAAGGGAGAGGTTCCATTAGTCCATCTGTCGCTGACTTTGGCTATCACTGTTTAGACATTAAGATTGTGTGCCAGCTCCAAAGGTGCATCTGCATTCCCTTTCTCTCCCTCTAGATTTACTGTCATTTTCCATCAATTTCTTCATCGGGGTTTTCTCTCGCGATTTTCTTTGATTTCTTAATATTCTTGTTCACTGATCTCTTCACTGAATCGCCCTTCTTGTTTTGACTGATATATTTGACCCTCTTTCTGCATTGTTGATAAAATTTTGATGTCTGAGGTCTTGTAAATTTATTTTGGATCTAATTTGCAATGTTGTATAATGGTTTTTAGAATTTCATCAAGGATATATGCTACTATATAATTTTGTAGATGATGCATCCGAAAAAATTCCCCAAAACTAATGCACTTAATAATTTTCATATACGTGAAATTTCTTTCAGTTCTCGATACACAACAACATTTACCTTATTTGTGTTCATCTATATCATTTCCAGTTTCCCCTTTCTCCTTTTTCGCGCATGTATCTTGATCTTACGAATTTCAATATTAGATTTCATTAAGGAATTGAAGGTATGGAGGATTACAGACGACAAGGTGGAATTCAGCAACTGCTAGTTGCAGAACAAGAAGGTCGACAAATTGTCAATGCTGCCTGAAGTGGTAAATACCTACAATTTGTTCTGATGTATCTGTCTCTGTCATTATTGTTATTACTTTTCTGTATGACTCTAATTCAACTCATGGCTCTATAGTCATTTATGCTTTATACACAACTAGTTCTCTTTGCCCTAAACTTTTAACATGGTTGGAATTCCTTGACATCCCAGAAAGAAAGGTATAACTTTGAATACTCACATTAAGAATTTCTGGTGATCTGATAATCTGTATTCATATATTTCTGTTCCTTTTAGATCTTCCTTATGGAATTTGTAGAACTGATCCTTAAGCTGATTTCTAGACCTTCTTGTAGGGCTACAGTCACATTCTTTGGAGCCATGTGTACCATTATTATATTTGGATGTTAGGTTATTATGCGAAGTATTCAAGTTTTCCAATGCCACTTTAACATTAGATGTTGTTAAGCTGTTAAATACATGCATATATTTTTGGGTGAATAGTTCCACTAGTCACTGAATGTTGCTCTAATTTGTAAATGGGTATTTAAACTTTTTTTTTCCCTCAATCGAGTTATTGTACTCACAGTTTGCTTTGCCATTAAGTCATTCTCCTAACGCTCGTCCAAAATAGATAGCGAACCAGGTCATGTGAACACACTGACACAACTTTAGTGACTTGGTTGCCAAGTTGGACGATGACTTCAAAAACGGAGTTCAATGGGCGGGAAAATACTAAGCAAAACGAAGTCATGTGCGAGGCATGATAGTTTTTAAACGGGTATTTTCCCACTCGTCTACCTTCATATGTCCAAGTCAACAACTGAGTCACTAAAGTCGTGTTGTGTGCAGTGAGATGACCGTAGTCTGTTATCTATTTTGGACGGCCTTTAGGAGAATGACTCAGTCGCAAGCAAATTTTGAGTACAATAATTCAATTGCAAAAACTATTTGTTTAGTGACCCAATTTCAAATTAGGGCAAAGTTTAGTGACCATTGGAGCTATTCACCCTATATTTTCAAACGTTTTGACTTGGCCTCATTAAAGCAATAGATCTTTTTGTTGGTAACTAGATGAGGCACAAGTTGTCAGGTAGAAGGTGATTCCAGTATGTATGTTTGTTGTTTGTTGTATAGGCAATTGTAACTTAGGGACCAGATGTCAGTCCTAGGCATGATGATTTTCAGTTGGGGCTAATGGTCACTTCTACATATGTATGTATCCATTGCTTCAGTATGAGAGTGATGGCAATCCAGCAGAATGATTGAAACAGTGAAGTTGGTCATGTATGCTGCGTGACATCCCTCATAAGAGCTGGTGACTTGTTATGCGTGCTTTATTTAAGAAAAGAGATGAACAAAGAGAAACAAAAAGAAAAAGAACATAAGATGCACATTGTTTCTCGCTTGTCCAATAGGTTATTGTCATTGATAAAAATAATTATAATCACAGTATCCTCTTAATATTCTTAAATCTGTAGGAGAGAAGGCGGACACAAAAAAAATGGCATGATTGGTGAGATGTGCTCATTTGTGCATCTAGTACGAGGCCCTCGGAAGGGTTTAAGAGATCTTCTGAGTTTGTTTAGAATGTGTACTTGATCCTTTGGTGATTTTGGTGGTTTAGTTTGAGGCTCTGTCTGTTGGGATAGTTGTGTCTGGGTCCTCATAGGTCTTGCGTAGATTTTTTGGGGGCCTGCTGTCTATTCTCGAGTAAGTTATCAGTATCTTATGATACACCATACGTATCATATGATACAATACGAAAATGGGGGTAATCAATACGTATCTTATGTGTGTGCCCCATATGTTAACATATCCTACGATATGTTATTCGTGTCTTACGATACAGTGGCGTATCCTACGGTACAATAGTGTATCTTGCGATAAGTTGTTGCATTATAATATAGATTTGCACCAAATAAAACTATATTATAGTATAAAAATAATTTTTTCTTACAAAATCAGGATATAGAGAGTATTATATTGAATAATTCTTCAATCTAAATTGGTGAAAACACAATTTTTGAGTCTTAAATTACAAATTTTGTGGTTCTAATCATTATAGCTTTGTCAAAAGTTTAATGAATACACTTATATCTACTTATAGTTCCTACTTCATAAATATATATTTCATAATTTCAGATGGAATATTTAATGTTTTTGTGTATTACTATATACAAAGCATATCCTACGATACACAAAACACATCCCGATATGATTTATGAAAATAACATTCGGATACATGACACGATTCATATCCCTTTTTAATAACTATTTGAGTTAGTACCCGTTGCATGTATGAGACTATGAGGTATGTGAGTTCTGACCCATTTGGCGCTTTCTGCTTTTTTTCCTTATCTATTATATGAACATACTGGTGTGTGTGTGTGCGTGTGTGCGTATTTCCTTATTCAGACTGATATGCTTAAACTCCTTGTTACATGAAGCTCAATGAATTGTTATGTTAACTTAACAAGATGCTTGAAGTACCCTTGTCTGACACTTCACTCTCTGAATAAGGGTAAGTTTCGTTTGGCCACTTCTCATTAGAAAGGCTGCTGGAAAGCATATCCAGTTTGTCAAATTTGGAATTTTTTTTGCTTGAAATTAAGTGAAAAGAGCCCATTTTGCCTAGTATATTTCATGTGAACAATCGTTTATCTTGAAAAATAGAAGTAGACATAGATGAAGTTCAGCCGCGTCCGCCATGTCATAGAATTGAAAAGTTTGATCATCCAATACGTGGACATATATCTGCATCTGAGGATCCTGAACTCCAGTCTAGATTGCTCAAGTGGATGGTAGGGAATAGAGGTTTTACCTATATTTGACTTCCATCAATACTTATTACTATTAGGTCTATAAGACTCTGAATGTTGGCTTCATACAGATCTGTAATTGGTTATGCTTCAACTTCTTGCATGGTAAAGAATGATGTTTTAACTGTTGTTTCATAATACCTGTGTATCTGCCTTCAGCAAAAATGGCCAGACTAAAACAAGCCAAAGTTGAGGCTGACCAGGAGGTAAGTAGATGTCGAGTTCAAGCAGAGCAGGATTTCCAGAAGAAACTTACGGAGGTAAATGTGATACACTGATATTCACGATGACTTTTTCTAAGAATGGTTTATAACTCTCTTGTTCATAATTTCTCGGTTTATTTGTATTTATATTTTTCTTTGTGCTAACTTGTCGGGGGGTTTTTTTTTTTTCCTTTCCTTTCTTTTTGTCATTTAAACAGAGCAGCAGATATTCAGGTGATAATGTAAAGCGCCTTGAAAAAGAGATGGAAGAAAAGATCCATCACTTGAAATTGGAAGGAGGAAGAGCATCCCACGATGTTGTGAATATGCTTCTGAAGCATGTGAAGTCTGTCAAAGTTTAAGATTATTTGAGTTAAATTGGTATGTGAACTCAAAAGATGTCTAGGTTATTTTCTATTACATCAACACTATTTCTGGACTTCAAAGTTGTGCCCTTCTGTGAATAAGTTCCTTGAAAGGACCGCTTTGACTCATTTTTGCACCAAACTTTGTTAATAAATCTCTCAATATTTACTTGTTGCCAGTAGAGTTATTTTCGAATTGGAAGTTATGTCTCTAGTGTTGGCTCAGATCATGTTGTCCAAATGTCATTTGTTTTCATGCTTTTATTTTGTACGAGTGATCATTTTAAACAGGCTTTTTGTTAAGAAATTCTTTGACTGTGTTGATATTCCCCCTGTGCAGCTCAATAAGCCCGTTGTCTATATTTAAAAGTTAGCTTGGGCATGTATCAACTCAATCTTAAACAGACATTTATTCTGTTTAGGATATAAAATCTCAATGATTAAAGAGTAAAAACTACCATGAATTGCAACTTTCATGATTTTGTAAATACATGTAAATTTATCTCTCTCTCTCACACACACACACACCACACTCACTTCTTGTTGTTTTCACTGATATTGGTCTGGCATTTTGTTACTGCAGTAGACATATATGGTTAATCCATGACAAATGGCAACATCTAGTTGGAAGTGCCTTAAGGTCATTAATGTGGTATGCAGGTATTTGCTAATAGTGTTACCCTACGAATAAAAGAATATATGGGCTTCTTTTGTCTTCTGAACAAAATTGAAAATCATACCAATGTGTCTTTTGCAGTGGACAAGTAAGAAATATAGGAGAGGCTCAAAGGCTCCGTCCCAAAAAATAGGTCCATTTGACTAGTCAAACCTTTGAAACTTTTGTTTCTATATATTTCCTACAATTTGCATTAACTTGGTAACTTTTTTTTTGCGTGATACATGCATATTGGAAATGTCATGTTCTTAGAAAGAAAGACAAGAGTTGCAAGTCTATTGGTTAAAATTTAGAAATGAACCATCTCTTTGGACAGAGGGAGTATATGCTTGCATTAAAATAATCTTCATTTCATGAGTCAGTAAAATATATTTCCAAAAGAGAATCATGTGGCTATCGGTACAATCTCAGCTGAACATTTGGTTTTTATCTGAACTCATATTAAGTTTATTGTACTTGCTTGAGAACAATTGACTAGTAGCTGACTGGTTCTTCACTTAAATTTTTATCCTCGATTTCTTTCACGTACTCTATCAAGGCATTTGTTGATGACATCTAGTTAGGATTCACTAATTGGTCAGGCATATACCATTCTTGCATGTACTTAATCCCGGATCCAACAATCCATTTTAGGGTGGGAATCGATTATTCTGACATGTAAACCAAAACAATATCTTGGGGTAGTTTGGGAATAACATATATATATATTATAGAGACCTGTATCCTTCATTTTGAGATAGATGGTTTGATAAATAGAAGTGATTCAAATCTCATAAATAAAAAAAGGATATATAAAAATTTCTGGTTGATTGCCCAAGTAATTTGAAGAAGTAATCTCTAATTATGAGTAAGATGGAGTGTATTTGATCATGTTTGGTATATCTCACCAATTAAGAAAAAGAAAGTCAATGCTTATATTTGTTTTGACATGTGAATAAAACATATAAATTTTACAAATCAAAAAATGATTTTGCAAATTAGTTATGATCTTTCCTTTTTATATATGACCTGTCTGGGAGGAATACTTGTAAGTAATCAAATTGATCAAATCAATTCAGCTTACATTCTCCAATATTTTTAGTAGAAATATCAAATTTCCCAGATTTTAAGAAGCAGAAGATACATGTGAATTTGAGGGTAGAAGAAAACAATTTTCCAAGGCGAGAGCACATTTTATCTCCTCTTCCTGTTACTTTTTGTTAGCAAGGAAAAGATGGGGCATGAGTACACGAAAAAGTCCTTATGAAAGAACAAGTGTACATAGACGGGAATCCAAGTCATCCATTTTCCATGCACTTGTAGACAAGTTAGTGTTAGAGGAGAAAAAGAATCCCTGGCTTTACTGTCTTTGATGAGGGGATGGGTCGCACTTTTGTCATGCGCCTCAGCTTCCTTCTTATTCCACCAGAAATTGACCGTTCACAAATTTAGAGCCGGAGAAAGGGAGATGGGTATTCAAGCAAGTAGTCTTGTTGGCAGTTTATGCTTTATGCCAAAAATTGCCAACTCAAAAGCTGGTTGTTTGCCTTTTGAGCATAAAGTGCGGGAAAAAAAGAAAGATGTTTCGGGGAGCCATGAAAACGAATAGATGATTATTAGTATTAGCAACAACAGATATACTTTTTCTCACTATAAATAGTGTTTTAGGTTTTACTTGGCATATGATACGATTTGATGTCTTCGTTATATACTAGGCTGTGGTGCTTTCTCAGTCCAGGCTACTTTGGCTCTCCCATATGATGATCTGCTGAAAGCATGAAGTTCTTTGTTGAACTTCAGAAATGGGAAAATCCTTTAAATTGTACTTTATTAATTCTTAGGTATGTGCATACATGCATACGTATGAGAAACAATTATATGCCTGGCTCCCTGTATGCCATTTGCAGGTCCGTCGCTATATCAGCGGCCTTTGTGGATGCCGTACAGGGAGCCATGCATGTCATATCCTTGATCATGGTATCTCTCTCTCTCTCCCCGTTTGTGTTCCATAACTAGTTGTATATGCAGAGCCGGAGCCAGGGATCTTTCAAATTTTACATTATGTTGAAACGTGAAGTCATGGTATGAATATGTATTCAAGCATATTTTTTGTGTGTGAGAAGATGCTCATTCTTTAGGCAAATAAATGTCAAATTCATTAATTTGTTTATGGATGAGGTAATATTACTCAATTTTTTTCATTATACCCCGAATATGGGGTCAAATATACCAAGTATTGCACAGTTCTTCTCTTAGAAAGGGGCAAAGTTCCTTAAATTTCTTAAATAGTTGGAGTAATTTTGCAAATTTTTAAACTCTTAGTGATAGATTGAATCGTTGTGATAATTAAATGGGGGCTAGAGCCTCTCTTTTGCTTCAAGTGGCTCCGCCCTGTGTATGTTTGATATGTTGTAATCCTCTGTTGCATTGGATGCCATTTCTTTTATGCTTTTTTTTCTTTCTCAAACTGATTATTATGTTTATTCTACGAATTTAATATAGAATTGAGTGTGGCACCTGGAAAAGTGATCCTTCAAGGGGCCATGTTAGTTGTTTTTTCATTGAAAATCTTCCTCTGCTGATATTGTTGGTGTGTGTAACCTTCAGCTTTTAGCAGAAGTGAGTATGCAAGTAGTTTATTTCACTATCCTTATTGGTCCACAATCTACTGTGGCTCTGCATCACACAGATGCAGATCAGTAGGTATGCCTGCATATACATGCATACATACATACATACATACATACATATGTATGCATGTCAATAGATATGATCCAAATATATCTATTTAACACAAGGGGTAGTTGACCTCTTCATACATCTCATACCAAAAAGCTCAGAGAAAACTGTTTATGATCTATTTGAGCATTGATGATTTTGGACATAAATCCAGGTTGCAATATCTTGATATCTTTTATGTTGATCTCTTTCGTAAACATCTTAATGGCCGTAGACATTTGCAGGTGGATCTTGATGGTCTCTTGCGCAAATAGTAGGCTGACCTTCAAGAATTCGACTGCTTCTTCTCTTGAAAACTCTCCATTCACGACTGGGTTCACTAGATGCTAATGAGTTATTAGCAATGTACATTTCCATGTCTGCACCCACAGTTGTAATCTTCATTGTAGCCTTCTAATGTCGATTATGCACTCTTGTTGTAGTTTTATGTTTCATTTGCTAGTTGTGTAGAATTTGTTGTGCAGGCTGGTTAAATAAGGAGAAAGCTGATGAAAAGGATACATATATATTTGGGGCAAGATCAAGTGAGAAGAAGTCAGAATTCATATGGCCAGTATATAAGCTTATAAGGTATGTTATGCATTATGCTCTAAAAGCTCAGATCCTGTTTAGACACAGCATTTTTGGGAATTTTTTTCTGCTACAAAAACTTGATTACAGTAAAAAACTCTTTGTAATTTCGGTAACTATTACAGTCGGAACCATTGTCTTAAAATGGCAAATGAAGACGCTCGTTTTCAGAAAATAAAGAAAGCAGAAACAGATCTCTATCAAAATGCTGAGATTTATCCATCTCTTCTAGAATTTGAGTTAAAGATTTGTACCGTATATGTTACTGACATTGGTTGATTTGATAGAGAGATGTAGAACTTTGAAAGAGAAGTAAGGAAGCAGAAATGGAAACATCTTCTTGTCATGCCCATGGAGTTTGACTTTGTGTAAAGACCTTAAATCATTAATTCATTAAAACATTTTCTGTCATAATCATGGTGAAAAGTTGACATTAAATCATTTGACATGTGAGAATCCTTTTGAGGAAAGCATTGAAATTGAAATTTTCAAGTGAAGGCACGTAAATCCTCTAATGAACTGGTCATTGGCTCATTGCTTTATTGATTAATTACTTATCTTAGTATTTTGAAGTGTTGGGGGGTTGGGGAATGGACGTGAGCAAAATGATGTCAGTCTCATTTGATAATTGTTTAATCCTCCCTTTGCTATTACTAGCACGTTACCGAGAGTTATTGTGATTTGAATTATTCCTCCTCCTCACACTTGTTTTATATGTTATACTCCAATTGTCCTATTTTATGGAAATTAAAAGTAGCGAGTAATTGAAATCAACTTTATAGTACGAATATACATACATGTATTGTATTGTTCAGGGTCCGGGGCCTTAAAATTCGAAATCCATTTATTCAGTCCCTACTCCCTAGGAGGCTAGGAACCAAATGCCAGTTTAACCACCTTGAACATTCACTCTTCTTTCAAGTACCCTCTACTCCCTTTTCCATTGTAATTTCTTTTACAATTTTTTTTTTAAAATTTTATATTTGAGTTGGTGGTCTTGCAATTTCCTCCAAGATTAACAACTTTCGATGACTTGGCCAGAAAAAAATATAAAAAGACCCAACACTACTATATAAATAAACAAGTCCAAATCGATATATATATATATTTAAAGACCAAGTGTGAGGAGGAGCACTAATATAAAAATTGACTTCTATCGCCACTCTTCCAAGATAAAAGTGAATTCAATCAGCAACAATATATTTTACCCAGTTATGGGAAACATAATATCATCAATCTCTGATCAAGCTACGGATGATAATGATATTGACTGGTTATTAGCATTATTCACCAGCCTCAACAATGAAGACAGAGACAACGAAGATGATTTCAACACCAAGTATGCCGAAGAAGTGCAGTTCCAAGAGGCTTTAATGGCCGCGGTATATCATGATCACAACTCTAATATTAGTCCCAAGTGGGTTCAAATGCCCTCTTCCAAGGCAAAACGTACGAAAGAAATTGGTGAATCATCTCGTAGCTTTTGTGAGATTTGTATGGAAAATAAACAAAGGTATAACATGATTACTGTCAAACTTTGCGGCCATTCATTTTGTTCTGATTGTATTGTCGAATATGTGGAGGTGAAAATCCGTGGCAAATTTGGTGGTGATATTACGTGCCCGGGTTTAAGATGTAAAGGGGTGCTTGAACCAGAGATTTGGCAATCGACCATCTCAAAAGATACACTTGATTTCTATAATGATACGGTGTGCGAGTTATCAATACCTGACTCGCAAAAATTTTATTGTCCATTCACAAACTGTTCGGCCATATTGGAAAATGACCACAATGGTTATGAAGTGATTAGAGAGTCAGAGTGCCCTATTTGTAGAAGGTTGTTTTGCGCTTCTTGTGGTGTTCCATGGCATGCAGGGATCGGGTGTGAGGAGTTTCAAAGCTTGAACGAAGATGAAAGAGGAAGTGAAGACGTGAAGGTAAGGGCTCTTGCCAAGGAGAACAACTGGAGTCGATGTCGTTCCTGCAGCATGTATGTGGAAAAGAATGAGGGTTGTCAGCACATAACTTGCAGGTTAGTTTCTTTCTTGCCTACCAAAATTGAAATATTTTATGTTATAATTTTTGACAAGTCAAAATCGTGATGGTTGGTTATCAATGGTTGTAGGTGCGGGGCAGAATGGTGTTACTTATGCGGAGCAGAGTGGAATGAAACACACTATTGTCAAAGACCATGATGGAAATTCACAAATCACAATGCACAAGAATGAAGAATGAACTTGTTGAATAGACATTGCAACTTAATCTATGAGAATTCTTTTTATGGCTGCTTTGTATGTATATCAATCAAACCAATACCTTCTCATGTTATGAACAGTCTAGTAGTATTGAGTTATATACTGCAATTTGCACTCATGATTACATCACCGAATCCTCATCCTTTCCTTTCAGTCGATCAGCATAGAAAGCTTATGTTTAACGGGTCAGTCCATTTTTTAAAGTTTTTTACAGCTTTATATCTCGATATTTTTTTCAAATAGGGAAAAGAAACTTTTGATAATGCATCAATTGATAAGGCAATGTATCGATCGATATAGACGATGCATGCTTTTGTGCGTTTCCAATTTGAAAAACTATTGAGGTAAAAACCGATTGAAAACTTTCCAAAGGAAATTGACCCAAATTTATTAAGATGCAAACTGACTACATCGCAGCAAAAGAGGCCATTATGCCAAGTTACAACTAACAACAAAAGGGCTTCAAACTAGCCCAATACAATATGGGTTTCAGTTATCCCACGAAGCTTTGGAGTTTTGACATGACATGTACAGATGTACTCCTGCATTTGTGGCGCCAAATTTCCCCAAACCGATACGGTTCGATAACGAACGTCATATGCTTCGGCCGAACCAAAAACGAATCGCCGAGCAAAACACAATCAATGGCGCTCTTCTGCAACTGTAACATCACTGATCTCCCTTCCATTTCTCTCCCTTCCCCCTCCTCCTCAATCTTCAATTACAGAATCTCTTCGCCATTCCGGAGAAAACTCTCCAATTTCTCCCCAGTCCTTGTCCGGTCGCTTGCCACCTCTAACGATCAAAATGAAGATAGCGACATTAAAGAGTCAAAGGTCGCTGATAAGAAACTGTCGGAGCAGTCCTCGTGGGAGGCCAAGGACTCCGAGGGCCTGGATTATCTATACAGACTTGGTAAAGAGGCCGATAATATGAACATTGCCGTCGGAGCTAGGGCTGGGGTCATTGATGACCTCTTCACTGGAAATTTCCTCGGTAGAGATTGTAAGCAGTCATTGTTCCAAAACAATCATTCATTGCCTGTTTCTTGTGATTCCATGCGTAAATGTGAACCTAGTTTATAAAATTGAATTTTATGCCTTTTGTTCTTCCTTTTTTTTAAAAAAATTACTTTGAATTCGTAATGCAGCGGATATTGTGTTTGATTACCGCCAGAAAGTCACAAGGTCGTTCGAATACCTCCAGGGTGATTATTACATTGCTCCTCTTTTTATGGTATGTTCCACAATTATTTTCCTCATTTGCTTTTATGTAATGTGCTTACTCTTGATTAATGTAGCTTAGGTGTGTTGAGATTGTATCCTATTAAGACTTTTAGAGGTATAAGTGCACTTGAGATGATCTGTCTCATTGCAATTACTAAAATAATGAAATTATGCAAATTGTCTTTTTGCAAGTGGCTGAGAAACTGAAAACTCTTTCATACGATGGCTCTTTTGCAAGCAGATTATCTACTATTGAGAAGATATCGAACTATAGAAGGTGCAAGACAATATACCTAGAATCATTCTAAGAGTGTGTGTATACGATAAAGATGAGGGAAGAAGAAAAGGAGGGGATGGATGACAGATACCTACCCAGTTCCTCGCTAGGTAGAAGCCGTGCAATAGTTTGAAAGTCACAAGTCAATTCATTAAGTAAATATGGTACCCATAACCTGCTATTATATGTTGCTTTGGACCTCGAGGGGTGGGAGAAATGGTAAAGGCACTCAGGCAAATACAACAACAAGGGGTCACACTTACCTATAAAAAAAAGTTGCTTTGGTTAAATGCAAATTGATACTATCTATTAATTAGCCGACACACAAGGTTTTGTTATTACCTTATGTCAGTTTGTGCTTTTAGAGACCATAAGCTTGCATTTGTGCTCCAATTGTTAATGTATCCACCTATTTCTCCACAATTTTTTTCTTCTAATGCCAATAATTGTAACTGATTTTTTGGAAAATGTTACTCAAGATTTGTCTATAAGGACACTTATGTATGTATTTTGTTTTCCTGTTTGCTTTTGGTATGTCCTGTAATTTTGAAAAATAATATCCTGCTAAGTTTATTCTGTAATTGTTTGTCACTTGCTGGTTTACAATTTTGTCAACCTATTCTAGCAATCTGTGTGTATAATTAATTTTTTGTTTTCAATTTCCCTTTTACAGGATAAAGTAGGTAAGTGGTCAATCCTCAAAAGTGTAAGCAAGCTTTTATGCCTTCTGTTAGTGGCTGGATATTTGGCTCCAATTTCATTGTAAATTTGTCATTGATTTGTTCAACGTACATTTGCTATAATGTTTCAATTACTTAAAAAGTCACATGTTTACACTTGCTCTCTATGTCCCTATAGGTCAACCATCAAAAGTGTAAGCAAACTGTTATGCCTTCTGTTGTAGTGGCTGGATATTTGGCTCCAATTTCATTGTAAATTTGTCATGGATTTGTTCAACGTACATTTGCCATAATGTTTCAATTACTTTAAAAGTCCATGTTTACACTTGCTCTATATGTCCTATAGGTTGTGTTTTATTTATTTAGTTATTTATTGTTAATTTTTTTAATTATTTTTTTAGGGTGAACCTGTTGCTTGTTATATAAGTTATATCTTCCATCAGTTTGCTTTTTTATCGTTCTCTGTATTTGCGTTCATTCTATAGCGGTGCTTACAGAAAGGGTTAGGTTTAGGTGAGATATAATATGCAAGGATGGGATTGTTGGAATTGATCAAGGTTACATATGTTGTCCCTCCATTCCGTTTGGTGAGAAGCTTTCTTAAGATGAAGCTTACAACATCTATAATATTCTAACTTTAACCTTTGTTTAATTAATTATGGGATACTAACGGGGATTTTGTTATAATGAGCAAGAGAAATGGGTTACAATACTCTTATGATTTAATACCATTACAAGGTATGAAACTCTAGTCTCCTTGACGGGTTAGATTTGAGGGCCGAATGGGCTTCATCTGGAATCCGGATTATTGAAACTTTAATGGTGTCTTGTACAAGGTCCATCGGGCTTGATTTTGAGCAAGGTTAAGAGCTCCTAATTCACTTCGGTTGAGGGCCTGATCTTAAACGAAGCATCGGGAAGATGACAATGAGGAGCAAAACAATTTCTTGTGTGCTCTCAATCGAAGTGCTTGGATGGTGGAAGATTTGAAGGAGAGTCTCGGTAGGGCAATAGCTGGTTCATACAGATATTTTGTGCCCTTTTTCTCTTCCAAATGACCTCTATTTATAGGCTAGGAGGTGAGAGCTAATCTGGAAGCCCCTCGATTGAAGATATGATTGCCATAACTGAAGGGTTGTCATGTCCATAGATCAAAATTTTACGTAGTGCAAATTTCTAAGCCAGAAACGAAGATCTTAAAATTCTGTAAGGGATGGATAGTAGGGGAGCTGCTCTCCCCAGATTTTAATCTGTTGATCTGCTTGTTTCTTTTCCATATGAAAAAAGGGGCTAACTTCACCATTGGTCCCTGTAATTTGCGAAAGTCCACTGGCAGTCCCAGTATAATGCAAATGCACGCCACAGACCAAAGTTTGCCAATTTTGTTCGTCGGAAGTCCCTGACCCTTACTCCGTTAACCCAAGTTTCGTTAAGTTAGCACTTGTTGAGCACGTGATCAAATTTTAACGGTAAAATTGAAAAAAAGGAGTAATCTGTTGTATAACTTTCAAATGAACGGGCTGATTGTAAATATCTAAACTTTCATGTCTGCTTCACCCTCATCCTGTCTGGCCAAAAAAAACGAAAAGGAAAACTTGTTTTTGCAGGTCATTCATTCCTTCCCCCTATCACCAACGCTGCACTCTCCACTCCACTCCACTCCACTCCTGGTAGTCCATCACACCTTCATCACCATACAATACTACCGCTTCCACCGTCTTGCTCACCCCAAGTTCAGCGCGCACACCCAATCACAATCCTCGGAGGCGGAAATCCAAACCCAATTCTGCACACTACTGTTCACATCCTGCTTCATGCCAATCTTAGAAGCTGCTTTAACAACCTTATTGTTCAATGTCTCCAACCCACTCTGCCCACCCCCACCCCCAGTTGCAACATTTATTGGCCTTCCATAATCATCAAAAGGCAACCCAGAAGACAACTCTGGTTGACCACTCCCTCGAGCCCCATACGGCTCCAACTTGCTATTGGCCCCGGTGTAAGCATAAACGCCATCCCCGTTGACATCTTCGCGAAATCCTCTCACGATCGTTGAAGTGATAAGACGAAGATGTTACCTGATTGGGATCATAACTAGAATTCTAATAATCGTAATAACTGGGTGTGATTATGCGGTTGAGGAATAGAGTAAGATGAAGAATTGGGAATGAAATTGGGATTAGAGGAATAATTATAATAATGGGAGTAATCGTAGGTGGATGACACGGGTGGGGCAGAAGCGTGGGTAACAGGTGGAGGAGTAGGATTGAAATTAGAAGGATCAGTGATGGGGTTGTTCGAGGTAGGGTTAGGGTTTTGGAAATGGGATTGATAGAATTGGTACGACGAAGAGCTCATCTCGTTCTGTTGCATCTCTAATTGGGTTTGGATTTCCGCCGGCGAGGATTGCGATTGGGTGTGCGACGCTGAACTTGGGGTGAGCAAGACGGTGGAAGTGGCAGTGTTGTGATGAAGGTATGATGGACTACCGGGAGTGGAGAGTGCTGCAGTGGTGACTAGGGGGAAGGAATGAATGACCTGCAAAAACGAGTTAGCGTTTCCTTTTGTTTTTTTTATTGGCTGGACAGGATGAGGGTGAAGAAGACGTGAAAGTTTAGATTTTACAATCAAAGTTTAGATATTTACAATCAGCCCCTCATTTGAAAGTTATACAACAGATTACTCCTTTTTTCAATTTTAGTGTTAAAATTTGATCATGTGCTCAACATGGGCTAACTTAACGACACTTGGGTTAGCGGAGTTGGGGTCAGGGACTTCCGACGAACAAAATTGGCAAACTTTGGTCTGTGGTGTGCATTTGCATTGTACGGGGACTGCAGTGGACTATCCCCAAGTACAGGGACCAATGGCGAAGTTAGCCCTAAAAAAAGTCCATGACTTTAAGATGTTGGTGCCCGTTGATATTCTTAATTAAAAAGACATGTATTTTTCATAATTAAGAAGTAATCACAATTTGTAAATTCTTCCCTTTTGATTACCAAGAAATGGGCTTCTTGCAATTTTGACATGGGCCAACTAGGGTTTGTAAAGGCCCATAAAATAGCAAATGGATTCACCGATTATGTTTTTCAACATAATCTATATACCCGTATACGTATACTTTTAACTTCATTTGTGAGCTTAAATTATTACCACCAGAATTTCAATTTTGGTTAGTCAAACAATTCAGAGAATTTTGACTAGTCAAATAGTAGATAATTTTTGCAAAAAGGTGGTTTTGACTTTTTATTGTTGAACTCTTTAAAGGGCTATAGTTATATCCTAGTCAGCTGCATACTGGAACTATATTATTGTCTGCCTGCATTAGGCTTTAGCTCCTGGCTCACTGCACATGATAGTAATTTAAAGGTTTTCTTTTTAGAATTTTCACTTTACATCCACTAAAAAAACGTTAGGATGAAGTAAACAAGTAACTAGTATTGTAGTTGAACCTGCTATTCTTTCTGCTACTTGTCAAATAGAAACAGCTATCCAGTTTTCCTGCTCATGTTATTTTAAATCTAGTTATTGTTTACACTTTATGTTGTCTTCTGGATATTTTCAAGTCTTAAAGCTCTTATTATTTTTGTTTCCGTTCATGGTTTACATTTTATGCAGTGTGCCACATAGCGAAGAATTACCTTTCTCATGTTCTCAACACCAAAGTTCCCTTGATTCTAGGTAATTATCCATTGTGGATTTTCATGAGTCAATGTTAGAGTGGGCTCTGCAGATAAACATGCCATACCCACGGGCTTATATAATCCTGTCTGTCTCTGTTATGCATCTTGGCCGTCTGACCATAGTTTCAACTTTCAACACATAATCCTCTTGTTGGTCGACATACTGGTTATGCCTAGTAGGATCTTCCTTGGCATATAACTCGCACGCATTGTCACTCTTCTTATAATAGAGCAATGCTGCAGTTTTACCAGAGGAGACATGTCTATGCACTCCTCCAAGTCTGGGATTAAATTACAGCCTTTTATGAAATCCATTTTTTATGAAATGTTTGAAAGAGAAACTGCTTTAACATTGCCATGTTATATAATAGGCATTTGGGGAGGGAAAGGGCAAGGCAAAACATTTCAGACTGAACTAATTTTCCAGGCCATGGGAGTTGAACCTGTAGTAATGTCTGCTGGAGAATTGGAATCAGAAAGAGCGGGTAAGATGGTTTTGGAGAAAGCTATTGCTTGTGTGAACTGAAGTCCTTTTATTTTCTTTGCTATAATGCTGCTGTAGTCTTGGAGCGATTTATTTTTTTTAGTGAAAATGTACCTTTCGTGCTGTAGTAACCCTTATTATATAAACTAATTTCTTCATTAAGAAAAATTGGTGTTTGCTAGAGAAAGCATATTGACTGATTTCCAAATCTCTGAACTGAAATTTCGTAGTTAAAGACATAAAGTTCTTTCATGCAAGTACACAGACACAATACCGTAAAAGGGAAATCAGTGCTCTCTTTACACTTATCATGATATGATTTTTAATTAGTTCTTGACCTTTGTTTAATTTACTGTAAAATTCTTCACTGGTGGGCACGAACCTATCAATTTAAAGAAGCTCAGCCTCTTTTGCTGGTGGGAGAAATCTCAAACCTCTATTTCCCTGCTCCATACATTTCTCCTTTATTCAGTATTTTGAGACTCATAAAATCTCCCGCATCCTTAAAAAGAAAAAAATCAACCCAAACTTATAATTCTACTGCATTAATTCTATTATGCTATCTCTATCCCTTTCATTTGGGGAAGAAAAGTAGGACGAACCCCTTTGTGGTATTACTATTTTGGGGATAGCCTCCCTATCGTATTTTTCACGAGGGATCACTGCCTTGTGGTACTAGAATGTTGGTGTTAGTAAAGGCTGTAACAGATTTGTATGAAATGACCACTCACTCCAATACAAATCTTTGTGTGCCATGGGGAATCTAATATTCCCCTTTCAATAGGGGGTTAATTTGTCATTCTAATAAAATCTAGGACTGCCTTTTATTATTTTATTTGTCATTAAACCTAAAACATGTCTATATTCAGTTTGCCCTCACCCTCACCATCAGTGGCTGCCGTGGTGGAACTCTCTCAAATTCTTTCCACCCAAAAGGGGTTGACCAATTGGGCTGGAATCTGGATCTGATCAATGTTTATCTCATCAGCCACATTATATACCCAATTGCACTGCTGATCTCCACCAATTCAACTTCCCAACTTGAACCAATGGCCAATCCCTCTATGTCGACGGCCACGAATACAAACCGAGGACGACAAGTTGTCGATGAAGAAAACAACACGTGAGACAATTTGAAAGCCAAAAATTGGTAAAATATTTTCAATTTTGAATATTTTAGTTGGTCATTTTTTTCTATAAATTGATAAGGTGAGGAATGAATTGGGGGAGATAGCTAAAAATCTGTATCTGGGAGGGCCTCCTCTATGGTTGGCATTGTCAATTTCGTGATGTGGGTGGGTGACTTGTGCCGATTTTGGCAAGAAAAAGATTTAGCATTTTGACCTAAATTCTAGTCTGCGTGTAAGTTATTGCTCCGGGGACTATTTTGAATTTCCTTGGCTATTGTTTAATGGGAGTTTAATTCTGAACTTGGAGGGAAAATGGGAGTAATAAGAACACCTCAAAGGAGAGAGAGATAAACCAGGATCCATTCTGTGTTGTGGATGATAACGATTGAGAAGGGGCAAGAACACCAATGAGCATTGTGGGTTCAATTTGGCTCATATTGAGTATAGATTGTTGATGGCAGATGGATTTACTTGTGTGGTAATTTCAGATTTCTTTCAAATTGAGTAAGTGTAGATTAAAAGCATTGGGAACTAACCTGCAATGGTGGCTGGTCACTGCTGGAGTTTAAGATAACAAGAAATACAATAACATAAGCAGGGGCATTTAAGCCATTTAAGGTCACATGATGGTCTTGTGACCTGAATTTCATCTATTTTTATAACAGAACACTGACGGAAGGAGCCCCTCCACTTCATTAGGAAACCACAAGGTGGCATATCCTTGTGAAAAATACAATATAGGGAGGTTATCCCCAAAATTGTAATACCTCGAGGGTTTCGTCCTATTTTTCTTTCTTTGGATCATTTGTTTTTTTTTTTTTTATAAGTAAAAGTATTATATACGAATAGCGTCAAAATAGGTGACGCGGCCTATGTACAATAAAGAGAAGATACAAGAGATCTCAAGCTACACGAGCTGGAGGGAATTCCCTATCACTTCTAGATAGTGAGTACGAGTCTGGGAAAGGTCCACTGACTCAGGGCACCAAGAAGAAATAGTGCGCAGCCAAGTATCTTTAAGCTTCTCTAAAGACCCTTCCTCATTATCAAAAACCCTCCTATTCCTTTCCTTCCAAATGACCCAACAAGCCGCCAATGGAGTAACCTCCCATAAAGAATTTTTCCTGCTTCTTTTGTATAGAGACCCGCTCAAGAATAAATCCAAAACTGATCCAGGCATAGACTAGGCAATTCCAAACAGGCCAAAAATCCAATTCCATAAATCCATCGCCATGTGGCAATGAATCAGAAAATGATCCACACTTCCATCGCTCCTTTTACACATATAACACCGGTTAACATAGATTTTGCGCCGCGTCCTTAGATTATCCCCGGTTAAGATGGCTCCATGACAAGCTTCTCAAGCAAAGAAGCCTACGCGACCGGGAGCTTTAGTCTTCCACAGCAACTTCCAAGGGAAAATGATGTTTCTTGCATTCAGCAACCGGGAGTAGACGGACTTGACTGAGAACACTCTTCCTCTGTTACCCTCCCACCTAACTGCATCCTCACCATTTCTTCCTACTTGTTGCTTATAAACCATATTGAAGAATTCCACACAAGAATCCATTTCCCAGTCCTGTGTGGAAACAGTCCCCATAACTCTACCTCCCCGCACCATCTATCTTTCCAAAAACGGATAGCAGATCCATTCCCTATTTCAAAAGAGATGTGTCTCACAAAAGCTTCCCAACCTTTACGAATCCCTTTCCAACCTCCCACCCCATATGCTGCTGAAATACTGTTCAGGGTCCATATATTTACACCTTCCCCATATCTGCAACCTACCACTTTCCTCCACAACCCTACACGATCAGTCATGTACCTCCATAACCACTTAGCAAGCAAGGAAGAATTGAAGACTCTTAGATTCTTGATCCCTAATCCACCATCTCTCTTGTTAGCCCGAACCTTGTCCCATTTAACAAGATGATGCTTGCGCTCCTCACCCGAACCTTCCCGCAAAAAGTCTCTTTCCAATCTTTCAAGGCTGTCACAAACTGAAGAAGGCATCACTAAGAGGGACAGGAAATAAGTAGGGAGGCTGGACACAACACTTTTGACTAGAGTGAGCCGCCCAACTTTCGAAAGCAATTGCTTTTTCCAACCTGCCAAACGTCTTTCAAATCTTTCCAGGACTGAGTTCCAGGTGTTTTTATTTTTAAAAGGAGCTCCAAGGGGCAGGCCCAAATAAGAAGAAGGAAGTTGAGCAGTTTTGGATCCAAACCAAGAAGCTAAAAAATCTATGTTCTCCACCCCTCAACCGGAATAATTTCACTCTTAGCTATATTAACCCGAAGACCTGACACCATCTTGTCATCTGGAAGAACGCCAATAAGAGGCGAAGGTAGCCTAATTGAGTAGCCTTAGCATCACATAAAACCAAAGTATCATCTGCAAAAAGAATATGGGAAACCGAGACCACCTCATCTCCTCTCCTCCCCACCTCAAACCCTCGAATAAAACCCCCTGAAACTGCCTTATCCATAAGTTTACTCAAAGCCTCCATAACAATAATGAACAGGAATGGAGATAGAGGGTGTCCTTGGTGTAATCCCCTCGAACTGTCAAAGAATCCGACGGGTTCTCCATTAATCAACACTGAGAAGTGAGCCGTAGAGATGCAAAAGTATATCCATTTTTTCCACTTCTCCCCAAAACCCATTCTACCCATCAAGTACATAAGGAAATCCCAATTAACATGATCGTAAGCCTTCTCTATGTCCAGCTTACACAAAAGCCCTGTGCAGCCACTATTGAGTCTGGCATCAAGAGCTTCATTCGCAATGAAAGAAGCATCAACAATCTACCACCCTCCTATAAATGCATGTTGAGATTCCGATATAATCTTAAATAACACCTTCCTCAAACGTAGAGGAAGAACCTTGGCTAGCAATTTGTAAATGCTGCCGACTAAGCTGATAGGCCTGAAATTGCGCACATCAGTCGCTCCTTTTTTCTTCGGAATCAGGGCTATGAACGAAGCGTTGAAGCTTTTCTCGAATCCCTTATTAACATAGAAATGCTGAAAAACCTCCATAATCTCTGATTTAATTACCTCCTAGCAGCCAAAAATAAACGCCATTGTGAATCCATCCGGGCCCGGGGCTTTGTCCCCGCTCAAACTGCCAGGGCTGCCACCACTTGCTCTTTAGAGAAACCATCCTCCAAAAGTCGACTATCCTCCTGCTCTAACACTTTAAAAGAGACACCATCAAGATTTGGCCGCCACTCTCCTTGATCCTCAAAGAGTCCAGAATATAAATCTACTACACCTTGCTTTATATCATTTTTGTCAGCTGTTGAGGTGTTGGTCTGTTCAGCGCAGAAACAGGTGCATCGGGATTTGGGAGGCTGCCCCTTTGGCAGTTTGTTGGGTGATCTGGAGGGAGAGAAATCAACGGGTTTTCGACAACGAGGAAAAGTCTATTCCGGTCTTGAAGAATTCTTTGCTTCGCACTCTATTCTCTTGGTGTGTAGAGGCTGCGAACTATCCACCGGCTTCGAAAATGTCTTTTGTAGAGTTTGTAAATAACATTTCTAGTGGGTAGAAACTCTTGAGCTTTGTATACTTCTAGTGTACTAAGGACGCGTCACCTTTTTTGACGCTCATATTAATATACTCTTTACTTACCAAAAAAAAAAAAAATCATTTTTGTCAACTAGCAACGATCCTTCAACCGTGATGTTTTTGATATGGTTTGCAGATTTATGCAAGCTTGCCGTTTTGTGAAAGAACTTAGTATTTCGATCACCTTCTTTGAGCCACTGAACTTGGGACTTTTGTCTCCAGCTGATTTCTTCACTTAGAAGAAGACTCCCTAATTCTCTCCTAAGAGCAGACCGACGTAACTCTTCAATGACATTCAGACCATACCATACGAGCCTGCTTTCAAATCCAACGTACTGATCTCTACCATCACTTCCTTAATCTTGACTTCCAGTCTTCCAAAAACCTCTCTATTCCATATCTTTAAATCTTCCTTGAGCAGTTTCAGTTTTCTAGCCTAAATGAAGCAGGGATTACCAGCCACGATATACGAGTCCCACTTTAATTTAACCCATTCAACAAATCCCGGAGCCTTCAACCTCATTCTCGAATTTGAAGAGGGATTTTCCTTTCGATATCCCATTGCATTCTAGCATTAGAGGGACATGGTCCGACACCACTCTAGGGAGACTAATCTGTGAGGAACTGCTGAAAATGGTAACCCAGTCTAAGGAAGATGGAAATCTGTCTATCCGAGAAAACTGATTCCTGTCTCCATCTCTAAACCAAGTGAATTCTCCTCCCAATAATGGAAAATCCACTAACTCCATCTCATTAATAAAATCGTTGAACTCCTGCATTACTCGAGAGAAACCACTAGAGCCTGATCTTTCTTGAGGAAAGCGAGCTATATTAAAGTCATCCCCTAAGCACCACGGAGCATTCCATTTCGATCTGATGTGCTTCAATTCCTCCCACAAACCACCACACTCATTAACGGAACATGGACCATATACTCCCGAAAAAACCCACTCTTTATCTGAGTCAACCATTTTTACTAAGCAAGAGACTGAATATACCCCACACTCTACCACCAACTTTGTCACCACCATTCTATCCCACATAATTAGAATACCACCTGCTGACCCATTCGACCCTAAGAAATTCCAGTCAAACCATTAGTCACCTCCAATGCTATTAACTGCTCTTCTGTCGATACTTCCCATTTTTGTTTCTTGCAAACACACCACATGAGGCTTCCATCTCCTTAAAGCAGCCTTTACTATCATCCTCTTTTCTCGATTATTAAGACCCCACGCATTCCATGAAACAATGCGTAACTCCATGATAACCTTATACAGATAAGTTCCTGTTCCTCCTCCCCTTACCCACGAACCTCCCTGGAATATCAAAATTCAGACTGCAACATAGCTGCTTCATCTCACGTTTTCCCCTAGCTCTTGTCTTGCTCGAATTCTTATTGTTGTTGTCTTTTGTCGACCTCCATTTCTTCTCTATATCCAAGAGAAGCTCCATATTTTACTTATTTTAAGTTCTCGATCCATCTTTTTTTTTTCCTTCCTGTTGGCTTTTTCTTTCTCTTTTGATCTGATTAGCTGTTAAATATGCAACAATTATGAACCTATCACATGTTTCTCTTTTTCTGAACTTTAATTCTCAATTTATTGACGTATCAAGTTTGGAATGATGCTAGGTACTTCTTTTCTATACAATTTTGTTATACACTTATACTTCTCATTTTTCTTGCCTCCCAAATGTTACTTTTTCTGCTCGATTAGGAAAAGATTCTCATTCTCTTTATTATACAATTTATTTCATGAATATTCCTGTTGGCTTTTGCGTTACGATAAAATATTTGGGGGTGATGACTCCAATATTAAGAGAAGATTTCTTTCATTGGATTCACAATTTCTTACTTGTTGATATTGTTATTCATATATTCATTTTGCAGGAGAACCAGGAAGGTTGATACGTGATCGGTATCGGACTGCATCACTAGTTGTTCAGAACAAAGTTAGAAGCTCTATTACTTTTACTGATATATGTATGTGTAGGGTTGTGAAACTGGACGTATTGTTTGATATGACTAATGATTGCTAAGATTTTGACTGTTCTGATGAGGTTGTACTAATATAGGATACGAAAAGGAAGGACCCAGCCTCAATGATTGCCTTTTTGAAGGGAGATGTGTATAAGCCTTTCATAGCATCCATGTTTGATTCTCCGGCCCTTGGGCTGAGTTTTAAAGGGAAGGACTTTCATGGATATTTGGTTTTGAATGACATATATAACCGATGCTAAGTTAGACCATCCCACCTGCTGAGCTTTGTTATGAACTTATTGGCTGACAATATCATACTAAGGATGTTTCAATGTTCCCTGTACATTGGATAGTTCCAGTTTGATGAATGCGAATGGAGATTGGAGCAGGAACATGGTGATGCCACATAATCGATAGTGAGGCTCTAGGGATTGCTTTATTTGCATGGTTAGGGACTCTAATTAGAAATTTGCCATAGTAATTCGCATAAGGATTGTGCCCCTTAAATTTATGCTTGTAAATGATTACTTCCTAGAGTTACTGATTACGCAAACAGTCTTTTAACTTAGTGAACTTAAGGCAGTATATATGATAGTAGCATAGAACTTAAGTCAGTTAATAGTTAATATAGTGACGTTGTGCATTTAATGAAGAAATAAAACAGAGTTACATTAATACCGTTATTTTAAAATGTCATTCACTATGATAGTAGCATTTTTGGTAACTTTTAACGCATTATTACTAATCTGGGCAGTCAACAGTCATGGTTAAGAGCATTTACCCTAAACTTTGATCAATACACAACAGGTTACACATTTCTGGGATGAGGTTCCCATGATGAAGGGAGTTTTAATAATTTCAAAAAGAGTAGACCAATTTTCTCTTAATATTCAATTATTACGATATTCCTAGCATTGCATAAAACAACTGATCTTCCGCTCTGTTAAAAAGTAATGGCTGTACATGATGATCTTTAACCTATTGCTCTTCTTTCCACTCGAAGGCCGTTTTGCATAGTTAAATATTTAAGAGATACATTACTGCGCTTGAAACCTACTGCAATTACTGATCCTATCTGATTGTCATGTACATATGACAAGTAAAGTTAGAACGTAAATAGAATAGTTAGGGTTAAATCAGGACTCTTTGAATGGAATGCACAACAAAGAAGGTATTCTGTGCTAAATGTGATTGGAAAAAAAAAACTCTTTCAGCGTGAGGAAAAAAAACAAAACGAAGTAGATGGTGCCTGTTGATAGCGTGAAAAATAGGAAAATTATATTTTAAGATGTAAGCATCAGGAACTAAAACACCGGGGAATAGTAAATCGCTCTTGAAATTAAGCTTCATTTTTATTTCAGCTGCTATATGTATATCTATGCTTTAAACTTGCAGGCAGTTGCTTCTGCTTTCAATTCATGTCAGGATGCTGTTATTATTTCTTTTCCCCCTTGTTCACCTACTTGAAGTTATCTGAGCCATCAAGATTCAACATGAATGTTATTTACCATATGCAGGGGAAGATGAGCTGTTTGATGATCAATGATATTGATGCTGGTCTTGGTAGATTTGGTGAGCTAAAGTTTAATTGGATTGGGAAATTCTGAATGGATGAAAAAATGATGTACAACTAGTTTCAGTATCACTCTTTGTATCTGCTCTTTGTTCATCATTTTCCAGAACTCCTCTCCTTGAAGCAATCAAATTTCATTCGAGATCTCTATATTCATTGCTTTTTAATTGAAGAGTAATGCTACGTATACAAAATTCATCCACAGATTTCATTTACATTACGCTTGAAGTGCTGTACATTTCGACAAACGTTCAACACTTTAAAGCATGCTGTAAATGCATTGTGGATAAATTCTGTAGATGTAGCATTTTCCTTCTTTGAAATAAGTTTTCTTATGTTTTTATGTACAGGAAACACTCAAATGACGGTCAACAATCAAATTGTTGTTGGAACTCTTATGAATCTGTCAGATAATCCAACAAGAGTTAGTATTGGACAAGATTGGCGTGAATCAGATATTACGAACAGGATTCCGATCATTGTTACAGGAAATGATTTTTCAACAATCTACGCTCCTTTGATTCGTGATGGAAGGATGGACAAATTTTACTGGTAAAGGTGAACAAGTTCAAGCTAGAGCTGTGGTTTGAACTAAAACATTTTACCGTTGTCTTTAGCAATTATTAACCCCTCTCTCTCTCTCTCTCTCACACACACACACCTGTATGTTTATTTTAGCTATAATCATTGATATGAGCTGATGCTTCTTTTTGTTGGTCTTGGCGTGTTGGATGTGAAGCTAGTTTCTCCATCCATTTTGATTTGTAGCACAGGGAACAGCTTTCTTTGTTTCGCTAGGCTACAAGGAACAATCTTCTACATTATGCCCTCAGTTTCCATCATTATTTTAGCTCTAAAACTAATCAACATTATAAGTTTTCAGTTTTTTGTAGTGGATAATAACTATGTTACAACATTGATCGGTACTTGACTTTTAAATACAAATTTTGATTAATTCACCCAGATTTTACTTCTGTGTGCTTGAACTGCAGCCTCTCTCCTGTTAAATTTCTCTATGAATTTTCAATTATTTACCTTTTCATGTGATCTTTTCTTTTTAGCAATCTTTCTTAGAAGTATTTGTTTTCGAGCAGGCAGCCTAACCTCGACGATATCATAAATATTGTTCACAGAATGTATCAGAAAGATGGCATATCAAGGAATGATGTTATAAGCATAGTGAAAACATTTCCTAATCAAGGTATATTACATCTTTGACAGATAATGCTTGGCCATGGTATCTTGAAAATTGTGAATGAGATTGCCATCTGTTGGACATTATTCATTTTATCATACTCGTGCATATGTTGCACATTTAACTAGTGCGACCTCACAAGCCATTATTCATTCTCCTAAAATATATGCAACTAAAATCGAAGATGTCAAGTTGACATCTTGCTCAACTAAGTTAGAATGGAATGCAAAAATGCATCAATGTCCTGATATTTTACATTGTTGTACTCGCCATGGTTTCATGTCATGATATACAACCTCATTGTTGCTGTTCTTTTCCTTGTTCTGGAGTAGCTTTTAGTATCAGTTGAATGTGTAGATGCAGTTCCCTGAAAAACAAAAAAAGAAAGAAAACGGAGTGAAAGTAGTAAGCTCCATTCAATACTATTTTGTTACCACTCTAATCTAGAATTATTTATTTTTCTTGGCAGCCTTGGATTTTTATGGAGCTCTTAGGTCCCGAACATACGATCAATCAATCTTGAAGGTGCCATTTATATGACCAGACAGATATTCAATGAAGAGTTTCTTTTCTATAAAGTTAATCTCGTTGTTACGATCTACAGTTTTAGTTTCTCTTCTTCACATATAGATCATCATCACCTTCTGAAGTTTTTGACCTTTCCCACATTCATAAACCACACACGAAATAATGTTAACTCCTTTGTTCTATAGAAACCCCCTGCTCGGCTTATGTAGGCATAAAAGGGACAATAATCAGAGACTCGTTTTGAATATTTGCAAAGAATCTGTTTACATGACTGTAAGTAGCAAAGATTTCCATTGAGAATATCTGTGTATTTGGGACGCATCTGACTGCATAACAACCCTAGGATATAATGTGGTTTTAGTGAAGAAAGCAATTTACTGATTGCTATCCTTACTTCAAAAATCAAGATGCCATCAATGGTGCTGAACTAAACCAATCTTAACAAACAATTGGTGCTGCAGGAAAGTCTCATGTGGCATATATTTTGGCAATGTTTGGACAGGTTCAACACTACACCCGTTAAATGTGAATGAAATATTTCTTTAAATCTTTGTGGTACAGAAATGTTGCAAGCATACTTCAACTACATCATCTCAAATTGCCTTAATCATTTTCCAAGTTTTTTGCAATCTATATTTCCCAACGCTTGATGGATCCGTTGAAGCGGACAGTCTATCTTTATTTAGTACAGGTTTCTATTGGTCATTTTGCTTTCTGTACATGGTTAGCGACGTTTGGTGTTACTTTTTATTGTATACTTTCTTAACTTTCCAAAATCCTACAAGGAAAAAGGGAAAAGTGATCAGTTCCTTTGTATTGTATGTAAATACATCATTTATTTAGTGTTCCTCTTGATAAATGATGCTACAATGAGCAGTGTGCAAACCTACCTGAACCTTGCGCAGAGTGGTTTCTCCCATTTCCAAACATAGCAGCCAAAGGGTTTCCCATCTTATTAGGCAGTGTCCTCTTGCATATAATATTCATTTTATTGTATTTCATATGTATGATAAGTATTGCATTTCATGTTTCATTGGTCTATTCATATTACTTGGAAGTAATTCCTTTGATGACCCTATGCATCCCGATGGTTTAATATTAACTTAATCCCATTTTCTTGTAGTGGATTGATGAAATAGGTGGCACTGAAAATATTGGGCGTAAACTTCTGAGGCGGAAAAAGGATGAAAATCTTCCTACTTTTGTTCCCCCAGAGGTAGGACACAGCTTGCCAACCAGCATTTTCAATTGGATGAATAATTTCTATAAAATCATATAGGTGCTTGGTTTAAATTGTTGAACATTAATTAAGATTTTATTGGTTTTGGCTCTTTGGTATTGTCAACTGCTGTTGAATCTTGCCTGTGTCCTTTTCTGGTTGAGAGTCTGCTTTACAAGTTCATGGTTTTGGTAGCCAAAAAGACATGAAGCTTTGGAGATGTGGCCTTCATGGGGTCATGGAGTATTTGTTTGTGTTCTGTTTATGAAAGTTGGGATGACTGTTGTGAGGTCTGTTTTTTAGTCCATTGCTCTATAGGGGATTTGGAGGCACATCTTCTGGCTCTGTGGGCGAGATTCAGGAGAAATTCTTCCTTGGTTTTTTGATTGTATTTCCACTCTCTTACCATCACTCATTTCTTATAAGAAATAAAATAAAATAAAAATAGAGTAGTGATAGGGATACTAATTTTTTGTCCAACTTTCTCATCTCAATCTAGTGGCAATACGTGATTGGTTAGATATCATATCACTTAACATGTGATGTCACCCTCCAACCTATGACATGATACCTTGATTGGGATGAGAATTTCTTCAAAAATGTATGTACTCCTGTCATTTTCCAAAAAGATTTTAGCATGTAGGAGAACTGTTGTTTACAAAAAGTCACATGAATCGAAAAGGTAAAATTTTGTTGCTGGACCTGATTTTTTAAACTTTTATTAATCAGCCAACGAAGTAATATTAAAATATATGGAGTAGTATTCTTATATATTCCAAAAAGGAAAGCCACATGATTCAGACTCCCAAACAGATTCCCAAACACACCCCCAGACCACAGCAATTGCACCATAAATTCACCTCACCCACAATACTATAACCTGCAAAGACAGAAGATAGGTACTTACCTAAACAGATTATTTAGATACTTATAAACTTAGAAAACAAAGTAACTGTAACCAAATGATGCTGGACCTGATTTAATTTTTAGTATTCTTTCAATGACGAGTTCCTTTGATCAATGAGGAAAGTTACCATTACCTTGTTTTGAAGCTACAACTTTCCATCCAGTATTTTCTAAAATATATGTGTCAAGAATGCTCTACAAGATGTCACATGGTAGCCATGCTTATGCTTCCATGACCTGAGCCCCTAATTGACGGTGCATTTCTGATAGTTCCAATTCTGGTTTCCAGCATGTACTCTGTTAAGCTTGATATACATTGTTCATCCCCTACCTTTAGCTTAAGCTTTTGGATGAGTAGGCTATTTAACATGGTATCAGAGCTTTGGTTAGGCAAGGTCGTGGGTTCGAGTTATCCTGCTTGCATTTGTTACCCGGAATATTGTGAGTGTGCTTGCTTTGTGATGCCCCATAGTGAGGCATGTTTGTGTATCTCTCCACGTGTGGACGGGTCACACGTGAGGGGGAGTGTTAAGCTTGATATACATTGTTGAGCCCCTACTTTTAGGTTAAGTTTTTAGATGAGTTGGTTACTTAACATACTCTCTTTTAGAGAGAGTGCATTAGTTTGAGTAAAAATAAAGTCGTTTGACTATCTTGAGAAACTGTTCATCCTACAGCTTTCCTTTTTTCTAGAAATTACCAAAAAATATTCAGTTGTATGAATTTCGAGACTGCCTGATTTGTATGAGAATGAAGTTTTTATTGACAGCAGAGCCCTCAAGTATTGTGTTACCATTTTGAGGCTTCCAAAACTGAAAGTTTTTAAAGGCTAAATGATTTTTAAGGCTTGGTGGTTGGCACACTTTTAACGATGAAGGTTTTGGCTCTCGTGATCTTATTAGCAGTTTTGAGGAGTTTTTGTTTGTTTATATTCCAATTTTTTATTCATTCAGCTTGTGTATTTTCTTCCTTACCCAAATTCATTGGGGTTAGTAATTGAACCTCCTATCTGTATATGGTTGATCAGCAATCCGTGGAAGCTTTACTCGAGTCAGGGTATTCACTTATCACAGAACAAAAGCTGATAATGGAAACTAAACTTTCAAAGGAGTACATGAAGAACATGGATGATTAGCAAGTTGGATGCTGTTCCATTGCCACGACAATGTCATCCACACTGGTGTGTCGGCATTGACTCGGATAAAATTTTCTGGTATGTGTAATACGGGAAGGGAATATTAAGCCCAAAGTTGGAGGGGCTAAAAGATAATCTTATATACATTGTTTTAATCCGCTATTATCAGTTTATCGCATGAAGAAGGCACCTTAATTTGAACTTGAGATTCTCACATAAATGCTTGTAGCTCTTTCAGTATTAGAACGTATTGGTCCATATGAAAGAAATCATTGGTCTTTGTTACTCTCAAGCTGACCAGCTATTTTGGCCTCCTTGCATAGTGTGTGATCTGAGCTTGTGCTACTTCAACTTGCAGTTTCTTTAAACCTGACTCTTTCTTTAACTCTTAAGTAGCTGTAATTGGATTTGTCAGTTAGTTCAGAAAAATTGATTCTTTTTGGTGGTTTCTCACTGGCTGGGGTTGGTCAAATTCTTGAAGAGCAACTTTAGGAAATAGCTAATAATCAACTACCATATGCTTATAAATGGTTGGCCCTTTAGAAGCAGGACATTCATATAAAGTGGCAGGACATAAAAATAACTGGTCCTCTATATTATGAAATTTAGTGGGACAGAAAACACTTTTCACGAGTCTTGTCAAAGGGAAGATGCATTTACAAGAAGAAAAATTGAAGGTAGATATAGTTATTTTCAAAGGATGATGGTTTTCACATTTCATATTTCATATTTCATGCGTGAATGTAAAATATTGGTTAGTGCGGTAATGGGCAACTTGGAAAAAGGTAGGATAAGGAGGAGGAGGGCACTAAAAGGTTTCATCTTTAATGGGTTTGAATTTGAATTTGAATAGAAGAATTTTGATAACGAGTGGTGCTAAAGAGTGATATGATTGCGATTGTTGATTTGTGATGGTAAATTGGTAGTATATTGTGGTGAAATGTGAATGGTGTAGGTCCCAAACAAAGTCCCAACATATATGTATATGCTAATTAAGATTTTGTTAAAAAGAAAGATTCTCATTTTGTTTCACTAGCAGCCTAAAGAGCTGCTTTCGTGTCTGACCATTATGCGTATCTTTATTATGCAGCCTGTGCAGCCACATAAGGATGACGATGTGAATGGAACGTTGGAGAAATTGTATCCATCAATTATGAATTATGAATTATGGCCTATGGTGGGTAACTAGGGAGTCACCTCATCAGCTGCTCCAACTATAATGATCGTTTCCTCTGTTTTGATAATGATGTTTACTGTTAGGTCAAGGTATTTATGTAACAAAAAATTTCTCAACGGTTTTTGTGGGAGTGCGCGCCCCCATAGGATTGCATGGTTTCTCAAAAGGCTCAGGGCATCCCCATTGTTCAACTTTTGGTATTCTTGGTTAAGAATACCAAGAAATCACCATTATTGCTATTCTCCAAACAATTCTTAAGTGGAGAGAGAAATTCACATTTTTCCGGAAGAATTTTTTGCCAAAGGAGGAAGCCCAGCCGCAAGGGAGGAGAGTGTGGTGCACGGCTGCTGCTGGTGAGGCGCGTGCACCACACGCGCTAGCCAGGCGCGTCAAAGGCCTCCAAAGGTGGGTCCGTCCCTGTGTCTCGCACTAACAAAAAAAATGATTTTTTTTAAAATTTTTTTAATAAAAAGTGACAGTTTTGTTGAAAAGAAAATCAAATTTTTTTTAAAAAAAAAAATCGTAATACAACCGTTGGGATGGTGGGTGGGGTGGGGGATGGGTGTACTGTGTACAACAGATATTTTTCAAAAAAAACTTTTTTTTTTAATTTTTATTTTCTTCCTTCTTCCCTATAAATAAACACCTCAACCTTCTTCATTCCCTCTTTTATTTATCCATAACCTCTTCTTAAAAATCACTTTCTCTACATACTTATATTCCAAATGGATCCAAGAGGTACTAATTTTTACCAAAATTTATTGAATTCTCCCGATATTGAAGCAAATCAAAATTCACAATACTCTCGTGTTCCCGAGAATGTTCAACATTCTCAATTTTCATCTACTCCCCAATACCCCCAATACTCGCATAATTTTTCCAACAATCCAAATGTTCCAAATTATCCAAATTTCTACATACCTCCAAATTTTCAAAATTTTCAAGTTCCTCAAACAATTGAGAATTTATCTGGCAACATTCCTTTTCCTCCGAATTATTGGCAACTAACGGGAAATCAATTTTTTCACTCCACAAGATACATCTCGTGTATTTTCTCAACCTTACATATCTTTAAATGATTCATGTCCAACAAGTGTAGATGAGACTTCATCCGGTAATTTTTCAGCAACACCGTCATCAGTTCCCGAAACGCAAATCAATTTAGAAACAATTGATTTGGACGACGAAGCAGAACCTGAACCGGGAAAAGACAAGGTTAAACGTGCAAAATGGACCAATGATGAAGATCTTGCGCTTATGGAAGCTGTGCAAACTATTGGTCAATGTCCAGTAGTTGGTAATAATCAAAAGAGCACGCAATATTTGAAGCGTGTAGCTGATTATTACAACGAACATCGCCCAAGTAATTCAATGCCGAGAGATAAAGCGAAGTTGACACCACGTTGGTCAACTAGAATTGCTCCATCAGTGACAAGCTTCAACGAAATCTATAATAGGCTTCTCAATGCTCATCACATCGGTTGGAGCGATGGTATTCTAATGAGAAATGCAAGGGAGCTATACCATCACGAAAAAGGTCTGCATTTTATTTTTGATCATGTTTGAGATGTGTTAAAAAATTCTTTTGTTTCCTTTTCTCCACAAACAAATTTGAGTCACACCAATAAAAAGTCTAAGACGTCTGAATTCGAGGGCGATCATTCTAAGACTAGTGTGGATGTTGAAGATGTGGAAGAAATCAATTTACGTACTCGTCCGATTGGACAAAAGGCGGCAAAGAGGAAAGCTAAAGGTAAAGGAAACGTCGAAACATTTTCGGATGTAGATGGGTTGCATACGATTTCTTCTGGGATGGTGTTATCGTTAGATAAATACTCGGAAATAAAAAAACAAGAATTTGAAATGAAACAAATTGAGAATGAATGGAAAAGTAAAGAAATTGAAATAAAAAAAAATTGAAGCGGAAGCTCGAAAGGCTCGAGAAGAAAGAAAGGAGCACGAAAGGCTCGTGAAAGACATTGCTTTTCTTACTCAAGATACCTCCCATATGAATCTGACACAATTTGTCATGTATCAGCAGGGATGTGAGCAAGTAAAGGTATAGTTGAGGAAAAAATGGTATGAGTTTTAGTGCTCTTTGTATCAATACAGATAATTTTATGTAAGTTTCATTATTAATTTTTTTTATGTAACTTTCATTATTATTATTTTTATGTAACTTTCAATGTTAACGTGTTTATGTAACTTTCAATTATAACGTTTTTATGTAATTTTCTATTTATGTTATTTTACAAGTTCATTCTTCATTATTATTATTTTTATGTAATTTTCATTATTAATGTTTTGAACGTAATTAGCCATCATAAAATAGCCATTATAAACTAGCCGTTGTAAAGTAGATGTTGCAAACTAGCCGTTATAAACTAGTATATATAAATGAGAAGGTGTCTTATTCTTCTACCAATAGCTACAAACGTTCAACATATAAACCATTGTCATTGTCCTGCATTTTACCATTAAAGATGTCTTCTTCTTCTACCAATAGCTCTAACACAAGCAGTCATACTGAAGAATCCAACAAGTCTGAATCCAACGAAGAATCCAACATGTCTGAAGGTGAAAAAATTGTTTTGCAGATGATTGAATTACAACAAAAGATGATTGAAATAGAGAGAGCCAACATCAAGAGGCGTCGCCAAAGGAAAAAGAGGAGCTACATAAATCGAAATCGTGTAGTAGGAAATACTTAACTTGTTAATGACTACTTCTCCTCTCAGCCATTGTATCCTGATCATATATTTCGACGACGCTTCCAAATGCATAGAAATTTATTCATTCAGATCGTTAATGCATTGGAGAATCATTCAAGTTATTTTCGACAAAAGGCCTGATGCATACGGAAAAGTAGGTCTCTCACCACTTCAAAAATGCATAGCAGTTATCCGTCAATTGGCTTATGGAGTTCCAGCCGATCATCTCGACGAGTACCTCCGATTAGGAGAAACAACTGCTATCAACTGCATGTTCAACTTCTGTCGATGTATTATTGAGTTGTTTGGAGGTCAATACTTGAGAAGACCAAATGTTAATGATACACAACATCTGCTTCAAATGCACGAGCAAAGACACAGATTTCCAGGTATATTAGGAAGTCTTGATTGTATGCACTGAGAATGGAAAAATTGTCCAGTCTCTTGGCAAGGTCAATATGCAAGAGGTCATGGGAAACCAACAATTGTGCTCGAAGCAGTTGCGTCTGCAGATTTATGGATATGGCATGCATTTTTTGGGGTCGCGGGTTCTAGAGCCGTCAAAACGGACCAACGGGGCGGACCAACCCGCTAAATGGCGGACCCCGTTACTTGGCGGGGCGGGGCGGACCAACCCGCAAAAATGGCGGACTATAAAACCTTGGCCCAACCCAACCCACCTTGGGTTGCGGTGCGGGGCGGACCAACCCGCCTAAAAGAGAGATGTTTGACCAAAAACCAAAAATGATTAACCAGGCAAGCACAAGCATTTATCTTAATAACTAATGCTCGGTAGAATCAATCCAGGAACAACACCCTTTTAATATGATATATAATAATATAACTAACACTTTGTAATGAAAAATTGAAAATTGAAAACATATAAACTGTATTCCATTAATTCCAGTAACCTTGGTAAGCATATATACTCAATATTCTAGCAACGAAGCAGTTCAAAGCAACCGAGATCTAACAACCCATAGGCCATATCTTTCATTACATATGCAAAGCAACCCAGATCTTTCCTGAAAATGAAGATACTATCCACGTTTGTGAAGCAGCAGTGGTCTGACTTTTGAGTCGTCTCATCAGAGCGTGGAGGTCGGAAAGAGTAGAGAGAGAATGAGACCAACCGACTTAGAAAGAAAGATATCGACGATGGCGGACGAACAAGACAGATATATCGACGATGGCAGACTGAGAGGGAGTTAGAGAGATCAATGGCGAGAGAGAAAAAAGCGATTTTATTACCCTTTGAAGGAGAGAGAACGATGTTTGACTTTGAGTCAAGGCGCTTTAAGGCGATTAGAGGTAATACTAAATATCACCTTACTTTAAAGGTAAAACTAGAGAGTCAGAGGTCCGTTGACAATTACAAATTTACAAAAATAATTTAATAATTTTAAATTGATGACATTATTTAGGGAGAAAAAGTTTATTAGTTAAAATTGCCAAAAAAGTTTAGACTTTGAGTAGTTATCCTTTCTTGGTGATCTGAAAGGATTTTCTGTTATTAATTACTTACTAGTTACTAATTTGCACACAAAATTGCGGGTCACCCGCCCCGCCGAAACCCGCGACCCGCGCGGACCAAACCCATTAAGCCCGCCTCCTAGCGGGTTTACATTTTTAAAACCCAACCCACCTTTTTTGAGTAACGGGGCGGACCAACCCAACGGGTTTGGCCTATTTTGACAGCTCTAACGGGTTCTCGTAATGATCTCAATGTGTTATATGAATCACATTTGTTCAATAACGTACTCGAAGGAAATGCACCGCCGTGCAATTTCGAAGTGAATGGCACCAGTATACAAAAGGATACTACCTAACAGATGAAATTTATCCGGATTGGGCTACTTTTGTGAAAAGTTTTTCATGTCCGTCGGATGCTAAGCGAAAGAAATTCAAAGAGATGCAAGAGGCTGCAAGAAAAGATGTCGAACGAGCATTTGGAGTGCTCCAATCAAGATGGGCAATTATCAAAGGTTCTAGTAGGTTTTGGTATAGAGATAACTTGAAAGAAATAATGATCACATGCATTATTCTACACAACATGATTGTGGAGACCGAGGGTGATCACGTTACGAACTGGGCTGATGATGTCGTTTATGACTCTCCACAAGTGAACCATGGGTCAACTCAAGCATTTCAAGAATATATGCAGCGAAATTCAGAGGTACGTGATAGAAGCACCCATCATGTTCTTCGATCGAACTTGGTTGAGCATATATGACGTCGTTACAGTGACAACTAGTGATAGAGTTTAGTTATTGACATTTTTATGTAATTTTAATTATTAAATTGTTTTGACATAATTTTTAAGTATTTATATTTTATGTAATTTTATCATTTTATGTATTTAACGTTTTTATGTAATTTTCTATTTATGTTATTGTACGAGTTATGTATAATATGTGTTTTATAGATAATTTATTAACTAAATTATAAATTATAAAGTTTAAAAATAATAATGTAATCATTATTTTTAAATTAATTTATGTCTTAATTTATAAATTAATTATTTATACGAAATATTTAAATATGAAATATATTAAATAACGTGAAATAAATTTATTTGTTGAGAAATACAAAAATAAGAATGAAGTATAAAGTTAATGAGGTGACAATGAGACCCAGTTAAGAATATGTTAAGAATAGTATACAATGGGAAGATATATTCTTAAGTAGAGAAAAAGAGAAAAGTGTGTAGGTGGCAGTGGGACCCAGCTAAGAAGTTGTATAAGAATTATGTACATTGTGGATGCTCTTATAATTTATGACAATGTTTTCCAATTTTCACTAATCCAAATCAAATATATTTGATCTTGGTGTTTGTGCGTTTATTTGTTAGTAAGAGAAACCGAAACAAGTAGTTTCACTTTTTTTTTTGTTTCTCCTAAAAAAAATATTTTTTTTTCAAATTCGAACACAAGAACATCATTTAAAAAAAAAAAACTATTTTTAATACTTTACTGTTTTTATTTTTATAATGTTGTTAAGTGTAGAGATTTAGAGGAGTGAGGACCATATATGGTTAGGAGTCACGACTAATTGACCAAGTTGTGAAATCACACGCCCCCCTCACACCCTTATTTTCTTCTTCTTATTCTAATTAGGGTTTCACATGCACATGATCTTTGATAGAATTTACATAGGTTGGACTAACAACACCGCAAACTCCACTCTTTACATTTTACTCATTTTAACAACTTTTCAAAATAATTCTCTACACCCCACACTAACCACATGTTCTACCGTTTTCCATCTATACTCAATACACAAACATTAATTACTAATCTACCCATATCCTACTAATTGATTACCAACCCACCACCCCTTCCCAAAACATCAGAGGGATTGATCCTCCCCAGATCGCACAGCCCCTCCCCTATTGCACATTACAAAGTTCACAAGCAACCGCGTTCTAGCAACCTAAGTCATTGTCTACACACAAGCAACCCATCCGGACACAATTGACTTTGATTATTAATATTGTAATGTAATTTACTTTAAAGCTCATGTGTATATGGTCCATAATTAAAACATGAAGAAAAATTATGGTAAAATGATAAAACTGATGTCATGAAAAAGAAATTTTCAAACAAGACATCTTTTTGGAATAGATAAAAAAGAAAGGATGACAATAATTTTGGGATAAAGGGAGTACAATTTTAGAAATGATACTATTTATATTGGAATAAGACAAAGATGAAAGAAAGATTATTCTATTCATGTATTTATTTTTTGGGGTTGGGGGAGAAATTTAATTAACAAGAACTCAAGGGCCTCACTAATAGTTAACTTTAAGAGTACGTCTCCTCTAAGATCCTAGATCTTAATCCGTAAGACGAAACTATTTTGATCACACGATTTTGGTGGTAACCTTGTCTTGTTGTCCACGTTTAAGGCTAGGATGAGGTGGGCTCCACACGTTCGTCTTCCTGGCTCCCTGCACAAAGTAAACAAATAACACCGTTAAGGAGTCGGGGCGGCCCGACTAGAACCCTCCGGTGTGAGAGTAAGATCTCCGGTAGAAAATTGGTAATAAATGTGCCGTGATATTTGCTTGATTAGAGGTTGTGATAAGGGAGTTTAGATATCTCAGAAATTACTTACCTTTACAATAAATGTGTGTCCTCTATTTATACCTGGTCTTCCTGTCGACGTGGCGGCTGGTCAGTGGGGAACATATTGCGACGGTTATTAAATACGCTGATGGTCTCTGTCAGAAATAAGTGGGCTGAGCATTTGTCAGGGAGTTGGTGGTTGCGTGTAGCGGTTTCACCGGGCCTAGGGAAGCTTCTTTGTCAGGCCGGATGATGATTGATGTAACGCCGAGGCCGAGCGGTCTCGTGATGAGGTGCTATTACCGCCGAGGCCAAGGGTGGTGAAAACCACTCTAGTGCCCGGGGCCGAGGGCATTGGTAGCCATTTTGACTAGCCGAGGCCAAAGGTGTTGGAAGTCGTGGTTTGTCCGTTACTCGGCTCCAGGAATCTCGCGTTAGCTCGGGGATGTATATTTCTATGGTTTTGCTGCTAGCGGTTTTCTAAGTGGGGCCCGTTATTGTGCCGAGGATCATTTCCTCAGTTTAATCCTTTCAGTGGCCCCCTACTTCTTGGCCGCTCGACGCCGTAAGGCCAAGAAGTATTCTCTTTGTTTGGTGGCGAGAGGTTGATGACGAGCTTGTTGCCGAGGCTGACTCCGAGATTTAAGTCGAGGTTGATGGAAGTTTATGAGGCATTTTTGGGTATCCGTCCAATCAGGATGATTCGTCTTTTTGGGCTGTCACATCATTAAATGCAGGTTTTTTGGCGGCTTCTTGATTTTTGTTTGGGGCGGCTTTTCGAATTTCGAAATGCTTTTAATGCCGCCCTTTCTTCCCGGATCCAGAGGAATCAATGTCACACGGTGTCGTTTCGGGTTTTGCTTAGGTAAAAACACACAGGTCGGCCCGGTGGATTTAGGGGCCCCGCCTAAATGCGACGTCGTTGCAGGGGGGTATAAGAGCTTTTTTCTTTTCTTTTCACTTTCACCGTTTTGACTTTTCACTCACTATTTCTTTTCACTGTGCTTCTAGGCGATTTCCGGCGATCTTTCCGGCTGTTCCCCGTTGAGTCCTATTTTACCTGGAGCCCGTAAGTGAACTTCTCCTTTCCCTTTTCCACGTTTTCTTTTTTCGGGTGGTTTTTACGGTCACCGTTTTGTATTTTTCCGGTTCGCTACTCTGTTCGGGGTGTCTGTTTCTTCTGTCTGTTCAATTTTCCGACTTCTTTTGTCTTTTTCAGGCGTGTTTCTGCTTCTCTGTTGATTTCTCCGGTGTTCTTTCCGGCTAACTCTTTTGGTACGATTTTTCTTTCTTCCTTTCCTTTGTTTTTTAGGGTATGTCTCGTAGAATCCCCTTTCCAATTTTTTCTTTTTCTTCTTCTTCTAGCAGTTCCTCCATGGAGCTAATAGATTACTGGAATAGGGTAATTCGTATACCCGTGTCAGTTAGGAGTCCCCTTCTTCCCCTTCCTAGTAATGTGGCCGAGGCTTCGGCTTCGGCTTCGGTCGAGAATATTCCGGATGTGTCTCCTTAGGCCGAGGATCTTTCTCGTGCCCTAGTACCTTATCAGGGTGTGGCCCGCCCTCTTGCCGAGGTTACCACCGAGGTTTCGGCCAATCCTGATGCCGAGGACGCTAACTTGGCCGAGTCTAGGAGTGATGACTTAAGCGATGACGAAGCTGAGTCTGCACCTCGCGGCCCTGCTTGGAGGGGTGTCAAGGTGAGGGTTTGTTTGGCCGAGGAGATGGTGGTAGACACTACTATTCATATGGAGACGACCGTGGGCCCTCGGAGCTCGGAGACTTCTTCGTCATGCTCGATTTCCTCAGTAGATTCGGATGACGAGGGCCCGTTCCTTGAGTCAGTTTTCGGGAAGTCTTTGCGTGGGGGTCCCTGACGGATGTCAAACCGTCAAATATAATTTTCCTTTTTCCCAAATACAAGTATAGGGTAGTAAGGTTCGTATCCACAGGAAACGTTGTATTTATATCCTTAAGAAATTTATATAGTAACCAAAACCGAGATTTTTGCTTAACTAACTAACTAAACTCGAATGAAGTAAAATATGAATTTTTATAAACTTATAGAAAGCAAACAATTACTAAATTAAATTCAATGTTGATAAAGGTCCAGTTAATGAACTGAAGCAATTCCAAAAATTAGCTACTGATCATCGATTCTGACCCGACTCAATTGACTGCAAATAAACCAGTTATAGTTGTTGACAAACGCCTAACACCCAATTTCTCCTTACTGATTCGATAATTAGGAGAAGCTCACTAATTATACTCTAATCAAAAGACAACCTTCGAAACGCTCGAAAGATTTAATGTTTTGACAGCTTTAAGATAAGAGAAACCCGGTTCTAGACAACGATATTAAAGTAATATCATTTAACCTAGATTAATCATCCTCGCAACACGGACCGAATATGCTTGTGATGCCTAAACGGTGTGTCACTTGCTACTCCGTTAGAACTCGAAGACAATTACGGATCAACGGTTCTCAACTAGCAATGGATTAAAATGCCTAACCAAAATCTGGGCCCTAGAAATTAATTAAACATACTAATCCTAAGTTACAATTCCTTTGCAACAAGAAACATAGAGAATGACTAAATATTTTCCCCAATTTGAGACCTTGAACAATACAGAACACTAGGATCTCACAGTAGCAATTTCTGAAAAAATACTACAGGTTCATTAACTGGAATAGAAGCTTTAGCCACAAAACATGACTAAAATTTACTTACAATGAAGAAGAGAAACAACTTGTAAGTGATGAGAGGAAGAAATTAGACTGCCATGTTGATCTATGAATCAAACCTTAAGCTATTGTGTTTACAGTGCAAGAGAGAAAGTGAGTGAGTGAAGAGAAGGAGAAAGAGAGTGCGTGTGAATTTGTCTGTCGAATCTTTATCCCTTGGGAGATCTCGCCCCTTGCATTTATAGCTCTCTCTCCTAACTGCTCCAGACATTTCCCCCAAAAATAGAAGACACGATCCCTTGATCTTCATCCATAAACAGAACAGTTGAGGACCAATTCTTTTCCCAACATTTACAATGTGTTTGGGCAAAGAAACTAATAAATAAAAAGTTATTTTTATTTACAGAACTGCCAAAAATGATCAATGTCTGAAATACCCTCCACTAATTCCTTCAGTCTTGTAACAGGACGTACTATGTTTTTTCGTTCCTGCTTCAGTATTTTCTGGGTTAGCAAATGCCCATTCGGTACTTGACTTTTTCTCAAAATCTGCCTTTGCTTCTTCTTTCTTCCATCCAGCTTCCTTAAGACCTGTGAACACCAATGATGCAAAATACCAGTGAAAGTACAACATTTTCCTTAAAATCATAGTGCAAAATCACATAAAATGTTATACTTTATTTAAAGCTATCAGTCCCATGTACAGGCAATGCGAGGGTAGATGGGTAGCGGTTACTCCTCGGCAAGCGAGGTTTCTCCTTGTGAGCTTTGGAGTGAAGGTTAGCCCGCATTGGAAGTTCGGCGACGAGGTGTTTTCTGCCCCGGACTATCCATCTGACACCCCCATGAGGGTGTTTTTCAGTTGATATCGTATTGCGTTAAGTCTGATTGCTCAATTTTTCACCAGGGAGAGAGTCCTACATTTTCGTCAGATCGAAAGAGGCCTGCGACGTCGGCAGCTTGATAGAATGGCAAGTGGAGCTGATGCCTCTATTTCTGGAAGGGGTGGAAATAGAGATGTTAAATTGGGTCGGCCCTAACCCTACAGGGTCAGCCCTATAGGGCCACGGGTTAATCGGGTCATTTAAACGGGCTGCTCAAATCGTGACCCTGACCCTAACCCTGTAGGTCTCGGTTTAATAGGGTCAGCCCTATTAGACGATTAACAATAATACGAATATACGATCGAAAATAAAATAAAGTCATACAACTTAAGTTACTTAACTACTTAAGTCACAAAATTTAACACAACAATTAACAACTTCAAGTCTTCAAGTACTAGTGTACTAATTAAAAAGTACTAATACAAACATGAAATAACTCGATAAAAATCATGTTCAGTCTTCATTCTTCAGTCTTCAACCACATTCGAAATCGAGCCTTCTTCGGAGAAAGTATCTTCATCAATATCATTATCCTCTTCATCTACAATAATAAAATAACATAAATTAATTATTGGTAAGAAATTAATACAATCAATTAATCAAATAGTAACGTAAATAAAATAAAAAAAACTATTACCTTCAACAAAACCTTGTAGCCAACTACGAGTACAAAGAAGTGCTTGCACATGATCACCATGAAGACGACTTCTATATTTATTAAGAACACGAGCACTAATGCTAAAAGCAGACTCAGATGCCACAGTCGTTATAAGAATGCTTAGTACATCACAAGCCATAATAGATAATACTGGATATCGTTTGCTATTACTTTTCCAAAATTCCAAAACATCTAAATCTGGATAATAATGCAATTCAAGTGCAGGTTCGTCCAAATATTGTTCCAATTCACTTTTTTCATTTCGGAGATCTGGTGTTTGCCAATCTACTACAGCCTTAACAATATAAAATAAATAAATGAGAAAATTAGAAGTACTAACAAATAAGTAGTAAAATTAAACTAAGTTAATACATGAAAATTAAAAAATTCTATAAATAATAAATTCTTACTTTATGTTTTGTCGTAGGTGTACCCAAAGAAGGTGAGGCGGAGGCCGAATAGACTTGGGAACTTCTTGCAATTGGTTGAGTAACTTGAGTTGAACCCCATAATTTCATATATTCACCAAAAAGCATTTCCACGTTACTTTTTACAAGATCAATCTTATCTTGGCAAGTAAATGGATCAAGACGAGAGTAACAATACTTCAACATTCCCAACTTTGCCCGAGGGTCAAACACAGATCCAATTGCAAGCACAATGCTGTATTCACTCCAATACTTGTCAAACTTTCCTTGCATTTGGATAGCCATGTTCCTAATCTCTTCATCTTCATTGACCACATTATCATTAAGAAAACACTCTATTTCCCATACTTGCATGAAGTACATGTTGGAGGTCGGATATGATGAACCGGAAATTAAATTTGTAATCACATAAAATGGTTCCAAGAACTCACGCATTTTCTCCCTTTTTTTCCATTCTTCATTTGTTGGAGCAAACTTATAATTTTTATCAACCAATTGAAGAGTACTAAAAGCACGTCAATATTTAATTGTACTTTCAAGCATTATGTAAGTAGAATTCCATCTAGTGGAGACATCTAATCGCAAACCCTTATTGGAGTCAATACCACCAACGTCACTAACACATTCAAGAAAGCTTTTATCCTCCCCTCCGAAGCCTTGACATATTTAATACTCTCTCTTATCTTTCTCACAGCTTCATTCGCCACTTTTAAACCTTCTTGAACAATAATGTTCAAGATATGAGCACAACATCTCAAGTGAAAAAATTTACCATTGCATAAAAGACTTTGTTGTAAACAAAGCTTTTCTTTCAAGAAATCTTGCATGGTATCATTCGCAGACGCATTATCCAAAGTAAGAGAGAATATTTTATTATCAATACCCCATTCTTTCAAGCTAGCAAACACCTTCGTTCCCAATTCCCACCCAGAATGTGGAGGCTCCATTTTACAAAAGGACAGTATATATCTTACTATGTAACTTCCAATTACAATCAACAAAGTGAGCTGTGAGACAAATATAACCCTGACTAGTACAAGCAGTCCAACAATTAGAGGTTAAGCATATTCTTCCAGGGCTTTCAAGCATAACACGCTTTAATTTCTCTTTTTCAGCAGAATACAATTTCATGATATCATTAGTAGCTGTTAATCTACTAATATTTTTGTAATCTGAATTCAAATAACCAAGCAATGCTCTAACCCATTTGTACTCGACAAAGGAAAGTGGAAGATCATGTGAAACAAGTGCCATAGAAATAAGCTCACGTACCTTCGTTGGCTCAATTTTTTTAGATCTTAAGTTACCTTCATGGTCCAGTATCATCTTACTCACATCTTTGTATTTCGGAGAACTCGCACAATTATTGGTATGGCGTTTAAGAGTGGATGTCCCATAGTTAGAACCGCCCCAAACATATTCTTTCCCACAACCGGGCATCTTTGTCTTCCCATCTTTAGGCTTTGTAAAACATTTCCATATTTCGGTAAATGCTCTTTGCCTTTTGGGGGCTTTTGATTCTCAGAACTACCCTGCAAATTGATGTTACTACGAGCTGTCGAATTCGAAGTACGATTCGTAGATTCCAAAATTTCCAAATCGTCATCATCTTCAATAGGAAGAGATTGATTTTGAGAATCCATGTTGATTGTTGATGCTGCAAAAAAGATACAAAAAGTGGTGAATAAGATAACAGAATTACAGAAAGCATGGCCAAGCTAACTGACCAGTCAAACATGATGACTTTGTAAATTGTAATGAAGAAAGAACAATTCAAGCACTCATTAGTCATGACTCGTGAGTTCTGAATTCTGATCCAAACCAGTGCCACCACATCTATTAGACTATTATTTATTAGTTTTAATTACTGAATCTAAAAGCAAACCCAAAATGTTCGGAAAAGAAAATCATGTATGAGCAACAGGTTAATAAACTAGAACACCATGCTTGGTAATACAAGCGGATAACAGTTCATCTTCATTAACACGGTTGCAAAACTATGGAAATGATTTAAACTCAACCTCAGAAATGTAACCTTATCAATCACACACGATATTTCACGAAGTTCACCAACAGTAAGAAAATTCAAGAATGAAGGACAAATAAATTGCTAGTGCAATGTAATTACCAGAGAGTCCCTTTACTGCTTTCTGGCAATCCAATATTTCAAGTTTTTAACATAGGAAATATTAGACATCCGAAACCATGGTCCTGAAGCAAACAACAAAGATATAACTTATGCCCAATAGAACTACTACAGAACACCTACTTACCAGTTGAATGACGATTGACGACGACGGCGAGAACTTAATCTGAGACTAAGAAGACGAAGAGTGAAAGGCGTGACAGCAGCAGCGTGTGAACCCGTGAAGAGTGAAGCGGCAGCGTGAAGCGTGATTGAAGGCAGTAGCGGCGGGGCGGGGCGGGATCCGGTGAAGCAAGGCGTGAAGAGTGAAGCCGAACTCGAAGACGACTTCACGATTTGAATCGAGTTCCTTTGCCGGCTTACGCCGCAATCAATCACGAATCGCGGCTTCGCCAATTGCCCTTTCCGTTTTCTTTTGAGTTTTGATTTTGGCTGTTTGGGTAATTGGGTGAAAAAAAAAAGTGAAAAGTCAAAGCCTCAACCCGACGGTATCACTGTCGTCCACTAATGTCTAATTTATCCGTCCCTTTTTTTTAAATCGGCTTTAGTCTGTTTCCCCCCAAAAACACTCAGCCCGCGGGTCAGCCCTGCAACCCGGTGGCCCGACCCATTTTGCACGTGACCCTGCAGGGTTGGCCCGTTTAATAAACGGGTCACATCTTCCCGACCCTAACCCTTTTCGGTTTTCGGTTAATAGGGTCGACCCTACGGTTTCCGGCCCTATTAACATCTATAGGTGGAAATAATGGCGAGAAGGTGCCTCGCTACTTGAGGCCCTTTGAGAATAAGATAGGTTTATCGGATGTGGAAGCATGATCACGAGCGTATGGCTCCGATTTTTTCCGAGGTTCAGTCCCGGATTCGAGGTTGGGTATCTCCGAGCTGCGGGGTCTTCGCAGTCACGTGGGCTTCTATTCCAGTCTTTTCGAGTCCTCGGGGCTGCGTCTGCCTCTTGACCCTTTCATTTGCGAGTTCCTGACCCAGACGAGCTCAGTTCCGCTGGATCTCTCGCCCAACCTGACCCAAGCTTTGGTGAGCTTCATCATCTGCACCCGAACGAAAGGTTTCGAGCCTACACTGTCCCTCTTCTGCTACTACTATAAAGCCAACATTTCCATGAATCGACTGACTGTTCTTAGGCATCCTCAGGGATTCCCCCTTCTAGCCAGATTCGATAATAAAGATCATAGGTGGTATGAGAAGGTTTTGCTGGTGGAGTCGAGCCGAGGGTGGAACTTCGAGGTTCCTGAAGGAAAACCTCATGGCCTTACGAGGGGCTAATAAAGCTGAAGGCGCTATTGAGGCCCCTGCTTGACAATGAAGGGGTGCGAGGTTCGGTCTTATAGCTGGAAGGCCATGAGTCGAGGATGAGGGCCTCTGTCAAGGTTCAGGTCTCGGCGGCCGGTGTTGAGGGGTGGAGAGGGCTTACTCTATCTTCGGTATGCGAGTCGAGAGATGGGCCTGGGCGAGGTGTTTGGCTCAGTGTGTCCGAAGTGTAAGGGTATAGATGGGTCTGAGTGCTTGACACCAGGTTAATTTTGTTCATTCCTGCTTTGTTTATTTTTCAGTCATTTTTGTTACATTTGTCTTTTGATTTCTGATGCAAGCTTTCTGTCTTGTAGAAATGGCTATGTCGCGGGATGTTTTTCTAGCCCGGCTGAAGGCCGAGGAAGAGCGAAGGTCTACCGAGCTCAAGGCTTCCTCTTGGTGGAGTCGGTCTTTGGATCTTTGGATGGTTGCCTACGGTCGGCGTTTTAGAAAGATCCTACAAGGCGGCCCCAACTTCTTACCCGGCTCATAAGGCGAAGGGGAAACAACGCCTCGACCTCCCGAAGGCGAGACAAAGACGAGTCTTTGCTTTCGAGTCATCCTCCGCCTATCTTGACTCCTGCCGAGCTCACGATGACCTCAGTCCCGTCTCCTTCTCCGGCAAGCGAGGAGGTGTCCGATAATGAGCATATTATCGGACACATTTGTAAGACGATAAACAATTTTCCTGCCCATTTTATCGGTTATGGGCAGAGGTTGATCAGGCGTGCCGCCAGAACTCGCAAATTTGAATGATTGTGCTTGCCCGGCCACGAGTGAGAGCCGATCTCTATTTCTTTCTCGTTGATTTAGCTTGGTTGTTTATCTTGTTTTTTTGTTTGCGGCTCGGCGTCGGTATCTCGACTTATCACGCCAAGGCGAGTAAAAAAGAGTGAGAGAGGGCTGGAGGCGGGCTGCAAAGCGAAGGGGAGATCTCTTCTTCCAGAAAAAATGAAGTCCACAGGGAGGGACTGAAGTTGAAGCCGATGAGATCTCCCAACTTCGGCCAGAAGACCTTTGGGGAGAAGGTAATGAAGGACAAGGTCGGTGAGAAGGACCAAAAGGTGGCTGAGCTCGAGGCCAAGCTGAAAGGGTTGATTAATGAGAATGACCATCTGAGGGCCGAGCTGGCTGCGAAGCCCAGTGAGGAGGAGGTTTTGAAAAGGTATCGGGATTCGCTGGCCTACGGGGAGGAGGCCCTGGATTACATGGAGACCAATCGGGTCCAAGCTTTCCGGGCGGCGGTGGCGATCGGTGTGCCGATGCCGGAGGTGGTGAAGATGGCGAGTCTTGCCTCTTTTGGTTCGGATCTTAGAGGTGTTGCTTCGCTCGTGCCCTTTGATGATATTTGGGCAGATTAAGGATGCCCTTGGAGCTCGGGCCCCAGAGTGGCTACCTCCCCTGTGAGGCGAGCAATCTTTTGCCTGTTGGCGTGAGATGCGGTGGGTAAAAGAGCTGTCGCTTACAGCCAGAGCACCTTCTCCTCCACAAGCCCAATATGTTGGCGATCAATTGATGGCGGAGCTCGAGGGCCAAAAAACTAGCCGGGATGAGTTGTCAAAGCACCAGTATGTTTCTGAGCAGGTGGCGGCCTATGAAGAAGAAGCCCGCGAAAGGGGAGAGGGCTTAGAATAGGCTTACAAACACTTTGAAACAATATTTTTTGATGGTAATTTGTAATTTTATTTGTGGTGTGTAATGCAAGTACTTTATGTGTTTCTTATTCTTGTTTGCTTTCCCTGTTATTACGTTTTTAAACCTTTTATTTTTTCAAAGTGTTGGGATCTGGTTTCTTTTATGACTGGGCGAGAAGGTTTTGAAGGCGTTAGAGCCTGGCCTCTCCTTGACTAGGCGAGAAGGTTTTGAAGACATTAGAGCCTAGCCTCTCCTCGACTAGGCGAGGAGGTTTTGAATACATGGTTTAAAGAGGCAAGTTTTCATCGAGATTTTTGTTTATAACAAGATAACAGATCATTGATAATAAATTTTCAAGTGGTCTGAATGCCAGGGGTTCTTTAGTGGGGTTCCATCTGGTTTTGCGAGCCTGTAGGTACCAGCTCGAATGGTATCTGTGATTTTAAACGGTCCTTCCCAGTTGGGAGAAAGCTTGTTTCTTCCCGGCTTGTTTCTAGTCACCTCGATTTTCCTTAATACCAGGTCGCCGACCGAGAATGTGCGAGGATTCAGTCTTTTGTCATGGTGGGCCTTGGCTAGCTTTTATAATTGATGGCCTTCAACGGCCGAGCCTTGCTCCTCCAGTGTCGAGGTGGCGTCCTTGATTCAGTGTTCGCTTCTTCATTGAAATGGATGACTCTTGCAGTGGGGAGAGCCATTTCTACTGGGGCCATGGCCTCAGTTCCGTAAGTCAAAGAGAAGGGTGCTTCCTCGGTTGAACTTCGACGAGATATTCGGATAGCCCATAAGACGGCAGAAAGCTCCTCAAGCCAAGCGCCTTTCTTCTCGTCCAGCCTTCTTTTTAAGGCATGCAGGATTTGTTTGTTTCCGACCTGGCAGCCGTTTCCTTAAGGGTGTGCTACAGAAGACTTCTAATGGCGAATTCCTCTCTCGCGGCTTGTCGTGAATCGTTTGAAAAGCGTGTGCCGTGATCCGACAATGGCCGCTGGTAATCCATATCTGCGAAGGGCGTTGTCTCGAATGAAGTCGATGGCCCTTTGTTCGATTGATGCTTGCTAGGGGTGCAGCCTCGATCCATTTTGTGAAGTAGTCCACATGACTATCACAAATTTGTTCTTGCCTTTGGCGAGAGGAATGGCCGATCGGTCAAGTCCCCACATTTCGAAAGGCCATCTTTGCGATTACGGGGTTTGAGTGCAGAGGCGATCTTGGGATGTTAGCGAATTTTTTGACATTTGTCGCATTTTCGGGCATATACCTCGGCATCCTTTCTCATGTGGGCGGTAGTAACCATGAAAAATGATCATGTCGGCCAAGTTCGAGCCTGGATGGCTTCCATACCCTCATTGTACCTCGGCCGATAGTCCTTGTGTGATTTACGGTCGGACACACCTTAGGAGAGCTTGGTGAAAGATCGCTTGTATAGTACATCCCGATTACGGTATATCGGCGACCTTGCTTGCCATTGCCCATCCTTGCTCTTTGTTGTTGGGCGTATCCCAGTCGATGTACTTTTTGATGTCATTGATCGACACTCAATGGCTGTGGCAGCTGTTCTA